>JAVIAB010000159.1:34742313-35377313 GCA_032433765.1 Megaustenia siamemsis | reverse complement strand
ACAACAACAAAAACAATTCAGGCCTACTGAATTATAACAAATTAATTCACGAAAAATAAAACTCCACTTCAGCTACATTAAATAATAAAGTAATCATTTGTACAAAATTGGGAAAACCCGCTTGATATAAATGAGTCAATAAACAAACGCAGTTTCCTAGTTTCAATATCTACAACTGTTCCCGAATGTTCAGCAAATGTGTATCCCCTGACGTGACATGAAGTTACATCTAGCCTGGGAGGCAAGTATAAAAGCCAATACTTTAGCAATTACCTCCAGTCTGGTGTATTAGCTGCATTAGCACGCTCACTATCGGTTCTACATTGACTCGGACTTGTTCTTCAATATTATTCTTGTTATACGAGAAGGTATGTATTGTTTTGTATTTCTAGTAGCCTCTTCTTTAGTTATGATTAACGTAATCAATAAATAGTGAGTTGAGAGTAGCACTTAGACATAACGATGCAGTAGATATCAGTTCAATCATCATCATCAAGCCTGCTGGCGTAGGTTTCTTCACAATTTTCGATCTGGACAGTTATTTATCATTTCTGTTGTTGACCTTCTGCCAAGCCATTCTCTTAAGCTGTCTGGTATTTTTTCTCTTTGCTTTCCTCTATCTCTTCGTCCCTCAATTTTGCCAGTTGTTACAATATATTCCAGCTTTTCTCTTCTCATTACATGACCAAAAAATGATGATTGTTTCTTCCTAATATTGGAAATTAGCTCTCTTTTTGCTTTGACCTCTTTCAGAAAGTTTTTATTACTCTTCTTAGCTGTCCATGGTATTCTCAACATTCTTCTGTAAAATCACATTTCTACAGACTCCAGTGATTTTCTTGTCTGTTGTCCTATTGTCCATGATTCACATCCATATGTTAAGACTGACTCTACATAACATTTAAGAACTCTTTATGAGTTCAATGCTATAGTCAAACCCTTTTGTGGACCTACTTGAATGATGGAATGGTACCTGACTAAGGAGTGTTTGGGTAACAACATCGAGGAAGAGCTCTAACAACATTCACTTCTAACTGGGGTGGCCAAGTATGTCGAGATGTAGTACTTCACTTAACTATCACATTACAAGAACGTCCTTCAGCTTTGTGACGATATTGCGTGTGTGAGTTGTCAATACATTTTAACATATCAATGATATGTCAATAAATGGTTTGGCCACCTGCTCGGAATGAATCCTCACCAATCACCATCAAGGGCGTTCTTCTCGAGAATGCATGGAAAAAGACCAAGAGGAAGACCCAGAAGAAGATGGATAGATGCAGTGACAGAGACATGTAACAACAAAGAAAAATCACTATAATAATTCAGACAGTTCGAGCAGCTCAAGAACGACAACTGATATAAACCACGACACCTTTTAGGTATCAGTGAAAAGAGAACAGAAGAAGATGGATAGATGCAGTGATAGAGACACGTAACAACAAAGGAAAATCACTAATTCAGACAGTTCGAGCAGCTCAAGAACGACAAATGATATAAACCACGACACCTTTTAGGTATCAGTGAAAAGAGAACAGAAGAAGATGGATAGATGCAGTGATAGAGACACGTAACAACAAAGGAAAATCACTAATTCAGACAGTTCGAGCAGCTCAAGAACGACAAACGATATAAACCACGATACCTTTTAGGTATCAGTGAAAAGAGAACAGAAGAAGAAGAATGATATGGCTTAATTATATTATTTAACATACAAGTGTAAACATTCGTCACATACATAATTCTAAATATTAATTGCATAAATAAGATTAAAAGATGAATTGTAATGGACAATCGATATCGCTGTGTTCTGGACAGTCCCATAGGTGTCCACAGACAAAGAAGGGTACACGTACTGCTGGTTGGCCCACTGGTTGTACATGTCACTCAAATTCCTTTTTCTTCACTAAATTGAGCTCGGTTATAGGAGTGTATAGATGTGATGGCCTGGAATCCAACTCGCTAGAACACCCGGCTATGAAGATGTTGCATTGAAGTTTGATCAAGACCGCGTTTATTGTGTGTGTGTGTGGGGGGGGGGGGCGTGTAATCGTTGCGACACTGAGTAGGGCAACCTGGATGTCGCGCCTCGCTACTGATCTGTCATTTTGGTGTAGGTGCCTACATAATACGGTTGTTATTTGTGTCTCCGCAGTGTACAGCACGCGTGAGCTGCCGGAAACTGTTGCTATCTCTGGAGGAGCGAGTGTTTGGTGGTCAATCCTACCAAAGATATGTTGGGTTCGGTAGCGATTGAGACGCCTTGTATAACCTTCCTTACATATTGTTTATGGGAGCCGCGATAGCTCAGTGGTTAGGGAACTGGACTACAAAGGACAAGGGGTAGGGTTCGTTCCCAACCGATGGCTTCCGGTTCACCCGGACTTTAATGGGTACCGGATTTTGTTTCTGGGAAAGTAAAGCAGCACGGGCGTAATACCGACCACATTACTCCAAAAATCATGTGCCGAAGGTCTGTACAATTTATGGTCACTAACACCATGTTCCCTATACGCCACTTGGCGTGACGGGGGTACTTTACTTTACTTTTTTTTTTTTTACATATTATATATATGTATAACTTTTGACGTCTTGACAGACGGTTGGTAGCAAGCAATCATGATAAGTCGTTTGGTAAAAATGTGAGTGTCTTATGCTGGATGCTGCTTTGCTGAACAGCTTCTCTCGTGGCTGAATCTGCAATATTGACCATCCACAGAATGAACAAGAAGTATTCGTGTGCCTGGCCTTCACTCCTTTCTCCTGCACCTTTTGTCTTCTGAATTTGATATTAGCACTGCCTCAAAAGTTGCTGTGCCATTTTAAATTTTTGTTCTGCTACGGTCTGCAGCCAGATTTTCCCAGTTTCTTTCACTGATAGGGAATTCCCTCTATGAAGCCCTGCAAACATCCTTATGTCCGAGCACTAGTCCTTTGAGACTCTCCACCCCTAAGTTCGCCATACAATGTATGTTTGGGAATATGAATGTTTTTCATTTTCTTACATGACCCGGCCACCCTAGTCTACGACTTCTAAGTGTTGTCATGATGGATGGGAGTTTGGCTCGTTGTAAGACATTAGAGTTGGTTACTTTGTCCTGCCATGATGGATGGGAGTTTGGCTCGTTGTAAGACATTAGAGTTGGTTACTTTGTCCTGCCATGATGGATGGGAGTTTGGCTCGTTGTAAGACATTAGAGTTGGTTACTTTGTCCTGCCATGATGGATGGGAGTTTGGCTCGTTGTAAGACATTAGAGTTGGTTACTTTGTCCTGCCATGATGGATGGGAGTTTGGTTCGTTGTAAGACATTAGAGTTGGTTACTTTGTCCTGCCATGATGGATGGGAGTTTGGCTCGTTGTAAGACATTAGAGTTGGTTACTTTGTCCTGCCATGATGGATGGGAGTTTGGCTCGTTGTAAGACATTAGAGTTGGTTACTTTGTCCTGCCATGATAGATGGGAGTTTGGCTCGTTGTAAGACATTAGAGTTGGTTACTTTGTCCTGCCATGATGGATGGGAGTTTGGCTCGTTGTAAGACATTAGAGTTGGTTACTTTGTCCTGCCATGATAGATGGGAGTTTGGCTCGTTGTAAGACATTAGAGTTGGTTACTTTGTCCTGCCATGATGGATGGGAGTTTGGCTCGTTGTAAGACATTAGAGTTGGTTACTTTGTCCTGCCATGATAGATGGGAGTTTGGCTCGTTGTAAGACATTAGAGTTGGTTACTTTGTCCTGCCATGATGGATGGGAGTTTGGCTGTTGTAAGACATTAGAGTTGGTTACTTTGTCCTGCCATGATGGATGGGAGTTTGGCTCGTTGTAAGACATTAGAGTTGGTTACTTTGTCCTGCCATGATGGATGGGAGTTTGGCTCGTTGTAAGACATTAGAGTTGGTTACTTTGTCCTGCCATGATAGATGGGAGTTTGGCTCGTTGTAAGACATTAGAGTTGGTTACTTTGTCCTGCCATGATAGATGGGAGTTTGGCTCGTTGTAAGACATTAGAGTTGGTTACTTTGTCCTGCCATGATAGATGGGAGTTTGGCTCGTTGTAAGACATTAGAGTTGGTTACTTGTCCTGCCATGATAGATGGGAGTTTGGCTCGTTGTAAGACATTAGAGTTGGTTACTTTGTCCTGCCATGATGGATGGGAGTTTGGCTCGTTGTAAGACATTAGAGTTGGTTACTTTGTCCTGCCATGATAGATGGGAGTTTGGCTCGTTGTAAGACATTAGAGTTGGTTACTTTGTCCTGCCATGATAGATGGGAGTTTGGCTCGTTGTAAGACATTAGAGTTGGTTACTTTGTCCTGCCATGATGGATGGGAGTTTGGCTGTTGTAAGACATTAGAGTTGGTTACTTTGTCCTGCCATGATGGGTGGGAGTTTGGCTGTTGTAAGACATTAGAGTTGGTTACTTTGTCCTGCCATGATGGGTGGGAGTTTGGCTGTTGTAAGACATTAGAGTTGGTTACTTTGTCCTGCCATGATGGATGGGAGTTTGGCTCGTTGTAAGACATTAGAGTTGGTTACTTTGTCCTGCCATGATGGATGGGAGTTTGGCTCGTTGTAAGACATTAGAGTTGGTTACTTTGTCCTGCCATGATAGATGGGAGTTTGGCTCGTTGTAAGACATTAGAGTTGGTTACTTTGTCCTGCCATGATGGATGGAGTTTGGCTCGTTGTAAGACATTAGAGTTGGTTACTTTGTCCTGCCATGATAGATGGGAGTTTGGCTCGTTGTAAGACATTAGAGTTGGTTACTTTGTCCTGCCATAATGGATGGGAGTTTGGCTCGTTGTAAGACATTAGAGTTGGTTACTTTGTCCTGCCATGATAGATGGGAGTTTGGCTCGTTGTAAGACATTAGAGTTGGTTACTTTGTCCTGCCATGATGGATGGGAGTTTGGCTCGTTGTAAGACATTAGAGTTGGTTACTTTGTCCTGCCATGATGGATGGGAGTTTGGCTCGTTGTAAGACATTAGAGTTGGTTACTTTGTCCTGCCATGATAGATGGGAGTTTGGCTCGTTGTAAGACATTAGAGTTGGTTACTTTGTCCTGCCATGATGGATGGGAGTTTGGCTCGTTGTAAGACATTAGAGTTGGTTACTTTGTCCTGCCATGATAGATGGGAGTTTGGCTCGTTGTAAGACATTAGAGTTGGTTACTTTGTCCTGCCATGATGGATGGGAGTTTGGCTCGTTGTAAGACATTAGAGTTGGTTACTTTGTCCTGATATGATAGATGGGAGTTTGGCTGTTGTAAGACATTAGAGTTGGTTACTTTGTCCTGCCATGATAGATGGGAGTTTGGCTCGTTGTAAGACATTAGAGTTGGTTACTTTGTCCTGCCATGATAGATGGGAGTTTGGCTCGTTGTAAGACATTAGAGTTGGTTACTTTGTCCTGCCATGATAGATGGGAGTTTGGCTCGTTGTAAGACATTAGAGTTGGTTACTTTGTCCTGCCATGATGGATGGGAGTTTGGCTCGTTGTAAGACATTAGAGTTGGTTACTTTGTCCTGCCATGATAGATGGGAGTTTGGCTCGTTGTAAGACATTAGAGTTGGTTACTTTGTCCTGCCATGATAGATGAGAGTTTGGCTCGTTGTAAGACATTAGAGTTGGTTACTTTGTCCTGCCATGATGGATGGGAGTTTGGCTCGTTGTAAGACATTAGAGTTGGTTACTTTGTCCTGCCATGATAGATGGGAGTTTGGCTCGTTGTAAGACATTAGAGTTGGTTACTTTGTCCTGCCATGATGGATGGGAGTTTGGCTCGTTGTAAGACATTAGAGTTGGTTACTTTGTCCTGCCATGATAGATGGGAGTTTGGCTCGTTGTAAGACATTAGAGTTGGTTACTTTGTCCTGCCATGATAGATGGGAGTTTGGCTCGTTGTAAGACATTAGAGTTGGTTACTTTGTCCTGCCATGATGGATGGAGTTTGGCTCGTTGTAAGACATTAGAGTTGGTTACTTTGTCCTGCCATGATAGATGGGAGTTTGGCTCGTTGTAAGACATTAGAGTTGGTTACTTTGTCCTGCCATGATAGATGGGAGTTTGGCTCGTTGTAAGACATTAGAGTTGGTTACTTTGTCCTGCCATGATGGGTGGGAGTTTGGCTCGTTGTAAGACATTAGAGTTGGTTACTTTGTCCTGCCATGATAGATGGGAGTTTGGCTCGTTGTAAGACATTAGAGTTGGTTACTTTGTCCTGCCATGATGGGTGGGAGTTTGGCTCGTTGTAAGACATTAGAGTTGGTTACTTTGTCCTGCCATGATGGGTGGGAGTTTGGCTCGTTGTAAGACATTAGAGTTGGTTACTTTGTCCTGCCATGATAGATGAGAGTTTGGCTCGTTGTAAGACATTAGAGTTGGTTACTTTGTCCTGCCATGATGGATGGGAGTTTGGCTCGTTGTAAGACATTAGAGTTGGTTACTTTGTCCTGCCATGATAGATGGGAGTTTGGCTCGTTGTAAGACATTAGAGTTGGTTACTTTGTCCTGCCATGATAGATGGGAGTTTGGCTCGTTGTAAGACATTAGAGTTGGTTACTTTGTCCTGCCATGATAGATGGGAGTTTGGCTCGTTGTAAGACATTAGAGTTGGTTACTTTGTCCTGCCATGATGGATGGGAGTTTGGCACGTTGTAAGACATTAGAGTTGGTTACTTTGTCCTGCCATGATAGATGGGAGTTTGGCTCGTTGTAAGACATTAGAGTTGGTTACTTTGTCCTGCCATGATGGATGGGAGTTTGGCTCGTTGTAAGACATTAGAGTTGGTTACTTTGTCCTGCCATGATGGGTGGGAGTTTGGCTCGTTGTAAGACATTAGAGTTGGTTACGTTGTCCTGCCATGATGGGTGGGAGTTTGGCTCGTTGTAAGACATTAGAGTTGGTTACTTTGTCCTGCCATGATGGATGGGAGTTTGGCTCGTTGTAAGACATTAGAGTTGGTTACTTTGTCCTGCCATGATGGGTGGGAGTTTGGCTCGTTGTAAGACATTAGAGTTGGTTACTTTGTCCTGCCATGATAGATGGGAGTTTGGCTCGTTGTAAGACATTAGAGTTGGTTACTTTGTCCTGCCATGATGGGTGGGAGTTTGGCTCGTTGTAAGACATTAGAGTTGGTTACTTTGTCCTGCCATGATGGGTGGGAGTTTGGCTCGTTGTAAGACATTAGAGTTGGTTACTTTGTCCTGCCATGATAGATGAGAGTTTGGCTCGTTGTAAGACATTAGAGTTGGTTACTTTGTCCTGCCATGATGGATGGGAGTTTGGCTCGTTGTAAGACATTAGAGTTGGTTACTTTGTCCTGCCATGATAGATGGGAGTTTGGCTCGTTGTAAGACATTAGAGTTGGTTACTTTGTCCTGCCATGATAGATGGGAGTTTGGCTCGTTGTAAGACATTAGAGTTGGTTACTTTGTCCTGCCATGATAGATGGGAGTTTGGCTCGTTGTAAGACATTAGAGTTGGTTACTTTGTCCTGCCATGATGGATGGGAGTTTGGCACGTTGTAAGACATTAGAGTTGGTTACTTTGTCCTGCCATGATAGATGGGAGTTTGGCTCGTTGTAAGACATTAGAGTTGGTTACTTTGTCCTGCCATGATGGATGGGAGTTTGGCTCGTTGTAAGACATTAGAGTTGGTTACTTTGTCCTGCCATGATGGGTGGGAGTTTGGCTCGTTGTAAGACATTAGAGTTGGTTACTTTGTCCTGCCATGATGGGTGGGAGTTTGGCTCGTTGTAAGACATTAGAGTTGGTTACTTTGTCCTGCCATGATGGATGGGAGTTTGGCTCGTTGTAAGACATTAGAGTTGGTTACTTTGTCCTGCCATGGTGGATGGGAGTTTGGCTCGTTGTAAGACATTAGAGTTGGTTACTTTGTCCTGCCATGATGGATGGGAGTTTGGCTCGTTGTAAGACATTAGAGTTGGTTACTTTGTCCTGCCATGATGGATGGGAGTTTGGCTCGTTGTAAGACATTAGAGTTGGTTACTTTGTCCTGCCATGATGGATGGGAGTTTGGCTCGTTGTAAGACATTAGAGTTGGTTACTTTGTCCTGCCATGATAGATGGGAGTTTGGCTCGTTGTAAGACATTAGAGTTGGTTACTTTGTCCTGCCATGATAGATGAGAGTTTGGCTCGTTGTAAGACATTAGAGTTGGTTACTTTGTCCTGCCATGATGGATGGGAGTTTGGCTCGTTGTAAGACATTAGAGTTGGTTACTTTGTCCTGCCATGATAGATGGGAGTTTGGCTCGTTGTAAGACATTAGAGTTGGTTACTTTGTCCTGCCATGATGGATGGGAGTTTGGCTCGTTGTAAGACATTAGAGTTGGTTACTTTGTCCTGCCATGATAGATGGGAGTTTGGCTCGTTGTAAGACATTAGAGTTGGTTACTTTGTCCTGCCATGATGGATGGGAGTTTGGCTCGTTGTAAGACATTAGAGTTGGTTACTTTGTCCTGCCATGATAGATGGGAGTTTGGCTCGTTGTAAGACATTAGAGTTGGTTACTTTGTCCTGCCATGATGGATGGGAGTTTGGCTCGTTGTAAGACATTAGAGTTGGTTACTTTGTCCTGCCATGATAGATGGGAGTTTGGCTCGTTGTAAGACATTAGAGTTGGTTACTTTGTCCTGCCATGATGGATGGGAGTTTGGCTCGTTGTAAGACATTAGAGTTGGTTACTTTGTCCTGCCATGATGGATGGGAGTTTGGCTCGTTGTAAGACATTAGAGTTGGTTACTTTGTCCTGCCATGATGGGTGGGAGTTTGGCTCGTTGTAAGACATTAGAGTTGGTTACTTTGTCCTGCCATGATGGGTGGGAGTTTGGCTCGTTGTAAGACATTAGAGTTGGTTACTTTGTCCTGCCATGATGGGTGGGAGTTTGGCTCGTTGTAAGACATTAGAGTTGGTTACTTTGTCCTGCCATGATGGATGGGAGTTTGGCTCGTTGTAAGACATTAGAGTTGGTTACTTTGTCCTGCCATGATGGGTGGGAGTTTGGCTCGTTGTAAGACATTAGAGTTGGTTACTTTGTCCTGCCATGATGGATGGGAGTTTGGCTCGTTGTAAGACATTAGAGTTGGTTACTTTGTCCTGCCATGATAGATGGGAGTTTGGCTCGTTGTAAGACATTAGAGTTGGTTACTTTGTCCTGCCATGATGGATGGGAGTTTGGCTCGTTGTAAGACATTAGAGTTGGTTACTTTGTCCTGCCATGATAGATGGGAGTTTGGCTCGTTGTAAGACATTAGAGTTGGTTACTTTGTCCTGCCATGATGGATGGGAGTTTGGCTCGTTGTAAGACATTAGAGTTGGTTACTTTGTCCTGCCATGATGGATGGGAGTTTGGCTCGTTGTAAGACATTAGAGTTGGTTACTTTGTCCTGCCATGATGGGTGGGAGTTTGGCTCGTTGTAAGACATTAGAGTTGGTTACTTTGTCCTGCCATGATGGGTGGGAGTTTGGCTCGTTGTAAGACATTAGAGTTGGTTACTTTGTCCTGCCATGATGGGTGGGAGTTTGGCTCGTTGTAAGACATTAGAGTTGGTTACTTTGTCCTGCCATGATGGATGGGAGTTTGGCTCGTTGTAAGACATTAGAGTTGGTTACTTTGTCCTGCCATGATGGGTGGGAGTTTGGCTCGTTGTAAGACATTAGAGTTGGTTACTTTGTCCTGCCATGATGGGTGGGAGTTTGGCTCGTTGTAAGACATTAGAGTTGGTTACTTTGTCCTGCCATGATGGATGGGAGTTTGGCTCGTTGTAAGACATTAGAGTTGGTTACTTTGTCCTGCCATGATGGATGGGAGTTTGGCTCGTTGTAAGACATTAGAGTTGGTTACTTTGTCCTGCCATGATGGGTGGGAGTTTGGCTCGTTGTAAGACATTAGAGTTGGTTACTTTGTCCTGCCATGATGGATGGGAGTTTGGCTCGTTGTAAGACATTAGAGTTGGTTACTTTGTCCTGCCATGATGGGTGGGAGTTTGGCTCGTTGTAAGACATTAGAGTTGGTTACTTTGTCCTGCCATGATAGATGAGAGTTTGGCACGTTGTAAGACATTAGAGTTGGTTACTTTGTCCTGCCATGATGGATGGGAGTTTGGCTCGTTGTAAGACATTAGAGTTGGTTACTTTGTCCTGCCATGATGGGTGGGAGTTTGGCTCGTTGTAAGACTTTAGAGTTGGTTACTTTGTCCTGCCATGATGGATGGGAGTTTGGCTCGTTGTAAGACATTAGAGTTGGTTACTTGTCCTGCCATGATGGGTGGGAGTTTGGCTCGTTGTAAGACATTAGAGTTGGTTACTTTGTCCTGCCATGATAGATGAGAGTTTGGCACGTTGTAAGACATTAGAGTTGGTTACTTTGTCCTGCCATGATGGATGGGAGTTTGGCTCGTTGTAAGACATTAGAGTTGGTTACTTTGTCCTGCCATGATGGATGGGAGTTTGGTTCGTTGTAAGACATTAGAGTTGGTTACTTTGTCCTGCCATGATGGATGGGAGTTTGGTTCGTTGTAAGACATTAAAGTTGGTTACTTTGTCCTGCCATGATGGATGGGAGTTTGGCTCGTTGTAAGACATTAGAGTTGGTTACTTTGTCCTGCCATGATGGATGGGAGTTTGGCTCGTTGTAAGACATTAAAGTTGGTTACTTTGTCCTGCCATGATGGATGGGAGTTTGGCTCGTTGTAAGACATTAGAGTTGGTTACTTTGTCCTGCCATGATGGATGGGAGTTTGGCTCGTTGTAAGACATTAGAGTTGGTTACTTTGTCCTGCCATGATGGATGGGAGTTTGGCTCGTTGTAAGACATTAGAGTTGGTTACTTTGTCCTGCCATGATGGATGGGAGTTTGGTTCGTTGTAAGACATTAGAGTTGGTTACTTTGTCCTGCCATGATGGATGGGAGTTTGGCTCGTTGTAAGACATTAGAGTTGGTTACTTTGTCCTGCCATGATGGATGGGAGTTTGGCTCGTTGTAAGACATTAGAGTTGGTTACTTTGTCCTGCCATGATGGATGGGAGTTTGGCTCGTTGTAAGACATTAGAGTTGGTTACTTTGTCCTGCCATGATGGATGGGAGTTTGGCTCGTTGTAAGACATTAGAGTTGGTTACTTTGTCCTGCCATGATGGATGGGAGTTCGGCTCGTTGTAAGACATTAGAGTTGGTTACTTTGTCCTGCCATGATGGATGGGAGTTCGGCTCGTTGTAAGACATTAGAGTTGGTTACTTTGTCCTGCCATGATGGATGGAGTTCGGCTCGTTGTAAGACATTAGAGTTGGTTACTTTGTCCTGCCATGATGGGTGGGAGTTTGGCTCGTTGTAAGACATTAGAGTTGGTTACTTTGTCCTGCCATGATGGGTGGGAGTTTGGCTCGTTGTAAGACATTAGAGTTGGTTACTTTGTCCTGCCATGATGGATGGGAGTTTGGCTCGTTGTAAGACATTAGAGTTGGTTACTTTGTCCTGCCATGATGGATGGGAGTTTGGCTCGTTGTAAGACATTAGAGTTGGTTACTTTGTCCTGCCATGATGGATGAGAGTTTGGCACGTTGTAAGACATTAGAGTTGGTTACTTTCTCCTGCCATGATGGATGGGAGTTTGGCTCGTTGTAAGACATTAGAGTTGGTTACTTTGTCCTGCCATGATGGATGAGAGTTTGGCACGTTGTAAGACATTAGAGTTGGTTACTTTGTCCTGCCATGATGGATGGGAGTTTGGCACGTTGTAAGACATTAGAGTTGGTTACTTTGTCCTGCCATGATGGATGAGAGTTTGGCACGTTGTAAGACATTAGAGTTGGTTACTTTGTCCTGCCATGATGGATGGGAGTTTGGCTTGTTGTAAGACATTAGAGTTGGTTACTTTGTCCTGCCATTTGATGACACATATTATTACATCAATAAACTCGTAATTTGTTGTACACGATGTAAGAGAGGTGTACACTAATGACATGTTTTGCTGTTTTCTTCAACAGACTTTGATCGCCATATTTGAAGTGACCCCCAGAATGGACGGATCTGCCACGCCCACGAGATCACGCTTCTCACACTTCCATGACGGTAGCCTCCAGACTGTCAACAGCCATAATGGTGTCCAGGGAAATAACTCACTTGCTGGTGATCAAATGGTCGTTACTGCAGGGATTGGGTTCAGGTCTCCCAGTAATGGACACAATACTCCAGGCATTACTGGATCCTTCGCGACCACGGTAATGAATGGGCACAGCGGACTGGCAAATGCCCAAGTTGAAACTGTCCCTGCACGGTCTTCAGCCGCAAACGGTATCATTGGCCAGGTCAGTTTCCGCGAAGCAGATAACGCTGTTTCAAACGGCTACCAGTCGGTGGCCCAACAGTACTTCTCACACAGGAATTCCAGAGATCAGAGCAGACAGTTTACCTACCTGACCCATTTCCTGAGTTTAAGATTCGCGTAAAGAATATTTATAGCAACGGAAGAGAACATACTTTCTCGGTCAAGGCCACTGACACAGTGAAACATTTAAGTCTACTTATACAAGATTGTTTCGACATTGAACCAGAGATGCAGAAACTCATCTTCAAATGTAAGACCTTGGAGCAGGCCATGACTCTCGGACATTACGGAATACACGACGGCTGTGAAGTTCTGCTTGAATGTAAGGAACCCTTGCGTTTACGTGGTGGCTGAAACCATGGCTGACATCATCATCTCTAATGACAAGACAGAGGCCAGCAGGCTGGACTATGAAATAGATCATTGATCGTTCAGGTCTTTTCACCATGTGATATGACCATACCAACAAAATGTCTTTTTTTATTTATTGATTCTAGATTATTATTAAATTAATAACAACATTTGCTAAATAACAGATCCGTTAACATTAATGGTATCATTATAAACTCTGTATATAGAGCTTTCCAGCAGAAGGGAAGCTGATCGTCAGGCAAAGACCTCTCCCACCCCAAATCAACTACATGTTTCGACTATACTTGTTACTTTGATATTACATTCAACGAATTTATCTTCTTTCATTATGAAAAATATTGTTAAATATAAATTATTATTATTGTTATTATTATTATTATTGAAAAAAATTAAATTGTGAAAAATATGAATTGGTGAAAGATATTTTGTGAAAGATATGTTGTGAAAGATATTTTGTGAAAGATATTTTGTGAAAGATATTTTGTGAAAGATATTTTGTGAAAGATATTTTGTGAAAGATATTTTGTGAAAGATATGTTGGTGAAAGATATTTTGTGAAAGATATGTTGGTGAAAGATATTTTGTGAAAGATATTTTGTGAAAGATATTTTGTGAAAGATATTTTGGTAAAGATATTTTGGTGAAAGATGTATTGGTGAAAGATATTTTGTGAAAGATATTTTGATGAAAGATATTTGGTGAAAGATATTTTGGTGAAAGATGTATTGGTGAAGACAAAAATTGAAATATATTCTTGATAATAAAAACATTTTGTTTTCACTTACTTTTGTCATGCATGTATTTGCGTATTATGTCTTTGTAATATAAGTTGTTGCATGATCATTAATATTTATGAAAATTGTCAATCATTATATGTTATACATTTTCCGGTGACAAAAATGTTTAAATGCCCTTCATTCTTGTACATACTTTTGTTAAAAGAAAGACAATAAATGTGATGAAAAATTATAGATAAATATTTGTTATGTTATACATTTTTAAGACAAAAATTATGTTTGTGGTTATATTTGTTCTGGCCAAACTGAAACTTTTCGACTCATTTTCATTGTTATTTCTTTCCCATCATATTTGAAGTTTGCGATGAAAATGTTGCTTTCTCTAACTGTCTCTGTTGTGGTATCGCCTACACATAAGCTGTTGTTGTTTATGAGACTGTTGTTGTTGTTCTGTCTACTAATCTGTTGTGGTTTGCTATTTTAACAATCTATTAAAGAAATATAACAACACACGAACAAGAGAAAAATGCTTTCTAATTAGTATCACAACATGGAACAAGAGAACTACTCCACTACATTAATATCACAACATGGAACAAGAGAACACATTCTCTATATTAATATCACAACATGGAACAAGAGAACACATTCTCTATATTAATATCACAACATGGAACAAGAGAACTACTCCACTACATTAATATCACAACATGGAACATGAGAACTAATCCTCTATATTAATATCACAACATGGAACAAGAGAACTAAACCTCTATATTAATATCACAACATGGAACAAGAGAACTAATCCTCTATATTAATATCACAACATGGAACAAGAGAACTAATCCTCTATATTAATATCACAACATGGAACAAGAGAACAAATCCTCTATATTAATATCACAACATGGAACAAGAGAACAAATTCTCTATATTAATATCACAACATGGAACAAGAGAACAAATCCTCTATATTAATATCACAACATGGAACAAGAGAACTATTCCTCTATATTAATATCACAACATGGAACAAGAGAACAAATTCTCTATATTAATATCACAACATGGAATACTTGCCTTATCATTAAAAACACACACAGATTGCTATGAAACTCAGAATAAAATAACTGTTTAAAATGTATCAAATAATGAGATATTTATCTGTATCTACTTCTGTAGATAAATGATTGTGAAGCAAAAAAGTATCTCTTTAAGTAAAATAACTATTCAGAACAATTTGACAGAAAACAAAAACCAGCAAGTGTCTCTAATCTACAAATGCCTTGCAATGAAGTGGACAAAAAAGTATCTTTAAAAAAATGCCAACACGACTAGAATCTCTAACTATAATCAAGAGAAGAAGGTGGTCATATGTTGGACATGTGATGAGATGAGACAACAAGAGAAGAAGGTGGTCATATGTTGGACATGTGATGAGATGAGACAACAAGAGAAGAAGGTGGTCATATGTTGGACATGTGATGGAGATGAGACAACAAGAGAAGAAGGTGGTCATATGTTGGACATGTGATGAGATGAGACAACAAGAGAAGAAGGTGGTCATATGTTGGACATGTGATGAGATGAGACAACAAGAGAAGAAGGTGGTCATATGTTGGACATGTGATGAGATGAGACAACAAGACAAGATGGTAGTCATATGTTGGACATGTGATGAGATGAGACAACAAGAGAAGAAGGTGGTCATATGTTGGACATGTGATGAGATGAGACAACAAGAGAAGATGGTAGTCATATGTTGGACATGTGATGAGATGAGACAACAAGAGAAGATGGTGGTCATATGTTGGACATGTGATGAGATGAGACAACAAGAGAAGAAGGTGGTTATATGTTGGACATGTGATGAGATGAGACAACAAGAGAAGAAGGTGGTCATATGTTGGACATGTGATGAGATGAGACAACAAGAGAAGATGGTGGTCATATGTTGGACATGTGATGAGATGAGACAACAAGAGAAGATGGTGGTCATATGTTGGACATGTGATGAGATGAGACAACAAGAGAAGATGGTGGTCATATGTTGGACATGTAATGAGATGAGACAACAAGAGAAGATGGTGGTCATATGTTGGCCATGTGATGAGATGAGACAACAAGAGAAGAAGGTGGTCATATGTTGGACATGTGATGAGATGAGACAACAAGAGATGATGGTGGTCATATGTTGGACATGTAATGAGAAGAGACAACAGGTGAAGCAGGTGGTCATATGTTGGACATGTGATGAGATGAGACAACAAGAGAAGAAGGTGGTCATATGTTGGCCATGTGATGAGAAGAGACAACAAGAGAAGATGGTGGTCATATGTTGGCCATGTGATGAGATGAGACAACAAGAGAAGAAGGTGGTCATATGTTGGCCATATGATGAGATGAGACAACAAGAGAAGAAGGTGGTCATATGTTGGCCATGTGATGAGATGAGACAAGAGAAGAAGGTGGTCATATGTTGGACATGTGATGAGATGAGACAACAAGAGAAGAAGGTGGTTATATGTTGGACATGTGATGAGAAGAGACAACAAGAGAAGATGGTGGTAATATGTTGGACATGTAATGAGATGAGACAACAAGAGAAGATGGTGGTCATATGTTGGACATGTAATGAGATGAGACAACAAGAGAAGATGGTGGTCATATGTTGGACATGTAATGAGATGAAACAACAAGAGAAGATGGTGGTCATATGTTGGCCATGTGATGAGATGAGACAACAAGAGAAGATGGTAGTCATATGTTGGACATGTGATGAGATGAGACAACAAGAGATGATGGTGGTCATATGTTGGACATGTGATGAGATGAGACAACAAGAGAAGAAGGTGGTCATATGTTGGACATGTGATGAGATGAGACAACAAGAGAAGAAGGTGGTCATATGTTGGACAAGTGATGAGATGAGACAACAAGAGAAGATGGTGGTAATATGTTGGTCATGTGATGAGATGAGACAACAAGACAAGATGGTGGTCATATGTTGGACATGTGATGAGATGAGACAAGAAGAGAAGATAGTGGTCATATGTTGGACATGTGATGAAATTAGACAACAAGAGAAGATGGTGGTCATATGTTGGACATGTGATGAGATGAGACAACAAGAGAAGAAGGTGGTCATATGTTGGACATGTGATGAGATGAGACAACAAGACAAGATGGTAGTCATATGTTGGACATGTGATGAGATGAGACAACAAGAGAAGAAGGTGGTCATATGTTGGACATGTGATGAGATGAGACAACAAGAGAAGATGGTAGTCATATGTTGGACATGTGATGAGATGAGACAACAAGAGAAGATGGTGGTCATATGTTGGACATGTGATGAGATGAGACAACAAGAGAAGAAGGTGGTCATATGTTGGACATGTGATGAGATGAGACAACAAGAGAAGAAGGTGGTCATATGTTGGACATGTGATGAGATGAGACAACAAGAGAAGATGGTGGTCATATGTTGGACATGTGATGAGATGAGACAACAAGAGAAGATGGTGGTCATATGTTGGACATGTGATGAGATGAGACAACAAGAGAAGATGGTGGTCATATGTTGGACATGTAATGAGATGAGACAACAAGAGAAGATGGTGGTCATATGTTGGCCATGTGATGAGATGAGACAACAAGAGAAGAAGGTGGTCATATGTTGGACATGTGATGAGATGAGACAACAAGAGAAGGAGGTGGTCATATGTTGGACATGTAATGAGAAGAGACAACAGGTGAAGCAGGTGGTCATATGTTGGACATGTGATGAGATGAGACAACAAGAGAAGAAGGTGGTCATATGTTGGCCATGTGATGAGAAGAGACAACAAGAGAAGATGGTGGTCATATGTTGGCCATGTGATGAGATGAGACAACAAGAGAAGAAGGTGGTCATATGTTGGCCATATGATGAGATGAGACAACAAGAGAAGAAGGTGGTCATATGTTGGCCATGTGATGAGATGAGACAAGAGAAGAAGGTGGTCATATGTTGGACATGTGATGAGATGAGACAACAAGAGAAGAAGGTGCTTATATGTTGGACATGTGATGAGAAGAGACAACAAGAGAAGATGGTGGTAATATGTTGGACATGTAATGAGATGAGACAACAGAGAAGATGGTGGTCATATGTTGGACATGTAATGAGATGAGACAACAAGAGAAGATGGTGGTCATATGTTGGGCATGTAATGAGATGAAACAACAAGAGAAGATGGTGGTCATATGTTGGCCATGTGATGAGATGAGACAACAAGAGAAGATGGTAGTCATATGTTGGACATGTGATGAGATGAGACAACAAGAGATGATGGTGGTCATATGTTGGACATGTGATGAGATGAGACAACAAGAGAAGAAGGTGGTCATATGTTGGACATGTGATGAGATGAGACAACAAGAGAAGAAGGTGGTCATATGTTGGACATGTGATGAGATGAGACAACAAAGAGAAGATGGTGGTCATATGTTGGTCATGTGATGAGATGAGACAACAAGAGAAGATGGTGGTCATATGTTGGACATGTGATGAGATGAGACAAGAAGAGAAGATGGTGGTCATATGTTGGACATGTGATGAAATTAGACAACAAGAGAAGAAGGTGGTTATATGTTGGACATGTGATGAGAAGAGACAACAAGAGAGGATGGTGGTCATATGTTGGACATGTGATGAGATGAGACAACATGAGAAGAAGGTGGTCATATGTTGGACATGTGATGAGATGAGACAACAAGAGAAGAAGGTGGTCATATGTTGGACATGTGATGAGATGAGACAACAAGAGAAGATGGTGGTCATATGTTGGACATGTGATGAGATGAGACAACGAGAGAAGAAGGTGGTCATATGTTGGACATGTGATGAGATGAGACAACAAGAGAAGAATGTGGTCATATGTTGGACATGTGATGAGATGAGACAACAAGAGAAGAAGGTGGTTATATGTTGGACATGTGATGAGATGAGACAACAAGAGAAGAAGGTGGTCATATGTTGGACATGTGATGAGATGAGACAACAAGAGAAGAAGGTGGTCATATGTTGGACATGTGATGGAGATGAGACAACAAGAGAAGAAGGTGGTCATATGTTGGACATGTGATGAGATGAGACAACAAGAGAAGAAGGTGGTCATATGTTGGACATGTGATGAGATGAGACAACAAGAGAAGAAGGTGGTCATATGTTGGACATGTGATGGAGATGAGACAACAAGAGAAGAAGGTGGTCATATGTTGGACATGTGATGAGATGAGACAACAAGAGAAGAAGGTGGTCATATGTTGGACATGTGATGAGATGAGACAACAAGAGAAGAAGGTGGTCATATGTTGGACATGTGATGAGATGAGACAACAAGACAAGATGGTAGTCATATGTTGGACATGTGATGAGATGAGACAACAAGAGAAGATGGTGGTCATATGTTGGACATGTAATGAGATGAGACAACAAGAGAAGATGGTGGTCATATGTTGGCCATGTGATGAGATGAGACAACAAGAGAAGAAGGTGGTCATATGTTGGACATGTGATGAGATGAGACAACAAGAGAAGGAGGTGGTCATATGTTGGACATGTAATGAGAAGAGACAACAGGTGAAGCAGGTGGTCATATGTTGGACATGTGATGAGATGAGACAACAAGAGAAGAAGGTGGTCATATGTTGGCCATGTGATGAGAAGAGACAACAAGAGAAGATGGTGGTCATATGTTGGCCATGTGATGAGATGAGACAACAAGAGAAGAAGGTGGTCATATGTTGGCCATATGATGAGATGAGACAACAGAGAAGAAGGTGGTCATATGTTGGCCATATGATGAGATGAGACAAGAGAAGAAGGTGGTCATATGTTGGACATGTGATGAGATGAGACAACAAGAGAAGAAGGTGCTTATATGTTGGACATGTGATGAGAAGAGACAACAAGAGAAGATGGTGGTAATATGTTGGACATGTAATGAGATGAGACAACAAGAGAAGATGGTGGTCATATGTTGGACATGTAATGAGATGAGACAACAAGAGAAGATGGTGGTCATATGTTGGACATGTAATGAGATGAAACAACAAGAGAAGATGGTGGTCATATGTTGGCCATGTGATGAGATGAGACAACAAGAGAAGATGTTAGTCATATGTTGGACATGTGATGAGATGAGACAACAAGAGATGATGGTGGTCATATGTTGGACATGTGATGAGATGAGACAACAAGAGAAGAAGGTGGTCATATGTTGGACATGTGATGAGATGAGACAACAAGTGAAGAAGGTGGTCATATGTTGGACATGTGATGAGATGAGACAACAAGAGAAGATGGTGGTCATATGTTGGTCATGTGATGAGATGAGACAACAAGAGAAGATGGTGGTCATATGTTGGACATGTGATGAGATGAGACAAGAAGAGAAGATGGTGGTCATATGTTGGACATGTGATGAAATTAGACAACAAGAGAAGATGGTGGTCATATGTTGGACATGTGATGAGATGAAACAACATGAGAAGAAGGTGGTCATATGTTGGACATGTGATGAGATGAGACAAGAAGAGAAGATGGTGGTCATATGTTGGACATGTGATGAAATTAGACAACAAGAGAAGATGGTGGTCATATGTTGGACATGTGATGAGATGGGACAACAAGAGAAGAAGGTGGTCATATGTTGGACATGTGATGAGATGAAACAACAAGAGAAGAATGTGGTCATATGTTGGACATGTGATGAGATGAAACAACAAGAGAAGAATGTGGTCATATGTTGGACATGTGATGAGATGAGACAACAAGAGAAGATGGTGGTTATATGTTGGACATGTGATGAGATAAGACAACAAGAGAAGAAGGTGGTCATATGTTGGCCATATGATGAGATGAGACAACAAGAGAAAAATGTGGTCATATGTTGGCCACGTGATGAGATGAGACAACAAGAGAAGAAGGTGGTCATATGTTTGACATGTGATGAGATGAGACAACAAGAGAAGATGGTGGTCATATGTTGGACATGTGATGAGATGAGACAACAAGAGAAGATGGTGGTCATATGTTGGACATGTAATGAGATGAGACAACAAGAGAAGAAGGTGGTCATATGTTGGCCTTGTGATGAGAAAAGACAACAAGAGAAGAAGGTGGTTATATGTTGGACATGTGATGAGAAGAGACAACAAGAGAGGATGGTGGTCATATGTTGGACATGTGATGAGATGAGACAACATGAGAAGAAGGTGGTCATATGTTGGACATGTGATGAGATGAGACAACAAGAGAAGAAGGTGGTCATATGTTGGACATGTGATGAGATGAGACAACAAGAGAAGATGGTGGTCATATGTTGGACATGTGATGAGATGAGACAACGAGAGAAGAAGGTGGTCATATGTTGGACATGTGATGAGATGAGACAACAAGAGAAGAATGTGGTCATATGTTGGACATGTGATGAGATGAGACAACAAGAGAAGAAGGTGGTTATATATTGGACATGTGATGAGATGAGACAAGAGAAGAAGGTGGCCATATGTTGGCCATGGGATGAAAAGAGACAACAAGAGAAGAGGGTGGTCATATGTTGGACATGTGATGAGAAGAGACAACAAATGAAGCAGGTGGTCATATGTTGGACATGTTATGAGATGACACAACAAGAGAAGAAGGTGGTCATATGTTGGCCATATGATGAGATGAGACAAGGGAAGAAGGTGGTCATATGTTGGACATGTGATGAGATGAGACAACAAGAGAAGAAGATGGTCATATGGTGGCCTTGTGATGAGAAAAGACAACAAGAGAAGAAGGTGGTTATATGTTGAACATGTGATGAGATGAGACAACAAGAGACGAAGGTGGTCATTTGTTGGACATGTGATGAGATGAGACAACAGTAGAAGAAGGTGGTCATATATTGGACATGTGATGAGAAGAGACAACAATAGAAGAAGGTGGTCATATGGTGGCTATGGATAGGAAAGACAACAAGAGAAGAAGATGGCCATATTGTGGCCATGAATAGAAGAGATAACAAAAGATGAAGATGGTCATATGTTGAACATGTGATG
The DNA here is from genome assembly GCA_032433765.1 of Megaustenia siamemsis. Lineage (NCBI taxonomy): Eukaryota > Metazoa > Mollusca > Gastropoda > Stylommatophora > Ariophantidae > Megaustenia > Megaustenia siamemsis. The sequence continues at coordinate 35,355,756 of JAVIAB010000159.1, read as the reverse complement.
AGAAGAGACTTGTACAGTCGTAGCTACTTGTACAGTGGTAGCTACTTGTTCAGTGGTAACTACTTGTACAGTGGTAACTACTTGTTCAGTGGTAACTACTTGTACAGTGGTAGCTGCCTGTACAGTGGCAGCTGCTTGTACAGTGGTAGCTGCTTGTACAGTGGTAACTACTTGTTCAGTGGTAGCTGCTTGTACAGTGGTAGCTGCTTGTACAGTGGTAACTACTTGTACAGTGGCAGCTGCTTGTACAGTGGTAACTACTTGTTCAGTGGTAACTACTTGTACAGTGGTAACTACTTGTACAGTGGTAACTACTTGTTCAGTGGTAACTACTTGTACAGTGGTAACTACTTGTACAGTGGTAACTACTTGTTCAGTGGTAACTACTTGTACAGTGGTAACTACTTGTTCAGTGGTAACTACTTGTACAGTGGTAACTACTTGTACAGTGGTAACTACTTGTTCAGTGGTAGCTGCTTGTACAGTGGTAACTACTTGTACAGTGGTAACTACTTGTTCAGTGGTAACTACTTGTACAGTGGTAACTACTTGTACAGTGGTAACTACTTGTACAGTGGTAACTACTTGTACAGTGGTAACTACTTGTTCAGTGGTAACTACTTGTACAGTGGTAGCTGCCTGTACAGTGGTAGCTGCTTGTACAGTGGTAGCTGCTTGTACAGTGGTAACTACTTGTACAGTGGTAGCTGCTTGTACAGTGGTAACTACTTGTACAGTGGTAGCTACTTGTACAGTGGTAACTACTTGTACAGTGGTAGCTACTTGTTCAGTGGTAGCTGCTTGTACAGTGGTAGCTACTTGTTCAATGGTAGCTACTTGTTCAATGGTAGCTACTTGTACAGTGATAGCTACTTGTTCAGTGGTAGCTGCTTGTACTGTGGTAGCTACTTGCTCAATGGTAACTACTTGTACAGTGGTAGCTACTTTTTCATTGGCAGCTACTTGTTCAGTGGTAGCTGCTTGTACAGTGGTAGCTACTTGTTCAGTTGCAGCTACTTGTACAGTGGTAGCTACTTGTTTAGTGGTAGCTACTTGTTCAGTGGTAGCTACTTGTTCAGTGGTAGCTGCTTGTACAGTGGTAGCTTCTTGTTCAGTGGTAGCTACTTGTTCAGTGGTAGCTGCTTGTACTGTGGTAGCTACTTGCTCAATGGTAACTACTTGTACAGTGGTAGCTACTTTTTCATTGGCAGCTACTTGTTCAGTGGTAGCTGCTTGTACAGTGGTAGCTACTTGTTCAGTTGCAGCTACTTGTACAGTGGTAGCTACTTGTTTAGTGGTAGCTACTTGTTCAGTGGTAGCTACTTGTTCAGTGGTAGCTGCTTGTACAGTGGTAGCTTCTTGTTCAGTGGTAGCTACTTGTTCAGTGGTAGCTGCTTGTACAGTGGTAGCTACTTGTACAGTGGTAGCTGCTTGTACAGTGGTAGTTACTTGTTCAGTGGCAGCTACTTGTTCAGTGGTAACTACTTGTACAGTGGTAGCTACTTGTACAGGGTAACTACTTGTACAGTGGTAACTACTTGCACAGTGGTAGCTACTTGTACAGTGGTAGCTGCTTGTACAGTGGTAGCTACTTGTTCAGTGGTAGCTACTTATTCAGTGGTAGCTACTTGTATAGTGTTAGCTACTTGTTCAATGGTAGCTACTTGTACAATGGTAACTACTTGTTCAGTGGTAACTACTTGTTCAGTGGTAGCTACTTGTTCAGTGGTAGCTACTTGTACAGTGGTAGCTACTTGTACAGTGGTAGCTACTTGTTCAGTGGCAGCTAATTGTACAGTGATAGCTGCTTGTACAGTGGTAGCTACTTGTTCAGTGGTAACTACTTGTACAGTGTCAGCTACTTGTTCAGTGGTAGAGACTTGTACAGTGGTAGTTACTTGTACAGTGGTAGCTTCTTGTTCAGTGGTAGCTGCTTGTAGAGTGGTAGCTACTTGTTCAGTGGTAACTACTTGTACAGTGGTAGCTACTTATTCAGTGGCAGCTACTTGTACAGTGGTAGCTACTTGTTTAGTGGTAGCTACTTGTTCAGTGGTAGCTACTTGTTCAGTGGTAGCTGCTTGTACAGTGGTTGCTACTTGTTCAGTGGTAGCTACTTGTACAGTGGTAGCTACTTGTTCAGTGGTAGCTGCTTGTACAGTGGTAGCTACTTGTACAGTGGTAGCTGCTTGTACAGTGGTAGCTACTTGTTCAGTGGCAGCTACTTGTTCAGTGGTAACTACTTGTACAGTGGTAGATACGTGTACAGGGTAACTACTTGCACAGTGGTATCTACTTGTACATTGGTAGCTACTTGTACAGTGGTTGCTGCTTGTACAGTGGTAGCTACTTGTTCAGTGGTAGCTACTTGTTCAGTGGTAGCTGCTTGTACAGTGGTAGCTACTTGTTCAGTGGTAGCTACTTGTACAGTGGTAGCTACTTGTTCAGTGGTAGCTGCTTGTACAGTGGTAGCTACTTGTACAGTGGTAGCTGCTTGTACAGTGGTAGCTACTTGTTCAGTGGCAGCTACTTGTTCAGTGGTAACTACTTGTACAGTGGTAGATACGTGTACAGGGTAACTACTTGCACAGTGGTAACTACTTGTACAGTGGTAGCTACTTGTACAGTGGTAGCTGCTTGTACAGTGGTAGCTACTTGTTCAGTGGTAGCTACTTGTTCAGTGGTAGCTACTTGTTCAGTGGTAGCTACTTGTACAGTGTTAGCTACTTGATCAATGGTAGCTACTTGTACAGTGGTAACTACTTGTTCAGTGGTAACTACTTGTTCAGTGGTAGCTACTTGTTCAGTGGCAGCTAATTGTACAGTGGCAGCTAATTGTACAGTGGTAACTACTTGTACAGTGTTAGCTACTTGTTCAATGGTAGCTACTTGTACAGTGGTAACTACTTGTTCAGTGGCAGCTAATTGTAATGTGGTAACTACTTGTACAGTGGCAGCTACTTGTTCAGTGGCAGCTAATTGTACAGTGGTAACTACTTGTACAGTGGTAGCTACTTGTTCAGTGGTAGCTACTTGTTCAGTGGCAGCTAATTGTACAGTGGTAGCTGCTTGTACAGTGGTAGCTACTTGTTCAGTGGTAACTACTTGTTCAGTGGTAGCTACTTTTTCAGTGGTAGAGACTTGTACAGTGGTAGCTACTTGTACAGTGTTAGCTACTTGTTCAGTGGTAACTGCTTGTACAGTGTTAGCTACTTGTACAGTAGTAGCTGCTTGTACAGTGGTAGCTACTTGTACAGTTGTAGCTGCTTGTACAGTGGTAGCTACTTGTACAGTGGTAACTACTTGTACAGTGGTAGCTGCTTGTACAGTGGTAGCTACTTGTACATAAATAGCAACTTGTACAGTGGTAGCTACTTGTTCAGTGGTAGCTACTTGTACATAAATAGCAACTTGTACAGTGGCAGCTACTTGTACAGTGGTAGCTACTTGTACATAAATAGCAACTTGTACAGTGGTAGCTACTTGTACATAAATAGCAACTTGTACAGTGGTAGCTACTTGTACATAAATAGCAACTTGTACAGTGGTAGCTACTTGTACATAAATAGCAACTTGTACAGTGGTAGCTACTTGTACAGTGGTAGCTACTTGTACATAAATAGCAACTTGTACAGTGGCAGCTACTTGTTCAGTGGTAGCTACTTGTACAGTGGTAGCTGCTTGTACAGTGGTAGCTGCTTGTACAGTGGTAGCTGTGTCAATGGAATTGACAGCGTCCTATTTAGCTTACCACCACAGAAGGTTGTAGCTGATGTTATGATATCATCCAGTTGTAAAGCTGTCATTGTCTATAGGATGAGATTTGGTTATAATTACATTGTAAATAGGATTTACAGTCATTTTTAAAACCTGAGGAGTATGCTGAAGCTAAATGTCTATACTTACTGGGATGAGACAGATAAAGATGTTGACTTTTATTTATAAACCTGTGACGGTGATTAAGAAAAAGAGTTCTTAAATGTTATGTAGAGCCAGTCTTAACATATGGATGTGAATCATGGACAATAGGACAACATACAAGGAAATCACCAGAGTCTGTAGAAATGTGGTTTTACAGAAGAATATTAAGAATACCATGGACAGCTAAGAAGAGTAATGAAAATGTTCTGAAGGAGGTCAAAGCAAAAAGAGAGCTAATTTTCAATATTAGGAAGAAACAATCATCATTTTTTTGGCCATGTGATGAGGAGAGAACAAATGGAATATATTGTAACAACTGGAAAAATTGAGGGACGAAGAGATAGAGGGAAGCAAAGAGAAAAAATACCAGACAGCTTAAGAGAATGGCTTGGCAGAAGGTCAACAACAGAAATTATAAATAACTGTCAAGATCTAAAGTTGTGGAGAGACATGGTCACCTACTCCAGCAGGCCCGTCACTTGATGATGATGATAAACGGTGATTTAATCTACAGCATGAAAGCAAAGCAGACAGTGCAGGAACTGTCACCGTTTCTGGAATCAACAGAGTTGAACAACTGCAACTACCCCGCAGCAAAGATTGCCTTCTTATCAATGATGTCATTTCTTGTATATTTATCAAGTCCAACAATAGCACTGTAGACAAACAAATGGAAAGACGATTGGAGACCACAGAGATGGGATTTCTCAGAAGAATGTTGAACGTTCACTGGACAGCGCCAACATAAAAAGGGAGTTCCTAAAAAACATAAAATATACAATCGACATTTTTGGGAGCCGCGATAGCTCAGTGGTTAGTGGACTGGACTACAATGGACAAGGGGTAGGTTTCGTTGCCAACCGACGGCTTCTGGGTACCTTAAATGGGTACCGGATTTTTTTCTGGGAAAGTAAAGCGGCACGGGCGTAATACCGACCACATTACCCTCAAAATCATGTGCTGAAGGTCTGTAAAATTTATGGTTGCTAACACCATATTCCCTATACGTCACTTGGCGCGACGGGGCTCTTTACTTTTTTTTTTTAACGCTATTTTTCGGGCACATCATGAGAAGAGGAAAGTTGGAATACTTGGTTACAACTGGCAAAATACAGGGAAAGAGAGATCACGAACAACAAAGTGAGAAGACACTAGATAGCTTGGTGTTAATTTCATCTTTACATAACCATCATCATCGAGTGCCGTCTCCACATCGAAGGTTGGCTACAATCGAGCGCCATTCCACTCTGTCTCTTGCTTTGATAGTGAATGTTGTCATAGGTTGACTTATCCATTTTTTGATGTTACTCGTCCTTGCTAGTCTTGATCTGCCTCTGCCTCTTTTACATTGTATTTTACCTTCCAAGATTACTTTTAGTAGGCTTCTGTGTCTTATAACATGACCCAAAAATCTCATTTGTCTTGTTTGAATTGTATTTAGTAGTTCTATTTTCATTTTTAGTTGTTTTAAGACTTTTTGTTTTCTTTTCTTTGCATCCAATTCTTCCTATTCTATAAAAGCACATTACAAAGGTTTCCATTTTCTAATGACCTTAGTATTGTCGTAATTTTCTTCCAACCAGGAACGCAACACGATTTTCAGAATAAAATGAAACAAAACAATGAAGTTGAACATGTCTATTATATCGAGCTTTTTGAAATAGGAAACAGAAACACTGGCATCAACAGTTTGTGATATTTTCCCCACAGAAGCTAAATCACAGAAATGCAAATAGTTCGAACACACGTGTTAAACCATGCAAGCAGCCACTTGTGATAAAATGAAGAACAACGGCGTGATGTCGACATCTCAGTTATCAGACTTGAAAAGCCGCAGTGTGCAATGCCTTGCCTGCATAATTAGTATCCTCCTGTATGGCAGCGAATCTTGGACAACCTATGTAAAGCAGGAGATAAGGCTAAATGTATTCCATATGCGATGTCTGCGCCGTATTCTTGGTATCACCTGGAAGGACAAAGTGACAAACGTGGAGGTCATGACTTGTACAGGCCTCCCGAACATCTACACGCTGCTCAAACAACGTAGGTTACGCTGGCTTGGCCATGTACATCGTGTGAAAGATGGCCGCGTACCAAAAGATATACCCTACGGACAACTGGCAGATGGTAAAAGAACTAGGGGGCGCCCAAAACTTCGATTTGTAGATGTGTGTAAACGCGACATGAAGACTCTGAACATAAACCCTGCAGCATGGGAAGACATAGCTGCAGACCGCAATCTCTGGAAACACACTCTAAAGGTTAACCTCAAACAAGAAGGCAGGTTCATAGAGAAAGAGAACACATGACGAAAGAGAAGAAAAGAAAAAATATGTCTAGGGGCGCTGAAAAATCAATAGTCAACTATGTCTGACGGAGGCTACTAACTAATTAAGTCATCAGACTTACTATCTCTAGGTGGCGATGCTGCCGACCTGTCTGACTTCCCACTCATCCCACCACCCATCCTTCTATCGGTCAAGCACACAACACTATTTGTCTTATTGTGAAGCTTGATGGATTATCTTGATTTAATAATAATAGTAAGGAAGAGGAGAAAAACAAGTAGACGATGTTCTTCATCATCATCATTGAGTGCCGTCTCCGCATCGAAGAAGAGGTCATCGAAGAGAGAATGGCACTCCATGGTAGCCAACTACCATGGAGCGCCATTTCACTCTGTCTCTTGCTTTGATAGCGCAAATTGTCATAGGTTGGTTTGTCCATTTTTTGATGTTACTCGTTCGTGTTAGTCTTGGCCTGCCTCTGCCTCTTTTACCTTGCATTTTCCTTTCCAATATTACTTTTATTAGGTTGTTGTGTCTTTTAACATGCCCCAAAAATTCCATTTGTCTTGTTCTAATTGTGTTTATTAGTTCTCTTTTCATTTTTATTTGTTTTAAAATCTCATCTTTTGTTTTTTTTTTCTTTTCACCCACTTCTATTTTTCTTCTATAGATCCACATTTAACAATTAATAATAATAATAATAATAATAATAATAATAATAAGACAATGTTAAAGTAAAAATAATACATATCCATAGACTATTTTGTTGTTGTAAATCTGCAAGTTTAAATAATAAATATGTTTTGGTTTAAATTCTCACCAAAAAATGAAGGGGAACACCCATGACGCAATTTTGAAACAAGTCAAAGCCGTTCGAGAAAATTCTAGAAGTGACGTGAACCAGAAGTTATTTTTAGCCTCGGGAGAATGCCCCTTTATAAAACACCATGGGCGCAGTCAGCGGCTTATTTGAGCTACCGGCGGCCCGTCAGGTTGGATATTGTTTCAGCATCGTTCTACTTATACCAGGTATTGACCACTTTACAACTTGTAATTAATGATTGATTGTAATTAATGTTTCATAAGCCTGTGGTGTAGTAGTGACCAGCAAACAAGCAGGGGATTCACATTGTTCTTTCCCTATTTAATGTTTGCCCGGCTACTCCAATGAATTCAAAACATATATCATATCAATATATCCCTGGCCGTAATAAGTTGGGTAAGGAAAAAACAGAGTAAAGGAAAGCACCGTTTCCCGTCACAGGATGTTAGTGATGTGACACTGTATGGGAGCAAACAGCAATAATAACATATAACAATGAGAACTCTACACTCATTAATATAAAAAGAGGAGTAAGACAGGGATGCATCTTATCACCAAGCTTGTTCAATCTATACACTGAGCAAATCTTTAAAAACATCTCAGAGATGCCAGGCCTAAACATTAATGGAAAGATAATCAATAACCTAAGATATGTTGATGATACTGTTCTACTAGCAGAAAATCCTAAAGACCTACAACAATTACTTAATGAAATAAACACGACAAGCAAAAAATATGGACTAGATATGAATATCAAAAAGACTAAAACTATGATCATAAACAAAGAAATACTCAAAACCCACAAGTGGATATCAGCATTGAAGGAATAGACCTGGAGACAGTTCGCAACTACAACTACTTTGGACATTCTATAACTAGTGATGGAAAATGTACAACTGAAATAAGCAAAAGAATAGGAATGGCAAAAAGTAATTTTAATGTCATGAAGAACATACTAACATCAAAACAAATAACACCAGGGCTAAAACTAAGAATAGCAAAATGTTACATCTTCTCAATATTCCTATATGGTGCAGAAACAAGGACATTAGACAAGAAAACAGAACAGAGAATTGAAGCCTTTGAAATACGGATATACTCGTATAGAAGAATAGGTAGAATTGGATGGAGGGAAAAGAAAACAAACGACGAAGTCTTAAAACAACTAAAAATGAAAAGAGAACTATTAACACAATTAGAACAAGACAAATTTTATTTTTGGACCATGTTAAAAGACACAACAGCCTACTAAAAGCAATCCTGGAGGGGAAAATACAAGATAAAAGAAGCAGAGGCAGATCAAGACTAACTTAAGCGAGTAACATCAAAAGATGGACAAATCAGCCTATGACAACCTGCACCATCAAAGCAAGAGGCAGAACAGAATGGCGCTCCATGGTAGCCAACATTCGTTGCGGAAACGGCACTCGATGATGATGATGATGATGATGATGATGATGATGATGATGACACTGTATGGCACTATTTAAGAACTTAATTGACCACAGACATGAGTGACCTCAAGGGTTCTGTAAACTCGCCGGGTGAGTCAAGTAAAATTATTGTTAGGAAAAGGGAGGTGGGAGGGGCAGAAGTTCAACATAAACTCCCGACTTATAATTATAGTTAGCGTATCGTATATGAGCTTTCATTTGAAACTGAACATATATGTATTCTTCTTCTTTCCTTCCTCATTTTCCTTTCAGCGTCGCGTGTATACAATATATGTGTTGTTTCGTAATATTCCATCCAGCTTCAACAGCATGTTTACTTTCAAACGATATTTGATTGAGAAATGAGAGATCGATTGCCGCCCATTATTGATCTGATTTGTCTCATTGATTTACTTGTGCCATGACGATGACACATCACTTTTCTTCACTTTGCTGTTCTTTATATCCGATTCTAATCTAACTTTGTTTTTTTTAACTTTACTTGTTTCACTTCCTCTTGTACCCGTTCGGGTGTCGAGGGAGGTACAAAGTTCTGCTTGTCGCCCTTTGGCGGCATCAGTCATTGTCATTTTATGTTGTAACTTGTCTTTGATGTTGTAACTTGTCTTTGATGTTGTAACTTGTCTTTGATGTTGTAACTTGTCTTTGATGTTGTAACTTGTCTTTGATGTTGTAACTTGTCTTTGATGTTGTAGCTTGTCTTTGATGTTGTAACTTGTCTTTGATGTTGTAACTTGTCTTTGATGTTGTAACTTGTCTTTGATGTTGTAGCTTGTCTTTGATGTTGTAACTTGTCTTTGATGTTGTAACTTGTCTTTGATGTTGTAACTTGTCTTTGATGTTGTAGCTTGTCTTTGATGTTGTAGCTTGTCTTTGATGTTGTAACTTGTCTTTGATGTTGTAACTTGTCTTTGATGCTGTAACTTGTCTTTGATGTTGTAACTTGTCTTTGATGTTGTAACTTGTCTTTGATGTTGTAAATTGTCTTTGATGTTGTAACTTGTCTTTGATGTTGTAGCTTGTCTTTGATGTTGTAACTTGTCTTTGATGTTGTAACTTGTCTTTGATGTTGTAACTTGTCTTTGATATTGTCTGAACATCTTACTCTGGACGACGGCTCTTCTTCCTGCATCTACTTTAATGTCTACTTTCTATGGGAAGGAATCACGTGACATTGTTCATAGGTGGGCTAACCAGTTTATTTCTTGTTTCTCTATGTTGCTTAGGATTGGATCAATGCCAACTCTTTCTCTTGTAATATCATTTATGATTCTGTCTTTTCTGGTTACTCCAAACGCTTTTCTCAAACATCTCATCTCTGTGGTGACAAGCTTTCATTTGTTCAGTTCTTAGTGGTCATGTGTAGTAGTGTTTGCACAATGTAGGATTGAATATACTATGTATAGATGCATTTCTATGATACGTTTCTTGGTGGTAACAAGTGTTGCTTTGTATTGAAGTATAGCAAATTGCAGTTCCAGTATTTAGTTTGTCTTGTTGTATTTGATGTCTAACTTTGACATACTGATAACATATGCGATTAGTGTTCTATATAGGCGTCATAATTGGCAGGTCTATATATATAGTAAGAGTGTGGTTTTGTTGTGTTTGTTGCCAGTAAATGTTCTATAGTATTCTTAAATCTTTGCTGTCTACGTTTATACTTTCTAAAATTTGTATTATTTCTTTGTGCTTTACTTTGTCAAATGCTTTGGTATAATGTATGAAACATAGGTATAGATCTGTTTTCAACTCAATGGCTCTTTTTACAAAAGATCTTATGATGTATAATTGCATTGCTTTTTCCTTTACCTCTAACAAAACCACACTGTTCATCACTAATTTCTGGACTGATTTTGTTTTACACTATTCACATGATGATTCCTAGTAATATCTTAGTCATGTGACTCATAAGGCTTATTTACTGGCAACATACAGCGGCCATAAAAATTGGAAACCAATTGGGAATGTTTCGACAAATAAAACAGGGTGTTAGGCAAGGTTGTGTGCTGTCACCAGATATGTTTAATATGTATAGTGAGATTATTTTAAGATCCATAAGGAGCATGTCTGGAATAACAATCAGAGGCCATAATATATAATTAATCTAAGGTATGCTGATATAGTCTTAATCGCTAAGAGTGAAAATGAGTTACAAGAAATGTTAGACATTATAGTGAAAGAAAGCAAAAATAAAGGACTCAGCCTTCATACCAAAAAGATAGAAGTAATGGTAACAACTAAGAAAAAGCCATCACCGCAATGCACAATAAAGACAAATGGAACAATATTAAAACAGTTGGAAATTAATTTAAATATTTGGAACTTTGTTAACCTCAGACGGAAGATGTACACGAGAGGTGAGATGCAGAATGGCTCAGGCAAAAACAGCTTTCCAAAAAATTAGGAAGATACTATGCAATCCATTTTTGACAATAGAAACAAGAAAAAGAGTTCTTAAATGTTATGTAGAGCCAGTTTTAACATATGGATGTGAATCACGGACAGTAAGACAACAGAAAGAAAATCACCGGAGTCTGTAGAAATGTGGTTTTACAGAAGAATGTTGAGAATACCATGGACAGCTAAGAAGAGTAATGAAGATGTTCTGAGAGAGATCAAAGCAAAAAGAGAGCTAATTTCCAATATTAGGAAGAAACAATCATCATTTTTTGGCCATGTAATGAGAAAAGAACAGCTGGAATATATTGTAACAACTGGGAAAATCGAGAGACGAAGAGATAGAGGGAAGCAAAGAGAGGAGATACCAGACTGCTTTAGAGAATGGCTTGGCAGAAGGTCAACAACAGAAATGATAAATAACTGTCGAGATCGAAAATTGTGGAGAGACATGGACACCTACACCAGCAGGCACGGTACTTGGTAATGATGGTGATATATAGTAATTTGTGTAGCGGTAGTTTAATGAGACACTGGGTAATATATGAGTTGTTATTTTGATTGTAATAAGGAGGGAATAACTAATGTGATGGTGGTTATTATTTGTAACGAGCCTATTGTACTGCGTTATATTAGATATCACATTAATTACTAATATATTAATTATTCTGATGTTAACATAATGTAAACATTACACACTCTGACATAAATATTTTATTATATTGATGAAACCTCAACCCATGTAGGCTACTTACTTTTACAAAATACAACATAAACGTAAGATCAATAACACATAACGTGTGTACTCATCAACACATATTTTCACATTTAAATTAAAAAAGCCACTAGCATTTATAACATATATATTGTCCATCAATGAACATCATCATCATCATCAAGTACCGGGCCTACTGGCGTAGGTGATCATGTCTCTCCACAACCTTCGATCACGGCAGCTATTTATCATTTCTGTTGTTGACATTCTGCCAAGCCATTCTCTTAAGCTGTCTGTTATTTTTTCTCTTTGCTTCCCTCTATCTCTTCGTCCCTCAATTTTTCCAGTTGTTACAATATATTCCAGCTGTTCTCTTCTCATTACATGGCCAAAAAATGATGATTGTTTCTTCCTAATATTGGAAATTAGCTCTCTTTTAGCTTTGACCTTTCTCAGAACATCTTCATTACTTTTCTTAGCTGTCCATGGTATTCTCAACATTCTTCTGTAAAATCACATATCTACAGACTCCAGTGATTTTCTTGTCTGTTGTCATATTGTCCACGATTCACATCCATATGTTAAGACTGGCTCTACATAACATTTAAGAACTCTTTTTCTTGTTTCTATTGTCAAAAATGGATTGCATAATATTTTCCTCATTTTTTGGAAAGCTGCTTTTGCCTGAGCCATTCTGCATCTCACCTCTTTTGTACATCTTCCGTCTGAGGTTAACAAAGTTCCCAAATATTTAAATTCATTTACCTGTTTTAATATTGTTCCACTTGTCTTTATTGTGCACTGAGGTGATGTCTTTTTATTTGTTGTTACCATTACCTCTGTCTTTTTGGTATGAAGGCTGAATCCTTTATTTTTGCTTTCTTTCACTATAATGTCCAACATTTCTTGTAATTCATTTTCACTCTTAGCGAATACTACTGTATCATCAGCATAACTTATATTATTTATATTATGTCCTCCAATTGTTATTCCAGGTATGCCCCTTATGGATATTAAAATAATCTCACTATAAATATTAAACAAATCTGGTGACAGCACACAACCTTGTCTAACACCCTGTTTTATTTGTTGAAACATTCCCAGTTGGTTTTCATCAATGAACAGTACACAAAATGTACAGATGATTACACTTGTACAACCTTAAACCTACATTACATATTTTAACATAAAAATGAACAAATGATTACACTTGTACAACCTTAAATCTTCATTACATATTTTAACATAAAAATGAACAAATGATTACACTTGTACAACATTAAACCTACATTACATATTTTAACATAAAAATGAACAAATGATTACACTTGTACAACCTTAAACCTTCATTACATATTTTAACATAAAAATGAACAAATTATTACACTTGTACAACCTTAAACCTTCATTACATATTTTAACATAAAAATGAACAAATGATTACACTTGTACAACCTTAAACCTTCATTACATATTTTAACATAAAAATGAACAAATGATTACACTTGTACAACCTTAAACCTACATTACATATTTTAACATAAAAATGAACAAATGATTACACTTGTACAACCTTAAACCTACATTACATATTTTAACATAAAAATGAACAAATGATTACACTTGTACAACCTTAAACCTATATTACATATTTTAACATAAAAATGAACAAATGATTGCACTTGTACAACCTTAAACCTACATTACATATTTTAACATATAAATGTACAAATGATTACACTTGTACAACCTTAAACCTTCATTACATATTTTAACATATAAATGTACAAATGATTACACTTGTACAACCTTAAACCTTCATTACATATTTTAACATAAAAATCTAAAAATTCATTCACGATACATTGTAACATTTCGAACGTAAACCGTGATGCGGCGGCACACATATAGACACCTACATTACATATAATAGGATCAAGAACTGAAACATCCATTACATTTTATAACATATGAAACATACAACTATGTTATAGGGTCTTGTTATACTCGTTCTTTTTCTTCTTCCGATAACCATAGGCGTTGTAGGGGCACCGCTGACAGACATTATCAACCTGGGCATCGTTTGGGCACCACTGACAGACATTATCAATCTGGGCATCGTTGGGGCACCACTGACAGACATTAGCAACCTGGGTATCGCTGGGGTACCACTGACAGACATTAGCAACCTGGGTATCGCTGGGGCACCACTGACAGACATTAGCAACCTTGGTATCGTTGGGGCACCACTGACAGACATTATCAACCTTGGTATCGTTGGGGCACCACTGACAGACATTATCAACCTTGGTATCGTTGGGGCACCACTGACAGACATTATCAACCTGGGTATCGTTGGGGCACCACTGACAAACATTATCAACCTTGGTATCGTTGGGGCACCACTAACAGACATTATCAACCTTGGTATCGTTGGGGCACCACTGACAGACATTATCAACCTGGGTATCGTTGGGGCACCACTGACAGACATTATCAACCTTGGTATCGTTGGGGCACCACTGACAAACATTATCAACCTTGGTATCGTTGGGGTACCACTGACAGACATTATCAACCTTGGTATCGTTGGGGCACCACTGACAGACATTATCAACCTTGGTATCGTTGGGGTACCACTGACAGACATTATCAACCTTGGTATCGTTGGGGCACCACTGACAGACATTATCAACCTGGGTATCATTGGGGCACCACTGACAAACATTATCAACCTTGGTATCGTTGGGGCACCACTGACAAACATTAGCAACCTGGGTATCGTTGGGGCACCACTGACAGACATTATCAACCTTGGTATCGTTGGGGCACCACTGACAGACATTATCAACCTTGGTATCGTTGGGGCACCACTGACAGACATTATCAACCTGGGTATCATTGGGGCACCACTGACAAACATTATCAACCTGGGTATCATTGGGGCACCACTGACAGACATTATCAACCTGGGTATCATTGGGGCACCACTGACAGATATTATCAACCTGGGTATCGCTGGGGTACCACTGACAGACATTATCAACCTTGGTATCATTGGGGCACCACTGACAAACATTATCAACCTTGGTATCGTTGGGGCACCACTGACAAACATTAGCAACCTTGGTATCATTGGGGCACCACTGACAAACATTATCAACCTTGGTATCATTGGGGCACCACTGACAGACATTATCAACCTGGGTATCGCTGGGGTACCACTGACAGACATTATCAACCTGGGTATCATTGGGGCACCACTGACAAACATTATCAACCTTGGTATCGTTGGGGCACCACTGACAAACATTATCAACCTGGGCATCGATGGGGCACCACTGACAGACATTATCAACCTGGGTATCATTGGGGCACCACTGACAAACATTATCAACCTTGGTATCGTTGGGCACCACTGACAAACATTATCAACCTTGGTATCGTTGGGGCACCACTGACAGACATTATCAACCTGGGCATCGATGGGGCACCACTGACAGTTTGCCAACTTTCTCAATTTCTTTCTGTCTTCAGTTGTTCTTTGAGGTTTTGCCAAATATAGACCTGTTCATTCTTTGATATTATCTTACCATTTCTCTTTCTTCCGTCATCTCCTTCACTCTCCTTGCCTGCTTCCTTGTAGATTGGTCTTTGTTAGGCTAGACGATCGAGATACATGACCAGACCATTTCATTGTGCATTTCTTCACATTAGTCAAAAGACCATCATGTGTTCCAACTGTATCTTTGGGAATGAGGTAACTCTTGATTTGTGTTACAATCTAAGATATGTTCACGTCTTTATAACATTTCACAACAATTATTGTTTGTTTAATATGTAAAGTCCCATAATACAACATAAAGGTAATTAACATATATTTTCACTGTTTTCTCCAACAGACATCGTTAGATTGTCTCCAGAATGGAATCATCTTCAAGGTCGCGATTCTCCCATTTTTATGGCCAGGATTTCACAGCTCTGAGCGGCCATGATGGAAACAACTCACGTGACAGTGACGAAACGGTTGTTACTGCTGGGATTGTGTTCAAGTCTCCCACAAATGGTCACGATGTCCCAGCCATTACTGGATCCTTCGCGACCATGGTCATGGATGGATCAGAGACTGCTCAAGTAACAACCATCCCTCCAAAGTCGTCACCACAAAGCGGTATCGTTGGGCACGTCACTTTTAGCCAATCAGATCAACGCATTCACAACGGCATGGGGGTGTCAAGCTGCCCCTCCGGGCGGAAAATTCCCCTCCCCAGCCCAATCCCTCAGTTTGAGATTCGTGTGAGAAGTGTTTGCGAAAACGGGAAGACCTACAGGTTTCTGGTCAAGTCCACTGACACCGTTGCACATTTGAGTCAACTCATTTTTGAGCTTATAAACATCAAGCCAGACCAGCAGATTCTTATTTTCAACGGCAAAAAGTTGTACCCGAATGAGACCCTTGGCCTTTACGGAATTCAGCAGAATTCGGAAATTCTGCTGCAGTTTCGTTTACGTGGTGGTTGAAACAAACGGTCAAACATGTACACAGCAGAAGTAAAGCTGAATTATGTAAAAGATGAATGTATCGGAATTTTGTGTTTGTCTTTGTGGCAAGGCAGAATGATAAATTAAAGGCTCAAAATGAACAATGAACAATGAACAATGAACAATGAACAATGAACAATGAATTAGAAATTGCTTGGAGAGATTCAGAAGTATAATGGAAAAATATCGTTTCAACTAATCCTCTGTTAAATCACTATATCCACTCCACGTGCGTTATTTAGAAGATTTTAAAATATAAATTGTTGAGACGACACCAAGTGAAACTATGAGAGAAGAAATCAAATTTGGTGTCAAATTAAGCAAATGTAAATAAAAGACACCGGTCATGTGCATAGAATGGACGATCAGAGATGGCAAATGTTTATGTGGATATGGGTTGTAAACAAAAACAAGAATGATTAAAAACAGAAACTTTGTAGAATATAAACATTTAACAGTGTGTCCAGCTATGAGATTAAGAACAAAACAAGCCTTGCAGAGAATCGTTATGGTAGAGCCACAGTTTCTGGCCTTTGTGTCATCTTTGGCACATGTGTCATCTTTGGTTCGAGAAGTACTAGCTGCACACATGCATCATTGGAACCTTGTGATGAGTCTACAGTTTTGTTTTGATGCATGGACCAATATGCCAGATTGTCATGTTTCAGTTTGCCATGTGTTGGGTTATCATGTATCAGAATATCATGTTTCTTCTTAATGCCGATGCACGATTTTGGAGACTGTTTGTCTGACTCTCTGTGTTCATCAAATTCTGTTTCCCATTGTTCATGAAATTCTGACTCCAACATCATCATCAAGTTCTGACTCTTAGATCATCATAAATATATATATATATATATATTCCATTTTAATTGTTGATATATATATATATATATATATATATATATATATATATATATATATATTACATATATAGAAAAACGGGGCGGCTTTCATTTTGACAGCTCTAAAAATGTCACTTTTGTAGCATAATTGATATTTGTGATAATGGTATTTCAGTAGAGTTTGTGATTATGACAACACATATTTACAAAAACAGATAAATAGTGCACATTCTGGTGTGAGCGATTCAATGTTTTTTTTTAACCAGATTATGTTCACGTGTGACATAGTTAACTCCTAGTTAACTGGGATGAACTGTAGAAGTGTTGTATAGGTTAGTTGTGAAGAAATAACTCAAGATAACTATAACATTAACGAGAAACATTGTGCTAATGGTGGTTGGTCTTTACCCCATGGGAGATGAATCTTCTTCTTCGTCTGTCCTTCCTCCTTGTCTTTCAGCGTGGAGGGGAGATATAGTTTGTTGTCTTTTGCTCTTCTGTTGGCCTCCGCTGCTTTTATATTTCCAAATGTTTGTATCATTTCATCACTCCATACTTTTTGTGGTCAACCCTTGAGTCTGGTGTTCTCAAAACGTTTATTGATGACTCTTGTGTTATGTTTAGGACTTTCAGTTTTACCACTGGCTCGAACCATTTATCTGTTATTTCTGTATATATTCTATAGTGGGAATTATGTTGAGAATTTTTCTCATTTCTTCATTTCTGATCTTGTCTCCCATGCTGTTTCCTGCCATTCGCCTAACACATTCAATCTATGTAGTGCTTATTTATCCTATTGTTCTCTTGTCAAGTATCCAAGCCTGTCATTGGGGAGATGACCTAGCCAGTGTTTTCTGTGTCTTGTTAGACACAGGTAGCTATTCTAACAACCTTAGTGACATTATTGTTTCCAAATCTGATATTTGTTAAATTCAAATAGAATGTCCTATCATTATTTATACTATTGCAACATTGCATATACATGTGATGAGAAGAGATAATAAACGAATAACAAAGCAAGCCCTCATGTGGGAAACAACAGGTAAAAGAAAAGAGGAAGACCAAGAGAGACACTGAGAAGAACATTGATGAGAGAGACAAGAGCACCAGTATTCAGCTCCCTCAATGAGATAGAGCTGCTTGCACAGAACAGAGAGAAAAGGCGAGATTTGATAAAATATCTTTAAAAGAATTGAAAACTGCTAGAACAAAAATTCAGATAAGAGAAGGAGTATCTTGGTCTACGCCCTATGGGCCGGCTCGGCTCGAAAGGTCAATAGATAGATAGAACATTGCATATTGCATAGCCACACAACGCAAACTATCATCTGTTTTGTTATTGCTAAATTATCGATCTCATAGCCACACAACGCAAACTATCATCTGTTTTGTTATTGCTAAATTATCGATCTCATAGCCACACAACGCAAACTATCATCTGTTTTGTTATTGCTAAATTATCGATCTCATAGCCACACAACGCAAACTATCATCTGTTTTGTTATTGTTAAATTATCGATCTCATAGCCACACAACACAAACTATCATTTGTTTTTGTTATTGTTAAATTATCGATCTCATAGCCACACAACGCAAACTATCATCTGTTTTGTTATTGTTAAATTATCGATCTCATAGCCACACAACGCAAACTATCATCTGTTTTGTTATTGCTAAATTATCGATCTCATAGCCACACAACGCAAACTATCATCTGTTTTGTTATTGTTAAATTATCGATCTCATAGCCACACAACGCAAACTATCATCTGTTTTGTTATTGCTAAATTATCGATCTCATAGCCACACAACGCAAACTATCATCTGTTTTGTTATTGTTAAATTATCGATCTCATAGCCACACAACACAAACTATCATTTGTTTTGTTATTGTTAAATTATCGATCTCATAGCCACACAACGCAAGCTATCATTTGTTTTTGTTATTGTTAAATTATCGATCTCATAGCCACACAACGCAAACTATCATCTGTTTTGTTATTGTTAAATTATCGATCTCATAGCCACACAACACAAACTATCATTTGTTTTGTTATTACTAAATTATCGATCTCATAGCCACACAACGCAAACTCTCATCTGTTTTGTTATTGTTAAATTATCGATCTCATAGCCACACAACGCAAACTATCATTTGTTTTGTTATTGTTAAATTATCGATCTCATAGCCACACAACGCAAACTATCATCTGTTTTGTTATTGTTAAATTATCGATCTCATAGCCACACAACGCAAACTATCATCTGTTTTGTTATTGTTAAATTATCGATCTCATAGCCACACAACGCAAACTATCATTTGTTTTTGTTATTGTTAAATTATCGATCTCATAACCACACAACGCAAACTATCATCTGTTTTGTTATTGTTAAATTATCGATCTCATAGCCACACAACACAAACTATCATTTGTTTTGTTATTACTAAATTATCGATCTCATAGCCACACAACGCAAACTATCATCTGTTTTGTTATTACTAAATTACCCATCCCATTAGCTGTTTCATGGACACATAATATAAGTTACCATTTTTTTGTTATCGTTAACAAATTGAAGATAACTCTTGTAGAGATGCTATACTTTCCTACAAATTAAGCCGAGCATTCTGCCTATGTCGTCATTTTTAACATCCATAAAAGTTAGTTAAGTATTTGTTGCTATTAATTACAATAAAAAATATCACTCATTGGATATCAATAGTTTTGGGGCTACTGTGTGATAAATGATGCAACATCAGATTTTGTGGACGTTTGTATCACGTTTTTGTAAAAGGAAAATAAAATTGAGGAATTTTTTTCTTGTGTGATTTCGTTGATTACAGACATGTGTCGAAATGGTACATTTGATGGGTTGGTGAAAAGTTGTGATCTACAAGTTGTATTGTTGTTGTTGAAAGTGCTGCATGTCCATGTTACTGTTGTTAAAGTACTGCATACCCATGTTACTGTTGTTGAAAGTACTGCTTGTCTATGTTACTGTTGTTGTTGAAAGTACTGCATGTCTATGTTACTGTTGTTGTTGAAAGTACTGCATGTCCATGTTACTGTTGTTGTTGAAAGTACTGCATGTCCATGTTACTGTTGTTAAAGTACTGCATACCCATGTTACTGTTGTTGAAAGTACTGCTTGTCTATGTTACTGTTGTTGTTGAAAGTACTGCATGTCTATGTTACTGTTGTTGTTGAAAGTACTGCATGTCCATGTTACTGTTGTTGTTGAAAGTACTGCATGTCTATGTTACTGTTGTTGAAAGTACTGCATGTCCATGTTACTGTTGTTGTTGAAAGTACTGCATGTCTATGTTACTGTTGTTGAAAGTGCTGCATGTCCATGTTACTGTTTTTGAAAGTGCTGCATGCCCATGTTACTGTTTTTGTTGAAAGTGCTGCATGTCTATGTTACTGTTGTTGAAAGTGCTGCATGTCTATGTTACTGTTGTTGTTGAAAGTGATGCATGTATATGTTACTGTTGTTGTTGAAAGTACTGCATGTCCATGTTACTGTTGTTGTTGAAAGTACTGCATGTCCATGTTACTGTTGTTGAAAGTACTGCATGTCCATGTTACTGTTGTTGAAAGTACTGCAATGTCCATGTTACTGTTGTTGAAATTACTGCATGTCCATGTTACTGTTTTTGAAAGTGCTGCATGTCCATGTTACTGTTGTTGTTGAAAGAGCTGCATGTCCATGTTACTGTTGTTGAAAGGGCTGTATGCCCATCTTACTGTTGTTGAAAGTACTGCATGTTCATGTTACTGTTGTTGACAGTACTGCATGACCATGTTTCTGTTGTTGAAAGTACTGCATGTCTATGTTACTGTTGTTATTGATAGTGCTGCATGTCCATGTTACTGTTGTTAAACGTTCTGTATTGACTATGATACTGTTGTTGTTAAACGTGCTGTATTGTCTGTGTTATTGTTGTTGTTGAACGTATTGATTTTTCCATATTATTGTTGTTGTTGAGCATTTTTTTTGTCTATGATACTGTTGTTGAGCATGTTGTTTTGTCCATGATACCGTTGTTGTTGAGCATGTTGTTTTGTCCATGATACTGTTGTTGTTGAACGTGTTGTTTTGTCCATGATACTGTTGTTGTTGGACGTGTTGTTTTGTCCACGTTACTATTGTTGTTGAACATGTTGTTTTGTCCATGATGCTGTTGTTGTTGGACGTGTTGTTTTGTCCATGATACTGTTGTTGTTGAACATGTTGTTTTGTCCATGATACTGTTGTTGTTGAACATGTTGTTTTGTCCATGATGCTGTTGTTGTTGGACGTGGTGTTTTGTCCACGTTACTATTGTTGTTGAACATGTTGTTTTGTCCATGATGCTGTTGTTGTTGGACGTGTTGTTTTGTCCACGTTACTATTGTTGTTGAACATGTTGTTTTGTCCATGATACTGTTGTTGTTGAACGTGTTGTTTTGTCCATGATACTGTTGTTGTTGAACATGTTGTTTTGTCCATGATACTATTGTTGTTGAACATGTTGTTTTGTTCATGATACTGTTGTTGTTGGACGTGTTGTTTTGTCCATGATACTGTTGTTGTTGAACGTGTTGTTTTGTCCATGATACTATTGTTGTTGGACGTGTTGTTTTGTCCATGATACTGTTGTTGTTGAACATGTTGTTTTGTCCATGATACTATTGTTGTTGAACATGTTGTTTTGTCCACGTTACTATTGTTGTTGAACATGTTGTTTTGTCCATGATACTGTTGTTGTTGGACGTGTTGTTTTGTCCATGATACTGTTGTTGTTGAACGTGTTGTTTTGTCCATGATACTGTTGTTGTTGAACATGTTGTTTTGTCCACGTTACTATTGTTGTTGAACATGTTGTTTTGTCCAAGTTACTATTGTTGTTGGACGTGTTGTTTTGTCCATGATACTGTTGTTGTTGAACATGTTGTTTTGTCCATGATACTATTGTTGTTGAACATGTTGTTTTGTCCACGTTACTATTGTTGTTGGACGTGTTGTTTTGTCCAAGTTACTATTGTTGTTGGACGTGTTGTTTTGTCCATGATACTGTTGTTGTTGAACATGTTGTTTTGTCCATGATACTGTTGTTGTTGGACGTGTTGTTTTGTCCATGATACTGTTGTTGTTGGATGTGTTGTTTTGTCCATGATACTGTTGTTGTTGGACGTGTTGTTTTGTCCATGATACTGTTGTTGTTGGACGTGTTGTTTTGTCCATGATACTGTTGTTGTTGAACGTGTTGTTTTGTCCATGATACTGTTGTTGTTGAACATGTTGTTTTGTCCATGATACTGTTGTTGTTGAACATGTTGTTTTGTCCATGATACTGTTGTTGTTGAACGTGTTGTTTTGTCCATGATACTGTTGTTGTTGAACATGTTGTTTTGTCCATGATACTGTTGTTGTTGAACGTGTTGTTTTGTCCACGTTACTGTTGTTGTTGAACATGTTGTTTTGTCCATGATACTGTTGTTGTTGAACATGTTGTTTTGTCCATGATACTGTTGTTGTTGAACATGTTGCTTTGTCCATGATACTGTTGTTGTTGAACGTGTTGTTTTGTCCACGTTACTATTGTTGTTGAACATGTTGTTTTGTCCATGATACTGTTGTTGTTGAACATGTTGTTTTGTCCATGATACTGTTGTTGTTGAACATGTTGTTTTGTCCATGATGCTGTTGTTGTTGGACGTGTTGTTTTGTCCATGATACTGTTGTTGTTGAACGTGTTGTTTTGTCCATGATACTGTTGTTGTTGAACATGTTGTTTTTTCCATGATGCTGTTGTTGTTGGACGTGTTGTTTTGTCCATGATACTGTTGTTGTTGAACGTGTTGTTTTGTCCATGATACTGTTGTTGTTGAACATGTTGTTTTGTCCATGATACTGTTGTTGTTGAACATGTTGTTTTGTCCATGATACTGTTGTTGTTGGACGTGTTGTTTTGTCCATGATACTGTTGTTGTTGAACGTGTTGTTTTGTCCATGATACTGTTGTTGTTGAACATGTTGTTTTGTCCAAGTTACTATTGTTGTTGGACGTGTTGTTTTGTCCATGATACTGTTGTTGTTGGACGTGTTGTTTTGTCCAAGTTACTATTGTTGTTGAACATGTTGTTTTGTCCATGATACTGTTGTTGTTGAACATGTTGTTTTGTCCAAGTTACTATTGTTGTTGAACATGTTGTTTTGTCCATGATACTGTTGTTGTTGGACGTGTTGTTTTGTCCATGATACTGTTGTTGTTGAACGTGTTTTTTTGTCCAAGTTACTATTGTTGTTGAACATGTTGTTTTGTCCACGTTACTATTGTTGTTGAACATGTTGTTTTGTCCATGACACTGTTGTTGTTGGACGTGTTGTTTTGTCCATGATACTGTTGTTGTTGAACATGTTGTTTTGTCCATGATACTGTTGTTGTTGGATGTGTTGTTTTGTCCACGTTACTATTGTTGTTGAACATGTTGTTTTGTCCATGATACTCTTGTTGTTGGACGTGTTGTTTTGTCCATGATGCTGTTGTTGTTGTTGAACGTGTTGTTTTGTCCACGTTACTATTGTTGTTGAACATGTTGTTTTGTCCATGATACTGTTGTTGTTGGACGTGTTGTTTTGTCCATGATACTGTTGTTGTTGAACATGTTGTTTTGTCCATGATACTGTTGTTGTTGAACGTGTTGTTTTGTCCATGATACTGTTGTTGTTGGACGTGTTGTTTTGTCCATGATACTGTTGTTGTTGGACGTGTTGTTTTGTCCAAGTTACTATTGTTGTTGGACGTGTTGTTTTGTCCATGATACTGTTGTTGTTGAACATGTTGTTTTGTCCATGATACTGTTGTTGTTGGACGTGTTGTTTTGTCCATGATACTGTTGTTGTTGGATGTGTTGTTTTGTCCATGATACTGTTGTTGTTGGACGTGTTGTTTTGTCCATGATACTGTTGTTGTTGGACGTGTTGTTTTGTCCATGATACTGTTGTTGTTGAACGTGTTGTTTTGTCCATGATACTGTTGTTGTTGAACATGTTGTTTTGTCCATGATACTGTTGTTGTTGAACATGTTGTTTTGTCCATGATACTGTTGTTGTTGAACGTGTTGTTTTGTCCATGATACTGTTGTTGTTGAACATGTTGTTTTGTCCATGATACTGTTGTTGTTGAACGTGTTGTTTTGTCCACGTTACTGTTGTTGTTGAACATGTTGTTTTGTCCATGATACTGTTGTTGTTGAACATGTTGTTTTGTCCATGATACTGTTGTTGTTGAACATGTTGCTTTGTCCATGATACTGTTGTTGTTGAACGTGTTGTTTTGTCCACGTTACTATTGTTGTTGAACATGTTGTTTTGTCCATGATACTGTTGTTGTTGAACATGTTGTTTTGTCCATGATACTGTTGTTGTTGAACATGTTGTTTTGTCCATGATGCTGTTGTTGTTGGACGTGTTGTTTTGTCCATGATACTGTTGTTGTTGAACGTGTTGTTTTGTCCATGATACTGTTGTTGTTGAACATGTTGTTTTTTCCATGATGCTGTTGTTGTTGGACGTGTTGTTTTGTCCATGATACTGTTGTTGTTGAACGTGTTGTTTTGTCCATGATACTGTTGTTGTTGAACATGTTGTTTTGTCCATGATACTGTTGTTGTTGAACATGTTGTTTTGTCCATGATACTGTTGTTGTTGGACGTGTTGTTTTGTCCATGATACTGTTGTTGTTGAACGTGTTGTTTTGTCCATGATACTGTTGTTGTTGAACATGTTGTTTTGTCCAAGTTACTATTGTTGTTGGACGTGTTGTTTTGTCCATGATACTGTTGTTGTTGGACGTGTTGTTTTGTCCAAGTTACTATTGTTGTTGAACATGTTGTTTTGTCCATGATACTGTTGTTGTTGAACATGTTGTTTTGTCCAAGTTACTATTGTTGTTGAACATGTTGTTTTGTCCATGATACTGTTGTTGTTGGACGTGTTGTTTTGTCCATGATACTGTTGTTGTTGAACGTGTTTTTTTGTCCAAGTTACTATTGTTGTTGAACATGTTGTTTTGTCCACGTTACTATTGTTGTTGAACATGTTGTTTTGTCCATGACACTGTTGTTGTTGGACGTGTTGTTTTGTCCATGATACTGTTGTTGTTGAACATGTTGTTTTGTCCATGATACTGTTGTTGTTGGATGTGTTGTTTTGTCCACGTTACTATTGTTGTTGAACATGTTGTTTTGTCCATGATACTCTTGTTGTTGGACGTGTTGTTTTGTCCATGATGCTGTTGTTGTTGTTGAACGTGTTGTTTTGTCCACGTTACTATTGTTGTTGAACATGTTGTTTTGTCCATGATACTGTTGTTGTTGGACGTGTTGTTTTGTCCATGATACTGTTGTTGTTGAACATGTTGTTTTGTCCATGATACTGTTGTTGTTGAACGTGTTGTTTTGTCCATGATACTGTTGTTGTTGGACGTGTTGTTTTGTCCATGATACTGTTGTTGTTGGACGTGTTGTTTTGTCCACGTTACTATTGTTGTTGAACATGTTGTTTTGTCCATGATACTGTTGTTGTTGGACGTGTTGTTTTGTCCATGATACTGTTGTTGTTGGACGTGTTGTTTTGTCCATGATACTGTTGTTGTTGGACGTGTTGTTTTGTCCACGTTATTATTGTTGTTGAACATGTTGTTTTGTCCATGATACTGTTGTTGTTGGACATGTTGTTTTGTCCACGTTACTATTGTTGTTGAACGTGTTGTTTTGTCCACGTTACTATTGTTGTTGAACGTGTTGTTTTGTTCATGATACTGTTGTTGTTGAACGTGTTGTTTTGTTCATGATACTGTTGTTGTAGGACGTGTTGTTTTGTCCATGATACTGTTGTTGTTGGACATGTTGTTTTGTGCACGTTACTGTTGTTGTTGAACGTGTTGTTTTGTCCATGTTACTTTTCTTGTAATACACACCTGTCGATGATTACGAATGTCAGTTTCTTTGATTTGTTGGTGGGTGGATTGGGAGGTGGGGTGGGGGGGGGGGAATCGGGAAACCCCCTATGGCACAATTTAAAAGAAGATGACCTTCACCTGCCTTTTCCTGCAGATTATTTTAATGGTTTCTCCCCCCTCCACCCAGAATGCACCACTTTCGCTAGAATTATCTCAACGACCCGGATGATCACTTTGTTGTTTGCTGGAACGGGGACTGAGCTGATATGAGAATGTGACGTCAATCCGTTTCTAAAGTCTACTATTTTAATGACGTGTCAGAAGAAGCTATTTTTAACTCATGGAAACTGTTATAAACACGCCATTGGAGGAACCATCACAAACGAGGCTATTTAGTTTTCACTTTTATTTGGTATAGCAATTGAGGTTTAATATAACCTTGGACACAGTCTGAGGTTGAACAGATCGTGTCTTCCCAAGGAGTAGGCAAAACTTCCAGGACAAGACAGCAGCACATTCGTTAACAATAGCTCGACATCGTCAAGTTGATATTGTTCCAGAATTATTCCGCCTACACCAGTTATTCCACTTATAGCAGGCATTCCACGTACACCAGCTTATGGCTTGTTCGTTTTTAATATTTAGATTGTAATCAGTGTTTAGAAAACAATGTTCTTAAATTTTATGTAGAGCCAGTCTTAACATATGAATGTGAATCATGGACAATAGGACAACAAACAAGAACATCACTGGAGGCTGTAGAAATGTGGTTTTACAGAAGAATGTTCAAAATACAATGGACAGCTAAGAAGACTAAAGAAAACGTTCTGAAAGAGGCCAAACCGAAAAGAGAGCTAATTTCCAATATTAGGAAGAAACAATTATAATTTTTTGGCCATGTAATGAGAAGAGAACAACTGGAATATATTGTAACAACTAGAAAAATTGAGGGACGAAGAGATAGAGAGAAACAACGAGAAAAAATATACCAGACAGCTTAAGAGAATGGCTTGGCAGAAAGTCAACAACAGAAATTATAAACTGTCGAGATCGAAAGTTGTGGAGAGACATGATCACCTACGCCAGCAGGCCTGGTACTTGATGATTATGAAGCTGTGTTTAATTAGCCGGTGGTGTAGTGCCTGTGAGATAATGCTGTGAGATAAAGCTGTGAGATAAAGCTGTGAGATAAAGCTGTGAGATAATGCTGTGAGATAATGCTGTGAGATAAAACTGTGACATAATGCTGTGAGATAAAGCTGTGAGATAATGCTGTGAGATAAAGCTGTGAGATAAAGCTGTGAGATAATGCTGTGAGATAAAGCTGTGAGATAAAACTGTGACATAAAGCTGTGAGATAAAGCTTTGAGATAAAGCTGTTAGATAAAGCTGTGAGATACAGCTTTGAGATAAAGCTGTGAGACAAAACTGTGAGATAAAGTAAACGTTGGTTTAATTACTGTACTCCCGCTGTTTTGACAACTCAGCTAAAAATAAACAAAAATGGCTCGTGTCTCAATAAGCTGACGAATACAACAAGGAATGGTTCCGCCCACATAAACACTGTGACCTAGTAAGGCAAAGTCCATCTCTTCACACCAGATGGAGACATGAGACATGCGCTATCTCATTTTAGTGGCAACTCTCGAGGCGTGTAACGTTAACTTATATTTAGGAGAAGAGGGGAGAAGGGGAAGGTAATATACGTTTTTAAACTTGTAATTCCTCTTTTGCTCTTCTGTTCGTCTCTGCTGCTGTTATGTTTCCAAATGTTTCTAATATTCCGTCAATCCATATTTTGCTCTTCCGTTCGCCTCTGCTGTTGTTATGTTTCCTAGTGTTTCTAATATTCCGTCAATTCATCTTTTGCTCTTCTGTTCACCTCTGCTGTTGTCATGTTTCCTGGTGTGTCTAATAACCCATCAAACCATCTTTCTCGCGGTCGACTCTTGGGTCTGGTGTTCTCACAGCGTTTATTAAAGGCTTGTGTTTTGATCGTTCTGCCTTATCACGTGGCCAAACCATTGTATCTGTTGTTTCTTTATGTATTCAATGTCAGGAACAGCGTTTTTCTCTACATTTTTTTCATTTCTGATCTTATCTCTCACGCTGTTTCCTGTCATGCTTCTAGCACATTTCTCTGATCTTATCTCTCACGCTGTTTCCTGTCATGCTTCTAGCACATTTCTCTGATCTTATCTCTCGCGCTGTTTCCTGTCATGCTTCTAGCACATTTCTCTGATCTTATCTCTCACGCTGTTTCCTGTCATGCTTCTAGCACATTTCTCTGATCTTATCTCTCACGCTGTTTCCTGTCATACTTCTAGCACATTTCTCTGATCTTATCTCTCACGCTGTTTCCTGTCATGCTTCTAGCACATTTCTCTGATCTTATCTCTCACGCTGTTTCCTGTCATGCTTCTAGCACATTTCTCTGATCTTATCTCTCACGCTGTTTCCTGTCATACTTCTAGCACATTTCTCTGATCTTATCTCTCACGCTGTTTCCTGTCATACTTCTAGCATATTTCTCTGATCTTATCTCTCACGCTGTTTCCTGTCATACTTCTAGCACATTTCTCTGATCTTATCTCTCACGCTGTTTCCTGTCATGCTTCTAGCACATTTCTCTGATCTTATCTCTCGCGCTGTTTCCTGTCATGCTTCTAGCACATTTCTCTGATCTTATCTCTCGCGCTGTTTCCTGTCATGCTTCTAGCACATTTCTCTGATCTTATCTCTCACGCTGTTTCCTGTCAAGCTTCTAGCACATTTCTCTGATCTTATCTCTCACGCTGTTTCCTGTCATGCTTCTAGCACATTTCTCTGATCTTATCTCTCACGCTGTTTCCTGTCATGCTTCTAGCACATTTCTCTGATCTTATCTCTCACGCTGTTTCCTGTCATACTTCTAGCACATTTCTCTGATCTTATCTCTCACGCTGTTTCCTGTCATACTTCTAGCATATTTCTCTGATCTTATCTCTCACGCTGTTTCCTGTCATACTTCTAGCACATTTCTCTGATCTTATCTCTCACGCTGTTTCCTGTCATACTTCTAGCACATTTCTCTGATCTTATCTCTCACGCTGTTTCCTGTCAAGCTTCTAGCACATTTCTCTGATCTTATCTCTCACGCTGTTTCCTGTCATGCTTCTAGCACATTTCTCTGATCTTATCTCTCACGCTGTTTCCTGTCATGCTTCTAGCACATTTCTCTGATCTTATCTCTCACGCTGTTTCCTGTCA
The DNA here is from genome assembly GCA_032433765.1 of Megaustenia siamemsis. NCBI lineage: Eukaryota > Metazoa > Mollusca > Gastropoda > Stylommatophora > Ariophantidae > Megaustenia > Megaustenia siamemsis. The sequence continues at coordinate 35,326,572 of JAVIAB010000159.1, read as the reverse complement.
TGCTTCTAGCACATTTCTCTGACCTTATCTCTCACGCTGTTTCCTGTCAAGCTTCTAGCACATTTCTCTGATCTTATCTCTCACGCTGTTTCCTGTCATACTTCTAGCACATTTCTCTGATCTTATCTCTCACGCTGTTTCCTGTCAAGCTTCTAGCACATTTCTCTGATCTTATCTCTCACGCTGTTTCCTGTCATGCTTCTAGCACATTTCTCTGATCTTATCTCTCACGCTGTTTCCTGTCAAGCTTCTAGCACATTTCTCTGATCCTATCTCTCACGCTGTTTCCTGTCAAGCTTCTAGCACATTTCTCTGATCTTATCTCTCACGCTGTTTCCTGTCAAGCTTCTAGCACATTTCTCTGATCTTATCTCTCACGCTGTTTCCTGTCATGCTTCTAGCACATTTCTCTGATCTTATCTCTCACGCTGTTTCCTGTCAAGCTTCTAGCACATTTCTCTGATCTTATCTCTCACGCTGTTTCCTGTCAAGCTTCTAGCACATTTCTCTGATCTTATCTCTCACGCTGTTTCCTGTCAAGCTTCTAGCACATTTCTCTGATCTTATCTCTCACGCTGTTTCCTGTCAAGCTTCTAGCACATTTCTCTGATCTTATCTCTCACGCTGTTTCCTGTCAAGCTTCTAGCACATTTCTCTAATCTTATCTCTCACGCTGTTTCCTGTCAAGCTTCTAGCACATTTCTCTGATCTTATCTCTCACGCTGTTTCCTGTCATGCTTCTAGCACATTTCTCTGATCTTATCTCTCACGCTGTTTCCTGTCATACTTCTAGCACATTTCTCTGATCTTATCTCTCACGCTGTTTCCTGTCAAGCTTCTAGCACATTTCTCTGATCTTATCTCTCACGCTGTTTCCTGTCATACTTCTAGCACATTTCTCTGATCTTATCTCTCACGCTGTTTCCTGTCAAGCTTCTAGCACATTTCTCTGATCTTATCTCTCACGCTGTTTCCTGTCATGCTTCTAGCACATTTCTCTGATCTTATCTCTCACGCTGTTTCCTGTCAAGCTTCTAGCACATTTCTCTGATCTTATCTCTCACGCTGTTTCCTGTCAAGCTTCTAGCACATTTCTCTGATCTTATCTCTCACGCTGTTTCCTGTCATGCTTCTAGCACATTTCTCTGATCTTATCTCTCACGCTGTTTCCTGTCAAGCTTCTAGCACATTTCTCTGATCTTATCTCTCACGCTGTTTCCTGTCAAGCTTCTAGCACATTTCTCTGATCTTATCTCTCACGCTGTTTCCTGTCAAGCTTCTAGCACATTTCTCTGATCTTATCTCTCACGCTGTTTCCTGTCAAGCTTCTAGCACATTTCTCTGATCTTATCTCTCACGCTGTTTCCTGTCAAGCTTCTAGCACATTTCTCTGATCTTATCTCTCACGCTGTTTCCTGTCAAGCTTCTAGCACATTTCTCTGATCTTATCTCTCACGCTGTTTCCTGTCAAGCTTCTAGCACATTTCTCTGATCTTATCTCTCACGCTGTTTCCTGTCAAGCTTCTAGCACATTTCTCTGATCTTATCTCTCACGCTGTTTCCTGTCATGCTTCTAGCACATTTCTCTGATCTTATCTCTCACGCTGTTTCCTGTCAAGCTTCTAGCACATTTCTCTGATCTTATCTCTCACGCTGTTTCCTGTCAAGCTTCTAGCACATTTCTCTGATCTTATCTCTCACGCTGTTTCCTGTCAAGCTTCTAGCACATTTCTCTGATCTTATCTCTCACGCTGTTTCCTGTCAAGCTTCTAGCACATTTCTCTGATCTTATCTCTCACGCTGTTTCCTGTCAAGCTTCTAGCACATTTCTCTGATCTTATCTCTCACGCTGTTTCCTGTCAAGCTTCTAGCACATTTCTCTGATCTTATCTCTCACGCTGTTTCCTGTCATACTTCTAGCACATTTCTCTGATCTTATCTCTCACGCTGTTTCCTGTCAAGCTTCTAGCACATTTCTCTGATCTTATCTCTCACGCTGTTTCCTGTCAAGCTTCTAGCACATTTCTCTGATATTATCTCTCACGCTGTTTCCTGTCATGCTTCTAGCATATTTCCTTTTGATAATGTTTTTTTTCCTTCATTATTCTAAGCTTTAAGAGTTCTTAAATGTTATACAGAGCCAGTTAAAACATATGGATGTGAATCATGGACAATAGGACAACAGAGAAGAAAATCACAGGAGTCTGCAGAAATGTGGTTTTGCGGAAGAATTTTAAGAATACCATGGACGGCGTAGAAGAGTAGTGAAAATGTTCTTAAAGAGGCCAAAGCAAAAAGAGAGCTAATTTCCAATATTAGGAAGAAACAATTATCATTTTTTTGGCCATGTAATGAGAAGAGAACACGTGGAATATATTGTAACAACTGGAAAAATTGAGGGACGAAGAGATAGAGGAAAGCAAAGAGAACAAATATCAGACAGCTTAATTAAGAGAATGGCTTGGCAGAAGATCAGCAACAGAAATGATAAATAACTGTCGAGATCGAAAGTTGTGGAGAGACATGATCACCTACGCCAGCAGGCCTGGTACTTGATGATGATGATTCTAAGCTTCAGTTAACACATTGAACATGAGCTATCATCTGAAATTGACAAGAAATTCTTTGTTCCTAATATTTAAGAGTAATAACAGTACGTAGCATCTTCATACCAACTTTGTGCTATGAAAGTCAAACATGGATCCTTTCTAAATCACATTTAAGAAAGATCAATACGTGTGAGATGCGTTGCTTGAGAAAACTAACAAACAACACAAGAAGAGATAGAATACCAAATGAAACCATAAGAAAAATGGTAGGAACAAAACCCTGCCAGGAATATATAGAACAACAACAATTTAAATGGTTTGGCCACCTGGTCAGAATGAATCCTCACCAATCACCATCAAGGGCGTTCTTCTCGAGAATGCATGGAAAAAAACCAAGAGGAAGACCCAGAAGAAGATGGATAGATGCAGTGACAGTGACATGTAACAACAAAGGAAAATCACTAATTCAGACAGTTCGAGCAGCACAAGAACGACAAATGATATAAACCACGACACCTTTTAGGTATCAGTGACAAGAGAAAAGATGAAGAATAACAGTAGGTTTACTTTCAAATATTATTTGTATCACAAGAGAGAGATCGATTTCCGCATATTATTTATCTGTAGAATTCTCTCCCTTATCATTCATTGCATGCCTTATATTATGAACAAGACACAGTGCTTACATTCCTTCTAGTGTCTGTTTTATCCGGTTCTAGTCTAACTTTGACATGTTGATAATATATGTGATTAGAGTAATTTATATTGGGGTCATTATTGGTGTATATGGTAACTTATGTAGTGGTAGATTCATGAATAGAATAATATAATAATAATGAATATAATTAAGAATAGATTTTAGAAGCAGTGATCTCTGCAATATGTGCTACTTTGGCACGCAATGTTTCTGTTTTTGAGATTGTGGTTCTGCCCTATGTGCTGTCTTCGGCTCGAAAGGACAATAGATATATAAATAGACAGACAGACAGACAGACAGACAGACAGACAGACAGACAGATAGATAGATATATAGATAGATAGATAGATATATAGATAGATTAATGAGAGAGTGGGAAGTGTAAGAGTAGTTATTGTGATTATATGACCTTTGGCTCTTGACAGACGGTTGGTACTAAGCAGTGGCGTATACTGGTTTGGGGTCTGGGCTACCGCTAACATAATAAATAAAAGCATACATTATATTCAGCAGGCTAACATAAAGTAATATTTTCTAACGACATCACTACATTTTAAATTATTTACTTATTTATGTTAATTATATCCGTCTTGTTTGGGACGAAAATGGCTTGATGACTTTGTCATTGAACGTACTGTGGGTTGGTTTCTAAGTTTCTGAGGGAATGATTTCTCAATGGACATTAATGCCAAACCAAATAACCGTTCTTGTGTCTAAGTTGAGCGACAATAAGATTTGATTCTCTTGAGAGCAGAAATAGTTCTTTTTACAGATGCTGATGCGCATAACGTAATTATAAATAGCTAAGGAAGTTCCGGTAATCAGGCAGTTTCACTTTCACTTTGTGACGATTCTGATTGACTAGAGCTGAAAATAACCCATGAAACCGCATTAGTGTAGAGGTTTCTTTGCCGTATAATTTTAACGGGAATTTTTGAATGTCAAGGTCGTTAATACAAGGTCCGGATAGAGAAAAAATGTACTGCTGGCTAATAGAGGTTCCAATGTAGTTTCTGATTAATTCACAAACGTTATCGTAAAAAAAAAAAAAAGTAAAGTACCCCCATCACGCCAAGTGGCGTATAGGGAAATATGGTGTTAGTGACCCTATATTTTACAGACCTTCAGCACATGATTTTCGGGGTAATGTGGTCGGTATTACGCCCGTGCTGCTTTAATTCCCAGAAAAAAATCCGGTACCCATTTAAGGCTGGGTGAACTCGGAAGCCGTCGGTTGGGGTCGAACCCTACCCCTTGTCCTTTGTAGTCCAGTTCACTAACCACTGAGCTATCGCGGCTCCCACAAACATTATAGTGGCTAGAGGAAAACCTTGCTTTAATAAATGCAAATGAAAGCAAATAAATCATATTGGCCTACGAAATGTGTAATAGAATATTCGAAAATTTGTAATATAATTATTTAAAAAAAATAAAATAAATTATCATTTCCTTTTGTATTTCGTTAATATGTTCAGGCTACCGGCGGTAGGTGCGGTAGGTGCGGTATCATAGGGGATACGCCACTGGTAGTAAGCAATCATGATAAGTCAGTAGTTAGTTTGGGAAACAATGAGTGTCTTATGCTGGATACTGCTTTGTTGATCAGCTTCTCTGGTGGCTGAACCTGCCAATATTTGATAGATAAATCTGGCACAGACTGAACTAGATGTATTCGTGGTGCCTGGCCTCGTTTTCAGTCTCCTGCGCCTTTTGTTTTCTGAATTTGATATCAGTACTGCCTCGAAAGTTGCTGTGTCATTTTTTTAAATATTTTCCTTCTCCTTATGCTACGATCTGCAGCCAAATTTTCCCAGTTTCTTTCACTAAAAAAACCAGGACACATGGTCCTAACGTTTCATGTGCCAAGTAGGGGAGATAGTGGTTTCCTTCTGTAGTGTCCTAATGTTTCATGTGCCAAGTATGGGAGATAGTGGTTTCCTTCTGTAGTGTCCTAATGTTTAATGTGCCAAGTATGGGAGATAGTGGTTTCCTTCTGTAGTGTCCTAACGTTTCATGTGCCAAGTATGAGAGATAGTGGTTTCCTTCTGTAGTGTCCTAACGTTCCATGTGCCAAGTATGGGAGATAGTGGTTTCCTTCTGTAGTGTCCTAACGTTCCATGTGCCAAGTATGGGAGATAGTGGTTTTCTTCTGTAGTGTCCTAACGTTCCATGTGCCAAGTATGGGAGATAGTGGTTTCCTTCTGTAGTGTCCTAACGTTCCATGGGCCGAGTATGGGACATAGTGGTTTCCCTCTGTAGTGTCCTAACGTTCCATGTGCCAAGTATGGGAGATAGTGGTTTCCTTCTGTAGTGTCCTAACGTTCCATGTGCCAAGTATGGGTGATAGTGGTTTCCTTCTGTAGTGTCCTAACGTTCCATGGGCCAAGTATGTGAGATATTGGTTTCCTTCTGTAGTGTCCTAACGTTCCATGGGCCGAGTATGGGACATAGTGGTTTCCTTCTGTAGTGTCCTAACGTTCCATGGGCCGAGTATGGGACATAGTGGTTTCCTTCTGTAGTGTCCTAACGTTCCATGTGCCAAGTATGGGAGATAGTGGTTTCCTTCTGTAGTGTCCTAACGTTTCATGTGCCAAGTATGGGAGATAGTGGTTTCCTTCTGTAGTGTCCTAACGTTTCATGTGCCAAGTATGGGAGATAGTGGTTTCCTTCTGTAGTGTCCTAACGTTCCATGTGCCAAGTATGGGAGATAGTGGTTTCCTTCTGTAGTGTCCTAACGTTCCATGGGCCGAGTATGGGACATAGTGGTTTCCTTCTGTAGTGTCCTAACGTTCCATGTGCCAAGTATGGGAGATAGTGGTTTCCTTCTGTAGTGTCCTAACGTTCCATGTGCCAAGTATGGGAGATAGTGGTTTCCTTCTGTAGTGTCCTAACGTTCCATGGGCCAAGTATGTGAGATAGTGGTTTCCTTCTGTAGTGTCCTAACGTTCCATGGGCCGAGTATGGGACATAGTGGTTTCCTTCTGTAGTGTCCTAACGTTCCATGGGCCGAGTATGGGACATGGCGGTTTCCTTCTGTAGTGTCCTAACGTTCCATGTGCCAAGTATGGGAGATAGTGGTTTCCTTCTGTAGTGTCCTAACGTTCCATGAGCCAAGTATGGGAGATAGTGGTTTCCTTCTGTAGTGTCCTAATGTTCCATGGCCGAGTATGGGAGATAGTGGTTTCCTTCTGTAGTGTCCTAACGTTCCATGTGCCAAGTATGGGAGATAGTGGTTTCCTTCTGTAGTGTCCTAACGTTCCATGGGCCGAGTATGGGACATAGTGGTTTCCTTCTGTAGTGTCCTAACGTTCCATGTGCCAAGTATGGGAGATAGTGGTTTCCCTCTGTAGTGTCCTAGCGTTCCATGTGCCAAGTATGGGAGATAGTGGTTTCCTTCTGTAGTGTCCTAACGTTCCATGTGCCAAGTATGGGAGATAGTGGTTTCCTTCTGTAGTGTCCTAACGTTCCATGGGCCAAGTATGTGAGATATTGGTTTCCTTCTGTAGTGTCCTAACGTTCCATGTGCCAAGTATGGGAGATAGTGGTTTCCTTCTGTAGTGTCCTAACGTTCCATGGGCCGAGTATGGGACATAGTGGTTTCCTTCTGTAGTGTCCTAACGTTCCATGTGCCAAGTATGGGAGATAGTGGTTTCCTTCTGTAGTGTCCTAACGTTCCATGGGCCGAGTATGGGACATAGTGGTTTCCTTCTGTAGTGTCCTAACGTTCCATGTGCCAAGTATGGGAGATAGTGGTTTCCCTCTGTAGTGTCCTAGCGTTCCATGTGCCAAGTATGGGAGATAGTGGTTTCCTTCTGTAGTGTCCTAACGTTCCATGGGCCAAGTATGGGAGATAGTGGTTTCCTTCTGTAGTGTCCTAACGATGATGGAACTGACATTTCTGTTTGCTCGCTATGCCTGGGCCAATAATATGGAGACAGTGCTTTGTCCTGTTGTGATTGGGGAAGAGTAATTATTGTGATAGTGGTTATTGTTTCTAACAAGTGTTATTTTATCCGGTTATCCTTAATGTCAGATTAATTGCTGGTATTTCCACATTATTCTGATGCGTCAGTGATGTATACATTACACACCGTGACATGATTAATTAATTGATGAACCCACAACCCATGTCAGCTACCTACTCTTACACAAGACTACGTAAACATTAGATCAGTTACATAGAATTCGTGGACAACACATATTTTTACTTTTAATTAAAAACAACCTGCCCTTATAACATATTGTACATTTAGTTATACATCGTTGTAGAGTAGAGCACCCCGTCACGCCAAAACATCTATGAGGTTTAGAGCCTCATCTCGTGTTCCCACACTAGAGGTGCAATGAGGTTTAGAGCCTTATCTCGTGTTCCCACACTAGAGGTGCAATGAGGTTTAGAGCCTCTCTCTCTCTCTCTCTCTCTCTCTGCGATCAGGACCCAATCAGAGTAGGATTCCAGCTCCTCACATGAACTCAGCTGTCCGGTTAGGTGTGTTACAAACAGAACATCACAATTAGAGTTTGCCAGATCCACTCTGATTGAACACCCGTAAAAACGTTGCACTGTGTTCTGCGCCAGTGGCCCAGTGCATCCGATTTCAGCCAGCATTTTATTCAGTTTTGCTTTCCTTAGCCTTTGATTGTCCCCAATCTTCCTGCAAGGCAGCAGGTGATCTTTTCTGTAGGGGGATTCTGCCCTTAGATGGTCGGCCCTCCCAGGTTTACGAGCACCATCTGCCTGAGTCACTAGAGGTGACTAACACAGACATGCACACACAAAGATATGAGATATGACAAACACAGACATGCACATAGCGATACGAGGCATGACTAACACCGACATACATCAAGATATATGACACATGACTAACATAAACATGCACATAAAGATATGAGATATGACTGACATAGACATGCACCCACACAGAAATTACACATGTCTAACATGGACATGCACACAAAGAAAGATATGAGATATGACCAACATAAATAGGCACACACAATGATATGAGATGTTTAGAGCCTTATCTCGTGTTCCAACACTAGAGGTGCAATGAGGTTTAGAGCCTTATCTCGTGTTCCCACACTAGATGTGCAATGAGGTTTAGAGCCTTATCTCGTGTTCCCACACGAGGTGCAATAAGGTTTAGAGCCCCATCTCGTGTTCCCACACTAGAGGTGCAATAAGGTTTAGAGCCCCATCTCGTGTTCCCACACTAGAGGTGCAATAAGGTTTAGAGCCCCATCTCGTGTTCCCACACTAGAGGTGCAATAAGGTTTAGAGCCCCATCTCGTGTTCCCACACTAGAAATGCAATGAGGTTTAGAGCCTTATCTCGTGTTCCCACACTAGAGGTGCAATAAGGTTTAGAGCCCCATCTCGTGTTCCCACACTAGAGGTGCAATAAGGTTTAGAGCCCCATCTCGTGTTCCCACACTAGAGGTGCAATAAGGTTTAGAGCCCCATCTCGTGTTCCCACACTAGAGGTGCAATAAGGTTTAGAGCCCCATCTCGTGTTCCCACACTAGAGGTGCAATAAGGTTTAGAGCCCCATCTCGTGTTCCCACACTAGAGGTGCAATGAGGTTTAGAGCCTTATCTCGTGTTCCCACACTAGAGGTGCAATGAGGTTTAGAGCCTTATCTCGTGTTCCCACACGAGGTGCAATAAGGTTTAGAGCCCCATCTCGTGTTCCCACACTAGAGGTGCAATGAGGTTTAGAGCCCCATCTCGTGTTCCCACACTAGAGGTGCAATAAGGTTTAGAGCCCCATCTCGTGTTCCCACACTAGAGGTGCAATGAGGTTTAGAGCCCCATCTCGTGTTCCCACACTAGAGGTGCAATGAGGTTTAGAGCCCCATCTCGTGTTCCCACACTAGAGGTGCAATGAGGTTTAGAGCCCCATCTCGTGTTCCCACACTAGAGGTGCAATGAGGTTTAGAGCCCCATCTCGTGTTCCCACACTAGAGGTGCAATGAGGTTTAGAGCCCCATCTCGTGTTCCCACACTAGAGGTGCAATGAGGTTTAGAGCCCCATCTCGTGTTCCCACACTAGAGGTGCAATGAGGTTTAGAGCCCCATCTCGTGTTCCCACACTAGAGGTGCAATGAGGTTTAGAGCCCCATCTCGTGTTCCCACACTAGAGGTGCAATGAGGTTTAGAGCCCCATCTCGTGTTCCCACACTAGAGGTGCAATGAGGTTTAGAGCCCCATCTCGTGTTCCCACACTAGAGGTGCAATGAGGTTTAGAGCCCCATCTCGTGTTCCCACACTAGAGGTGCAATGAGGTTTAGAGCCCCATCTCGTGTTCCCACACTAGAGGTGCAATGAGGTTTAGAGCCCCATCTCGTGTTCCCACACTAGAGGTGCAATGAGGTTTAGAGCCCCATCTCGTGTTCCCACACTAGAGGTGCAATGAGGTTTAGAGCCCCATCTCGTGTTCCCACACTAGAGGTGCAATGAGGTTTAGAGCCCCATCTCGTGTTCCCACACTAGAGGTGCAATGAGGTTTAGAGCCCCATCTCGTGTTCCCACACTAGAGGTGCAATGAGGTTTAGAGCCCCATCTCGTGTTCCCACACGAGGTGCAATAAGGTTTAGAGCCCCATCTCGTGTTCCCACACTAGAGGTGCAATGAGGTTTAGAGCCCCATCTCGTGTTCCCACACTAGAGGTGCAATAAGGTTTAGAGCCCCATCTCGTGTTCCCACACTAGAGGTGCAATAAGGTTTAGAGCCCCATCTCGTGTTCCCACACTAGAGGTGCAATAAGGTTTAGAGCCCCATCTCGTGTTCCCACACTAGAGGTGCAATAAGGTTTAGAGCCCCATCTCGTGTTCCCACACTAGAGGTGCAATGAGGTTTAGAGCCCCATCTCGTGTTCCCACACTAGAGGTGCAATGAGGTTTAGAGCCCCATCTCGTGTTCCCACACTAGAGGTGCAATGAGGTTTAGAGCCCCATCTCGTGTTCCCACACTAGAGGTGCAATGAGGTTTAGAGCCCCATCTCGTGTTCCCACACTAGAGGTGCAATGAGGTTTAGAGCCCCATCTCGTGTTCCCACACTAGAGGTGCAATGAGGTTTAGAGCCCCATCTCGTGTTCCCACACTAGAGGTGCAATGAGGTTTAGAGCCCCATCTCGTGTTCCCACACTAGAGGTGCAATGAGGTTTAGAGCCCCATCTCGTGTTCCCACACTAGAGGTGCAATGAGGTTTAGAGCCCCATCTCGTGTTCCCACACTAGAGGTGCAATGAGGTTTAGAGCCCCATCTCGTGTTCCCACACTAGAGGTGCAATGAGGTTTAGAGCCCCATCTCGTGTTCCCACACTAGAGGTGCAATGAGGTTTAGAGCCCCATCTCGTGTTCCCACACTAGAGGTGCAATGAGGTTTAGAGCCCCATCTCGTGTTCCCACACTAGAGGTGCAATGAGGTTTAGAGCCCCATCTCGTGTTCCCACACTAGAGGTGCAATGAGGTTTAGAGCCCCATCTCGTGTTCCCACACTAGAGGTGCAATGAGGTTTAGAGCCCCATCTCGTGTTCCCACACTAGAGGTGCAATGAGGTTTAGAGCCCCATCTCGTGTTCCCACACTAGAGGTGCAATGAGGTTTAGAGCCCCATCTCGTGTTCCCACACTAGAGGTGCAATGAGGTTTAGAGCCCCATCTCGTGTTCCCACACTAGAGGTGCAATGAGGTTTAGAGCCCCATCTCGTGTTCCCACACTAGAGGTGCAATGAGGTTTAGAGCCTCATCTCGTGTTCCCACACTAGAGGTGCAATAAGGTTTAGAGCCTCATCTCGTGTTCCCACACTAGAGGTGCAATAAGGTTTAGAGCCTCATCTCGTGTTCCCACACTAGAGGTGCAATAAGGTTTAGAGCCCCATCTCGATGACCTGGCGAAAGGTCAGTTGTTGGATCGGCAGTCTGGTACTTCATCAACGAATTACTTCCATCGACTCGCACGGCATCATCGCCCTGGTCACGCATCCTTTAACGAATTATGTCCAGTCGAATCACTTGCCGCTATCATCGTTGGAAAACGTAGGAATGTACTTAGAATGAGTCACCAGGAGAACAGTCATGAAAGACATCCACTGCGTCATAGACTTCTCCTGCCCTGACATAACGTTGTACAGTACACAAAATGGACAAATAATTACACTTGTACAACCTTGAACCTTCATTACATATTCCAACATATAAATGCACAAATTCACTATATTTGGTTATTCGGTTATGGAAGGCCCCGGTATCACTGCAAACGAATTAAAATCCATAATTGCTCAACCGCCCGTGCCAGTGGAATCATCCGAATTACTAACTCATCTCCCAACAAAGAAAGGTAGCTGTAGTCCCCATCATAGCAGTCTCAGCACACGCCAAAAGATATAAGGCCAAGCCGCATAGAAAGTGAACACGATATATTGTAACATTTCGAACATAAACCTTGATATGCGATGGCGCATAATATATATAACAGACACCTTCATTATATATATATAAGAATGAGAACGTAAACAGCAAAGACATTTTATAACATGTAAAACATGCAACTGTGTTATAGGGTCTTTTTCGTCTTTCCATAAAGATAAGGGTCGTTGGGGCACGTCAACTCGAACCTTTTTCTCTTCACCTTCAGTGATTGTTTGGGACTCTGCACAGTCGAAGTCTGCTCATCCTTGGATGTTATCTTCCCATCTCTTTACCTATGCTAGTCACTCATTTGCAGAATGACCTTTCCTAGGCCAGACTATCGAGATACGTGGACAGACCATTTCATTGTGTGCTTGTTCATGACAGAATGACATAAGATCATCCCGTACTTCGATTGTTTGTTGTTACCAACTCTTGCAGGCGTGATACGATCTATGTAACAGATGTTCACAATCTTACGATAGCATTTCGTATAAATTATTGCCTATTATAATATGTAAAGTCCCATAATACAACATAAAAGTAATCAACATATATTTTCACTGTTTTCTCCAACAGACATCGTCAGATTGTCTCCAGAATGGAATCATCATCAAGGTCGCGATTCTCCCATTTTTATGGCCAGGATTTCACAGCTCTGAGCGGCCATGATGGAAACAACTCACGTGACAGTGACGAAACGGTTGTTACTGCTGGGATTGTGTTCAAGTCTCCCACAAATGGTCACGATGTCCCAGCCATTACTGGATCCTTCGCGACCATGGTCATGGATGGATCAGAGACTGCTCAAGTAACAACCATCCCTCCAAAGTCGTCACCACAAAGCGGTATCGTTGGGCACGTCACTTTTAGCCAATCAGATCAACGCATTCACAACGGCATGGGGGTGTCAAGCTGCCCCTCCGGGCGGACAATTCCCCTCCCCAGCCCGCATCAGCTGTTGAAGATCTTCGTGAAGAATCTGGATGGAAATGGAACAATCCACGAGTTTACGGTCAAGACAACTGACACAGTGGCAAGTTTCAAGATGCTTATAGCAAGTAAAATAAAACTCACATCAGACGCATGTGCTCTCATTTTCAACTGCACAACGTTGAACCTTAAAGAGACTCTTGGCTATTACGGAATTCAGCAAAATTCGCAAATTCTACTTCTGCCTCTTTTACGTGGTGGTTGAAATAAGGAGCAAAACACTGACACAGTAAAAGTAAAGCTGTACATATAATTATGTATAAGATAAATAGACGAATATTTTGTGCTTATCTATGGGGGTAGTAGAATGATCAATTAAAATAAACTCGACAATGAACTAGATATTGTTTGTACAGAGTAACGAACGAATGATTCCCTGATAAAATCTTTATATCCACTGCAGATGAGCCTCAGAAGACTTAAACATAAATTGGAGAAATTTATTGACTTATTGACTTATTAAGTTATTGAGTTACTGAGTTGTTGAGTTATTGAGTTGTTCAGTTATTGTGTTATTAAGTTATTGAGTTTTGGGATTTTTGAGTTACTGAGTTATTGAGCTATTAAGTTATTTAGTTTTTGGCTTTTTTTAAGTTTCTGAGTTATTTGCGGGTCATCATTATTGCACTTCGAGCATGTCCTTAGGTGTTGAGATCCCCTCCTCAGCAAGTCCCGCAGTGTCCAGCGACTGACAACTCTCAGCAAGTCCCGCAGTGTCCAGCGACTGACAACTCTCAGCAAGTCCCGCAGTGTCCAGTGACAGACAACTCTGTTGGAGAGACTCTACACCAGATGAAACTTTGAGAGAAGAAACTAAAGTAACAAATTAAACTCGTATAAGGAGAAGACATCGGTCATGTTCTCAGAACATGAGAATGGACGATAGACAGCTCCCACGCCAGTCGTTTATGTGGACACTGGGTTGTAAAAGGAAAACTGAAAGAAATTCTTATTTCGAACAATTAACAGAGTGCCCAGCTGTGAGATAAGAGCAAAACAAAGACCTAGCAGTGAAATGTTATCTTTCTATCAATTGCCTTTCCGAGCCAAAGATGGCACGTGGGCCAACAATTCTAGATTCCTTGTGTCCAACGATCTTTGTCTTTACGATCCAGGCTTTACACAGGACCCACATTGTATCTCGAGTCTCTGTTCTGGCTGAGATTCTCAATCTCGGCAAGGGGGCCGATGTCTGCTATTTTTGCCTCTCGCCTCAGTGTTATTTTAATGTTTATCTAGGTTCGGTCTCTTTATTTTTACCACCTGGTTTCCACTTTAGAGCCCGCTTTGACATTCTCTTGTCTCTTCTCATCAAATGTCCAACATATGACCACCTTCTTCTCTTATTATCTCTTCTCATCACATGGACAACATATGACCACCTTATTCCTCCTGTTCCCTCATCTCATCACATGGCCAACATGTGACCACCTAATTCCTCCTGTTGCCTCATCTCATCACAGGGCCAACATGTGACCACCCCTTCTCTTGTTGTCTCATCTCATCACATGGCCAACATATGACCACCCCCTTCTCTTGTTGCCACATCTCATCACATGTCCAACATATGACCACCTTCTTCTCTTGTTATCTCTTCTCATTACATGGCCAACATATGACCACCTTCTTCTCTTGTTATCTCTTCTCATCACATGGCCAACATATGACCACCTTATTCCTCTTGTTGTCTCATCTCATCTCATGTCCAACATATGACCACCTTCTTCTCTTGTCTCTTCTCATCACATGTCCAACATATGACCACCTTATTCCTCCTGTTGCCTCATCTCATCACATGTCCAACATATGACCACCTTCTTCTCTTGTTATCTCTTCTCATTACATGGCCAACATATGACCACCTTCTTCTCTTGTTATCTCTTCTCATCACATGGCCAACATATGACCACCTTATTCCTCCTGTTGTCTCATCTCATCACATGTCCAACATATGACCACCTTCTTCTCTTGTTGTCTCATCTCATCACATGTCCAACATATGACCACCTTCATCTCTTGTTGTCTCATCTCATCACATGTCCAACATATGATCACCTTCTTCTCTTGTTGTCTCATCTCATCACATGTCCAACATATGACCACCTTCATCTCTTGTTGTCTCATCTCATCACATGTCCAACATATGACCACCTTCTTCTCTTGTTGTCTCATCTCATCACATGTCCAACATATGGCCACCTTCTTCTCTCCCTTATACTTCAATTCTTTTTGAATAGTAATGTCTGTCCCATTTGCCATCTCCCGATGATCGGAGAGAAACAAACTCCACATATCAGCTTTGTGGTGGGACTTTCTTCACCTTCTCTTGCATCCGTTTGGGTGTCGAGGGAGATACACATTTCTGGTTCTCGCCATTTTGGCGCCTTCATTCATTGTCAATTGATTTTGTTCTATGAGTTCTTTGATGTTGTCTGTCCATCCTAGTCTAGATGTGCTGCTTGCTCTTCTCCCGTCTCTTCTTGTAATATGTTTCTTGTACGGTAAGGGATCACACGATATTCGTTCTAGATTAGCAATCCCTTTTATTTGCTGTTTCTGTATGTAGTTTATGATTGGTCTTATAATATCATTTCTGATTCTGTCTTTTCTCATCACTCCAAGCCCTTTTTTCTCAGTCTGGTGTATGTATGGTGATATTTATTATTTTATAAGTGACCCATGATTGGCATTGTTAGCTTTATGTGGGAATGAATATACTATGCATAAGATGTTTCTTAGTGGTAATATGTTTATGTGCTGAATTTTAGTGGATAGCTGTCCCAATATTTGGGTTGCCTTGTTGCATAGGGTGTCTATTTCTTTACAGATGTTGCTATCTTCAGAGAATGTTGTTGCTAGATATATAAGGTTTGTTACTTGTTTTATAGCTTGGTATTCTATAGCTATGTTTAATGTCTTCTTTTGTTTTCCCATTGATATGACTTCTGTTTTCCCATTGATATGACTTCTGTTTTCCCATTGATATGACTTCTGTTTTCCCATTGATATGACTTCTGTTTTTCCATTGATATGATTTCTGTTTTCCCATTGATATGACTTCTGTTTTTCCATTGATATGACTTCTGTTTTCCATTGATATGACTTCTGTTTTTCCATTGATATGACTTCTGTTTTCCCATTGATATGACTTCTGTTTTTCCACTGCTTATTTTCCTGTGATGGGAGTACAGTTTTTGTTATTTATATTACATGGTCTCAGTGTGTTAGACTGTGATATTGGTCAATGTGGTACTGTGCGATCTATCTTTGACAATAAAAACAAGAAAAAGAGTTCTTAAATGTTATGTAGAGCCAGTCTTAACATATGGATGTGAATCATGGACAATAGGACAACAGACAAGAAAATCACTGGAGGCTGTAGAAATGTGGTTTTACAGAAGAATGTTGAGAATACCATGAACAGCTAAGAAGAGTAATGAAAATGTTCTGAAAGAGGTCAAAGTAAAAGGAGAGCTAAATTCCAATATTAGGAAGAAACAATCATCATTTTGTGGCCATGTAATGAGAAGATAACAGCTGGAATATATTGTAACAACTGGGAAAGTAGAGGGACAAAGAAATAGAGGGAAGCAAGAGAAATAGATACCAGACAGCTTAAGAAATTGGCTTGGCAGAAGGTCATCAACGGAAATGATAAATAACTGTCGAGATCGGAAGTTGAGGAAAAACATGATGATAACATCTTGATGATATCAAGAGTATTGAGGTTGCAGTGTGGGTGTGTGATTCATTATTTTTTAAATGAGATAATTTTCTTTGTGACTTTTGTGGCAAATTTTTGTGAAGGAAAAATAAACTTGAGAATAACAAATGTTTATTTAACTTATTGGTGTCAATAATAAAGGTTGTATGTGTTTGAAACTATCCGACTCCCATCTTGTTTGGAGTGCAAAGCTTGATGTGTTGATGAAAGTTGACACAATTGTTATGTTCTTGTGATATCGTCCATAAATCAGCTGTTGTTATTGTTTCATCACCTACAAATTGTTGTTATTGTTTAATCACTTACTAAATTGTTGTTATTGTTCCACCTACTAAATTGTTGTTATTGTTTCACCTACTAAATTGTTGTTATTGTTTCACCTACTAAATAGTTGTTATTGTTTCACCTACTAAATTGTTGTTATTTATTGTTTCACCTACTAAATTGTTGTTATTGTTTCACCTACTAAATTGTTGTTATTGTTTCACCTACTAAATTGTTGTTATTGTTTCACCTACTAAATTGTTGTTATTGTTTCACCTACTTTATTATTGTTATTGTTTCACCTACTAAATTGTTGTTATTGTTTCACCTACTAAATTGTTGTTATTGTTTCACCTACTAAATTGTTGTTATTGTTCCACCTACTAAATTGTTGTTATTGTTTCACCTACTAAATTGTTGTTATTGTTTCACCTACTAAATTGTTGTTATTGTTCCACCTACTAAACTGTTGTTATTGTTCCACCTACTAAATTGTTGTTATTGTTTCACCTACTAAAATGTTGTTATTGTTTCATCACCTACTAAATTGTTGTTATTGTTTCACCTACTAAAATGTTGTTATTGTTTCATCACCTACTAAATTGTTGTTATTGTTTCACCTACCAAATTGTTGTTATTGTTTCATCACCTACTAAACTGTTGTTATCGTTTCACCTACTAAAATGTTGTTATTGTTTCATCACCTACTAAATTGTTGTTATTGTTTCACCTACTAAAATGTTGTTATTGTTTCATCACCTACTAAATTGTTGTTATTGTTTCACCTACTAAATTGTTGTTATTGTTTCATCACCTACTAAACTGTTGTTATCGTTTCACCTACTAAAATGTTGTTATTGTTTCATCCCCTACTAAATTGTTGTTATTGTTTCATCACCTACTAAATTGTTGTTATTGTTTCATCTACAAAACTACTCAACGACATATAATGGACACATACCCGAAGATCTACTAAAATCTATCTTTGTAGCCAAACCGAAGAAGTCAGGCGCCACTGATTGTGAAGACCATCGCACTATTAGTCTCATGAGCCACATGACGAAAATATTACTAAGAATCATCATGAGACGTGTAAGGAACAAAATAAAACCAGAAATAAGTGAGGAACGATGTGGATTAGTGGAAGGAAATGGCACCAATAATGCAATATACATCTTAAGAACATTGATAGATGATCTATATGGGTAAAGAAAGATCTATATTTGTGCTTTATAGACTACACAAAAGTACTTGACAAAGTAAAGCATGTGGAAATAATCAATATGCTGGAGAAATTAAACATTGATGGTAAAAATATGTGAACCATAAAAAAACATGTACTCGCAACAAATAGCAGTTATACGAATTAACAACAAAACAGGACAATTTCAATATATAAAACAAGGAGTCTGACTGTGTTCTTTCGCCGGATTTCTTTTAAATTTGATTTTTCAGCGATTATAAGAGCAATAGTGGAATTGGGGTCAACAGTCACAGCATAAACAATTTGCGAAATGCGGATGACACAGTCTTAATAGCAGAGACAGAGAATGAACTACAAGAAGTGATAGACATAATAGTAGAAGAAAGCAACAAGAAAGGTCTGTCATTCTGTCTGAATGGTAATAAATAATAAAATAGAAGTAATGGTCATATCGAAGAAACAATCATCACCATCGTGCAGCATAAAAATAAACAGGACAAATGTGAAACAAGTGCAACGCATCAAATACTTATAAACAATAATAACATCAGATGGGAGATGCACCACATAAATCAAAAGCAGAATAGTTCAGGCTAAAATAGCATTCAAGAAAATGAAAAATATCTTGTGCAACAAATCTATGTCAATAGAAGTGAGAAAGAGAGTTGTCAACGACTGAACATATATGTGTACAAAAACTATCATAACATACAACGACTGAACATATATGTGTACAAAACCTATCATAACATACAACGACTGAACATATATGTGTACAAAAACTGTCATAACATACAACGACTGAACATATATGTGTACAAAACCTATCATAATTCCAAGTCAAAGTATGTTACAGACAGTGTCTGTGGCAGGTCTTGGATGACTCAAAAGTGAACGGGTTAACATGGCTGTAGTGTCCAAGGCACGCTGGTGTACAGAGTATGCCTGTTTTATTACATGTTACAGGGTATGAGAGGTTTATTACATGTTACAGGGTATGAGAGGTTTATTACATGTTACAGGGTATGAGAGGTTTATTACATGTTACAGGGTATAAGTGCTCTATTTCATATTACAGGGTATAAGTGGTTTATTACATGTTATAGCGTATGAGTGCTCTATTACATGTTACAGGGTATGAGTGCTCTATTACATGTTACAGGGTATAAGTGCTCTATTACATGTTACAGGGTATAAGTGGTTTATTACATGTTATAGAGTATGAGCACTTTATTACATGTTACAGGGTATGAGAGGTTTATTACATGTTATAGAGTATGAGCGGTTTATTACATGTTACAGGGTATGAGAGGTTTATTACATGTTATAGAGTATGA
Organism: Megaustenia siamemsis; assembly: GCA_032433765.1. Classification (NCBI taxonomy): domain Eukaryota; kingdom Metazoa; phylum Mollusca; class Gastropoda; order Stylommatophora; family Ariophantidae; genus Megaustenia; species Megaustenia siamemsis. Next base: position 35,307,393 of record JAVIAB010000159.1, on the reverse strand, counting down.
GTGGTTTATTACATGTTACAGGGTATGAGAGGTTTATTACATGTTATAGAGTATGAGTGGTTTATTACATGTTACAGGGTATGAGAGGTTTATTACATGTTATAGAGTATGAGCACTTTATTACATGTTACAGGGTATGAGAGGTTTATTACATGTTACAGGGTATGAGAGGTTTATTACATGTTACAGGGTATGAGAGGTTTATTACATGTTACAGGGTATGAGAGGTTTATTACATGTTACAGGGTATGAGAGGTTTATTACATGTTACAGGGTATGAGTGGTTTATTACATGTTACAGGGTATGAGAGGTTTATTACATGTTACAGGGTATGAGAGGTTTATTACATGTTACAGGGTATGAGAGGTTTATTACATGTTACAGGGTATGAGAGGTTTATTACATGTTACAGGGTATGAGAGGTTTATTACATGTTACAGGGTATGAGAGGTTTATTACATGTTACAGGGTATGAGAGGTTTATTACATGTTATAGAGCATGAGTGGTTTATTACACGTTATAGAGTATGAGTGGTTTATTACATGTTACAGTGTATGAGCACTTTATTACATGTTATAGAGTATGAGCACTTTATTACATGTTACAGTGTATGAGCACTTTATTACATGTTATAGAGTATGAGCACTTTATTACATGTTACAGTGTATGAGCACTTTATTACATGTTATAGAGTATGAGCACTTTATTACATGTTATAGAGTATGAGCACTTTATTACATGTTATAGAGTATGAGCACTTTATTACATGTTACAGGTTATCGGTCTATTATTTCATGTTTCATGGTAGTGTAATTTTATTTTCGTTTATGACAAAAAACAGCTGTCCTTCATAAATAACATTTATTTGTCATTTAAAGCGACGTGACGCATATAGAAGATCATTATCGTGACTTTGCTCTAGGTAACCGTGAGAGGGAGGGAGAGAGAGAGGGGAGAGAGAGAGGGACAGAGAGAGAGGAAGAGATAGAGAGAGGGGAGAGAGAAGGACACAGAGAGAGGGGGAGAGAGGGAGAGAGAGGGACAGAGAGAGAGAGGGAAAGAGAGAGGGGAGAGAGAGGGGCAGAGAGAGAGGGAGAGAGAGGGAGAGAGAGAGGGGGAGAGAGGGAGAGAGGGGAGAGAAAGAGGGAGAGAGAGAGAGGGGAGAGAGAGGGGGGAGAGAGGGAGAGAGAGAGGGGAGAGAGAGAGGGAGAGAGAAAGAGGACAAACAACAGGGTGAAGGCAGGGTAATATCGTTGAACTGGGACTGACTGTAGCACATATTGCATCGGACATCTGACACAGGACAAGGAAAGCTTCCAAGTAATTGGTGTGGGAGCCAAGTTTCAGCAGTGGCATGCTAGCACTAGACTTGTAGCAACTTGTGATATAAGAGCGCAGTTCTATTTCTCGTGATCCATGTGTAGTTACAAAATCTGGCAGAAAATGTTTGGGTCTCTGCTTGAACTATTTCTGGATAATTTGTCTTTTGTTGTCTTTCATTCGTATCAGCGTCGTCTACTACAAGAACGTTGTTAATGGCTTGTGGGTCTATTTTAATGAACATCAATCGCACTGATCCTTAAAAACGAATACACCGGGCCGAAATATGTAAAACAATTGTTCAAAGGAAAAAAAGACATAGCTAAATACGACAAAAAACTTCTTCTACTTTCCTTCCTCATTTGCCTTTCAGCGTCGAGGGGAGATATAATTTGCGGTCTTTTGCTCTTCTGTTCGCCTCTGCTGCTGTTATGTTTCCTAGTGCTTCTAATATTTCATCCACCCATCTTTTTCGTGGTCGACCCTTGGGCCTGGTGTTCTCACAACGTTTGTTGAAGGCTGGTTGTGTTGTGTTTTGTTCTTTCTTCCTTGTCACGTAGCCAAACCATTTTATCTGTTGTTTCCTTATATATTCTATGGCGGGGGCTATTCCTAGCTTTTTTCTCAGTTCTTCATTTCTGATCTTATCTCTCAGACTGTTTCCTGTCATTCGTCTAACACATTTCATCTCTGTAGAGGATTTTTCTGATTGTTCTTGCATCTAGGATCCAGGTCTGGCATTGGTAGCACAACGTTGGGATGAAGAACAAAATACAGTTCAAATATATTCTCCACCAACACACACACACGCACAAACAAGCAGATGACTCGTCGATGGATCACCTTAACATCAACGATGAGAAAGTTCCCCAAAGACATACAAACATGTTTAAATTAAATTCAATAGTGACATCTTTATCAAAACCTGAGCAGTTGATTTCTAAAAACAACGAGGAAGACTCAAAACATAATTTTAGCATTGATAAATGTGAAGATAAGTAAAAAAGTCAAGTACCCCCGTCACGCCAAGTGGCGTATAAGGAATATGGTGTTAGTGACCATAAATTTTACAGACCTTCGGCACATGATTTTTAGGGTAATGTGGTCGGTATAACGCCCTTGCAACTTTACTTTCCCCAGCAAAAAAATCCGGTACCCATTAAAGGCTGGGTGAACCGGAACGTTGGGATCGAACCCTACCTCCTGTCCTTTGTAGTCCAGTTCACTAACCACTGAGCTATCGCGGCCCCCAAATGTGAAGATATTGGCGTTCTATCCTGGCCGAGAGAAACAAGGATCCGCCTTTGTTAATTTGTCTCCTGCTAAACGAGATACAACGTCCGCTGATCAGAAATCTCCTTCTCCTATTTAGTACAACTGCTAACGTCCTTGGCCATTCATTTTAACAGGTAATTTCCTATTATGTGGAAATACAAACGGGGAATTCCCTATGACATCATATTACGTGTTTAGTGTTTACTTCAAGCGCCGTTGAGCAATCATGTTTGTTCTCAGCCGGTGTAAACCAGAGCTACAGTTAAAACACACATTTATCAAATTTATCACCACTGCCAGTTGCAAACTGAAGGAGTATCTGTCTGCTTGCCTGCCTGTCTGTCTGTCTCTATCTTGATTATTGATACGAAACATTTGCCGTTTGATATGATTATATTTAATAATAACTCGTATTTCATTTTGTCAACCACTTATAGATCCGAAGTGTTGTATTCTTTTTCTGTTCTTTATTTCCGCTTTGTTAATCTCTTTATGCTGAGAGGAGGCCACATTAACGAAGCGCTCTCTTATCTTGTCTAGATGGATCATAGTTCAATTCTCGAAATGTGGCGATTTTTTTCTATCGACCTGACACAGCTACGGCGTTCATCGTTTCTCAACTTTGGGTGCTAGAGATTTACTCAACAACGCTAGTGCGGCCTGGCATAATGCTGACATATAACCTGTGAATATGCCGAATAGTATGAGGAAATAAATCAATACAAACATAGGCTTACATGACTGTCAATATAGACAAGGTATGACGTCAACCTTGTACGTTTTTCTATGTTGGGTCAAGGCAACGAAATGCACATAAATGCATCAAAATACGAAGCTGCAATGTAGTTAACAGTGAGAAGAAATGAAACAAACATATATATATAGAAAAATGGTATGGTTAAAGCTTCACAGAACGTTTTTAACGTTTTTTTAACGTTATTTTGATAGATCCTTTCTCTTTTCCATTCTCTCTTTTAAAACAAATGCACACCTAATTCTCGATGCATTATTTCTCCACACTATGTCGTTCTCTTTCTAGTATATTCTCTCACAGATACACTCATTCTCTATCACACACGCTATCTCTTTCTCTCTCCCTCGTCAACAGACACTGAGTGCCTTTCACTTATAATTAATTTCTTCATCATTCCTCATATTTTGTTTTACATGAAGTAATTGTTCCCCCCCCCCTTTTTCTCCCCCCCCCCCAAGCGTATGCTTTTATTTTGTGTAGTTTGCCATTATTGAGCGGATATCGGGGGCAATTTGTCTTCAACAGAGAACATGTTCTCAGGAAAACGATGCCCTTCCATATAAGAGGATGCAAATACAAATGCCAATGTTGTAGATATCAATATAGTAAAAAGTAAAGTACCCCCGTCACGCCAAGTGGCGTATAGGGAAATATGGTGTTAGTGACCCTATATTTTACAGACCTTCAGCACATGATTTTTGGGGTAATGCGGTCGGTATTACGCCCGTGCTGCTTTACTTTCCCAGAAAAAAATCCGGTACCCATGTAAGGCTGGATGAACCCGGAAGCCGTCGGTTGGGATCGAACCCTACCCCTTGTCCTGTGTAGTCCAGTTCACTAACCACTGAGCTATCGCGGCTCCGGTATCAATATAGTGTAGATAAAAATGTCGGGGATGTAGCAGTGATGGCTATAGTTATGATTATCCGAAGGCCCCGGTATCACTGCAAACAAATTAAAATCCATAATTGCTCAACCGCCCGTAACCCGTGCCAGTGGAATCATCAGAATGAACATCTCATCGAATATCCAAACATAGAAAGGCAGCTGCAGTCCCCATCGTAGCAAACATAGCACATGTCAAATGACATAAGATGTACTATAGCACCGACAGTGAACGCATCTGAACTGTTCTTTGTCATAAGACATCGTAAGAAAAATGAATATAGAAACAGCATCCGAATGATACACACAGCTCACGGTGTATACAGAGCACTACCCATAGCTCCAGTAACATTGCAAGCCGGACCTGGAATATGAGGAAACTGCAACAAGGAACACTTTTTAGACAGTGCCTTAACGGCTCCTTGTCGCCTATCCGACATATTGACCGGAAGTCGTAACAGTCATTTGCTGTTAATGTTGGTCGATGGAATTTATTTTTAACACAAGAGACGAATTGTTTCCATGCAACACATAACTACCGCATCCATAACAAAACATACTTTTGAAGTTATGTGGACAAATAATTATAACTTTATATGTAGCAGCTTTACTAAAAAGACGAGAGTACACAATTGTAACCGTGTAATTGTAACACACAGCCTCAGTATGACAAGACAACAAGCACATGCAAGGTGATTACATTGAAAGTTGTCTATTTAGCTTCAATCAGAGCCTTGTGAACTCATGAGGAATCGGCATTCTTTCTAGAAAGGCAACCGTTAATTTTTTTTTTTTCTGTTTGTGGTTTAGGATTGGTTCAATGTCCACTCATTTTCTTGTAATATCATGTCTGTCGTTTCTGGTCACTCGAACGTTTGGCTCAGACATCTCATTTCTGTCGTTTCTGGTCACTCAAACGTTTGGCTCAGACATCTCATTTCTGTCGTTTCTGGTCACTCAAACGTTTGGCTCAGACATCTCATTTCTGTCGTTTCTGGTCACTCGAACGTTTGGCTCAGACATCTCATGTCTGTCGTTTCTGGTCACTCAAACGTTTGGCTCAGACATCTCATTTCTGTCGTTTCTGGTCACTCGAACGTTTGGCTCAGACATCTCATTTCTGTCGTTTCTGGTCACTCGAACGTTTGGCTCAGACATCTCATTTCTGTCGTTTCTGGTCACTCAAACGTTTGGCTCAGACATCTCATTTCTGTCGTTTCTGGTCACTCAAACGTTTGGCTCAGACATCTCATTTCTGTCGTTTCTGGTCACTCAAACGTTTGGCTCAGACATCTCATTTCTGTGGTGACAAGATCCTTTTATGTTTAGTCGCAAGTGTATAGTAAGTAAAGACGTGACTGCTATTTGCCGACAATTCAATAATTTACCTTGTGCAGAACAGGCTTCTCAATCCACATCAAATGTTAATTTGTGTTAATTTCTGTCTTTACAAAAATCTAATTTTATTTTATTTTAAATCCACTTCATTCGAAAACTGACAAATCTGGTCTGAACTAATTCTAATATAGATGGCAATCTTTGTCTCTCTCTCTCTCTCTCTCTCTCTCGCCGTCTCTCAATCTTGTGAAGATAACATGTTATCGCCGAGTTGTGATATGTCCGGCAGAATGTTATTGACAATTCCAGTTGTTTTCTTGTTTGATTCACCGAACACTTGTTAGGCTGCCACCAGTTGTGCACAAGAAGGCGTCATCATTTAATGATGATACGCCTAGTTGTATAATGAATAATATTACAATAATAATTGAGCAAGATACATTCTAGGGAAATAGTCTCATTTAAATGCTTAATAAATATCAACGCTCAAAACAACGCAAGGCAATTCGCCTACAAGTGAGTAAACAAGTTTAATAAAAAATTGAATGAAAAGACTAGGACTGACGCTCCAACATAGCGTGGTAGTTTCTATGGAGACATCGATCCTGCAACTGTTCGTGTTTGAATCAACTAATCTGGGAAAGCTGATGTAAAAAAGCGATGAAGGCGTTGAAAAATGGGCTGCGACGGCACCTATGTTGCGAGCTTTAATTACGATTAATGGAAACATGTTAACGTCACTCATTGATACATGGAAATCCATAATTGCTCAACCGCCCGTGCCAGTAGAATCATCCAAATTAACATCTTATCTCATTGAAGGATCTAAACAAAGAAAGGCAGCTGCAGTCCCCATCATAGTAGCAACAGCACACGCCAAAAGACATAAGGCCAAGCCGCACCGAAAGTGAACGCCGAACTGTCCTTCGTCAAACAATATCATCATTCAACGTAAGCAATCGGAATATCGAACCACGATTCGGATGAAAAACACAGCTGACGGTGTGCACAGAGCACTAATCTCAGTGACTTGGGGAACGAGGAAACTGCAACAAGGAATACTTTTGACACAGAGCACTAATCTCAGTGACTTGGGGAACGAGGAAACTGCAACAAGGAATACTTTTGACACAGAGCACTAATCTCAGTGACTTGGGATACGAGGAAACTGCAACAAGGAATACTTTTCAGACAGAGCCTCAACGGTTCCAGCCACCTATCCGCCATATTGACCGCCCAGTGACCCTTGATCAAGATTGAAGACGTAAAGAAGCCGATGACAGTCACAAGTACCTGCTGCACACCGAAGTATACGCAGCGCTAACCAGATACAATTATCGCTTAATTATTTTATCTTGTTACCACTTAATCAAATAGCGTTGCACAGTGTTTTTCACCCATCGATTCAGTGTATCCATGTTCAGCAACCACTCATGTACTTTTTTCATAAGATTATTTATAATTACCTTCAATGCAACCGAGTACTTTGCAGTACCTTGTACTAAGAGAAAACTTCCATGTGCGGTCGAGTAATGAGTCGAAGTGTTCATAGTTATTTGGTTATGGAAGGCCCCGGTATTACTGCAAACGAATTAAAATCCATAATTGCTCAACCGCCCGTGCCAGTGGAACCATCCGCATTACTATTTCATCTCCCAAACAAAGAAAGGTAAATGTAGTCCCCATCGTAGCAGTCTCAGCACACGCCAAAAGACATAAGGTGAAACTGAAACCGCACAGAAAGTGAACACGGCCAACTGTTCCCTGTCATACGATATCAGCATTCATCATAAAAAATTAAAATATCGGAACATGATAAAAACGGATGAGACACACAGCTCACGGTGTGCACAGAGCACTTAACTTAGTAGCTCCTGCAACAAGCCGGACTTGGAATATGAGGAAACTGCAACAAGGAACACTTTTCAGACATAGCCTTCAATGGTTCCTACCGCCTATCCACCATATTCCCCGGAAGTTCACGTCCTCCTGAAAATGATGATCGTCATAGTATTTAAATGTATAGCGCTTGATGATGTTAGGACATCGTGTTTGACTCCAAATCCGAACATACAAAACACAGTCCGCCGTCAGATTATCCCCTTTGCACACCAAACAGCAGATCGCAAGATTCATCGCAAGTGCTCATGGGATTCAACATAGAGCCAGTTCACAAGGAATGCTTTAAGTGAGGTAACCAGCCAGCTAGATGAATCATCAGTTTGCATGTTCTTTGACCAATGTTTAAATGTTGTAATTCCAGGTTGCTGTAGTGACAACTTGTCTGCTACGTAATCACGGTGTGAAAGTTGCAACTCAAGTCAAACTGTAGAAAAATAGAGACGTTAGATTGTGAATTAGTTCTTTCATTCTCCAACGCACATCACCACATTCCTTTAGCTCTGTTAACCACGATTTTCCAACTTCATTTACTACAACCTTTAGCTCTGTTAACCACGATTTTCCATCTTCATTCACTGCAACCTTTAGCTCTGTTAACCACGATTTTCCTTTCTTCATTCACTACAACCTTTAGCTCTGTTAACCACGATTTTCCTTTCTTCATTCACTACAACCTTTAGCTCTGTTAACCACGATTTTCCTTTCTTCATTTACTACAACCTTTAGCTCTGTTAACCACGATTTTCCTTTCTTCATTCACTACAACCTGCACTCCAACCTCATTCACTGCAACCTTTAGCTCTGTTAACCACGATTCTCCAACGCACCTCACCATATTCCTTTAGCTCTGTTAACCACAATTCTCCAACCTCATTCACTACAACCTTTAGCTCTGTTAACAACGATTCTCCAGCCTCATTCACTACAACCTTTAGCTCTGTTAACAACGATTCTCCAACCTCATTTACTACAACCTTTAGCTCTGTTAACAACGATTCTCCAACCTCATTTACTACAACCTTTAGCTCTGTTAACAACGATTCTCCAACCTCATTTACTACAGCCTTTAGCTCTGTTAACCACGATTCTCCAACCTCATTTACTACAACCTTTAGCTCTGTTAACAACGATTCTCCAGCTCTACTCATCACATTTATTTAGCTCTGTCACACACGATTTCCACCTCTGTTCACGACCCAGTCAAACCGACATGAAGCAGAAGATCTGAACCCTGCTCTATTCCGTAATGCCCAAGTGTTTGACTGGACAAGAGCTTCCTTCCAGAGAAGATAAGTCTCTGTTGGCATGACGGAATGTTTGTGTAGTGCTGTATACGTTGAGTCAAACACGCCACCGTGTCCGTGGGCATGACGCTGAGCGTGAACGACTTGCCGTTGGCGTAGACGCTAACAACAATAATATCGAACGGTTGCAGTGACTCTGTGTAGGACATCTTGCAGGGTACTCGGTGCTTGCGTTCTGTTGAAGACAGAAAAGTTCAGTTCATTTGACGCATTTTGGGCTGTGGTTTACACAAAGCTCGGGCAGATGGTGCTCGTAAACCTGGGAGGGCCGACCATCTAAGGGCAGAATCCCCCTACAGAAAAGACAATCTGCTGCCTTGCAGGAGGATTGGGGACAATCAAAGGCTAAGGAAAGCAAACCTGAATAAAATGCTGGCAGAAATCGGATGCACTGGGTCATTGGCGCAGAACACAGTGCAACGTTCTAACATGTACTCAGTCAGAGTGGATCTAACGGACTTTAATTATAAGTACTACCAGTCAATGCCACTGTACACTGGACAACATGACAACAAAACATGCTCTACAGGATTGCCCCCAGTTCACAGACCTGAGAAGAGCAATGTGGTCCACACCCACCTCCCTGGAAGAGAAACTATATGGGGCAATCGATTCACTTAAACAGACAGCTGCCTTCATGAGAGAGTCTGGAATACTAGTCTGAATGACGTCATGATCGCAGAAGAGGATCTGAAGAAGAGCTGTGGTTTACTTCAACGGACTTACGAAAACTTTCAAGATGGATGCCACTTGATGCCGTTATGTTCAAACTGATGTTAGTAATTTGTTTGTTCCATTAAAACAGGTTACATAAGTGGGAAAACATTGTTGGAACTAAAACAGGTTACATAAGTGGGAAAACATTGTTGGAACTAAAACAGGTTACATAAGTGGGAAAACATTGTTGGAACTAAAACAGGTTACATAAGTGGGAAAACATTGTTGGAACTAAAACAGGTTACATAAGTGGGAAAACATTGTTGGAACTAAAACAGGTTACATAAGTGGGAAAACATTGTTGGAACTAAAACAGGTTACATAAGTGGGAAAACATTGTTGGAACTAAAACAGGTTACATAAGTGGGAAAACATTGTTGGAACTAAAACAGGTTACATAAGTGGGAAAACATTGTTGGAACTAAAACAGGTTACATAAGTGGGAAAACATTGTTGGAACTAAAACAGGTTACATAAGTGGGAAAACATTGTTGGAACTAAAACAGGTTACATAAGTGGGAAAACATTGTTGGAACTAAAACAGGTTACATAAGTGGGAAAACATTGTTGGAACTAAAACAGATTACATATGTGGGAAAACATTGTTGGAGCTAAAACAGGTTACATAAGTGGGAAAACATTGTTGGAACTAAAACAGGTTACATAAGTGGGAAAACATTGTTGGAACTAAAACAGGTTACATAAGTGGGAAAACATTGTTGGAACTAAAACAGGTTACATAAGTGGGAAAACATTGTTGGAACTAAAACAGGTTACATAAGTGGGAAAACATTGTTGGAACTAAAACAGGTTACATAAGTGGGAAAACATTGTTGGAACTAAAACAGGTTACATAAGTGGGAAAACATTGTTGGAACTAAAACAGGTTACATAAGTGGGAAAACATTGTTGGAACTAAAACAGGTTACATAAGTGGGAAAACATTGTTGGAACTAAAACAGGTTACATAAGTGGGAAAACATTGTTGGAACTAAAACAGGTTACATAAGTGGGAAAACATTGTTGGAACTAAAACAGGTTACATAAGTGGGAAAACATTGTTGGAACTAAAACAGGTTACATAAGTGGGAAAACATTGTTGGAACTAAAACAGGTTACATAAGTGGGAAAACATTGTTGGAACTAAAACAGGTTACATAAGTGGGAAAACATTGTTGGAACTAAAACAGGTTACATATGTGGGAAAACATTGTTGGAGCTAAAACAGGTTACATAAGTGGGAAAACATTGTTGGAACTAAAACAGGTTACATAAGTGGGAAAACATTGTTGGAACTAAAACAGGTTACATAAGTGGGAAAACATTGTTGGAACTAAAACAGGTTACATAAGTGGGAAAACATTGTTGGAACTAAAACAGGTTACATAAGTGGGAAAACATTGTTTGAACTAAAACAGGTTACATAAGTGGGAAAAACATTGTTGGAACTAAAACAGGTTACATAAGTGGGAAAACATTGTTGGAACTAAAACAGATTACATATGTGGGAAAACATTGTTGGAACAAAAACAGGTTACATAAGTGGGAAAACATTGTTGGAACTAAAACAGGTTACATATGTGGGAAAACATTGTTGGAACTAAAACAGGTTACATAAGTGGGAAAACATTGTTGGAACTAAAACAGATTACATATGTGGGAAAACATTGTTGGAACTAAAACAGGTTACATAAGTGGGAAAACATTGTTGGAACTAAAACAGGTTACATAAGTGGGAAAACATTGTTGGAACTAAAACAGGTTACATAAGTGGGAAAACATTGTTGGAACTAAAACAGGTTACATAAGTGGGAAAACATTGTTGGAACTAAAACAGGTTACATAAGTGGGAAAACATTGTTGGAACTAAAACAGATTACATATGTGGGAAAACATTGTTGGAACTAAAACAGGTTACATAAGTGGGAAAACATTGTTGGAACTAAAACAGGTTACATAATTGGGAAAACATTGTTGGAACTAAAACAGGTTACATAAGTGGGAAAACATTGTTGGAACTAAAACAGGTTGCATAAGTGGGAAAACATTGTTGGAACTAAAACAGGTTACATAAGTGGGAAAACATTGTTGGACCTAAAACAGGTTACATAAGTGGGAAAACATTGTTGGAACTAAAACAGGTTACATAAGTGGGAAAACATTGTTGGAACTAAAACAGGTTACATAAGTGGGAAAACATTGTTGGAACTAAAACAGGTTACATAAGTGGGAAATCATTGTTGGAAGTAATACATAAATGGGAAAACGTTATTGGAACTACAAATGACGTTAGTAGGAAACAAGCCACCAAAAAAAAAAAAAAAAAAAAACAACTAATGTAAAACGCTTGAGCATCATGGCGATCTAGGGCGAGATGATGTACTTGTGTGCTCCCTTGAGTGTTGACGTTTATAGTGACAGGGTGGCCAACTTTATGAGAGAGACTCGTGAGGGCGGATCAGAGTGGGGCAGGAGGTAAGGTAAAGAGCACGCAGCTCCCACGACTTTTCCTAACAAGAGTTTGGTACTGATACCACGAGATGCACGCCAGTCGTTGTACACACAAGATAATGGTTCTGTTGGATATTTTGTCCAACTTAGAGGCACACCAATACTAGGTCTTCTATATTAGGGGGGGGGGAGGGGAGAACGCCAACAAATTCGATTTGTAGATGACTGAGTTCACACAACAAAACAGGCTTGATTGAGTTCACACAACAAAACAGGCTTGATTGAGTTCACACAACAAAACAGGCTTGATTGAGTTCACACAACAAAACAGGCTTGACTGAGTTCACACAACAAAACAGGCTTGATTGAGTTCACACAACAAAACAGGCTTGATTGAGTTCACACAACAAAACAGGCTTGATTGAGTTCACACAACAAAACAGGCTTGATTGAGTTCACACAACAAAACAGGCTTGATTGAGTTCACACAACAAAACAGGCTTGACTGAGTTCACACAACAAAACAGGCTTGATTGAGTTCACACAACAAAACAGGCTTGACTGAGTTCACACAACAAAACAGGCTTGATTGAGTTCACACAACAAAACAGGCTTGATTGAGTTCACACAACAAAACAGGCTTGATTGAGTTCACACAACAAAACAGGCTTGATTGAGTTCACACAACAAAACAGGCTTGATTGAGTTCACACAACAAAACAGGCTTGACTGAGTTCACACAACAAAACAGACTTGATTGAGTTCACACAACAAAACAGGCTTGATTGAGTTCACACAACAAAACAGGCTTGATTGAGTTCACACAACAAAACAGGCTTGATTGAGTTCACACAACAAAACAGGCTTGACTGAGTTCACACAACAAAACAGGCTTGACTGAGTTCACACAACAAGACAGACTTGACAGAGTTCACACAACAAAACAGACTTGACAGAGTTCACACAACAAAACAGACTTGACAGAGTTCACACAACAAAACAGGCTTGACTGAGTTCACACAACAAGACAGACTTGATTGAGTTCACACAACAAGACAGACTTGACAGAGTTCACACAACAAGACAGACTTGACAGAGTTCACACAACAAGACAGACTTAACAGAGTTCACACAACAAGACAGGCTTGACAGAGTTCACACAACAAAACAGGCTTGATTGAGTTCACACAACAAAACATGCTTGATTGAGTTCACACAACAAAACAGGCTTGATTGAGTTCACACAACAAGACAGACTTGATTGAGTTCACACAACAAAACAGGCTTGATTGAGTTCACACAACAAAACAGGCTTGATTGAGTTCACACAACAAAACAGGCTTGATTGAATTCACACAACAAGACAACAAAACAGGCTTGACTGAGTTCACACGACAAAACAGGCTTGACAGAGTTCACACAACAAGACAGGCTTGACTGAGTTCACACAACAAGACAGGCTTGACTGAGTTCACACAACAAGACAGGCTTGACTGAGTTCACACAACAAGACAGGCTTGACTGAGTTCACACAACAAGACAGGCTTGACTGAGTTCACACAACAAGACAGACTTGACAGAGTTCACACAACAAAACATGCTTGATTGAGTTCACACAACAAAACAGGCTTGATTGAGTTCACACAACAAGACAGACTTGACAGAGTTCACACAACAAGACAGGCTTGACAGAGTTCACACAACAAAACAGGCTTGACAGAGGTCACGCAACAAAACAGGCTTGACAGAGTTCACACAACAAGACAGACTTGACAGAGTTCACACAACAAGACAGGCTTGACAGAGTTCACACAACAAGATAGGCTTGACAGAGTTCACACAACAAGACAGGCTTGACAGAGTTCACACAACAAGACAGACTTGACAGAGTTCACACAACAAGACAGACTTGACAGAGTTCACACAACAAGACAGGCTTGACAGAGTTCACACAACAAGACAGGCTTGACAGAGTTCACACAACAAGACAGGCTTGACAGAGTTCACACAACAAGACAGGCTTGACAGAGTTCACACAACAAGACAGGCTTGACAGAGTTCACACAACAAAACAGGCTTGACAGAGTTCACACAACAAGACAGGCTTGACAGAGTTCACACAACAAAACAGGCTTGACAGAGTTCACACAACAAGACAGGCTTGACAGAGGTCACACAACAAAACAGGCTTGACAGAGTTCACACAACAAGACAGGCTTGACAGAGTTCACACAACAAAACAGGCTTGATTGAGTTCAAATAAAAAAAGAAGACAAGCTTGACTGAGTTCAAACAACAAGACAAGATTGACTGAGTTCACACAACAAGACAGACTTGACTGAGTTCACACAACAAAACAGGCTTGATTGAGTTCACACAACAAAACAGGCTTGACTGAGTTCACACAACAAAACAGGCTTGACTGAGTTCACACAACAAGACAGACTTGACAGAGTTCACACAACAAAACAGACTTGACAGAGTTCACACAACAAAACAGACTTGACAGAGTTCACACAACAAAACAGGCTTGACTGAGTTCACACAACAAGACAGACTTGATTGAGTTCACACAACAAGACAGACTTGACAGAGTTCACACAACAAGACAGACTTGACAGAGTTCACACAACAAGACAGACTTAACAGAGTTCACACAACAAGACAGGCTTGACAGAGTTCACACAACAAAACAGGCTTGATTGAGTTCACACAACAAAACATGCTTGATTGAGTTCACACAACAAAACAGGCTTGATTGAGTTCACACAACAAGACAGACTTGATTGAGTTCACACAACAAAACAGGCTCGATTGAGTTCACACAACAAAACAGGCTTGATTGAGTTCACACAACAAAACAGGCTTGATTGAATTCACACAACAAGACAACAAAACAGGCTTGACTGAGTTCACACGACAAAACAGGCTTGACAGAGTTCACACAACAAGACAGGCTTGACTGAGTTCACACAACAAGACAGGCTTGACTGAGTTCACACAACAAGACAGGCTTGACTGAGTTCACACAACAAGACAGGCTTGACTGAGTTCACACAACAAGACAGGCTTGACTGAGTTCACACAACAAGACAGACTTGACAGAGTTCACACAACAAAACATGCTTGATTGAGTTCACACAACAAAACAGGCTTGATTGAGTTCACACAACAAGACAGACTTGACAGAGTTCACACAACAAGACAGGCTTGACAGAGTTCACACAACAAAACAGGCTTGACAGAGGTCACGCAACAAAACAGGCTTGACAGAGTTCACACAACAAGACAGACTTGACAGAGTTCACACAACAAGACAGGCTTGACAGAGTTCACACAACAAGATAGGCTTGACAGAGTTCACACAACAAGACAGGCTTGACAGAGTTCACACAACAAGACAGACTTGACAGAGTTCACACAACAAGACAGACTTGACAGAGTTCACACAACAAGACAGGCTTGACAGAGTTCACACAACAAGACAGGCTTGACAGAGTTCACACAACAAGACAGGCTTGACAGAGTTCACACAACAAGACAGGCTTGACAGAGTTCACACAACAAGACAGGCTTGACAGAGTTCACACAACAAAACAGGCTTGACAGAGTTCACACAACAAGACAGGCTTGACAGAGTTCACACAACAAAACAGGCTTGACAGAGTTCACACAACAAGACAGGCTTGACAGAGGTCACACAACAAAACAGGCTTGACAGAGTTCACACAACAAGACAGGCTTGACAGAGTTCACACAACAAAACAGGCTTGACAGAGGTCACGCAACAAAACAGGCTTGATTGAGTTCAAATAAAAAAAGAAGACAAGCTTGACTGAGTTCAAACAACAAGACAAGATTGACTGAGTTCACACAACAAGACAGACTTGACTGAGTTCACACAACAAGACAGGCTTGACTGAGTTCACACAACTAAGACAAGACAAGCTGCCAACATTACCATAGAACATGTACCAGCATGTGCACAATAAGTCAGTGAACAATTCATGAAACATGACCACATCAGCTGACATTTCACAGATCGTTCATCACAAACAACATCAACAGAATAAAATGCAATCAAAACAATCACAGAACACTTTGCCACAAGCAACAAGCTCTGTCGTTATTTACCAGCAGATGAAGCAGATATCCTCGTGCCGATGCAACTGGACAAGACTTGTTATTTGTCTGATCTCTTACAGTGAGTTTATATAGCCACCACGACGAAATGACACAGACGAGGTGGCATGCTGTAAACAAGCTGCCTAGAGAGAAGTTTATGTGAAAAATATCCAGATCGCGTGGCAGGGTCTTCCCCGGATAGGGAGTAATTAGGAAAAGAAAAATCCCCGTGAATTTTTAGATGACATGTCAATGTTTTTACTGCTCACTCTTTGCTAGGTTTTGAAGATTTGCCATTCTTTGTGTGTGTCGGCTATTGAAGATCTTGAAAGTGGAAACGTTTCTACCCATTATCCCCTGCTGTGCACAAGAGTGTAGGACCACCTCCAAGATTCTCCCAACATGTCTGGCAGAGTAAGATGTGTCTTCGAGCCAGAGCTCACACAACATCCCCTAAACCGAGAATTTATGGGCACCCACAATGCAGCAGGTTAAAAAGATGGCAATCATAGATTGGTCAGGATATGGATGTTGTTCAGCAAGTGTGTTCACTCTAGTAAGTAAAATGTCAAGAGCCCCGTCACGCCAAGTGGCGTATAGGGAATATGGTGTTAGTGACCATAATTTCTATAGACCTTCGGCACATGATTTTTGGGGTAATGTGGTCGGTAATACGCCCGCTCCGCTTTACTTTCCCAGAAAAAATCCGGTACCCATTTAAAGCTGGGTGAACCCGGAAGCCGTCGATCAGGATCGAACCCGACCTCTTGTCCTTTGTAGTCCAGTTCACTAACCACTGAGCCATCGCGGCTCTCTGTGTTCAGTCTACGATGTAGAACAATGGGAAGAGTGGATACGATTGTGACGTCATAGCTGAGTACGTTCTTTCCCATAGTCATCACACTTGTTCCTTGTTGCAGTTTCCTCATATTCCAAGTCCGGCTTGTTGCAGGAGCTACTGAGTTAAGTGCTCTGTGCACACCGTGAGCTGTGTGTCTCATCCGTTTTGATCATGTTTCGATATTCCAATTGTTTAGTATGAATGATGATATCGTATGACAGGGAACAGTTGTCTGTGTTCACTTTCTGCGCGGTTTCGCCTTATGTCTTTTGGCGTGTGTTGAGACTGCTACGATGGGGACTACAGTTACCTATCTTTGTTTGGGAGATGAGATATTAATTCGGATTATTCCGCTGGCACGTGCGGTTGAGCAATTATGGATTTTAATTCGTTTGCAGTGATACCGGGGCCTTCCAAACCCAAAGAACCAAAGTCATCACACTGGATAGAAAATGCAAACAAAAAAAATGGCTTGACCGTTGAGACAGATATGTTGGTTTTATTAATTTATTAAGAATTCTTCTACGAGTGACGCTATAATTTACACAAATTGGTATGTTATTTGGAACGTACGGAACTCGTAGACTTTCACGGCCAATTATAGACGTAGAACTATGAAGTTCTAGATCATATCACCAAATTCAAAATAGGTACAACCAGCCTATGCCACTGTACACTTGACAATATGACTACAAAACATGTTCTACATGATTGCCTCCAGTTCACAGACTTGAGAATAACAATGTGGTCCACACCCACCTCCCTGGAAGAGAAACTATATTGGCCAATCGATTCACTTAAACAGCCAGTTGACTTCATGAGAGTCTGGAATCCTACTCTGATTGAGTCTTGATCGCAGAGAGAGAGAGAGAGAGAGAGAGAGAGAGAGAGAGAGAGAGAGAGAGAGAGAGAGAACAAGGAAGGAAGACAGTGGTACTTTAGCATCGACGACAAGTAGTTTATCTACGAAAGTAAGGACTGTCACTGAACCATTAACATGATTTGCTTGCTTGCTTTCGTTCGCCCTATGACTAAAGTATTCTAGAGTATTGTATTAGACTATAGAATTCCTCTTCATCACCCGCCCTTAAAAGGACGTTAAGTGGACGTGTCTGCGTTGTGTTGTGGTTTGCAGTATAACTGTGATATTTGCGCCTTTCGGCCCAAAACATCCGACTTCAGCACGACATTTTTAGTAACGGATTGTCTTCCCTCTTCGATCCGTGCTCGCTTGGCCAGACTAGACAAGTTAGTCAGTTACTGGAGGCACCGCCGAGAGGTGGAGCAGGGTCTGGATGGTTTTGGTTCACCGATCCTGGCGCAAGCCGTCAGCTGTGGGTCGCTGACAACTTCCAGCTTTGGCGCTGTGAGACGCTGAAGCATTAACATGATTTGAAACACAAGCTTCTAAACACGTGTTTCCTCAGTAATGCAACGAATAAGCTCATGGAGCTAGCTCTACTCGTGTGCATCTCTGGGGAGGTTGGCACCGACAAAAATCAACTTCATTTTCGAGCCAGACCATGCTAGTGCAAGAGGTCATGACGGTGCTGGCTGGCTTGCCAGTCTGGCTGATGTTGGGTGTGGAAGGACAATGGACCGTACTGACATTCCGAATGCCCTCAAGGTCGCTATACTGAACGATTTTCATGTCAACACAGGAAACCAAAAAACAAAAACAATACCAGTGTCGTAAGTCGTTACACGTTGAGCGATTCTCAACGGATGATATCTGAGCACTTATGCACTTGTCCGATATATAATTTGAGTCATCTATCGACTAAACTAAACTAAAACTAAACTAAACTAAACTAAAACTAAACTAAATTTAAAAAAACTAAACTAAACTAAACTAAACTAAAACTAAACTTAAACTAAAACTAAACTAAACTAAAACTAAACTAAACTAAACTAAACTAAACTAAACTAAACTAAACTGAACTGAACTAAAACTAAATTAAACTAAACTAAACTAAACTAAACTAAATTAAAACTAAACTAAACTAAACTAAACTAAACTAAACTAAACTAAACTAGACTAAACTAAAACTAAACTAGACTAAACTAAACTAAACTAAAACTAAACTAAACTAAACTAAACTGAAGCTAAACTAAACTAAACTAAACTAAATCTAAAACTAAAACTAAACTAAACTAAATCTTTAAACTAAACTAAACTAAATCTAAAACTAAACTAAACTAAACTAAACTAAATCTTAAACTAAATTAAACTAAACTAAACTAAACTAAACTAAAACTAAACTAAACTAAAACTAAACTAAACTAAAAACTAAACTAAACTAAATCTAAAACTAAACTAAATTAAACCAGCGTGCTTCGCGGTTCAGAAGTAGATTGCCATGCTCAGAATCAATCAAGGAAACCTTGAAAATAGCAACGGGTGTAAACTCTTTTGATGACGTAAATTTCTGGCACAATCAGATGGGCATGATCCTTCAAGCTTTCAACGTTTGGACATCTTCTTGGTGAACAATACGGTATCATGATGGGACATGAAAATGGGACATTAAAATGGGACATTAAAATGGGACATGAAAATGGGACATTAAAATGGGACATAAAAATGGGACATCAAAATGGGACATCAAAATGCGACATCAAAATGAGACATCAAAATGAGACATCGAGGTGAGACATCAAAATGAGACATCAAAATGAGACATCGAGGTGAGACATCAAAATGAGACATCAAAATGAGACATCGAGGTGAGACATCAAAATGAGACATCAAAATGAGACATCGAGGTGAGACATCAAAATGAGACATCGAGAGGAGTATGTAGGTTGTAATCGCCCAGATACCAGGCATGTATGTAGTTTGTCATCGCCCTGATGCCAGTCATGTATGTAGGTTGTCATCGCCCAGATACCAGTCATGTATGTAGGCTGTCATCGCCCTGATACCAGTCATGTATGTAGGTTGTCATCGCACTGATGCCAGTCATGTATGTAGGTTGTCATCGCCCAGATACCAGGCATGTATGTAGGTTGTCATCGCCCAGATACCAGCCATGTATGTAGGTTGTCATCGCCCAGATACATGCTATGTATGTAGGTTGTCATCGCTCAGATACCAGTCATGTATGTAGGTTGTCATCGCCCAGATCCCAACCATGTATGTAGGTTGTCATCGCCCAGATACCAGGCATGTATGTAGGTTGTCATCACCCAGATACCAGCCATGTATGAAGGTTGTCATCGCCAAGATACCTACCATGTATGTAGGTTGTCATCGCTCAGATACCAGCCATGTATGTAGGTTGTCATCACCCAGATACCAGCCATGTATGTAGGTTGTCATCGCCCAGATACCAGCCATGTATGTAGGTTGTCATCGCCCAGATACCAGCCATGTATGTAGGCTGTCATCGCCCTGATGCCAGTCATGTATGGACGTTGCTATCGCCCAGATACCAGCCATGTATGTAGGATGTCATGGCCCAGATTCCAGGCATCTATGTAGGCTGTCATCACCCAGATACCAGCCATGTATGTAGGTTGTGATCGCCACGATACCTGCCATGTATGTAGGTTGTCATCGCCCAGATTCCAGCTATGTATGTAGGTTGCCATCGCCCAGATACCAGCCGTGTATGTAGGTTGTCATCGCCCAGATACCAACCATGTATGTAGGTTGTCATCGCCAAGATACCTGCCATGTATGTAGGTTGTCATCGCTCAGATACCAGCCATGTATGTAGGTTGTCATCACCCAGATACCAGCCATGTATGTAGGTTGTCATCGCCCAGATACCAGCCATGTATGTAGGTTGTCATCACCCAGATACCTGACATGTATGTAGGTTGTCATCGCCCAGATACCTGCCATGTATGTAGGTTGTCATCGCCCAGATACCAGCCATGTATGTAGGTTGTCATCGCCCAGATACCAGCCATACCAGCCAGTATACATTTTTGACAATAGAAACAAGAAAAAGAGTTCTTAAATATTACGTAGAGCCAGTCTTACCATATGGATGCGAATCATGTACAATAGGACAACAGACAAGAAAATCATTGGAGTCGGTAGAAATATGGTTTTACAGAAGAATGTTATGAGTACCATGGACAGATAAGAAGAGTAATTAAAATGTTCTGAAAGAGGTCAAAGTAAAAAGAGAGCAAATTTCCAATATTAGGAGTAAACAATCATCATTTTTTGGCCACGTAATGAGAAGAGAATACCTGAAATATATTGTAACAATTGGAAAAATTGAGGGTCGAAGAGATAAAAGGAAGGAAAGTGAAAAAATAACAGACAGCTTAAGAGAATGGCTTGACAGAAGTTCAACAATAGAAATGATAAATAACTGTGGAGATCGAAAATTGTAGAGAAACATGATCACTTACGCCAGCAGGCCCGGTACTTGATGATGATAATGATGAATATTGTTGCTCTCAAACCACCACACAGAAACTCACCCTCTCCCTTCTCCACGCTACAGTTGCAGTGTAAGCACACCATTGTCCTCGCAGCTTTAAAATTCGCGGGATATTTCACTGGTGAAGCGAAATTCACGTACTAGAAAAAATCCGTAGAAAAAAACGAAGAACAATATATAGTCCGAAGTGGGATCGAACCCGTACTCAGTGGCACCGCGCCTTGCCACGAGAAGCCGAACGCTTGGCACACTACCACGCAGCCAACTAAAAAATTGGCTATTGCAGTAGTGTCTGCAGTAGTGTCTGCAATAGCCAATTTTTTAGTTGGCTGCGTGGTAGTGTGCCAAGCGTTCGGCTTCTCGTGGCAAGGCGCGGTGCCACTGAGTACGGGTTCGATCCCACTTCGGACTATATATTGTTCTTCGTTTTTTTCTATTGTTGTTTGTCTGTCAATTTTTCCGAGTGCTAACACATACTTCTTTGTTCTATTATTCCCTATTATCGCCTCGGAAGTTCCCCATATAATAATATTTATGTATTATTATTTGTACCCAGTAGAAAAAATCCGTCCTGTTTCTATATTTAGAAATTGGACACGTCATAAAGCATTATTTATAAAGTATCTTGTTTTCGCGCAACCAAAGTTGTTTCCTGTTTAAGACTTTTATAAACAAGCTATGTGCTTTCGCTGAGAGATTGTGTGGCGAGTTTTCGATCATTTATTTGTAAAAAAAAGGTAAGATTTGTAACCGTGATATCTAACAGTTGGCTTCAGTTTCGTTGTTATCGTTAACATTCGTTACTGTTTAATTTTGAGTAATTTACGAGTTTAGCGACATGAAGGAATCTCTCATCTGTTAGCATCACAACAAAACTACAGTGGCTTTTAATGACTACAAATAGTCTCCATGCTCATCAATGTTGATAACGAAAACATTTTATTTTATTTTTGGGCTAGAGTTTGGGTTAGAGGATAAGGTAAAGGTAAAGGTAAAGTACGAGACTTGAATCAGCGTCTTTACACGCCAGTTTCTACCCATATGTGCTCGGCCGTCTATCCAAAAGTGTTCGGAGACTTCTGGATAGTGTCGCTTCAAGCATCGAAACTCACGATGCGAGGCAGAGTTCTTCACCTTCCAGAGCACTACTCTGGAACCCATTTCTGCCAGCGGATTTGATCGACAGCTAGGGTATTTTTTTTCAACCATGAGTACAACAAACACATTCTCCAAGGGAATCGAACACGGGTTGTCCGAACGTCGGTAGCCCAGTCGGGTGGTTTTCCCAACTAGGCTACCGAGGTCCAACTAACTCGGGTGGTTTTCCCAACTAGGCTACCGAGGTCCAACTAACTCGGGTGGTTTTCCCAACTAGGCTACCGAGGTCCAACTAACTCGGGTGGTTTTCCCAACTAGGCTACCGAGGTCCAACTAACTCGGGTGGTTTTCCCAACTAGGCTACCGAGGTCCAACTAACTCGGGTGGTTTTCCCAACTAGGCTACCGAGGTCCAACTAACTCGGGTGGTTTTCCCAAATAGGCTACCGAGGTCCAACTAACTCGGGTGGTTTTCCCAACTAGGCTACCGAGGTCCAACTAACGGGTGGTTTTCCCAACTAGGCTACCGAGGTCCAACTAACTCGGGTGGTTTTCCCAACTAGGCTACCGAGGTCCAACTAACTCGGGTGGTTTTCCCAACTAGGCTACCGAGGTCCAACTAACTCGGGTGGTTTTCCCAACTAGGCTACCGAGGTCCAACTAACTCGGGTGGTTTTCCCAGCTAGGCTACCGAGGTCCAACTAACTCGGGTGGTTTTCCCAAATAGGCTACCGAGGTCCAACTAACTCGGGTGGTTTTCCCAACTAGGCTACCGAGGTCCAACTAACTCGGGTGGTTTTCCCAACTAGGCTACCGAGGTCCAACTAACTCGGGTGGTTTTCCCAACTAGGCTACCGAGGTCCAACTAACTCGGGTGGTTTTCTCAACTAGGCTACCGAGGTTCAACTAACTCGGGTGGTTTTCCCAACTAGGCTACCGAGGCCCAACTAACTCGGGTGGTTTTCCCAACTAGGCTACCGAGGTCCAACTAACTCGGGTGGTTTTCTCAACTAGGCTACCGAGGTCCAACTAACTCGGGTGGTTTTCCCAACTAGGCTACCGAGGTCCAACTAACTCAGGTGGTTTTCCCAACTAGGCTACCGAGGTCCAACTAACTCGGGTGGTTTTCCCAACTAGGCTACCGAGGCCCAACTAACTCGGGTGGTTTTCCCAACTAGGCTACCGAGGTCCAACTAACTCGGGTGGTTTTCTCAACTAGGCTACCGAGGTCCAACTAACTCGGGTGGTTTTCCCAACTAGGCTACCGAGGTCCAACTAACTCGGGTGGTTTTCTCAACTAGGCTACCGAGGTCCAACTAACTCGGGTGGTTTTCCCAACTAGGCTGGCTACCGAGGCCCAATTAGAGAATAAGTAAAAGTCAAGTCCCGTCAATTATTTCAGCGGAAGAGTGCTCTCCCCTTAGTTGGCATCACAACAAAACTACAGTGGTTCTCAAATACTGTTGAAAGTAACAAGCTAGATAGCTTCTTGGTCAAGCTCTAGTTTAGTATGGTAAATTTAATTTCTCAAGAGTAAATTCCCTTGAATAACACTGCTATTTATTCGGACCCCTAATTGTAGGGTTTAGGGTTAATTTTATTATAAAACTAACCCTAAACCTGAACCTAAATACTAACATTATTTTTAGTATTTGAAAACTACTGTAGTTTTGTTGTGGCGCCAAAACTAAAGGGAGATCACTCATTTCGCTTAAATAATTTACTTAACTAAACTAGGACTGTACCCGCTTCTCATTTTAGATAATTCAGGTGTTGTATTTTTTTATTTTTAAGCGTGGACATTTTGTTGATGTAATTTTGTATGTTCCAGTGTCGTTCCCGCGTGAAATATGACCCTGCTTGTGTTCGCCCCTATGTCTAAAGGAGTACATCTCTTCATCATCCGCCCTAAAAGGACGTTAAGTGGGCGTGTCTGCGCTGTGTTGTAGTTTGCAGTATAACTGTGATATTTACGCCTTTCGGCCCAACACATCCGACTTCGACATATATGACCTAATCTTTGATGAGTCATCTGATATATCCACTCAAAATCATTTGCGCCTTTTAATTCGCTTTTTTCAAACCTTGCGAGGGAACCCTGTGTGCACTCGACTGCCAGGGAAAAATGAATTAACACGCAAAATTCAGTTCCTTGTCTCTAGGGGCTTCGTCAGAGTTGAAAGCTGGCGAACGTAACAACAACAACAACAACAAAAACAACAACAACAACAAACCTTCCGAGATTTCTTTCTTTTTCTCTCTACAAATAGCAACCTTCTAATGCAGATTGAGAACTCCCAAATAAAGTGCAATGTTTACTCCAGGGGACACTACTCTTCAGAACTGAAATAATTTACTGGACTAAACTCGACCTTTACCGGACATACAACTTAACACTCACGTTGTTTCTCTTTTCTATAAAGTTAGGGGAGATACTTTACTTTATGACTCTAAACTCGTAAATTACCTGATATTGTGATATTTTATTAATCCGTTTACTGATTTCACGGCATAAATAGATCTGTGCTATATAATTCGACATACGAAAAGACAAAGAAACTAATGATTTTCTAGCTGAGCTACTGAGTTTAGTGCTCTGTGCACACAGTGAGCGGTTTTTTTTTATCCGGATTGTGTTTCCAAATTCCGATTGCTTACGATTAATGATGATATAATATGATGAAGGACAATTCACCTGCGTTCAAATTCGGTGCCGCTTGACCTCATGTCTTTTGGTGTATGCTGTAGCTGCTATGATGGGGACTGCAGCTGCCTTTCTTCGTTTGGATCCTTCAATGAGATGAGATGTTAATTCGGATGATTCCACTGGCACGGGCGATTGAGAAGTTATGGATTTTATTTCGTTTGTAGTGATACCGGGGCCTTCGACTAACTATAACCGTAACCATGAGAACAAAAAATTGCTGGATATTCTATTTGGTCCTGGTCATGATTCCGTTGTTCCCGTTTATTGCCTGTTTGAATGACAGTGCCAACCTGTTAGAGACTTGTTCATTGCCTGTTTGAATGACAGTGCCAACCTGTTAGAGACTTGTTCATTACCTGTTTGAATGACAGTGCCAACCTGTTAGAGACTTGCTCATTGCCTGTTTGAATGACAGTGCCAACCTGTTAGAGACTTGCTCATTGCCTGTTTGAATGACAGTGCCAACCTGTTAGAGACTTGCTCATTACCTGTTTGAATGACAGTGCCAACCTGTTAGAGACTTGTTCATTGTCTGTTTGAATGACAGTGCCAACCTGTTAGAGACTTGTTTGAATGAGAGTGCCAACCTGTTAGAGACTTGTTCATTGCCTGTTTGAATGACAGTGCCAGCCTGTTAGAGATTTGTTCATTGCCTGTTTGAATGATAGTGCCAACCTGTTTGAGGCTTGTTCATTGCCTGTTTGAATGACAGTACCAACCTGTTAAAGACTTGTTCATTGCCTGTTTGAATGACAGTGCCAACCTGTTAGAGACTTGTTCATTGCCTGTTTGAATGACAGTGCCAACCTGTTAGAGACTTGTTCATTGCCTGTTTGAATGACAGTGCCAACCTGTTAAAGACTTGTTCATTGCCTGTTTGAATGACAGTGTCAGCCTGTTAGAGACTTGTTCATTGCCTGTTTGAATGACAGTGCCAGCCTGTTAGAGACTTGTTCATTGCCTGTTTGAATGACAGTGCCAACCTGTTAGAGACTTGTTCATTGTCTGTTTGAATGACAGTGCCAACCTGTTAGAGACTTGTTCATTGCCTATTTGAATGACAGTACCAGCCTGTTAGAGACTTGTTCATTGCCTGTTTGAATGACAGTGCCAACCTGTTAAAGACTTGTTCATTGCCTGTTTGAATGACAGTGCCAACCTGTTAGAGAATTGTTTATTGCCTGTTTGAATGACAGTGCCAACCTGTTAGAGACTTGCTCATTGCCTGTTTGAATGACAGTGCCAACCTGTTAGAGACTTGCTCATTGCCTGTTTAAATGACAGTGCCAACCTGTTAGAGATTTGTTCATTGCCTGTTTGAATGACAGTGCCAGCCTGTTAGAGACTTGTTCATTGCCTGTTTGAATGACAGTGCCAACCTGTTAGAGACTTGTTCATTGCCTGTTTGAATGACAGTGCCAACCTGTTAGAGATTTGTTCATTGCCTGTTTGAATGACAGTGCCAACCTGTTAGAGACTTGTTCATTGCCTGTTTGAATGACAGTGCCAACCTGTTAAAGACTTGCTCATTGCCTGTTTGAATGACAGTGCCAACCTGTTAGAGACTTGCTCATTGCCTGTTTGAATGACAGTGCCAACCTGTTAGAGACTTGTTCATTGTCTGTTTGAATGACAGTGCCAACCTGTTAGAGACTTGTTTGAATGAGAGTGCCAACCTGTTAGAGACTTGTTCATTGCCTGTTTGAATGACAGTGCCAGCCTGTTAGAGATTTGTTCATTGCCTGTTTGAATGATAGTGCCAACCTGTTAGAGAATTGTTTATTGCCTGTTTGAATGACAGTGCCAACCTGTTAGAGACTTGCTCATTGCCTGTTTGAATGACAGTGCCAACCTGTTAGAGACTTGCTCATTGCCTGTTTGAATGACAGTGCCAACCTGTTAGAGACTTGTTCATTGTCTGTTTGAATGACAGTGCCAACCTGTTAGAGACTTGTTTGAATGAGAGTGCCAACCTGTTAGAGACTTGTTCATTGCCTGTTTGAATGACAGTGCCAGCCTGTTAGAGATTTGTTCATTGCCTGTTTGAATGATAGTGCCAACCTGTTAGAGGCTTGTTCATTGCCTGATTGAATGACAGTGCCAACCTGTTAGAGACTTGTTCATTGCCTGTTTGAATGACAGTACCAACCTGTTAAGGACTTGTTCATTGCCTGTTTGAATGACAGTGCCAACCTGTTAGAGACTTGTTCATTGCCTGTTTGAATGACAGTGCCAACCTGTTTGAGGCTTGTTCATTGCCTGTTTGAATGACAGTACCAACCTGTTAAAGACTTGTTCATTGCCTGTTTGAATGACAGTGCCAACCTGTTAGAGACTTGTTCATTGCCTGTTTGAATGACAGTGCCAACCTGTTAGAGACTTGTTCATTGCCTGTTTGAATGACAGTGCCAACCTGTTAAAGACTTGTTCATTGCCTGTTTGAATGACAGTGTCAGCCTGTTAGAGACTTGTTCATTGCCTGTTTGAATGACAGTGCCAGCCTGTTAGAGACTTGTTCATTGCCTGTTTGAATGACAGTGCCAACCTGTTAGAGACTTGTTCATTGTCTGTTTGAATGACAGTGCCAACCTGTTAGAGACTTGTTCATTGCCTATTTGAATGACAGTACCAGCCTGTTAGAGACTTGTTCATTGCCTGTTTGAATGACAGTGCCAACCTGTTAAAGACTTGTTCATTGCCTGTTTGAATGACAGTGCCAACCTGTTAGAGACTTGTTCATTGCCTGTTTGAATGACAGTGCCAACCTGTTAGAGATTTGTTCATTGCCTGTTTAAATGACAGTGCCAACCTGTTAGAGACTTGTTCATTGCCTGTTTGAATGACAGTGCCAACCTGTTAGAGAATTGTTTATTGCCTGTTTGAATGACAGTGCCAACCTGTTAGAGACTTGTTCATTGCCTGTTTGAATGACAGTGCCAGCCTGTTAGAGACTTGTTCATTGCCTGTTTGAATGACAGTGCCAACCTGTTAGAGACTTGTTCATTGCCTGTTTGAATGACAGTGCCAACCTGTTAGAGATTTGTTCATTGCCTGTTTGAATGACAGTGCCAACCTGTTAGAGACTTGTTCATTGCCTGTTTGAATGACAGTGCCAACCTGTTAAAGACTTGCTCATTGCCTGTTTGAATGACAGTGCCAACCTGTTAGAGACTTGTTCATTGCCTGTTTGAATGACAGTGCCAACCTGTTAGAGAATTGTTTATTGCCTGTTTGAATGACAGTGCCAACCTGTTAGAGACTTGCTCATTGCCTGTTTGAATGACAGTGCCAACCTGTTAGAGACTTGCTCATTGCCTGTTTGAATGACAGTGCCAACCTGTTAGAGACTTGTTCATTGTCTGTTTGAATGACAGTGCCAACCTGTTAGAGACTTGTTTGAATGAGAGTGCCAACCTGTTAGAGACTTGTTCATTGCCTGTTTGAATGACAGTGCCAGCCTGTTAGAGATTTGTTCATTGCCTGTTTGAATGATAGTGCCAACCTGTTAGAGAATTGTTTATTGCCTGTTTGAATGACAGTGCCAACCTGTTAGAGACTTGCTCATTGCCTGTTTGAATGACAGTGCCAACCTGTTAGAGACTTGCTCATTGCCTGTTTGAATGACAGTGCCAACCTGTTAGAGACTTGTTCATTGTCTGTTTGAATGACAGTGCCAACCTGTTAGAGACTTGTTTGAATGAGAGTGCCAACCTGTTAGAGACTTGTTCATTGCCTGTTTGAATGACAGTGCCAGCCTGTTAGAGATTTGTTCATTGCCTGTTTGAATGATAGTGCCAACCTGTTAGAGGCTTGTTCATTGCCTGATTGAATGACAGTGCCAACCTGTTAGAGACTTGTTCATTGCCTGTTTGAATGACAGTACCAACCTGTTAAGGACTTGTTCATTGCCTGTTTGAATGACAGTGCCAACCTGTTAGAGACTTGTTCATTGCCTGTTTGAATGACAGTGCCAACCTGGTAGAGACTTGTTCATTGCCTGTTTGAATGAAAGTGCCAACCTGTTAAAGACTTGTTCATTGCCTGTTTGAATGACAGTGCCAACATGTTAGAGACTTGTTCATTGCCTGTTTAAATGACAGTGCCAGCCTGTTAGAGACTTGTTCATTGCCTGTTTGAATGACAGTGCCAACCTGTTAGAGACTTGTTCATTGTCTGTTTGAATGACAGTGCCAACCTGTTAGAGACTTGTTCATTGCCTATTTGAATGACAGTGCCAGCCTGTTAGAGACTTGTTCATTGCCTGTTTGAATGACAGTGCCAACCTGTTAAAGACTTGTTCATTGCCTGTTTGAATGACAGTTCCAACCTGTTAGAGACTTGTTCATTGCCTGTTTGAATGACAGTGCCAACCTGTTAAAGATTTGTTTATTGCCTGTTTAAATGACAGTGCCAACCTGTTAGAGACTTGTTCATTGCCTGTTTGAATGACAGTGCCAACCTGTTAGAGAATTGTTTATCGCCTGTTTGAATGACATTGCCAACCTGTTAAAGACTTGTTCATTGCCTGTTTGAATGACAGTGCCAACCTGTTAGAGACTTGTTCATTGCCTGTTTGAATGACAGTGCCAACCTGTTAGAGACTTGTTCATTGCCTGTTTAAATGACAGTGCCAACCTGTTAAAGACTTGTTCATTACCTGTTTGAATGACAGTGCCAACCTGTTAGAGACTTGTTCATTGCCTGTTTGAATGACAGTGCCAACCTGTTAGAGAATTGTTTATTGCCTGTTTGAATGACAGTGCCAACCTGTTAGAGACTTGTTCATTGCCTGTTTGAATGACAGTGCCAACCTGTTAGAGACTTGTTCATTGCCTGTTTGAATGACAGTGCCAACCTGTTAGAGACTTGTTCATTGCCTGTTTGAATGACAGTGCCAACCTGTTAGAGACTTGTTCATTGCCTGTTTGAATGACAGTGTCAACCTGTTAGAGACTTGTTCATTGCCTGTTTGAATGACAGTGCCAACCTGTTAGAGACTTGTTCATTGCCTGTTTGAATGACAGTGCCAACCTGTTAGAGAATTGTTCATTGCCTGTTTGAATGACAGTGTCAACCTGTTAGAGACTTGTTCATTGCCTGTTTGAATGACAGTGCCAACCTGTTAGAGACTTGTTCATTGCCTGTTTAAATGACAGTGCCAACCTGTTAAAGACTTGCTCATTGCCTGTTTGAATGACAGTGCCAACCTGTTAGAGACTTGTTCATTGCCTGTTTGAATGACAGTGCCAACCTGTTAGAGACTTGTTCATTGCCTGTTTGAATGACAGTGCCAACCTGTTAGAGACTTGTTCATTGCCTGTTTGAATGACAGTGCCAACCTGTTAGAGAATTGTTTATTGCCTGTTTGAATGACAGTGCCAACCTGTTAGAGACTTGTTCATTGCCTGTTTGAATGACAGTGCCAACCTGTTAGAGACTTGTTCATTGCCTGTTTGAATGACAGTGCCAACCTGTTAGAGACTTGTTCATTGCCTGCTGGAATGACAGTGCCAACCTGTTAAAGACTTGTTCATTACCTGTTTGAATGACAGTGCCAACCTGTTAGAGACTTGTTCATTGCCTGTTTGAATGACAGTGCCAACCTGTTAAAGACTTGTTCATTGCCTGTTTGAATGACAGTGCCAACCTGTTAGAGACTTGTTCATTGCCTGTTTGAATGACAGTGCCAACCTGTTAGAGACTTGTTCATTGCCTGTTTGAATGACAGTGCCAACCTGTTAGAGACTTGTTCATTGCCTATTTGAATGACAGTGCCAACCTGTTAAAGACTTGTTCATTGCCTGTTTGAATGACAGTGTCAACCTGTTAGAGACTTGTTCATTGCCTGTTTGAATGACAGTGCCAACCTGTTAGAGAATTGTTCATTGCCTGTTTGAATGACAGTGTCAACCTGTTAGAGACTTGTTCATTGCCTGTTTGAATGACAGTGCCAACCTGGTAGAGACTTGTTCATTGCCTGTTTGAATGACAGTGCCAACCTGTTAGAGACTTGTTTATTGCCTGTTTGAATGACAGTGCCAACCTGTTAGAGACTTGTTCATTGCCTGTTTGAATGACACTGCCAACCTGTTAAAGACTTGTTCATTGCCTGTTTGAATGACAGTGCCAACCTGTTAGAGACTTGTTCATTGCCTGTTTGAATGACAGTGCCAACCTGTTAGAGACTTGTTCATTGCCTGTTTGAATGACAGTGCCAACCTGTTAGAGACTTGTTCATTGCCTGTTTGAATGACAGTGCCAACCTTTTAGAGACTTCTTCATTGCCTGTTTGAATGACAGTGCCAACCTGTTAGAGACTTGTTCATTGCCTGTTTGAATGACAGTGTCAACCTGTTAGAGACTTGTTCATTGCCTGTTTGAATGACAGTGCCAACCTGTTAGAGACTTGTTCATTGCCTGTTTGAATGACAGTGCCAACCTGTTAGAGAATTGTTCATTGCCTGTTTGAATGACAGTGTCAACCTGTTAGAGACTTGTTCATTGCCTGTTTGAATGACAGTGCCAACCTGTTAGAGACTTGTTCATTGCCTGTTTAAATGACAGTGCCAACCTGTTAAAGACTTGCTCATTGCCTGTTTGAATGACAGTGCCAACCTGTTAGAGACTTGTTCATTGCCTGTTTGAATGACAGTGCCAACCTGTTAGAGAATTGTTTATTGCCTGTTTGAATGACAGTGCCAACCTGTTAGAGACTTGTTCATTGCCTGTTTGAATGACAGTGCCAACCTGTTAGAGACTTGTTCATTGCCTGTTTGAATGACAGTGCCAACCTGTTAGAGACTTGTTCATTGCCTGCTGGAATGACAGTGCCAACCTGTTAAAGACTTGTTCATTACCTGTTTGAATGACAGTGCCAACCTGTTAGAGACTTGTTCATTGCCTGTTTGAATGACAGTGCCAACCTGTTAAAGACTTGTTCATTGCCTGTTTGAATGACAGTGCCAACCTGTTAGAGACTTGTTCATTGCCTGTTTGAATGACAGTGCCAACCTGTTAGAGACTTGTTCATTGCCTGTTTGAATGACAGTGCCAACCTGTTAGAGACTTGTTCATTGCCTGTTTGAATGACAGTGCCAACCTGTTAAAGACTTGTTCATTGCCTGTTTGAATGACAGTGTCAACCTGTTAGAGACTTGTTCATTGCCTGTTTGAATGACAGTGCCAACCTGTTAGAGAATTGTTCATTGCCTGTTTGAATGACAGTGTCAACCTGTTAGAGACTTGTTCATTGCCTGTTTGAATGACAGTGCCAACCTGGTAGAGACTTGTTCATTGCCTGTTTGAATGACAGTGCCAACCTGTTAGAGACTTGTTCATTGCCTGTTTGAATGACAGTGCCAACCTGTTAGAGACTTGTTCATTGCCTGTTTGAATGACACTGCCAACCTGTTAAAGACTTGTTCATTGCCTGTTTGAATGACAGTGCCAACCTGTTAGAGACTTGTTCATTGCCTGTTTGAATGACAGTGCCAACCTGTTAGAGACTTGTGCATTGCCTGTTTGAATGACAGTGCCAACCTGTTAGAGACTTCTTCATTGCCTGTTTGAATGACAGTGCCAACCTGTTAGAGACTTGTTCATTGCCTGTTTGAATGACAGTGCCAACCTGTTAGAGACTTGTTCATTGCCTGTTTGAATGACAGTGCCAACCTGTTAGAGACTTGTTCATTGCCTGTTTGAATGACAGTGCCAACCTGTTAGAGACTTGTTCATTGCCTGTTTGAATGACAGTGCCAACCTGTTAGAGACTTGTTCATTGCCTGTTTGAATGACAGTGCCAACCTGTTAGAGACTTGTTCATTGCCTGTTTGAATGACAGTGCCAACCTGTTAGAGACTTGTTCATTGCCTGTTTGAATGACAGTGCCAACCTGTTAGAGACTTGTTCATTGCCTGTTTGAATGACAGTGCCAACCTGTTAGAGACTTGTTCATTGCCTGTTTGAATGACAGTGCCAACCTGTTAGATACTTGTTCATTGCCTGTTTGAATGACAGTGCCAACCTGTTAGAGACTTGTTCATTGCCTGTTTGAAGGACAGTGCCAACCTGTTGCTAGAGAGACTTGCTCATTTCAAAAGATATTTCCAAATATTGAAGTCAGACCCTTCACGATATCTATACCGTGTGTATAGTAACAAGGGGACACCACAAATCAGAACGACGTTTCGGCGCAATTGTCTTCAACAGAAATAAACATACAACACATGTATAAATATGTATTTAAAATAAAAAAATAAATCATTTAAAAAATGGAACTAGAAAGAGAAATGAAATGTCTCCACACGTGTGTATGTTATGAAATGTCTCCACACGTGTGTATGTTATGAAATGTCTCCACATGTGTGTATGTTATGAAATGTCTCCACACGTGTGTATGTTATGAAATGTCTCAACACGTGTGTATGTTATGAAATGTCTCCACACTTGTGTATGTTATGAAATGTCTCCACACGTGTGTATGTTATGAAATGTCTCCACACGTGTGTATGTTATGAAATGTCTCCATACGTGTGTATGTTAGGAAATAATCCACGCATGTTCGATACCTGTAAGTTATTGTAATGTGTTTTTTTTCCTTCAAAATATGTGTGTGATGTTATGTTATGTTAAAGTTATGTTATGTTAACTTGATGCTATGCTAAAGTTATGTTATGTTAAAGTTATATTATGGTAAAGTATGGTAAAGTATGTTAATGTTATGTTATGTGATCATCATCACAACACTCCGGACACATCATCAGCACACACCTAATTGTTGCCAGTTCGGTGTTGGTTGACTTTAGCGTAGCCATTGTTGTGTGTTTAGACATTTAGATCTGTAGTGGTCACGATCAAGACTTCAGTTTCACGTTCTCATCGCTTGCCCATAACTTGTCATCCAGGGTTGGTTTTGTGGGCCATATTTGTTGTGTTTAGTATGTTGATAGGTCCTGTAGGTTAAACTCTGGAGTTTGTTTGGCTGCTCACCAGGCACATGTTGGTCACTGAGTCCTTTCTCATGTAGGTGGGCTCTGAGGTCATAGCGACATGTTCAGAGTCTGAATATCTTGGTCTACTCATGTCTGCTGAGTCTATTTTAGCTCTCTTGTTCTGGCTTATATTCTGCATATGACTTTCTCCTCCTGTTTTAGCTCTCGTGTCCTGGCTTATATTCTCCATATGACTTTTTCCTCCTGTTTTAGCTCTCGTGTTCTGGCTTATATTCTCCATATGACTTTCTCCTTCTGTTTTAGCTCTCGTGTTCTAGCTTATATTCTCCATATGACTTTCTCCATCTGTTTTAGCTCTCGTGTTCTGGCTTATATTCTCCATATGACTTTCTCGTTCTGTTTTAGCTCTCGTGTTCTAGCTTATATTCTCCATATGACTTTCTCGTTCTGTTTTAGCTCTCGTGTTCTAGCTTATATTCTCCATATGACTTTCTCGTTCTGTTTTAGCTCTCGTGTCCTGGCTTATATTCTCCATATGACTTTCTCCATCTGTTTTAGCTCTCGTGTCCTGGCTTATATTCTCCATATGACTTTCTCCTCCTGTTTTAGCTCTCGTGTTCTGGCTTATATTCTCCATATGACTTTCTCCTTCTGTTTTAGCTCTCGTGTTCTAGCTTATATTCTCCATATGACTTTCTCCTTCTGTGTTAGCTCTCGTGTTCTAGCTTATATTCTCCATATGACTTTCTCCTTCTGTTTTCCAGGCTTGCTTCAGGATTGTTTTTATTTCTTTGATCCTCTGGGGATGGTTGGACTGTTGAAGGCTCCCACCTGCTTTTTTACGAGTTCATCTATCTATCTAGTGTCCTTTCGAGCCGTAGCCGGCCCATAGGCTGTAGACCAAGCTATTCCTTCTCTTATCTAAATTTTTATTCTAGAAGTTTTCAATTCTTTTAAATATATTTTGTTCAAATGTCGTCATTTGTCTCTGTTCTGTGCATGCAGCTCTATCTCATTGAGGGAGCCGATTCCTGCTGCTCTTGCCTCTCTCATCAATGTTCTTCTCAGTGTCTCTCTGGGTCTTCCTCTTTTCCTCTTACCTGTTGTTTCCCACATGAGGACTTGCTTTGCTATTCGGTTATTGTCTCTTCTCATCACATGTCCAACATATGATCATCGTCTTTTCTTGATTACTGAAGATATTAGTGGTTGTTTGGCGATTTCGAGTTCAGCTACTTGCTCTTTTTTTCCCAGTGATGTCACTGTTTGCCGGTATCCACTGCAGGTCTAGTTCTGTCTTCTCTGACAGCGAACATATGTTGTTCTTTATTCCCTGAATAAGTCTGCCATGTTTTGGCCTTTACATTACATGCATGACTGACTTTGTATCACTAGATGACAATTTTTTACCTTGGGACCTCTTGTGTGTTGAGAGTTTGTTTGACTGGATGACGTGACATGACCTCTGCTCTGAAATGTGTGCACCTTTCTCTTGCTGTGTGTCTGTCCACGCCGGTAGGTCACATAGATGTCACTGCCTCTCTTCTTTGTGGCTTCAGTTACGAACCCATCTGTGTATACCGGGTCCCGGTAACTCAGGAGTATTTTTCCGGGTTTGCCTGACAGGGCTCTCATTTCTGTATCGGGTTGCTTGTTTTTGGAGTCTATTCCTGGAACATATAGGATTATTTATGTTTTTTGTTTGTTTTTGTTTTCACGGTTATTATGGTTGACAAATCCTCTCATTCGCCCAGAACACTGCTCTCTGACCACTCCTCAACACCGGTCTTCATCCCAGTTCACATCGTCTAAATATGTATTTGTACTTGTTTCAAAGTCCATTGTTCTACCCATCTCTCTTAGATTGTGTGTGTATTATCAATGACTTGTGTACAGTATGTTATTATTTACTCTTGTATAGCATCGAAGTTACCCCACTATTAATTTGCTCTATCATTTATGAGGCTTCAATAATTTAAATAACACTCTTCTCATTCTTATATATATTTTGTCAACAGGATAACAAAAAGCCACCAGTAAAGTTTCTTTAAAGATGGACCCACCTACACAGAAATCGAAATCCCGCTTTGCTCATTTTTACGATCATGGTGGGTTTTCTGGTTCGAAAGGTGGCAGTGGCGCCATGTTTATAACTGCTGGGATTGTATTGCGTGATTCAGGAGGTGAACAGCAGGTTTCTACTGACTTAGAAGGATCCTTTGTTACAGCGAAGGTCAAGAGGCATGAGAATCCAAGAGGCATCAAAACCACGAAAATAGTGCCAGGACGTGACCCTGTTGATGGCTGCTGTGAAGTGTTTACCCCTGCCAGACACAGAAGCAATCTCCTGGGGCACGTCAGTTTTAGTCAGTCTGAGATCTCTACTGCTGGAGAGCGAGGGGGTCCAGGGTTCTTGCAGAATCACGGTCACACGTCAGAGACAGTGAGCTTTTGTATCCCGGATCCAGCGAGACGTCAAGAGCCTGAGGATTACCAGGATACGTGGTGGTGTGTGATTCTCTAACTGCAAAGAGATTTTTGTTACAGCAGCTCTGAAACATTTCATTGTTAATTTCAATACATTAATCATCATCATCGAGTGCCTTCTCAGCAACGAAGGTTGGCTACCACGGAGCGCCATTCTGCTCTGTCTCTTGCTTTTATGGTGCAGGTCATATGCTGATTTGTCCATCTTTTGGTGTTACTCGTCCATGTTAGTCTTGGTCTGCCTCTGCCTCTTTTACCTTGTATTTTCCCCTCCAGGATTACTTTTAGTAGGCTGTTGTGTCTTTTAACATGGACCAAAAATCGCATTTGTCTTGTTTGAATTGTGTTTAGTAGTTCTCTTTTCATTTTTAATTGTTTTAAGACTTTGTCGTTTGTTTTCTTTTCCTTCCATCCTATTCTACCTATTCTTCTATATATCCACATTTCAAAGGCTTCAATTCTCTGTTCTGTTTTCTTGTCTAATGTCCATGTTTCTGCACCATATAGGAATATTGAGAAGATGTAACATTTTTCTATTCTTAGTTTTAGCTCTGGTGTTATTTGTTTTGATGTTAGTATGTTATTCATGACATTAAAATTACTTTTTGCCATTCATATCCTTTTCTTTATTTGAGTTGTACATTTTCCATCACTGGTTATAGTATGCCCAAGGTAGTTGTAGTTGTGAACTGTCTCCAGGTCTATTCCTTCAATTTTAATATGCACGTGTGGGTTTTGAGAATTTTCTTTGTTTATGATCATAGTTTTAGTCTTTTTGAAATTCAAATCTAGTCCATATTTTTTGCTTGTCATGTTTATTTCATTAAGTAATTGTTGTAGATCTTTAGGATTTTCTGCTAGTAGTACAGTATCGTCAGCAAATCTTAGGTTATTGATTATCTTTCCATTAATGTGTAGGCCTGGCATCTCTATGATGTTTTTAAAGATTTGCTCAGTGTATAGATTGAACAAGCTTGGTGATAGGATGCATCCTTGTCTTACTCCTCTTTTTATATCAATGGGTGTAGAGAACTCTTTGTTATATTTTATTATTGCTGTTTGCTCCCAGTATAGATAACATATTGGTCGTGTGTCCATGTCATCTAGATGTATCTCATTTAGGCATTCTATAAGTTGTTTGTGGTGTACTCTATCAAAAGCTTTGGTGTAGTCTATGAAGCAGGCATATATTGGTTTGTTTACTTCTGTGTATTTTTCGATTAATGTTCTCATGCAGAATATGGCTTCTTTTGTTCCGCTATTTTTCCCAAATCCAAATTGCTGCTCATCTAATTTAGTATTGATTTTATTCTAAATCCTTTCTTGTATAACTTTTAGCAAGTTTTTTTGTAACATGGCTCATTAGGCTTATTGTTCTAAAGTCACTACATTCAACTGCACCATTCTTTTTAGTCAATGCAATGAAAGTTGATGTTTTTAGTTCATTTGGTATGTATCCTGTGTGGCATTTGTCGTTGCACATGTCTATCTATAATCACTTCAATGCCAAAATCTTCTAGTGCCTGTATCACTTCTATCTGTATGCTGTCAGGTCCTGCTGCTTTTCCCTTTTTTATTGTTTTTATAGCTTTTTCCACCTCAGATTTTACGATTTTATAGCCTGATGTACATTTTATAACTGGTTTCTTGTCCTTTTGATCCTGAAATAGTTCTGTTATATATTCCTGTCATCTATCTATAATATCCTTATTGTCTGTTTGCATTTATCCTTTTTTGTCTGCAATGCATCCACCTTCTGTGGCTTTTATTATTTTTATTATTCATTCTCTTTATTTCTGTGTGCATTCCTCTTAAGTCTTGTTTGCTTTCATTATTTTAAATAATTAATTTTTTAATTCATTAATTACATTAATGCAAACCCATCATTGTTTTGTGCAAAATATTGCATTGTTAAATTCAATACACTGATACAAAACTATAATTATTTTGTGTAGGATTTCATTGTTAAATTCAATACAATAACATAACTGTATAAACAAAATGTTATTGCTAAATTCAATACAAAAACACTATGGCTTACGCAAGACGCACACAACAAGATTTCATTGCTAAATTGTATACAGCAAAACATTGACATAAACAAGATTTCATTGTTAAATTCATAGCAGTAGCACAACTGGTATTGCAAGATTTCATTGTTAAATTCATAGCAGTAGCACAACGGGTATTGCAAGATTTCATTGTTAAATTCATAGCAGTAGCACAACTGGTATTGCAAGATTTCATTGTTAAATTCATAGCAGTAGCACAACTGGTATTGCAAGATTTCATTGTTAAATTCATAGCAGTAGCACAACTGGTATTGCAAGATTTCATTGGAGAAAATGTTTATAAGGGAGGGATTTAAAAAAACAAACGGTAGTAGATGATTGGGTAGAAGTCAGGATACCATTCAACAAGGAAGAAATAATTCATACTTTTATTTTCATAAACAGACAGACGAGATTTTACAAATTGTTTTAGTAAATACGTGTATGAGTGTTAATAATGGCTAGACTTCTTGTATAAGAGAGTTGTTGTACAATTCTCATGTAAGAGTTGTGCAATTCTCATGTAAGAGTTGTACAATTCTCATGTAAGAGTTGTACAATTCTCATGTAAGAGTTGTTGTACAATTATCATGTAAGAGTTGTTGTACAATTCTCATGTAAGAGTTGTTGTACAATTCTCATGTAAGAGTTGTTGTACAATTCGAATTTAAGAGTTGTTGTACAATTCTCATGTAAGAGTTGTTGTACAATTTTATTTAAGAGTTGTACAATTCTCATGTAAGAGTTGTTGTATAATTCTCATGTAAGAGTTGTTGTACAATTTTCATTTAAGAGTTGTACAATTCTCTTGTAAGAGTTGTACAATTCTCATGTAAGAGTTGTTGTACAATTTTCATTTAAGAGTTGTACAATTCTCATGTAAGAGTTGCAGTATAATTCTCATGTAACAGTTGTACAATTCTCATTTAAGAGTTGCAGTATAATTCTCATGTAAGAGTTGTTGTACAATTCTCATGTAAGAGTTGTTGAACAATTCTCATGTAAGAGTTGTTGTACAATTCTTATTTAAGAGTTGTTGTGCACTTCTTATTTAAGAGTTGTTGTACAATTCTCATGTAAGAGTTGTTGTGCAATTCTCATGCAAGAGTTGTTGTACAATTCTCATGTAAGAGTTGTACAAATCTCATGTAAGAGTTGTACAATTCTCATGTTAGAGTTGTTGTACAATTCTCATGTAAGAGTTGTTGTACAATTCTCATGTAAGAGTTGTACAATTCTCATGTTAGAGTTGTTGTACAATTCTCATGTAAGAGTTATTGTACAATTCTCATGTAAGAGTTGTTGTACAATTCTCATGTAAGAGTTATTGTACAATTCTCATGTAAGAGTTGTTGTACAATTCTCATGTAAGAGTTGTTGTACAATTCTCATGTAAGAGTTGTACAATTCTCATGTTAGAGTTGTTGTACAATTCTCATGTTAGAGTTGTTGTACAATTCTCATGTTAGAGTTGTTGTACAATTCTCATGTTAGAGTTGTTGTACAATTCTCATGTTAGAGTTGTTGTACAATTCTCATGTAAGAGTTGTTGTACAATTCTCATGTTAGAGTTGTTGTACAATTCTCATGTAAGAGTTGTTGTACAATTCTCAAGTAAGAGTTGTGGTACAATTCTCATGTAAGAGCTGTTGTACAATTCTCATGTAAGAGTTGTTGTACAATTCTCATGTTAGAGTTGTTGCACAATTCTCATGTTAGAGTTGTTGTACAATTCTCATGTTAGAGTTGTTGTACAATTCTCATGTTAGAGTTGTTGTACAATTCTCATGTTAGAGTTGTTGTACAATTCTCATGTTAGAGTTGTTGTACAATTCTCATGTTAGAGTTGTTGTACAATTCTCATGTAAGAGTTGTACAATTCTCATGTTAGAGTTATTGCACAATTCTCATGTTAGAGTTGTTGTACAATTCTCATGTTAGAGTTGTTGTACAATTCTCATGTTAGAGTTGTTGTACAATTCTCATGTTAGAGTTGTTGTACAATTCTCATGTTAGAGTTGTTGTACAATTCTCATGTAAGAGTTGTTGTACAATTCTCATGTTAGAGTTGTTGTACAATTCTCATGTAAGAGTTGTTGTACAATTCTCAAGTAAGAGTTGTGGTACAATTCTCATGTAAGAGCTGTTGTACAATTCTCATGTAAGAGTTGTTGTACAATTCTCATGTTAGAGTTGTTGCACAATTCTCATGTTAGAGTTGTTGTACAATTCTCATGTTAGAGTTGTTGTACAATTCTCATGTTAGAGTTGTTGTACAATTCTCATGTTAGAGTTGTTGTACAATTCTCATGTTAGAGTTGTTGTACAATTCTCATGTTAGATTTGTTGTACAATTCTCATGTAAGAGTTGTACAATTCTCATGTAAGAGTTGTTGTACAATTCTCATGTTAGAGTTGTTGTACAATTCTCATGTTAGAGTTGTTGTACAATTCTCATGTAAGAGTTGTTGTACAATTCTCATGTAAGAGTTGTTGTGCAATTCTCATGTAAGAGTTGTTGTACAATTCTCATGGAAAGAGTTGTTGTACAATTTTCATTTAAGAGTTATTGTACAATTCTCATGTTAGAGTTGTTGTACAATTCTCATGTTAGAGTTGTTGTACAATTCTCATGTTAGAGTTATTGTACAATTCTCATGTTAGAGTTGTTGTACAATTCTCATGTAAGAGTTGTTGTACAATTCTCATGTTAGAGTTGTTGTACAATTCTCATGTAAGAGTTGTACAATTCTCATGTAAGAGTTGTTGTACAATTCTCATGTTAGAGTTGTTGTACAATTCTCATGTTAGAGTTGTTGTACAATTCTCATGCAAGAGTTGTTGTACAATTCTCATGTAAGAGTTGTTGTACAATTCTCATGTAAGAGTTGTTGTACAATTCTCATGTAAGAGTTGTTGTACAATTCTCATGTTAGAGTTGTTGTACAATTCTCATGTAAGAGTTGTACAATTCTCATGTAAGAGTTGTTGTACAATTCTCATGTTAGAGTTGTTGTACAATTCTCATGTTAGAGTTGTTGTACAATTCTCATGTAAGAGTTGTTGTACAATTCTCATGTAAGAGTTGTTGTACAATTCTCATGTTAGAGTTGTTGTACAATTCTCATGTTAGAGGTGTTGTACAATTCTCATGTAAGAGTTGTTGTACAATTCTCATGTTAGAGTTGTTGTACAATTCTCATGTAAGAATTGTTGTACAATTCTCATGTAAGAGTTGTTGTGCAATTCTCATGTAAGAGTTGTTGTACAATTCTCATGTTAGAGTTGTTGTACAATTTTCATTTAAGAGTTATTGTACAATTCTCATGTTAGAGTTGTTGTACAATTCTCATGTTAGAGTTGATGTACAATTTTCATTTAAGAGTTATTGTACAATTCTCATGTTAGAGTTATTGTACAATTCTCATGTTAGAGTTGTTGTACAATTCTCATGTAAGAGTTGTTGTACAATTCTCATGTTAGAGTTGTTGTACAATTCTCATGTAAGAGTTGTACAATTCTCATGTAAGAGTTGTTGTACAATTCTCATGTTAGAGTTGTTGTACAATTCTCATGTTAGAGTTGTTTTACAATTCTCATGTAAGAGTTGTTGTACAATTCTCATG
This sequence comes from Megaustenia siamemsis, assembly GCA_032433765.1. NCBI lineage: Eukaryota > Metazoa > Mollusca > Gastropoda > Stylommatophora > Ariophantidae > Megaustenia > Megaustenia siamemsis. The sequence continues at coordinate 35,265,157 of JAVIAB010000159.1, read as the reverse complement.
TAAGAGTTGTTGTACAATTCTCATGTAAGAGTTGTTGTACAATTCTCATGTTAGAGTTGTTGTACAATTCTCATGTTAGAGTTATTGTACAATTCTCATGTTAGAGTTGTTGTACAATTCTCATGTAAGAGTTGTTGTGCAATTCTCATGTAAGAGTTGTTGTACAATTCTCATGTTAGAGTTGTTGTACAATTTTCATTTAAGAGTTATTGTACAATTCTCATGTTAGAGTTGTTGTACAATTCTCATGTTAGAGTTGATGTACAATTTTCATTTAAGAGTTATTGTACAATTCTCATGTTAGAGTTATTGTACAATTCTCATGTTAGAGTTGTTGTACAATTCTCATGTAAGAGTTGTTGTACAATTCTCATGTTAGAGTTGTTGTACAATTCTCATGTAAGAGTTGTACAATTCTCATGTAAGAGTTGTTGTACAATTCTCATGTTAGAGTTGTTGTACAATTCTCATTTTAAAGTTGATGTACAATTTTCATTTAAGAGTTATTGTACAATTCTCATGTTAGAGTTGTTGTACAATTCTCATGTTAGAGTTGATGTACAATTTTCATTTAAGAGTTATTGTACAATTCTCATGTTAGAGTTATTGTACAATTCTCATGTTAGAGTTGTTGTACAATTCTCATGTAAGAGTTGTTGTACAATTCTCATGTTAGAGTTGTTGTACAATTCTCATGTAAGAGTTGTACAATTCTCATGTAAGAGTTGTTGTACAATTCTCATGTTAGAGTTGTTGTACAATTCTCATGTTAGAGTTGATGTACAATTTTCATTTAAGAGTTATTGTACAATTCTCATGTTAGAGTTATTGTACAATTCTCATGTTAGAGTTGTTGTACAATTCTCATGTAAGAGTTGTTGTACAATTCTCATGTTAGAGTTGTTGTACAATTCTCATGTAAGAGTTGTACAATTCTCATGTAAGAGTTGTTGTACAATTCTCATGTTAGAGTTGTTGTACAATTCTCATGTTAGAGTTGTTTTACAATTCTCATGTAAGAGTTGTTGTACAATTCTCATGTAAGAGTTGTTGTACAATTCTCATGTAAGAGTTGTTGTACAATTCTCATGTTAGAGTTGTTGTACAATTCTCATGTTAGAGTTATTGTACAATTCTCATGTTAGAGTTGTTGTACAATTCTCATGTAAGAGTTGTTGTACAATTCTCATGTTAGAGTTGTTGTACAATTCTCATGTAAGAGTTGTACAATTCTCATGTAAGAGTTGTTGTACAATTCTCATGTTAGAGTTGTTGTACAATTCTCATGTAAAAGTTGTACAATTCTCATGTAAGAGTTGTTGTACAATTCTCATGTTAGAGTTGTTGTACAATTCTCATGTTAGAGTTGTTGTACAATTCTCATGTAAGAGTTGTTGTACAATTCCCATGTAAGGGTTGTTGTACAATTCTCATGTTAGAGTTGTTGTACAATTCTCATGTAAGAGTTGTTGTACAATTCCCATGTAAGGGTTGTTGTACAATTCTCATGTTAGAGTTGTTGTACAATTCTCATGTAAGAGTTGTTGTACAATTCTCATGTTAGAGTTGTTGTACAATTCTCATGTTAGAGTTGTTGTACAATTCTCATGTAAGAGTTGTTGTACAATTCCCATGTAAGGGTTGTTGTACAATTCTCATGTTAGAGTTGTTGTACAATTCTCAAGAGAATGACAATAAGAATTAATTCTAGTCAAGACCAGGATATACTCAGTTTGGTAGAATTAATCAGGAAAGATCAAAGTAAATAGGCCTCAAATCTCACTCTCTGTCTCTCTCTGTCTCTCTCTGTCTCTCTCTCTCTCTCTCTGCGATCAGGACTCAATCAGAGCAGGATTCCAGACTCTCACCTGAAGTCAGCAGTCAATTTAAGTGTGTTGATCGCCCCCACAGACAGAACATCACAATTAGAGACTGCCAGATCCACTCTGATTGAACACCCGTTAAAACGTTGCACTGTGTTCTGCGCCAGTGGCCCAGTGCATCCGATTTCAGCCAGCATTTTTTTCAGGTTTGCTTTCCTTAGTCTTTGATTGTCCCCAATCAAATAAGAGAGGTGATATGTGGAACCGCAACACAAAGTGATTCTAAAATGAAAGGCAGTGTAAAGTAGTTAGTATTCAGAGGACGTCATATTTTATAGGAAAGAAATTGATAATTAACGTCACAGTGTACAAAACACGCCAAGAATGATCATTATCAGACACTAATATATTATCTTGACATAGATGACCAAGCATTGATATACTCTATATTTAATGTAAGAAACAGCACCTTTTGATGAAATTCACTTTTAGAATGATTAACAAGACCTGATAATTTAACAATGTAACCATCCAACAAATTTACAGTTAGAGTTTAAGAGATCGAATATGACACCTAGCGATCTAGCACATGGGGAAACATCTCCGGGCTACCCTCAACGTGGTGTTTGAAGTAAAGTCCTTAACTTACGACAGACTTAGCAAGTCGGTAAGGGATACACGTTTTAAGTAAAGTCCTTAACTTGCGACAGACTTAGCAGGTCGGGGAGGGATACACATTTGAAGTAAAGTCCTTAACTTACGACAGACTTAGCAGGTCGGGGAGGGATACACGTTTGAAGTAAAGTCCTTAACTTACGACAGACTTAGCAGGTCGGTAAGGGATACACGTTTGAAGCTCATGGGATTCACAGAAATAGGGAAAGACCACAACCTTGACTTTGTGATGATGACTAGGCAGACAATCAGCTATGAGTTGCTGACTTCTTTCAGTCCACATTTCGTGGCTCAACAATTAAAATATAAATGTGATGATGCGTTGATTTAAACATGTTGATTGCTTACCAGCATTGAGGAGCTAACAAGATGAAGATTAGAGAGCATGACGTGCTTACATGTGGATTATATATTAACTGCATCACTAGAAGATCATATCTATATTGTTAATGAACATCTAGAGGTAGGTCCCCCGTCCCCCCTGTGTTTGTGTGTATTCGGCGTTTGTTACGATGACTGTAGTATCTCAATTTAAAAATAAAATATTATTCCATTAGAAATAACTGAAAGAACAATGATTAAACCAACAATGAAATGTTATTTCTGAACGAGTTTGTTATTTTCACGTGTGTTAAAAGTTTGACATAAATAGTAAGAGTGAATGTGATAATGAAAAGGGAGGGTGAATGGTGGTGTGACAGTACACATCGCACTCTGGATATGGTGATGAAAAGGGAGGGTGGATGGTGGTATGACAGTACACATCACACTCTGGATATGGTGATGAAAAGGGAGGGTGGATGTTGGTATGACAGTACACATCACACTCTGGATATGGTGATCAAAGCTTAGGATCATGCCGGCATTGCTTTTGACTGTTTTGATAAAGACTTCTACACATGCGAACAAGATGGTAGGCAAAACCAGTGGGCGGTTGAGCTGAATGGGACACAAACTACTAAAAAAAAGCTTTTAAAACTTCGAGAGACAAGACAAAAGAGAAGGCCAAACTGTACTTTGAGACCACTGGTGGCAGCAGAGATCAAGAAGAATGGCTAGGGTCACTGCAGGAGTAAAAAATACCTAAGGTCACCTTTGTCTCCGTCCCTGGACATGTTGAAGTACAGGGAAATGAAAGAGCGAACAGGTTGGCTAGCTGTGCTGTCGTTGAAGACGGTCAACTAATGGATCGGGCGGGCATCTTTAATGCCCTCCGAGATGTGGGAAGGACACAGGACTTCGACAACCACAAATCCGCGTCACTCCTTCAGATAAAAGAGATGGGGGTAAAGAAGGGCACAGCCAGAAACGAGAAACTTAGTGAACGTGTAAGAAGACTTATCAACCAACACAGAACTAGAGTCGTCAGTCGCTGAATACTGCAAGAATTGCTGAGGAGGGGATCTGAGCACCTATGAACATGTCTGTAGTGTAATGATGATAACCCTCAGATAACTCAATAACTTATTCAAGAAGGTGGGGAAGTTATGGAACGGTATTAAAAGAATGACACCAAACAGATCAGCGTGGAAAGTGTTGGTTGAAGACCAATGCTCCACAAGGAGCTGTAAAGAACAAGAGAAGAACAAAATGTCCCCCATAAATAGCATTTTAACATATGTCATAGTCATATGGAAAGCAAAAGTAAGAAAGAAGTAATGTTTACAGCAAAGAAATAGGTTCCTTCTAAATGACTGCATATAAGAGGCCTCTGAAACATGTCAGTGGATTCAGATCCATGTCAACGTTTTACATTCAAATGGTAGATGTACAGCAGGGGTGAAGTGTAGAATAGCTCAATTGGTAGATGTACAGCAGGGGTGAAGTGTAGAATAGCTCAATTGGTAGATGTACAGCAGGGGTGAAGTGTAGAATAGCTCAGTTGGTAGATGTACAGTAGGGGTGAAGTGTAGAATAGCTCAATTGGTAGATGTACAGCAGGGGTGAAGTGTAGAATAGCTCAATTGGTAGATGTACAGCAGGGGTGAAGTGTAGAATAGCTCAATTGGTAGATGTACAGCAGGGGTGAAGTGTAGAATAGCTCAATTGGTAGATGTATAGCAGCGGCGAAGTGTAGAATAGCTCAGGTAGTAGATGTACAACATAGGTGAAGTGTAGAATAGCTCAGGTAGTAGATGTACAACATAGGTGAAGTGTAGAATAGCTCAGGTGGTAGATGTACAACAGAGGTGAAGTGTAGAATAGCTCAGGTGGTAGATGTGCAACAGAAGTGAAGTGTAGAATAGCTCAGGTGGTAGATGTACAACATAGGTGAAGTGTAGAATAGCTCAGGTGGTAGATGTGCAACAGAGGTGAAGTGTAGAATAGCTCAGGTTGTAGATGTACAACATAGGTGAAATGTAGAATAGCTCAGGTTGTAGATGTACAACATAGGTGAAGTGTAGAATAGCTCAGGTGGTAGATGTACAGCAGGAGTGAAGTATAGAATAGCTCAGGTGGTAGATGTACAGGAGAGGTGAAGTGTAGAATAGCTCAGGTGGTAGATGTACAACATAGGTGAAGTGTAGAATAGCTCAGGTGGTAGATGTGCAACAGAGGTGAAGTGTAGAATAGCTCAGGTGGTAGATGTACAACATAGGTGAAGTGTAGAATAGCTCAGGTGGTAGATGTACAACAGCGGTGAAGTGTAGAATAGCTCAGGTGGTAGACGTACAACAGAGGTGAAGTGTAGAATAGCTCAGGTGGTACATGTACAGGAGAGGTGAAGTGTAGAACGGCTCAGGTGGTAGATGTACAGCAGGGGTGAAGTGTAGAATATCTCAGGTGGTAGATGTACAACAGAGGTGAAGTGTAGAATAGCTCAGGTGGTAGATGTACAACAGAGGTGAAGTGTAGAATAGCTCAGGTCGTAGATGTACAACAGTGGTTAAGTGTAGAATAGCTCAGGTGGTAGATGTACAGCAGGAGTGAAGTGTAGAATAGCTCAGGTGGTAGATGTACAACAGAGGTGAAGTGTTGAATAGCTCAGGTGGTAGATGTACAGGAGAGGTGAAGTATAGCATAGCTCAGGTGGTAGATGTACAACAGAGTTGAATTGTAGAATAGCTCAGGTGTTAGATGTACAACAGAGGTGAAGTATAGAATAGCTCAGGTGGTAGATGTGCAACAGAGGTGAAGTGTAGAATAGCTCAGGTGGTAGATATACAGGAGAGGTGAAGTGTAGAATAGTTCAGGTGGTAGATATACAACAGAGGTGAAGTGTAGAATAGCTCAGGTGGTAGATGTACAGCAGGAGTGCAGTGTAGAATAGCTCAGGTGGTAGATGTACAGCAGGGTTGAAGTGTAGAATTGCTCAGGTGGTAGATGTACAGCAGGAGTGAAGTGTAGAATAGCTCAGGTGGTAGATGTACAGGAGAGGTGAAGTGTAGTATAGCTCAGGTGGTAGATGTACAACAGAGGTGAAGTGTAGAATAGCTCAGGTGGTAGATGTAAATGAGAGGTGAAGTGTAGAATAACTCAGGTGGTAGATGTACAGGAGAGGTGAAATGTAGAATAGCTCAGGTGGTAGATGTACAACAGAGGTGAAGTGTAGAATAGCTCAGGTGGTAGATGTACAGCAGGGTTGAAGTGTAGAATTGCTCAGGTGGTAGATGTACAGGAGAGGTGAAGTGTAGAATAGCTCAGGTGGTAGATGTACAGCAGGGGTGAAGTGTAGAATAGCTAAGGTGGTAGATGTACAGGAGAGGTGAAGTGTAGAATAGCTCAGGCGGTAGATGTACAGCAGAGGTAAAGTATAGAATAGCTCAGGTGGTAGATGTACAGCAGGGGTGAATTGTAGAATATCTCAGGTGGTAGATGTACAGTAGGGGTGAATTGTAGAATATCTCAGGTGGTAGATGTACAGCAGGGGTGAATTGTAGAATATCTCAGGTGGTATATGTACAGCAGGGTGAATTGTAGAATATCTCAGGTGGTAGATGTACAGCAGGGGTGAATTGTAAAATATCTCAGGTGGTAGATGTACAGCAGGGGTGAATTGTAGAATATCTCAGGTGGTAGATGTACAGTAGGGGTGAAGTGTAGAATAACTCAGGTGGTAGATGTACAGTATGTGTGAAGTGTAGAATAGCTCAGGTGGTAGATGTACAACAGAGGTGAAGTGTGGAAAAGCTCAGGTGGTAGATGTACAGCAGGAGTGAAGTGTAGAATAGCTCAGGTGGTAGATGTACAACAGAGGTGAAGTGTAGAACAGCCCAGGTGGTAGATGTACAACGAAAGTGATGTGTAGAATACTCCAGACAAAGGATGCATTCCAACGATTGAGCAAAGTATTGCGTAACTCCATGCTGAAGTCGGGTATGTTGGGTCGAAAGGAGATGATGATCATAGAATATGATTATCAACGTTTTACTGAAAACCACAACACAAAGCAGACACTCCCACTTCACGTCCATTTAAGGGCGGATGATAAAGAGATGTATTTCTTGAATGATCTGGTGAACACAGGTAAGCATAACTCAACATTGACAATGCAGATAAAAAAATGTTCTTCGGTTAGGGTTAATGAAGTGAGATCTTCATAGTCGTACACGAGAGCAATTGTCGGAGGCTATATACTTTTGTTTTACACTCAGTCAGCTATGGTTTTACAGAAGTGATGACAATATGGACATCTTAAAAAAAACAGTGAGGATATTTTCTATAAGATATTTTGAGCAAAAAGTAAGTTTTCTGCCAACATCAGAAGGAACCAATCATGATAGATAGATAGACAGACAGACAGACACACAGATAGATAGATAGATAGATAGATAGATAGATAGATAGATAGATAGATAGATAAATAGATAGATAGATAGATAGATAGATAGATAGATAGATAGATAGATAGATAGATAGATAGATAGATAGATAGATAGATAGATAGATAGATAGATAGATAGATAGATAGATAGATAGATAGATAGATAGATAGATAGATAGATAGATAGATAGATAGATAGATAGATAGATAGATAGATAGATAGATAGATAGATAGATAGATAGATAGATAGATAGATAGATAGATAGATAGATAGATAGATAGATAGATAGATAGATAGATAGATAGATAGATAGATAGATAGATAGATAGATAGATAGATAGATAGATATAATGAGAAGTGGGAGCCGCAATAGCTCGATGGCTAATGCACTGGACTCCAAAGGACAAGAGGTCGGGTTCAATCCTGATCGGCGGTTTCCGGGTTCACCAAACCTTAAAAGGGTGCCGCATTGTTTTCTGGGAAAGTAAAGCGGCACGGGCGTAATACTGACCACATTACTCTAAAAATTATGTACCGAAGGTCTGTAAAAATTATGGTCACTGACACCATATTCCCTATACGCCACGTGGCGTGACGGGGCACTTTACTTTACTTGACATCATGAGAAGAGAACAAATTGAAAGATGTGAGCTGGAAAAACTGAAGGAAGAAAATTTGAATCTGTTCATGGAATCAGCTACCCACATCCACTCCACCTCAAGTTAACGTAACCCACAAAACACACTGGCGTCTTTGACAGTTTATGTTGACAATGTCGACCTCCGTGCATGCCCTAATTGGTTGACAAGAGACGATTTAAACAGATTTTCTTATAAAAGAGCGTGCACAGTCACCTCCTCACGAAAGTTCCACATACACATGCGCGCGCGCATACACACGCACGCCAAGCACACATACAAACACACACACACACATTGATGACAAACAAAGGAAGCGAGGTTCCAGCGACTACGTTAAAGCAGCATCGTGTGGCAGCCATTGTGCATTGTTGGTTATGACGTCAGAGGTGTGACAAGATAGCAGAGAAAAAAGTTAGCAGGTAGGTCAAGTAATCGTTTGGTAGGAAGTCACGAACATGACCGGTAACCAACTACAGTCATAGACTGTTGTGGAGACTTGACCATTTACGCGATCATTCACGGTAATTATGATGAATTATTTCTTCGTATTTAGGTTCAAATGAAATAATTAACTTTACATTGTAATCGTACAATAAACGGACAAATTGAATATTCATCATCATGTGCCACGTCGTTTGGCGTAGGCTATCATGATCTTCCACTATTATCTATTTCCAGTGCATTGTATAAATTCTGTTGTTGACTATTAACCGTGCCACAACACCAAGCTATCTAGTATTTTCTTTTGAATCTTGCCAGTTGTAAACAGGCATTCCAACTTGCCTCTTATCAAGATATATCCCATAAATATGTGTGTATCTTTTAATGACGATCTATATATATATATATTTTTTTTTTTCCCTCGTTCGCCAGCTTTTACCTCTGACGAAGTTCTTAGAGACTAGGTAGGAACTGAATATTGCTTGTTAATACGTTTTTCCCTAGCAGCCGTATGCACAGGGGTCCCTCGCCGCACAGGCAGATAACTCCGTCTTCGAAGGTACTCATATACTCATTACCGTCAATGAGTAATTGATATTTCAAGCCGGGCCTTGCTGCTGAGACCAGAGGTGGCTGCTATAGAGAGAAATCATAGATATAAATCCCAACTGGTACAGCCAGTATTTGAACCCTCAACTTCTCTGTCTCGAGGCCGGCGTCTTACCTGGAGACCAACCAGTACCCTGACGATTTATATGAGCTCTCTCTTTGTTTTATCCTCTTTGAGTATCGCCTTATCGGTCTCTTTCATTGCTCAGGGAACTCTCAACATTCTTCTGATAAATCCAATTTTTAAGGTCTCCAGTCTTTTCATTTGTCTACTGTCCATGATTCACTTCCACAGAAATAAGCAATACCTGTAGACATTCTTGTTAAGGGATATCGAGTATTTTGTGGAGTGCGGCGAAGCGTATGAGTTGCCTATTTCAAAATAAGTGACAGAAATTAGTTATAATAAATACCCCCTAAAAAATGCTGGTTAGTGGGCGCAATACTTGCCTAGCTGCTGGTATCGGTAACCCATGCGACGCCACTGGTTGGGGTGAGATATAGATTGGATATAAGATAAAGGATATTGTGTTATGTTTGTTGCCAATGGTGTGGTAATGGCTGTTCAATAAGATCTATTGATTTGCGCATTGTTGTGGAGCGTTTCCACCTCATAGAGTGTGCTTATCGATTACTTATCAATACATTGAATATATGTGACGTTACCTATTAAAACAGGTAAAGGAATTTAAATATTTGGGAACTTTGTTAACCTCAGATGGAAGATGTACAAAAGAGGTGAGATGCAGAATGGCTCAGGCAAAAGCAGTTTTAAAAAATGAGGAAAATACTATGCAATCCATTTTTGACAATAGAAACAAGAAAAAGAGCTCTTAAATGTTACATAGAGCCAGTCTTAACATATGGATGCGAGTCATGGACAATAGGACAACAGATAAGAAAATCACTGGAGTCTATAGAAATGTGGTTTTACAGAAGAATGTTGAGAATACCATGGACAGCTAAGAAGAGTAATGAAAACGTCATGAAAGAGGTCAAAGCAAAAAGAGAGCTAATTTCCAATATTAGGAAGAAGCAATCATCATTTTTTTGGCCATGTAATGAGAAGAGAACAACTGTAATATATTGTAACAACTGGAAAAAATTGAGGGACGAAGAGATAGAGGGAAGCAAAGAGTAAAAATACCAGACCTTAAGAGAATGACTTGGCAGAAGGTCAACAACAGAAATGATAAATAGCTGCCGAGATCGAAAGTTGTGGAGAGACATGATCACCTACGCCACTAGGCCCGGTACTTGATGATGATGATATGTGACGTAGTTTATTAATACGAAAGTGGTGCTTTTGTACCTAATGAAAGTCACATGAATTAACAATATTCAGCTCTTCATAGCTAACCTGCTAGCGCCAGGGTCTACACTTACAGTAAGAGCACAATAACATTATGGTAAAATCCTTGAAGTCAAATATTGATCATTAGGAAATCCCGATAATTAACGCGCATTTGAAAGAAAAAACAGATTCACCATATTGTTGCGTGCTTCTATATTTAGAAGCAGGAGTCTATAAAATGTTTCCCTGTAATGCCTGAGTTGAATTTCCTATTGAAGGTGTTGCATTAGGGTCTGGTTTCCTTGTGTTTAGAGCTGAGGAATTCCTCAGTTTTCAAATAGGACGAGGTAAGATATGAAAACGGTGTCAGTTGAAAGTTAGATGATAGCATTACTAAAATAATTAAATGTCTCTTATTGTATTTATCAATATGTTAGAGTGTATAGAAATAAGGCAATTGTTCATACAATCATTTATCTCGTCCACTATTAAGAGAAAAAGGCAGCTCCTAAAAAACATAAAAAAGAAACAATCAAAATTTTTCGGGCACATCATGAAAAGAGGAAAGTTGGAATACATAGTTACAACAGGCAAAATACAAGGAAAGAGATATCGCGGACGACAAAGAGAGAAAATACTAGATAGTTTGGTGTCATGGCATGGAAAACAGTCAACAGACCGATGACCGAATCGATACGATGCACTGTAGATAGAAGATTGTGGAAGGACATGATCGCCTACGCCAACCGGTGCCATCATAACAGGCACATGATGATGACTATTAAGAGAAGATGGACATATGTCGGGCATGTATTAAGTAGAAACGACCAGAGAATTACTAAACATCTCTCAAATTGGAAACATCAGGTCAGAGAAAAAGAGGACGACCTCGAGAAACACTGAAAAGAGCTCTAACAAAAGAGGCAAGGTTGGCAGGCATAGACTCACTATCTATAATCAAACAGCTCGCCTATAATAGAGACAATTGGCGGGAGACTCAAGGAGGCCTGTATGTCCTGTAAGGGCAGTGGATAAAGAATCAAGATTATATTACTGACTCTAACTACAAAGTTGTATAGCATAGAATATATGGCTATTATTATTATAGGGCTTATGGTTAAATAACAATGTGGATTTGTGGAAGGAAAGGGCACCAATAATGCAATATACATCTTAAGAACATTGATAGAAATAGCTATAGAGGTAAAGAAAGATCTATATATGGTCTATATAATCTATAGCTTTATAGATTACACAAAAGCATTTGACAAAGTAAAGCATGTGGAAATAATCAATATGCTGGTGAAATTAAACATTGATATCAAGGCTCTGAGAATCATAAAAAAAAACATGTACTTGCAACAAACAGCAGTTATACGAATTAGCAACTAAACAGGACAATTTCAATATATAAAACAAGGAGTCAGACAAGGCTGTGTTCTGTCACCGTATTTGTTTTCACTTTACAGCGAACGTTTTATGAAATCAATAGTAGACAAAAAAGGAATTAAAGTCAACGGTCAAAACATAAATAATTTGCGATATGCGGATGACACAGTCTTAATAGAAGAGACAGAGAATGAACTACAAGAAATGATAGACATAATAGTAAAAGAAAGCAACAAGAAAGGTCTTAGTCTGAATAGTAAGAAAAGAGAAGTAATGGTTATATCGAAGAAACAATCATCACCATCATGCAGCATAAAAATAAAGAAGACAAATCTGAAACAAGTGCAACGCGTCAAATACTTGGGCACAATAATAACATCAGATGGAAGATGCACTACAGAAAAAATAAGCAGAATAGCTCAGGCCAAAAATAGATTAAAATAAATTTCAGAAAATGAAAAATATCTTATGCAACAAACCTATGTCAATAGAAATGAGAAAGAGAGTTCATTGGTGCTATATAGAACCAATTCTGACTTATGGACGCGAATCATGAACAGTAGACAAACAAATGAAAAGACGATTAGAGGTCACAGAGATAGGATTTCTCAGAAGAATGTTGAAAGTTCCCCGGACAGCTAAAAAGACCAATGAGGACATTCTCAAAGAGGCCAACACAAAAAGGCAGCTCCTAAAAAACATGAGAATGAAACAATCAACATTTGTTGGGCACATCATGAGAAGAGGAAAGTTGGAATACTTGGTTACAACTGGCAAAATAAAAGGAAATAAAAGGATCGCAGACGACAAAGAGAGAAAATGCTGGATAGCTTACTATCATGGCATGGAAAACAGTCAACAACAGAACTGATACGATGCACTGTAGATAGAAGATTGTGGAGGGGCATGATCACCTACGCTAACCGGTATGGCACATGATGATGATTATCGACCCCCGCAACCGTTTGGAATGTTTTTTATGCATTTTAAGTTGAATTTGGTATCTGTAGCGTTGAGGTTAAGGCTCTTGTCTCAGGTTATGAAGTATCCGAACTCCGTTGCACGACCTGGGATCCACCGATGTGGCCAGATTTTTCCCGAGCAGAGACCATTTTTTGGTCTATTCGGTTCGAGTTTAACCTCCAGGGATTCTTTAACGTGTGCACGTGCACACGGGACCTACTCTTTTGCTGCAGTTATCCGAGAGGGCTATACAATGGATCTCACAACCCTTAGAAGGCTAGACATTGGATCTCACTACCCTTAGAAGGCTAGACATTGGATCTCACAACCCTTAGAAGGCTAGACATTGGATCTCACAACCCTTAGAAGGCTAGACATTGGATCTCACAACCCTTAGAAGGCTAGACATTGGATCTCACAACCATTAGAAGGCTAGACATTGGATCTCACAACCCTTAGAAGGCTAGACATTGGATCTCACAACCATTAGAAGGCTAGACATTGGATCTCACTACCCTTAGAAGGCTAGACATTGGATCTCACAACCCTTAGAAGGCTAGACATTGGATCTCACAACCATTAGAAGGCTAGACATTGGATCTCACAACCCTTAGAAGGCTAGACATTGGATCTCACAACCCTTAGAAGGCTAGACATTGGATCTCACTACCCTTAGAAGGCTAGACATTGGATCTCACAACCCTTAGAAGGCTAGACATTGGATCTCACTACCCTTAGAAGGCTAGACAATAGATCTCACTACCCAGAGAGGGCTAGACAATAGATCTCATTACCCAGAGAGGGCTAGACAATAGATCTCACTACCCAGAGATGGCTAGACAATAGATCTCACTACCCAGAGATGGCTAGACAATAGATCTCACTACCCAGAGATGGCTAGACAATAGATCTCACTACCAGAGATGGCTAGACAATAGATCTCACTACCCAGAGATGGCTAGACAATGGATCTCACTACCCAGAGATGGCTAGACAATAGATCTCACTACCAGAGATGGCTAGACAATAGATCTCACTACCAGAGATGGCTAGACAATGGATCTCACTACCCAGAGAGGGCTAGACGATACATAAGTTTGCTATAATTCGATACTTGAATATACTATTATTCGATACCTGAGTTTCCTATTATTCGATACCTGAGCATGCTATTATACGATTAATGTGTTTTTTTTTTCTATATTCTTGTCGTATTACCTGCTCTGTATATTATTATTATTGTTTGATGGTCTCTGAAGTAGCTTATTTGAACTTGCAGGAACCAATTACAAAATAAAAATGAAATGTTCATTCTGATTGCTAATATTGTCCACAGAACAAATATTCCAGTAAAGACTCAAGATGAACCCAGCAGAAGGGCAATCTAGGTCACGCTTCGCTCATTTCTACAACGACCAGAATGAACAATCTGGTCCCAACAGTAGCAGTATATCAGCGGGGATTGTTCAGCGGAATCAAGATTCTACTGATTTGACCGGATCCTTTGTCCACGCGGTTACAAACAGACGGGAAGTGCCAAAAGGCATTAAAAGCAGGGTCATCAAGCCAGGATGTGATTGTGTTGACGGCCTGTGTGAAGATTCTACTAGCACTCAAAGTCGTGATAGTGATGTCATCGGTAGCGTCAGATTTAGCCAATGGGAGAATTCCATTTCCAAAAAAGGATTATTTAAACGTAAACAACTTAGCAAGCCTTCGGAAAAATCCGAATCACCAACTTATCTTCTTCCAAGACCACAGTAGCAACAAGATTTCAATAATGTGATGTTTTTTCTTGTTTTGACTCTTATTTTTGTTGGTTACTGTTAACAAGATGTCAGTAACAGGATCTCTGATATATATGCTAGCGTCAACTGAGCAACAACATGGCTTGTATACAGGAAGCTGTCTTAAATGAGAATATAAGAGAAACAAAAAGTGGTTAGAAACTTATGTAAATTGAGTATTTCAGATTATGGAACAATCTATGGTTTTCTTCGATGTTTTTTCCTTGCAATGTTGCATCGAAGAACACACTGATAAATGGATCATAGACACTCAAATCATAGAGAAATGGATCATAGACACTCAACTCACTGACAAATGGATCATAGACACTCAAATCATAGACAAATGGATCATAGACACTCAAATCATAGACAAATGGATCATAGACACTCAACTTACTGACAAATGGATCATAGACAAATGGATCATAGACACTCAAATCATAGACAAATGGATCATAGACACTCAAATCATAGACAAATGGATCATAGACACTCAAATCATAGACAAGTCGATCATAGACACTCAACTCACTGACAAATGGATCATAGACACTCAAATCATAGACAAGTCGATCATAGACACTCAACTCACTGACAAATGGATCATTAGACACTCCACTCGCTGACAAATGGATGATATACACACAACACATGTTTTTACTACATTCGTCACGAAATATCAAATTTATGCGTGAAATAGATTTTACGAGAATGCATGGAAAAGACCAAGAGGAAAATCCAGAAGAAGAGGGATAGATGCAGTGACAGAGACATGTAACAACAAAGTAAAATCACTAATTCAGACAGTTCGAGCAGCTCAAGAACGACAAATGATATAAACCACGACACCTTTTAGGTATCAGTGAAAAGAGAAAAGAAGAAAGAAAGATAGATTTTATTACATTTGTTATAAAACATTAACTCAAATGAGAAATAGTTGTTATTATTACATGTGTCATGAGTCATACATTTAGATGTTAACTCATTTTTATTACTTTTACTTTAAAACATCATTCTGAATGCCTAGTAGTTTTTATTACATTTACCATGACAAAAACAATTTAGATGCCAAATAGTTTTTATACATTCAACATGATAAATCAAAATTACATAACAACTAGTTTTTTTTATACATTAACATGAGATCAAAATTACATAGCAAATAGTTTTTTTTAATACATTTAACATGATAAATCAAAATTACCTTTCAAATAATTTGTATACATTTAACATGGTAAATAAAAATTACATAACAAATAGTTTTATACCTTTAACATGGTAAATCAAAATTACATAACAAATAGTTTTCAAATAATTTATTATGAAACAAATCTTCAGGTGTCAATTAATGTTTATAAAATAAAATCAATCTATTCATTGCCAAATAGGAGACAAATAATAAAAGATTATTATAGAGGGAAACTTCCGAGGCGATAATCAGCGAATCAATTCAGAGGAAGAGGTATAACAATACAGATACACTATGTATTTCCGAGCTGTGATCGCTGCTGAAATCTGAAGTAGGAAAAGCTATAAAAACAATGAAAAAGGGAAAGGCAGCAGGGCCTTACAATATACAGATAGAGATGATACAGGCTCTAGAAGAGTTTGGCGTCGAAGTAATCACAGACATATGCAATGACATATATCATACATGATTCATACCAAACGATCTAAAAACATCAACTTTCATTGCATTGCCTAAAAAGAACGGTGCAATTGAATGCAGTGATTTCAGAACAATAAGCCAATGAGCCAGGTAACACAAATTTTACTAAAAGTTATACAGGGAAGGATTCAGAATAAAATCAATTCTAAATTAGATGAGCAACAATTTGGATTCAGGAAAAACAGTGGGACAAAAGAAGCCATATTAAGCATGAGAACATTGATTGAAAAGTACATAGAAGTAAAAAAAACAATATATGCCTGCTTTATAGACTACACCAAAGCTTTCGATAGAATACACCATAACCAACTCATAAACTGCCTAAAGGATATAAATCTAGACGACACAGACATACGACTAATATGTAATTTGTACTGGGAGCAAACAGCAATAATAAGATATCACAAGGAGAACTCTACACCCATGGACATAAAAAGAGGAGTAAGACAAGGATGCATCCTATCACCAAGCGTGTTCAATCTATACACTGAGCAAATCTTTAAAAACAACTCAGAGATACCAGGCCTAAACATTAATGGAAAGATAATCAATAACCTAAGATATGCTGATGATCTTGCTAAAAGTTATACAAGGAAGGATTCAGAATAAAATCAATACTGAATTAGATGAGCAGCAATTTGGATTTAGGAAAAATAGCGGGACAAAAGAAGCCATATTCTGCATGAGAACATTAATCGAAAAATACACAGAAGTAAACAAACCAATATATGCCTGCTTCATAGACTACACCAAAGCTTTTGATAGAGTACACCACAAACAACTTATAGAATGCCTAAAAGAGATACATCTAGATGACATGGATATACGACTAATATGCAATCTATACTGGGAGCAAACAGCAATAATAAAATATAACAAAGAGTTCTCTACACCCATTGATATAAAAAGAGGAGTAAGACAAGGATGCATCCTATCACAAAGCTTGTTCAATCTATACACTGAGCAAATCTTTAAAAACATCATAGAGATGCCAGGCCTACAAATTAATGGAAAGATAATCAATAACCTAAGATATGCTGACGATACTGTACTACTAGCAGAAAATCCTAAAGACCTACAACAATTACTTAATGAAATAAATACGACAAGCAAAAAATATGGACTAGATATGAATATCAAAAAGACTAAAACTATGATCATAAACAAAGAAAATACTCAAAACCCACAAGTGGATATCAAAATTGAAGGAATAGACCTTGAGACAGTTCAGAACTATAACTACCTTGGACATACTATAACCAGTGATGGAAAATGTACAACTGAAATAAACAAAAGAATAGGAATGGCAAAAAGTAATTTTAATGTCATGAAGGACATACAAACATCAAAACAAATAACACCAGAGCTAAAACTAAGAATAGCAAAATGTTACATCTTCTCAATATTCCTATATGGTGCTGAAACATGGACATTAGACAAGAAAACAGAACAGAGAATTGAAGCCTTTGAAATGTGGATATATAGAAGAATAGGTAGAATTGGATGGAAGGAAAGAAAACAAATGACAAAGTCTTAAAACAACTAAAAATGAAAAGAGAACTTCTGAACACAATTAGAACAAGACAAATGCGATTCTTAGGCCATGTTAAAAGACACAACAGCCTACTGAAAGTGATCCTGGAGGGGAAAATACAAGGTAAAAGAGGCAGAGGCAGACCAAGATTAACATGGACGAGTAACATCAAAAGATGGACAAATCAACCGATGACAACCTGCACCATCAAAGCAAGAGATAGAGCAAAATGGCGCTCCATGGTAGCCAACCTTCGTTGCGGAGACGGCACTCAATGATGATGATGATGCTGATGATACTGTTCTACTAGCAGAAACTCCTAAAGACCTACAACAATTGCTTAATGTGATAAACATAACAAGCAAAAAATATGGACTAGAAATGAATATCAAAAAGACTAAAACTATGATCATAAACAAAGAAAATTCTCAAGACCTACAATTAAATATCACAGTTGAGGGAATACATCTGGAGACAGTCCAGAGCTACAACTACCTGGGACATACTATAACCAATGATGGAAAATGCAAAACTTAAATAAACAAAAGAATAGGTATGGCAAAAAGTACGAGTTTAATGCCATGAAAAATATATTAACAACAAAACAAATATCAGCAGGGCTGAAACTAAAAATGGCAAAATGTTACGTCTTCTCAATATTCCTGTATGGTGCAGAAATATGGACATTAGACAAGAAAACAGAACAGAAAATTGAAGCCTTTGAAATGTGGATTTATAGAAGAATAGGTAGAATTGGATGGAAAGAAAAGTTAACCAACGATGAAGTTTTAAAACAAATGAAAATAAAAAGAGAACTACTAAATACAATTAAGACAAGACAAATGAAATTTTTGGGGCATGTTAAAAGACACAACAGCCTACTAAAAGTAATATTGGAGGGAAAAATACAAGGTAAAAGAGGCAGAGGCAAACCAAGACTAACATGGACGAGTAACATCAAAAGATGGACAAGTCAATCTATGTCAGCCTGCACCATCAAAGCAAGAAACAGAGTAGAATGGCGATCCATGGTAGCCAACCTTCGTTGCGGAGAAGGTACACGATGATGATGACGATCGCTGCCTTATGCTATAGTCATGAGAACACCTGGGCGAAAAGACATTGCCTACGAAGCTAATTTGCTAGTTAGCTAAGTGGCAGTGTTCCTTAGCGTTTGGCTTTTCGTGGCAAGGAGCTGTGCCACTGAGTACGGGTTCGATCCTGCTTTGGTCCATATTTGTTTCTGTTGTTGATTATTTGTCATTTTTTCCGAGTGCTGTAAACAAAGCTCTTCCTCTGAATTGATTCGCTGATTATCGCCTCGGAAGTTTCCCTCTATAATAATATTCATTTATTATTATTTGTCTCCAGTCTAAACCACTGGAAACTATTATTCGTGCTGTTTCGTTCTAAATGTTTGTCTGCAACGCAAGTATTCAGCCCTACCCTATCCGGGAGATACTTGTCTTAACAGGAAAAAATACAGATACACTATGTATTTCCGAGCTGTCTTTGCAGCCTTATGCTATAGTCATGAGATCACCTGCGCGAAAAGACATTGTTCACGATAGCTAATTTTTTAGTTAGCTGAGTATCGAGTTCCCTAGTGTTTGGCTTTTCGTGGCAAGGCGTTGTGCCACTGAGTACGGGTTCGATCCTGCTTTGGTCCATAATTGTTTTCTGTTGTTGATTATTTGTCAATTTTTCCGAGTGCTGTAAACATACCTCTTCCTCTGAATTGATTCGCTACGCTATCCATTGCCAGATAATGCTGTAATGGATATTTTTTTGTCCAAACTGGCAACTTCTAAACAATTGTGTTTACATTTTACAAAGTGGTGTTCAGGGGGACTGGCTAGTCTCGAGACAAGATGCTGGTCTCGAGACAGAGAGATTGTGAGTTCGAATCTCGGCTGCACCAGTTGGGATCTTTATTTGTAGTTTCTCTCTGCGGCAACCACCCCTGGCCTTAGCAGCGAGGCCCGCATGAAACGTCAATTACTCATCGACAGAGTGCCTCCCTATACGGAGTTACCAGCCTGTGCGGCGAGGGACCCCTGTGAACACGGCTGCCAGGGAAAAAAAACGGATTAACACGCAAATTGTGTTCCTAGACTCCATAGACTTTGCCAGAGATGACAGCTGGCGAGGCACACACACACACACAAATAAATAAATAAAAATAGTTAAATTTTGTTAATTAAAATATGGCCCCATGTACATTGTACCTTGTAGCGCCGATAATTTTAGTTGTCCACTATCCTTCTTTATTCATCCCTTCTGTGTGACAGTTTGAATTTGTTGCGTGAGTGGTTTTCTTCAGTCATTTATTTTTTTTTTCAAAACATTTTCTGCTTTCCCTACCTTTTACATATTCTACTGTTTAATGTTTCATACCTGCAGTTGTTTTTGACTGACAAATCGATCTTTACTTGATTAGTTTAGTTTAACTTTAGTTGAATTTTAGTGATTTTCAATTGTGTGTCTTTCTCTCTCTCTCTCTGCGATCAAGATTCAATCAGAGTAGGATTCCAGACTCTCTCATGAAGTCAGCTGTCTGTTTAAGTGAATCGATTGCCCCATATAGTTTCTCTTCCAGGGAGGTGGGTGTGGACCACATTGCTCTTCTCAGGTCTGTGTACTGGGGGCAATCCTGTAGAACATGTTTTGTAGTCATATTGTCCAGTGTACCGTGACATAGGCTGGTTGTACCTATTTTGAATTTGATGAACATGTGATTCCTCCTTCTATTGTGGCCAGTGCGTAGGCGAAGTATGATGACTTGATCCCTCCTTGATAGTTGATGGTATCCGTCCCTCTCGTTATGCTTTGGGTGTTCTCGTTTCCATTTTTCATGGTACTGACCTTTGTCTTTTATAAATATTAAACTATACATGATTCTTATACTCGTACTATACATTCAAATTGATTAAAACAAACTGCGACTTAAAATAAACAAACGTTTGTGGTTATAACTTTAATATTATTGTCCAGTTTAGAACTCTCAGATTTGCCAATTTTTTATCTGTTTATTCTAAGTATTAACCAATATATCATTCACACATAAACATTTTACTTTAGCTAAACATTTTACTTTGGTCAAACATTTTACTTTGGCTAAACAAACATTTTACATTGGCTAAACATTTTACTTTGGCTAAACAAACATTTTACTTTGGCTAAACATTTTACTTTGGCTAAACAAACATTTTACTTTGGCTAAACAAATATTTTACTTTGGCTAAACAAACATTTTACTTTGGCTAAACAAAAATTTCACTTCGGCTAAACAAACATTTTACTATGGCTAAACAAACATTTTACTTTGGCTAAACATTTTACTTTGGCTAAACAAATATTTTACTTTGGCTAAACAAACATTTTACTTTGGCTAAAGAAACATTTTACTTTGGCTAAACAAACATTTTACTTTGGCAAAACAAACATTTTACTTTGGCTAAACAAACATTTTACTTTGGCTAAACAAAAATTTCACTTCGGCTAAACAAACATTTTACTATGGCTAAACAAACATTTTACTTTGGCTAAACATTTTACTTTGGCTAAACAAATATTTTACTTTGGCTAAACAAACATTTTACTTTGGCTAAAGAAACATTTTACTTTGGCTAAACATTTTACTTTGGCTAAACAAACATTTTACTTTGGCTAAACAAACATTTTACTTTGGCTAAACAAAAATTTCACTTCGGCTAAACAAACATTTTATTTTGGCCAAACAAACATTTTACTTTGGCTAAACATTTTACTTTGGCTAAACAAATATTTTACTTTGGCTAAACATAAACAAGCCCTCGTGTGGGAAACAACAGGTAAGAGGAAAAGAGGAAGACCCAGAGAGACACTGAGAAGAACATTGATGAGAGAGGCAAGAGCAGCAGGAATCGGCTCCCTCAATAAGATAGAGCTGCTTGCACAGAACAGAGACAAATGGTGAGATTTGATAAAATATCTTTAAAATAATTGAAAACTGTTAGAACAAAAATTCAGATAAGAGAAGGAGTATCTTGGTCTACGCCCCATGGGCCGGCTACGGCTCGAAAGGTCAATAGATAGATAGAAACATGTTACTTTGGCTAAACATATTACCCTTTGTGTCTGGTGTCACAACATGAAAACACTTCCACAAAATATCAGGTTTAGGAATGTGTGGAATGTTCAGGACGTCCGTGAACGCTACAAAATTGCCAACATTATAACTAAAATACCAAATTTGGTTAAAAACAAAGAGCTGTGAAGATAGTTTTGACCGTTAGATCTTGTGATGTGTCTGTACTGGCATCATTTGTTTTCTCAAACAAAAGTTTATAATGCTGATCTATAAACTTTCTGGCTTGTGTGTAATGTGTGACTTGTATTTTGTATCTAGGTCCGAATTTAGACTCGTTTGTTCACGAGAGAAAACTGATATTATTGGTGTGGTAGGGACTCTGATCTTGATCTTTTAAAATTGTTTCGTATATCAGTTGATATATGTACAACAGAGGTGAGATGATATATGTACAACAGAGGTGAGATTGTAGATGTACAACAGAGGTGTGATGGTGAATGTACAACAGAGGTGTGATGATAGATGTACAACAGAGGTGTGATGGTAGATGTACAACAGAGGTGTGATTATAGATGTACAACAGAGGTGAGATGGTATATGTACAACAGAGGTGTGAAGGTGGATGTACAACAGAGGTGTGATGGTAGATGTACAATAGAGGTGTGATGGTAGATGTACAACAGAGGTGTGATTATAGATGTACAACAGAGGTGAGATGGTAGATGTACAAAAGTGGTGTGATGGTGGATGTACAACAGAGGTGTGATGGTGTATATACAACAGAGGTGTGATGGTAGATGTACAATAGAGTTGAGATGGTAGATATACAACAGAGGTGTGATGGTAGATGTACAACAGAGCTGAGATGGTAGATGTACAACAGAGGTGAGATGGTAGATGTACAACAGAGGTGTGATGGTAGATGTACAACAGAGGTGTGATTATAGATGTACAACAGAGGTGAGATGGTAGATATACAACAGAGGTGTGATGGTAGATGTACAACAGAGCTGAGATGGTAGATGTACAACAGAGGTGAGATGGTAGATGTACAACAGAGGTGTGATGGTAGATGTACAACAGAGCTGAGATGGTAGATGTACAACAGAGGTGAGATGGTAGATGTACAACAGAGTTGAGATGGTAGATGTACATCAGAGGTGAGATGCAGAATAGCACTGGCAAAAGCAGCTTTCTAAAAATTGAGGAAGATATTGTGCAATTCATTTTTGACTATAGAAACAAGAAAAGAATTCTTAAATTTTAGTACCGACAGTCTTAATGTATGGATGTGAATCATGGACAATAGGACAATAGACAAGAAAATCACTGGAGGCTGTAAATTTGTGGTTTTACAGAAAAATGTTGAGAATACCATGGACAGCTAAAAAAAGTAATGAAAACGTTCTAAAAGAGGCCAAAGCAAAAATAAAATAGAGCTAATTGTACTTGACTATATGCTAGGAAGAAACAATCATCATGCCATGGCCATGCAGTAGGAAGGGAACAGCTGGAATATATTGTGACAACAGGAAAAATTGAGGGACTAAGAGATAGAGGGAAGCAAAGAGAAAAGATACCAGTCAGCTTAAGAAAATGGCTTGGCAGACGGTCAACAAGAGAAATGAGAAACAACTGTCGTGATCGAAAGTTGTGGAGAGACAGGAGGAATGGAACTTGATGATGATGATGATGATGATTTGTATATTCTTTTCAGCTTTGTCAATGCAGTTGTTGCGTGTGCTGTTCTAGCATCGAATTCATTTTGTATACCAGATAAGAAATGTTTCATTATATATAAATATTTTCATGTTGGAGTAGATTGATATTCATATTTTTCTATTTAATGTCTTAACCTTAGCCCATCGATTCTCAAAATTCGTAAAATAATAATTAAAAAAATAATGCAGAAAAAGATAGGTTTTTTGTTATTGTCATTTTGAATTTATTTGTGCGTTGTTCTTCATTCCGCCTGGGAGGTATCTTCGGAAAATTGATTAGTATCACTTCAGTGAATGCAATCAATGTTAGACGTTTCATATTTAGTCAAGGTATTTGTATATAGGCATGGTACTAGGTAGAAGAAAGGGAACAGATCTAGTCTAGTATGGATGAAGTGAAAACAAAACAAAACCAGCAAAGAAGATCGCCATGCTTGAAGTTGGAACACACCAGATGTTTGCTGCTATAGTCGGAGTTGGAACACACCAGATGCTTGCTGCTATAGTCGGAGTTGGAACACACCAGATGTTTGCTGCTATAGTCGGAGTTGGAACACACCAGATGCTTGCTGCTATAGTCGGAGTTGGAACACACCAGATGTTTGCTGCTATAGTCGGAGTTGGGACACACCAGATGTTTGCTGCTATAGTCGGAGTTGGGACACACCAGATGTTTGCTGCTATAGTCGGAGTTGGAACACACCAGATGTTTGCTGCTATAGTCGGAGTTGGAACACACCAGATGTTTGCTGCTATAGTCGGAGTTGGAACACACCAGATGTTTGCTGCTATAGTCGGAGTTGGAACACACCAGATGCTTGCTGCTATAGTCGGAGTTGGAACACACCAGATGTTTGCTGCTATAGTCGGAGTTGGAACACACCAGATGTTTGCTGCTATAGTCGGAGTTGGAACACACCAGATGTTTGCTGCTATAGTCGGAGTTGGAACACACCAGATGCTTGCTGCTATAGTCGGGTCACATTCCTCAAAGAAACAAGTCATCAACAAGTGCCATGCCTCCTGGCGTAGGTGATCATGTCTCTCCACAACTTTCGATCTCAACAGTTATTCTTCATTTCTGTTGTTGACCCTCTGCCAAACCATTCTCTTAAGCTGTCTGTTATTTTTTTCTCTTTGCTTCCCTCTATCTCTTCGTCCTTCAATTTTCCCAGTTGTTACAATACATTCTATCTGTTCTCTTCTCATTACATGGTCAAAAAATGATGCTTGTTTCTTTCTAATATTGAAAATTAGCTGTCGTTTTGTTTTTGCCTCTTTCAGAACGTTTTCATTACTCTTCTTAGCTGCCCATGGTATTCTCAACATTTTTCTGTTAAACCACATTTCTACAGACTCTAGTGATTTTCGTGTCTGTTGTCCTATTGTTCATGATTCACATCCATATATTAAGACTGGCTCTACATAACATTTAACTATTGCATACTATCTTCCTCTATATAACAGAAACAAGAAAAGAGTTCTTAATTGTTATGTAGAGCCAGTCTTAACATATGGATGTGAATCATGGGCAATAGAACAACAGACAAGAAAATCACTGGAGGCTGTAGAAATGTGGTTTTACAGAAGAATATGATCGACAACTAAGAAGAGTAATGAAAATGTTCTGAAGAGGCCAAAGCAAAAAGAAAGATAATTTCCAATATTAGGAAGAAACAATCATCATTTTTTGACCATGTAATGAGAAGAGAACAACTGGAATATATTGTAACAACTGGGAAAATTGAGAGACGAAGAGATAGAGGGAAGCAAAGAGAAAAGATACCAGACAGCTTAAGAGAATGGCTTACCAGAAGGTCAACAACAGAAATGATAAATAACTATTGAGATCGAAAGTTGTGGAGAGACATAATCACCTATGCCAGCAGGCATGGTACTTGATGATGATGATAATGATTTTGTGTAGAGAAGATACCAAAGCGTATATTATTATACGTGTCACATGTTTTAGAGACTTCTACGAAATTCTTTCAACATCCTGTTGTTAGTTTCATTTTCAAAACGAAACCGTAGTTCAGTGATTTTTCTGAGTAAATCTTAGTTTCAAGGTAACAAAATAGCTTCCACGTAATATGGAAGTTCTGGCAGCTTAATCTTTCATCATTCGTTTTACAATGCCTGGGACAATGTCATTAGGGTATTCCCGATTCTGCTTCATAAACTCATTCATCATCGCTATTTATAGATCGGTAACTTTGGCGCGAGAGAATATGACGATAGCGGGAAAGTCAAAAACAAAACACGTCTGTACGGTTATAATTGTACACATTTCTGAGTAGTTTCTATCCACGTCATACTTATTTAGTCTTGTGTCAACAGGAGTAGTATATTATGCATTTTATTTAATATTTCATTACCGTTACTCTTCTTTCTTTCTTCACTTCTTGTTCTACCCGTTCGAGTGTCGAGGGAGATACAAAGTTCTGGTTCTCTCTCTCTATTTTGGCGGCTTCACTCATTGTCAACTGATTTTATTGTAGCATTTCTTTAATAATGTGTAATGTTTGCCCATCTTACTCTGGGTCTGCCCCTTGCTTTCTCCCTTCTCCTCTTCAAATCTATGCTTTGTGTGGTAAGGACGAGAGAAGGAAGAACAGAAAATCGAAGCCTTTGAAATGTGGATTTATAGAAGAATAGGCAGAATTGGATGGAAAGAAATAAAAACGATGAAGTCTTTAAAAAACTAAAAGTGAAATAAGAGAAACACTAAACACAATTCAAACAAGACAAATGAGATTTTTGGGACATGTTAAAAGACACAGCAGCCTATTAAAAGTAATCTTGGAAGTAAGTGAAAATACAAAGCACAAGAGGCAGAGGCAGACCAGGACTATCATGGACGAATAGCATCAAAAGATGGAGAAGTCAGTCTAAGACAACCTGCATTATCAAAGCAAGAGACAGAGCGGAATGGCTCTCCATGGTAGCCAACCTTCGACGCGGAGACGGCACTCAATGATGATGGTAAGGAACCACTCGGTATTCTTTCTATCTTACTATCAAAAGTGATGATCAACAATCACAACAGCAAAAGTGACGTTGTAAAAACAGAATAACTATCTATGAACAGTTGAAAACCCACAACCTAATGGTATCTGCTACATACTATTCGCTTGTTTTCTTCACAAAACCTTTTTGTCCTTCATGCATTTTCCGGACACTCCGTTTATTTTCCTATGATTTTCTTGTACTCTCACTCTTGCCATCAGTATTGTTAGTGACTACCTAACACATTTCATAATTTCTCGACGTGTTGTTGTTACCTCCAGATTTCGTCACCTGTAAATTCTTATGTTGATGCCTGTTGTCCGTAAAATGGATACGTTGAAAAATGTCGCCCTGAATGTAATCAGCCAATGAATGATAAGTTGTACAAAATGTTGTGTATTCATCATTTAGGACATCTATTTTTAAACTATACGGCTTTCCTGGAAAACCCCCATTACGTGTTCTTTTCGTCCATGATGTTACATTAAAATATTACGTATCTAGGTCACATTATATGTATGTGATTACGTGTTCGGTCAGGGTATTTTTAAGTGATGTGATTACGTCTGAGGTTAGGGTATTTATAATTGATATGATTATGCATTATTATCTGCATAATCAATGTGATCTTTTGTGATCATATTCACTGTATTTCTCTCTCTCTCTCTCTCTCTCTATATATATATATATATATATATATATATATATATATATATATTTCATTTGCCACGTTCTCATTGGTTCAACGGGCGGTTGAGCAATTATGGATTTTAATTCGTTTGCAGTGATACCGGGGCCTTCCATAACCATAACCATAACCAATCATTGGTTCATGCTACTCGTTCCTAATTCATTTGGTAGTTTTTCTCACTTGTAATTTATTATTATTAGTTCTCTATGATACTAATTCCTGTAGAAAAGTTGGCTCTGCCAGACTGAATATTTGTCCACGACACATGATGATGATCACAACAAAGGAAGCTAGTCACAATCAAATGAAGCTAGTCACAACAAAGTAAGCTAGTCACAATCAAAGGAAGCTAGTCACAACAAAGGAAGCTAGTCACAACAAAGGAAGCTAGTCACAATCAAAGGAAGCTAGTCACAACAAAGGACGCTAGTCACAACAAAGGAAGCTAGTCACAACAAAGGAAGCTAGTCACAATCAAAGGAAGCTAGTCACAATCAAAGGAAGCTAGTCACAACAAAGGAAGCTAGTCACAACAAAGTAAGCTAGTCACAACAAAGGAAGCTAGTCACAATCAAAGGAAGCTAGTCACAACAAAGGAAGCTAGTCACAATCAAAGGAAGCTAGTCACAACAAAGGAAGCTAGTCACAACAAGGAAGCTAGTCACAATCAAAAGAAGCTAGTCACAACAAAGGAAGCTAGTCACAATCAAAAGAAGCTAGTCACAACAAAGGAAGCTAGTCACAACAAAGGAAGCTAGTCACAATCAAAGGAAGCTAGTCACAACAAAGGAAGCTAGTCACAATCAAAGGAAGCTAGTCACAATCAAAGGAAGCTATTCACAACAAAGAAAGCTAGTCACAATCAAAGGAAGCTAGTCACAATCAAAGGAAGCTAGTCACAATCAAAGGAAGCTAGTCACAATCAAAGTTGACTTAACAGACTTAATATTTGTGAGACAGAAAGGAAGCTTTATGTTGTCTTGCTCTAGACGAGGCGTTAATCTTCACCAATTTTTTTTTTTTTTTTTTTTTGCGTTCGGCAGCTTTTACCTCTGACGAACTAGGAGCAGTTCCTAGAGACTAGGAACTAAATTGTGTGTGTTAATCCATTTTTCCCTGGCAGCCGTGTGCACAGGGGTTCCTCACCGCACAGGCAGATAACTCCGTCTTCTGAGGTACACATATTTTTTTCATCCATGAGTAATTGACGTTTGAAGCTGGGCCTCGCTGCTGAGACCAGTGGTGGTTGCCGCAGAGAGAAATCAAAAATAAAAATCCCAACGGGTGCAGCCGGGATTTGAACCCACAACCTCTCTGTCTCGATGACAGCGTCTTGCCTTGAGACCAACCAGTCACCCTGACCTTAGTTAACTCACAGTGTGTGAGAACGAGATTAAACCTGATCTCTCTCGTTGCTGCCTGTGCAGGGCCAATGTCCGTTCAGTAGGCGTCTGATTTATCACCAAATTACAAGGTTCTAATCAATAGATGTTTGTGGAGGAATAATTGGAGAGGAGAGCACGATGATATAATATCCATTAAATATCACCAACATTATTGTATAATATTATCATCATTATATATCACCATCATCCTTATATAATGATATCATCCTTATATAATGATATCATCCTTATATATCACCACCATCATCATCATTATATAATGATATTGTTATATATCATCATAGTTTATTCCTGGGTACAAATAATAATACATAAATATTATTATATGGGGAACTTCCGAGGCGATAATAGGGAATAATAGAACAAAGAAGTATGTATTATTATATGGGGAACTAATTTTTCCGAGTGCTAACACATACTTCTTTGTTCTATTATTCCCTAGTTTATTCCTGCCCTGGTGTTATTTACTAGCTCAACTGCTGATATCTTTTTCATGCCAGATTTTG
Source organism: Megaustenia siamemsis (assembly GCA_032433765.1). Classification (NCBI taxonomy): domain Eukaryota; kingdom Metazoa; phylum Mollusca; class Gastropoda; order Stylommatophora; family Ariophantidae; genus Megaustenia; species Megaustenia siamemsis. The sequence continues at coordinate 35,236,157 of JAVIAB010000159.1, read as the reverse complement.
AAGAGATTTACTGTGCTACAGTTTCAGATGTTCCCTTCTCATTAAATAGTTAACAAAGGTAATTATTTCCACCTGATGTTGATAATTAACTTTTGTTTTAAAGTTGTTTTGATCATATTCATTACTGCATTCAGTATTTTCCTAATAAAATTTCCACAGCCTCCAAAGACATTTTTGCCTTGTCATACATGATTCACATCCACATGACAGGACTGGATTTACTGATTAAGTTTAATGCAATGTGAAGTTTTAGACCTTAAAATATCTCATTACTGAAACATGAAATGGTAGTTGGGTGTCTACAAGTATGACATCGACCCATGCACATTTATGGCACTCTTTGCAGCTTGAAATAAAAAAGAGTAAAAAATTACCACTGCTTTGGCAAAACTCTCAATAATAATAAAATGAGTACCTTTGAAATCAGAGAATATCTGCCTGTCTGGCGAGGGATGCCTGAGCACATGGCTGTCATGTGAACATATCTTCTTCTTTCCTTCCTCATCTGCCTTTCAGCTTCGAGGGGAGATATAATTAGCGGTCTTTTGCTCTTCTGTTTGCCTCTGTTGTTTTTATGTTTCCTAGTGCTTCTAATATTCTATTGATCCATCTTTTTCGTGGTCGACCCTTGGGTCTGGTGTTCTCACATTTGTTGAAGGCTTGTTGTGTTGTGTTTTGATCTTTCTGCCTTGTCACGTGGCCAAACCATTTTATCTGTTGTTTCCTTATATATTCTATTGCTGGGGGTTATACCTAGCTTTTTTCTCACTTCTTTATTTCTGATCTTATCTCTCAGACTGTTTCCTGTCATTCGTCTAATAAAATATGAAAAAGTGATATTCACACAGAACTCAGTCCATCAGGACTTTGCTTGAGATATAAAGCTGGCATATGCAAACAGAGACATTGCTTATCTCTCCTCTGCAATGGACGATTGATCAGCGACCTAACAAGCCACCATCGTAAAACATCGATTGTTACAGAAACAGAAAGTCTGGTCCATGATTGTAATGATGTAAAACAATATAAATAGATAAATAAAAACATAATAATTTTACAAAAATAATAATAAAAACACAATAAATAACAACAGAAACCGAAAACAAATTTGATAAAAAGTTACAAATTTTACTTACGTAGGCAGCAAAATGTCCAGAGATGGAACATGACATCAGAAATCATGACATGCATCACACTAGCATCAAATACTCTTAACAAACTGACGAACATCTGGAGATACAAAGTTCTCAGTAAACGAACAAAACTTAAACTGTTCAACTCCAGTGCTAACATGTGGATGTGATACCAGTGCTAACATGTGGATGTGATACCAGTGCTAACATGTGGATGTGAAAGTTGGAAATCCACCAAGACTTTAGATAGGAAATTAAATGCCTTTAAAAAATGTCTTAGTAGGTAGCATAAGTGGGAAATAATACATTTCAAATGAACAAATAAGAGACAAATCAAAACTAGAATATGTGCTGAGTTTTATAAGAAAAATGCACTGGAAATACATCAATCATATGTGCTGAGAATAATAAAAAATGATGTCCCCATCAAGTATTCACACAGAAACCATCTGGTAAAAAAAACAAGGCAGACCAAAAGAAGCGCAATGCAGAACAATTACTAGAAAAGGCTCAAACATGGGACTAAAAAAGAAGCAAGAACTACAAGAACTAGTAGCAAATTGTCAATTGTGGAGAACTTCTGCCTTGTGTGCCAGCTTAGGCTTGAGAGGAAAATGAATTAAAATATGTAAACAACAAAACAAAAGAAGAAATACAAAACATCACAGCACTAAACCTTATTATTTCATGTAAAGTCAGGAAGCATCAAAGTTCTCATGGAAATTAAATGTCCAGTAAATATTTGTCCATGATTGTAATGATGATACTAATGATGATACATCTAAGAAGAGTAATGAAAATGTTCTGAAAGAGGTCAGAGCAAAAAGAGAACTAATATTCAACAGAAATGATAAATAACTGCCATGATCAAAAGTTATGGCGAGACATGATCACCTGCGCCAGCAGGCCTGGTACTTGATGATGATGATGAGTAAATTTTTTAATTTCCTTGTTGCTCAAACTTCTGAAGTCAACAAGTAAGGTACCAATTAACATCCAATTTATTTTTATATAAGCAAATCTAAATACAATTTTGTTGTTATGTACACAACAACTTTTATTATAAACAAAAATAACTTGACAAAATCTGAAGCAATATATCAGAAAGCTTAAAAATATATAGTTTAAAAAAAACACTAGTATATATATAATGTGGGTAACAAATGTTATATTATAAAATGTCAGCATAAAAATATGACATTATATGAATGTTTTAAATGTGGAACCTTAGCTGACAGATTTGGACGGAATTATCAAACATTGAAATATACCAAAGGAGACTGGGTGAATGAACAATCCAAGTAATGATTGCACATCTGTGTCCATGATCATGTTGAAAGAACAACGGACCAGAAGCCAGAGAAGTCAAGTCAACTATCATAGACTTGATGTCATCGGTTGCAACACCAGGGATTTAGTTAAAACAAAAAGGGATCTGATCACTTATGGATTTGTTCAAAATGCAGTTAAGATATCTGATGACTAGCACTTCGTGACTTCAGTCCTAGGTTTATGCTTGCTCCAACACATTGGCTGTATTGTGCAGCCTCTATATTTTACTTGATGGCCTGTGAAAGATTCTACCTATCTATCTATTGGCCTTTCGAGCCGTAGCCATCCCATAGGGTGTAGACCCGAATACTCCTTTTCTGATCTAAATGTTTATTCTAGCAGTTTTCAATTCTTGTGAAGATTTTTTATCAGATCTCGCCATTTGTCTCTGTTCTGTGCAAGCAGCTCTATCTCATTGAGGGAGTCGATTCCTGCTGCTCTTGCCTCTCTCATCAATGTTCTTCTCAGTGTCTCTCTGGGTCTTCCTCTTTTCCTCTTACCTGTTGTTTCCCACGTGAGGGCTTGCTATGTTATTCAGTTATTATCTCTTCTCATCACATGTCCAACATATAACTATCGCCTTTTCTTGATTACTGAAGATATTAGTGGTTGATTGGCGATTTTTCTAATTTCCTTGTTTGTTTTGAATTTGTTCCACGCTATACCAAGTATTTTCCTTAGACATTTATTTTCGAATGCGTTCAACTTTGTTTCTATGTCTCTTGTCGTTTTCCAGCTCTCTACGCGCATATGTAGGGGTTGATAGTACATTTGATTTGAATAGTCTATGTTTTGTGCTTGTGCTGATAAGTTTTGATTTCCACAACTTTTCAAGGCTTCTGAAAGATGTTGCTGCTTTAGCTATTCTGATTCTAATTTCTTTACTTGTATCCTCTTCCCGATCAATGTGACTCCCAAGATAGATAAAGTGATCGATCTCTTCCACTGGTTTGTTTTCCTTGTATATTTTGTCATCAGTTGGAATTAAGCTTTTCATGACTTTAGTCTCTTCATGATTGATCTCAAGCCCAATTTTGCTGGCTATTGATGATAGTTCATTTGTGTTTTCCTGCATCGTTTTTATCTGACTGCTGATGAGAACTATGTCATCAGCAAAGTCGAGGTCTTCCAAATGTTTTCCTTGTATCCATTCGATGCCTTTGTTACCAACAACTACAAATAATAAAGGTGATAAAATACATCCTTGTTTAACCCCAGTTTCTATTTGGAAACATTCGCTCAGTCCATCCTCTGTTCGAACTGCACATGTATAGCCATCATATATGTCTTTAATAATATTTATGATTTTTTATGGTAAGCCATTTTGCATCAGAATTTTCCACAAAAAATCTCTATGAATGCTGTTGAATGCTTTTTTGAAGTCGATGAAGTTAAGTACAAAAGGTTTTTTGCTTTTCAATGTTTTCCTCCAATATAAGTCGTAGAGTGAAAATGTGGTCAAGGCAGCTTCTCCCTTTTCTAAACCCAGTCTGTTCTTCACGTATTACTGTATCTATTGAATCCTTTATTCTATTTAGGATGATTTTGCAGAATAACTTTGAGGCAACTGACAAAAGTGTCATGCCTCTCAAGATTTTACAATCTCTGAGATTGCCCTTTTTTTTCTATTATGAGGCACCTTCTCTGCTTTCCAAATAATGTTGAACATTTTCTGAAGGTGTATTAAACTATAGCTATCAACTGCTTTGAGAATCTCAGCTGTTAACTTATCCTCGCCAGCAGCCTTGTTGTTGGCCATAAGCATTAAGCAGGTCTCAATTTGACTCAAGGTGAAGTCATCTAAATTTGTAAGTGAAAGAATTAGCAAGTACAAAATACAAATGAAAATGTAAAGAAAACGAAAAAGTGGTATGGTAACAGCTTTACGTAGATGAGAAACAAAACAAAATGGAAAGGCGTTTCAGCCAAAATGACCAGCTGGAACAACAAACAACAATACAAAAATATATATAGGAATATACACAGAAATCTGACTACATGGCAATAATATGCTAGATTTTCAGAAAAGGAAAATAAACCACTTCAATCTACTTGTATCCTCGTGTCTGACCTCTTCGTGTCTGACCAAGCTCAAAACCTGTGGTCTTGAGCTTGGTCAGGCACCAACTGGACTGAAATTAATAAGGCCAGCTGATAGGGCAGGGCACAGGTGTGAAATACAGTAAAAGTTTTGTTTCTCACCTACATTAAGCTGTTACCATACCACTTTTTCCTTTTTTTTAAAAAATTTTCATTATTATCAGTTTTATAGCAACTTTGCATTTCTATGCATCTTGTTGCATCTTTATGCCTTTACATTTTACTGCACAATACAAAACTGTCTACATTCTAAGATTGATGTGGGGAATCCTCTCCACCCATTATGTTCCTCTAGACTTTCTCATCCCCTTCTGTAAAAAAGGCAAGGAATTGATTGATTTATAAATGAATAATAATTCTTAAAAATTTATGAATTTGTTATTCAAGTTTTCCTTTGTCAGATGATCAGAGCATGAATCTGTAAACACTATATGACCTGGATACGAGGAGTTACAAATATACAATAATAAATAAAGGTCAAGGTAAAGTATAGAGATTTGAATCAACATCTTAGCACGTAAATTTTCACCTATATGTGCTCGGCCGCCTATCCAGAAGTGTTTAGAGACTTCTGGATAATGTTGCTTAAAGCATCGAAACTCACGATGCGAGGCAGCATTCCTCACCTTCCCAGAGTACTACCCTGATACCCATTTCTACCAGCAGCTGGTTGACAGCAAGGATATTTTTTTTCCAACCACGAGTATAACTCACACTGTTTCCAGCAAGAATCGAACACGGGTTGTCTGAACATTGATAGCCAAATCGGGTGTTTTCCCAACTAGGCTACCGAGGCCCCACAATAATAAATATCACAGGTAATTACAATAGATTGAGATAATAAAGTTAATGGTAAAATGTATACAAATCCATCTCTGAGGTGTCCCTGTTATCTTGTCATGACTCATTTACTGGAGAGGTGATTGTGCTGACCAAAAGTTGAATTTCTGTGCCAGACTATGCCACCAAACTACATCCTACAACAAGCAATTAATTGCAACAATACAAGAGGGAGAAAAACATCTCCAGTGGGACGGATTAATGTAATATCAAACATTGCATAAATATAGAGAGATCTGTAAATCATCTCTGAATGACTTCATCTGTAAAAATGGCTGGGAATATCTGGCAAGTGATCGCACATCATGGAGAGCATGTAGAAGGAATGGTATAACATCATTTGAGACTATGCTAAGGCAAAACTTAGAAGAGAAAAGTCTCATGAAAAAGGATGGAAAACCCTGTGGATCAGTGGGCCTGACTTGTTCATTCTGTGGCCGTGTGTGTTTGTCAAACATTTGTAGAATTAGCCACGAGAGAAGCTGTTCAACAGAAACAAAACCTAAAAAAAATACCCAATAGCCTCCACTAGACTGTCTGATAAGACGAAAAGGACCATATTTATGTAATAATATAATCTAACATTGCTGTACCAGTTCTAACATTGCTGTGTCAGTTCTAACATTGTTGTGTCTGTTCTAATATTGTTGTGTCTGTTCTAACATTGTTGTGTCAGTTCTAACATTGTTGTGTCAGTTCTAATATTGTTGTGTCTGTTCTAATATTGTTGTGTCAGTTCTAATAGTGTTGTGTCTGTTCTAATATTGTTGTGTCAGTTCTAATATTGTTGTGTCTGTTCTAATATTGTTGTGTCTGTTCTAACATTGTTGTGTCAGTTCTAACATTGTTGTGTCAGTTCTAACATTGTTGTGTCAGTTCTAACATTGTTGTGTCTGTTCTAACATTGTTGTGTCAGTTCTAACATTGTTGTGTCTGTTCTAATATTGTTGTGTCTGTTCTAACATTGTTGTGTCAGTTCTAACATTGTTGTGTCAGTTCTAATATTGTTGTGTCAGTTCTAACATTGTTGTGTCAGTTCTAACATTGTTGTGTCAGTTCTAACATTGCTGTGTCAGTTCTAATATTGTTGTGTCAGTTCTAATATTGTTGTGTCAGTTCTAACATTGTTGTATCAGTTCTAATATTGTTGTGTCAGTTCTAATATTGTTGTATCAGTTCTAATATTGTTGTGTCAGTTCTAACATTGTTGTATCAGTTCTAATATTGTTGTATCAGTTCTAATATTGTTGTGTCAGTTCTAATATTGTTGTATCAGTTCTAACATTGTTGTGTCAGTTCTAATATTGTTGTGTCAGTTCTAATATTGTTGTATCAGTTCTAACATTGTTGTGTCAGTTCTAACATTGTTGTATCAGTTCTAATATTGTTGTGTCAGTTCTAATATTGTTGTATCAGTTCTAATATTGTTGTGTCAGTTCTAATATTGTTGTATCAGTTCTAATATTGTTGTGTCAGTTCTAATATTGTTGTGTCAGTTCTAATATTGTTGTATCAGTTCTAATATTGTTGTGTCAGTTCTAACATTGTTGTATCAGTTCTAATATTGTTGTGTCAGTTCTAACATTGTTGTATCAGTTATAACATTGTTGTGTCAGTTCTAACATTGTTGTATCAGTTATAACATTGTTGTGTCAGTTCTAACATTGTTGTATCAGTTATAACATTGTTGTGTCAGTTCTAACATTGTTGTATCAGTTCTAATATTGTTGTGTCAGTTCTAATATTGTTGTATCAGTTATAACATTGTTGTATCAGTTCTAATATTGTTGTGTCAGTTCTAATATTGTTGTGTCAGTTCTAACATTGTTGTATCAGTTCTAATATTGTTGTGTCAGTTCTAACATTGTTGTGTCAGTTCTAACATTGTTGTATCAGTTCTAATATTGTTGTGTCAGTTCTAACATTGTTGTGTCAGTTCTAATATTGTTGTATCAGTTCTAATATTGTTGTGTCAGTTCTAACATTGTTGTGTCTGTTCTAACATTGTTGTGTCTGTTCTAACATTGTTGTATCAGTTCTAATATTGTTGTGTCAGTTCTAATATTGTTGTGTCAGTTCTAACATTGTTGTGTCAGTTCTAACATTGTTGTGTTAGTTCTAATATTGTTGTGTCTGTTCTAACATTGTTGTGTCTGTTCTAGCATTGTTGTGTCTGTTCTAACATTGTTGTGTCTGTTCTAACATTGTTGTGTCAGTTCTAACATTGTTGTGTCTGTTCTAATATTACTGTGTCAGTTCTAACATTGTTGTGTCTGTTCTAACATTGTTGTGTCAGTTCTAATATTGTTGTGTCAGTTCTAGCATTGTTGTGTCTGTTCTAACATTGTTGTGTCTGTTCTAACATTGCTGTGTCTGTTCTAACATTGTTGTGTCTGTTCTAACATTGTTGTGTTAGTTCTAATATTGTTGTGTCAGTTCTAATATTGTTGTGTCTGTTCTAGCATTGTTGTGTCTGTTCTAACATTGTTGTGTCTGTTCTAACATTGCTGTGTCTGTTCTAACATTGTTGTGTCTGTTCTAACATTGTTGTGTTAGTTCTAACATTGTTGTGTTAGTTCAAACATTGTTGTGTCTGTTCTAACATTGTTGTGTCTGTTCAAACATTGTTGTGCCTGTTCTAACATTGTTGTGTTAGTTCTAATATTGTTGTGTCTGTTCTAGCATTGTTGTGTCTGTTCTAACATTGTTGTGTCTGTTCTAACATTGTTGTGTCTGTTCTAACATTGTTGTGTCTGTTCTAACATTGTTGTGTTAGTTCTAACATTGTTGTGTTAGTTCAAACATTGTTGTGTCTGTTCAAACATTGTTGTGTCAGTTCTAATATTGTTGTGTCAGTTCTAACATTGTTGTGTCTGTTCTAACATTGTTGTGTCAGTTCTAACATTGTTGTGTCTGTTCTAACATTGCTGTACCAGTTCTAACATTGTTGTGTCTGTTCTAACATTGCTGTACCAGTTCTAACATTGCTGTGTCTGTTCTAACATTGCTGTATCAGTTCTAACATTGTTGTGTCTGTTCTAACATTGCTGTGTCAGTTCTAACATTGTTGTGTCTGTTCTAACATTGTTGTGTCTGTTCTAACATTGCTGTATCAGTTTTAACATTGCTGTGTCAGTTCTAACATTGTTGTGTCAGTTCTAACATTGTTGTATCAGTTCTAACATTGTTGTATCAGTTCTAACATTGTTGTATCAGTTCTAACATTGTTGTGTCAGTTCTAACATTGCTGTGTCAGTTCTAACATTGCTGTGTCAGTTCTAACATTGTTGTGTCTGTTCTAACATTGTTGTGTCTGTTCTAACATTGTTGTGTCTGTTCTAACATTGTTGTGTCAGTTCTAACATTGTTGTGTCAGTTCTAACATTGTTGTGTCAGTTCTAACATTGTTGTGTCAGTTCTAACATTGTTGTGTCAGTTCTAATATTGTTGTGTCAGTTCTAACATTGTTGTGTCAGTTCTAACATTGCTGTGTCAGTTCTAACATTGTTGTGTCAGTTCTAACATTGTTGTGTCAGTTCTAACATTGTTGTGTCAGTTCTAACATTGCTGTGTCAGTTCTAACATTGTTGTGTCAGTTCTAACATTGCTGTGTCAGTTCTAACATTGTTGTGTCAGTTCTAACATTGTTGTGTCAGTTCTAACATTGTTGTGTCAGTTCTAACATTGCTGTGTCAGTTCTAACATTGTTGTGTAAGTTCTAACATTACTGTATCAGTTCTAATATTGCTGTACCAGTTCTAACATTGCTGTGTCAGCTCTAACATTGTTGTGTCAGTTCTAACATTACTGTATCAGTTCTAATATTGCTGTACCAGTTCTAACATTGCTGTGTCAGCTCTAACATTGCTGTGTCAGCTCTAACATTGTTGTGTCAGTTCTAATATTACTGTGTCAGTTCTAACATTGTTGTGTCAGTTCTAACATTGTTGTGTCAGTTCTAACATTGTTGTGTCAGTTCTAACATTGCTGTGTCAGTTCTAACATTGTTATGTCAGTTCTAACATTACTGTGTCAGTTTTAACATAGCTGTGTCAGTTCTAAAATTGCTGTGTCAGTTGTAACATTGCTGTATCAGTTCTAATATTGCTGTACCAGTTCTAACATTGCTGTGTCAGCTCTAACATTGCTGTACCAGTTCTAACATTGCTGTGTCAGTTTTAATATTGTTGTATCAGTTCTAATATTGCTGTACCAGTTCTAACATTGCTGTGTCAGTTCTAACATTGTTGTATCAGTTCTAATATTGCTGTACCAGTTCTAACATTGCTGTGTCAGTTCTAACATTGCTGTGTTAGTTCTAACATTGCTGTATCAGTTCTAATAATACTGTATCAGTTCTAACATTGCTCTGTCAGTTCTAACATTGCTGTGTTAGTTCTAACATTGCTGTATCAGTTCTAACATTGCTGTATCAGTTCTAACATTGTTGTATCATTTCTTACATTGTCATATCAGTTCTAACAGTGCTGTGTTAGTTCTAACATTGCTGTGTTAGTTCTAACATTGCTGTGTCAGTTCTAACATTGTTGTGTCAGTTCTAACATTGCTGTGTCAGTTCTAACATTGTTGTATCAGTTCTAAAATTGCTGTGTCAGTTCTAAAATTGTTGTGTCTGTTCTAACATTGTTGTGTCAGTTCTAACATTGTTGTGTCAGCTCTAATATTGTTGTGTCAGTTATAACATTGCTGTGTCTGTTCTAACATTGCTGTATCAGTTCTAACATTGCTGCATCAGTTCTAACATTGTTGTGTCAGTTCTAACATTGTTGTGTCAGTTCTAACATTGTTGTGTCAGTTCTAGCATTGCTGTGTCAGTTCTAACATTGTTGTGTCAGTTCTAACATTGCTGTGTCAGTTCTAACATTGTTGTATCAGTTCTAACATTGTTGTATCAGTTCTAACATTGTTGTATCAGTTCTAACATTGTTGTATCAGTTCTAACATTGTTGTATCAGTTCTAACATTGTTGTGTCAGTTCTAATATTGCTGTGTCAGTTTTAACATTGCTGTGTCTGTTCTAACATTGTTGTATCAGTTCTAACATTGTTGTGTCAGTTCTAACATTGTTGTGTCAGTTCTAACATTGTTGTGTCAGTTCTAACATTGCTGTGTCTGTTCTAACATTGTTGTGTCTGTTCTAACATTGCTGTGTCAGTTTTAACATTACTGTGTCAGTTCTAACATTACTGTATCAGTTCTAATATTGCTGTGTCAGTTCTAACATTGCTGTATATGTTCTAACATTGCTGTATCAGTTCTAACATTGTTGTATCAGTTATAACATCGCTAGATCAATTGTATAAAAGTACTAGATCATCTGTAGCATGGCAGATCCACAGTAATATGGTCCAATCAATTCTACCACAATTAGATAAGTTCTAACATGGCTAGATCAGTTCTATCACAGGTTAGTTCTAACATGGGTAGATTATTTTTATCATAGGTCAGTTCTAACATAGGTAGATCAATTCTGTCATAGGTCAGTTCTGACATGGGTAGATCAATTCTATCACAGTTAAGTCAGTTCTAACATGAGTAGATCAGTTCTATCATAGTTTGTTCAGTTCCAATATGGCTAGATCATTTCTATCATAGTTCAGTCGGTTCTAACATGGTTAGATCATTTGTATCATAGTTCAGTCAGTTCTAACATGATTAAATCATTTCTATCATAGTTAGGTCATTTTTAATATGGCTAGAATATTTCTATCATAGTTCAGTCAGTTCTAACATGGTTAAATTATTTCTATCATAGTTAAGTCAGTTCTAACATGGTTAAATTATTTCTATCATAGTTAAGTCAGTTCTAACATGGCTAGATAAATTCCATCGCAGTCAGATCAGTTCTAACATTACCACATCAGTTCCCTCATGGTGACTCTAAGAAGCTTCACTACTGATATTGTTTCCTTGGAAGTCCCTCCACAGAACTACCCACTATGGCTTACCAACATCACTAAAGGTGCCCATGTCATAGAGAAACAATGAATTGATGAAACGTAAAGGAAATGTGCTGGTACAAAGCAATCAATGATGAGCCCTATCCATGCATGTTCAACATATGGCAGGAGATTCTATGGACGTTACCCACCTCCACAATCACACACAAGAAATCATAACGGACTGAAATTGCTGTCACAACTTTGTGATCAATGGTCATTACTGGGTAATTTCTAATAATTTTAATAACGGTTTTAATGAGATAAGTTCTCAAGCATGGCCACTTTGTGAAAGAAGGCAATGCAGAAACATTTAGAGCAATTGGGCTCCATTCCTTGAGGTGCCTAACTACATTCAAAACTGTGTTTATAAAAAGAAATTTGTTTGATAATTTCTACTTTCTGACCTCTAATGTCTGGAAGTCTGTAGAAAATGGGGAATCTAATTTATTTCTACATTGAAACATTTAATGTCTGCCTGTATGAAACCCTCCCTCCCTCCCTGAATGACTCTAAAGTGAGTGCACCAGGATGTACTGTCCAGGACACCCTGGTGTGCACAGCAATGAAATAGCAACAAGCTTGCTAGCAGCTCTGGGACTGAATGTGACCTAACTCTGGGGAAAGAGGACATCATCAGGTCTGTTCTTCACTCCTTAAAAAAAGAGGAGGATGGGCATGAAGTAGATGTAAATATTGAAAGACTGATGAGTTTAAATATGGAAAAGGGTTTGTTTAGTCTGGTGTGTTTAATGGGAAAAGCAAATTATATATAATCAACACCTTACAGGAACAGTCAGTCTGCATACATTTTGAGAATGCTGGGATGGGTGGTGGAATGGATATGGGCAATGCCCAAACCGCAACAAAACTGATTCCAGAAATAAAACAGAACCAGCTCAGATCTCTGTTGTGTCCACATCACTACTGCTACTCTGAAAGCTGACATTCAGGGACATCTTATCATCCAGCTGGTGCCCCTTGTCCTTTGGGCTGGAGTCAGTAAAGAATCCTGCTGTCATGCGCAGGTTGATGAAGTCCCAAAGTGTCTTGTAGCAGAATCGAAGTTGTTCCTGAAAGAACAATAAATAGTATGAGATAAAGCAAGGAAGAAAATAGCATTTTATTAGAATTTTAAAATCTATAATTCTAATGCAGCTGAGAGTGAAATTATTATGAGAAGTAACAATTATATTTAATATGAATGCTATATTTATGATTAATCATGAACAAACTATATTAATGGTGATAAAAGTGATACAGATAACATGTTTATCAAAAAGTGAAAAATCCAGAAATAGATGATTAATTAATTAATGTCTTAACATCATCAAGTGCTATAAATTTTAAATAATATGACGATCATCATTTTCAGGAGGACGTGAACTTTCGGTCAATATGGTGGATAGGTGGCAGGAACCATTGAAGGCTATGTATGAAAGTGTTCCTTGTTGCAGTTTCCTCATATTCCAAGTCCGGCTTGTTGCAGGAGCTACTGAGTTAGGTGTTCTGCGCACACTGTGAGCTGTGTGTTTCATCCGTTTTGATCATGTCTAGATATTCCAATTGTTTACGATGAATGATGATATCGTATGAGAGGGAACAGTTGGCTGTGTTCACTTTCTGTGCGGTTTCGCCTTATGTCTTTTGGCGTGTGCTGAGACTGCTATGATGGGGACTATAGCTACCTTTCTTTGTTTGGGAGATGAGATAGTAATTCGGATGATTCCAATGGCACGGGCGGTTGAGCAATTATGGATTTTAATTCGTTCGCAGTGATACCGGGGCCTTCCATAATCAAATAGCCAAAGATGATTATTTATTTCAAAGAAGTTTTGAGGTGGGAAATATTTTTCTCAAGTTCATTTTTGTACAAAAATGTGAACAAATTAAATCCTACTTTTCTACATGTAAGGATTGGAAGGGGTTAATCTTTTTTATTCAACAATGTTTACTGTAAGACCTACAATATTTTGTCAATGTTTTTCACAATGTATATAAATACTTTTGTTTACATTAAAAATAAAGGTTCCCTCTATGTGGCACTAGACATATGGGGATATTGTGTTAGCAACCATATTTTTCCATGACCAATAGTATATTTTTGGGTTATGTGGTCAGTATCACGCCAGGCAGTCTTTACTTTCCAGAAAAATCTCTGATACCCATTTTTATAGAAGCTGGGTAAATCCAAAATGTGGTCAGTCCAAAAAAAAAAAAAAGACTGCCACCTCTGAGAATTGAACCTGGACCATTCAGATCATGAAGTGAGTGGCCCAGTTGACTCAGCCATCTAACAGCCCAGTTGACTCAGCCATCTAACAGCCCAGTTGACTCAGCCATCTAACAGCCCAGTTGACTCAGCCATCTAACAGCCCAGTTGACTCAGCCATCTAACAGCCCAGTTGACTCAGCCATCTAACAGCCCAGTTGACTCAGCCATCTAACAGCCCAGTTGACTCAGCCATCTAACAACCCAGTTGACTCAGCCATCTAACAACCCAGTTGACTCAGCCATCTAACAACCCAGTTGACTCAGCCATCTAACAGCCTGGTTGACTCAGCCATCTAACAGCCCAGTTGACTCAGCCATCTAACAGCCCAGTTGACTCAGCCATCTAACAGCCCAGTTGACTCAGGCATCTAACAGCCCAGTTGACTCAGCCATCTAACAGCCCAGTTGACTCAGCCATCTAACAGCCCAGTTGACGCAGCTATCTAACAGCCCAGTTGACTCAGCCATCTAACAGCCCAGTTGACTTAGCCATCTAACAGCCCAGTTGACTCAGCCATCTAACAGCCCAGTTGACTCAGCCACTGATGCTATTTATGTTACACATTTGTTATTTGAAAAAAATGTTATTCTTGTTTATTACATTTTAACAAATGTACTAATAGTAGAAAACAAGAGTGACAGTAGCAGAGTGGTAGCACACTGGTGTGGTGATGAAGTAAATGTGGGTTTGATCCCACCTTGTGCTCTTTACTCAACTGGAGCAAAGTGGGTACCTGGCTTACGATTTTGGGAATGTAATAACAGCAAAAAAAGAATTACTGAACACACAAGTAACTTCTAATAACAAAACTAAAGGGAGCACTATAAAACACAATACTCCTCCCAATACTCTGCTACCAGTGCCCAACGTGGACATTTAAAGTCAAAGAAGAAAGGAAATTTGTCACTACAGAGATGAGATGTTAAAGAAGATTAGTGAATGGGGCAAGAAGAGACAGAATCAGAAATAAGGATATAGGGAGAAAGTTTGAGCAACACCAGTGCTGGATCATATACAGTTTACAAAGAAACAATAGACCTAATGGTCTGAACATGTAGCAAGATCACAACTTGACAGCATCCTTCAGGGGAATCTTAATTCTCAGAAGGAGCAGAAAGAGGGGGGAAGATAGACTTAGAAGACAATGATTTATGAAATAGCAGACGATGAGCACCGCACATGAGACATGTTACAGAGTGCGGAGATTTTCTTTAACGTTGATACAGAGAAAAATAAAGTCTTGTATTTGGGTCAGGCTTTTTGTTATTTCTATTGTTCTGGTATTCAGGTTTTAATCACAAATGGTAATCATAAATGGTAATCATAAATGGTAATAATAAATGAAAATCATAAATGGTAATCATAAATTCTAGTATTAACATACGGGTGTAAGAGCTGGAAATCAACAAAACTTCTAGACCAAAGACTAAATGCTTTTGTGAACAAATTCCTTTGAAGACAACTAAACATCCTTTGGTCACACTTCAAACCATTTACATAAATAAGATATGAAACTAAACAGGACAATGTATCCAATTACGTTAAAAAGGAAATATCTTGGCCACGTTCTCAGAACGGACATTAGAAGGCTACCTCATCAGGCCTTTATATGGAGACCAGATGATAAAAGAAAATGAGGAAAACTGAGAGAAACAAAGTGCAGAACCATCATCAAAGAGATCACAGCTATGGGTCTCAAAAACAACCAAGTACTAAAACAGTCTGTGGCTGACCGGCGGACATAAAAAACGATTACTTCGACCTTATGCCTTGTATTTTGACAAGAGGTAGGATTCGATCCCAACTGATGGCTTCCAGGTTCACCCAGCCTTAAATGGGTACAGGATTTTTTCTGGGAAAGTAAAGCAGCACGGGCGTAATACCGACCACATTACCCCAAAAATCATGTGCTGAAGGTCTGTAAAATTTATGGTCACTAACACCATATTCCCTATACGTCACTTGGCGTGACAGGGGCTCTTTACTTTACATTTTATGCTTTGTATTTGGTTCAAAAGGATAATCAATCAATCAACCAATCAATCAATCAATCAATCACAAATAAGAGAGCAAAATGTTATCTCAATGATGGCAACACTGAATCTTCCAGGAACATGAACTGGTGAACAATCACTTCAGGATTTCACTAACAAGAATTTGTGAACAATCACTACAGGATTTCACTAACAAGAATTTGTGAACAATCATTACAGGATTTCACTAACAAGAATTTGTGAACAATCACTACAGGATTTCACTAACAAGAATTTGTGAACAATCACTACAGGATTTCACTAACAAGAATTTGTGAACAATCACTTAGGATTTCACTAACAAGAATTTGTGAACAATCACTTCAGGATTTCACTAACAAGAATTTGTGAACAATCACTACAGGATTTCACTAACAAGAATTTGTGAACAATCACTGCAGGATTTCTATAACAAAAACTAGCGAACCATCACTGCAGGATTTCTGTAACAAAAACTAGCGAACCATCACTGCAGGATTTCTGTAACAAAAACTAGTGAACAATCACTGCAGGATTTCTGTAACAAAAACTAGTGAACCATCACTGCAGGATTTCTGTAGCCATGTGATGTGTGTTGTAGGCACATAATGGTAGTTGGTCATGCTTCATCTCCATGAATGATGGAAGGTTGTCCTGCTTTTTATGCATTTAATGTTTCATTTTTATTTCTAAAGACATTAATGGGTTTTCTCAAGCCCATCATCAAACATGTCTTTCCTGTATACTTAGATAAGGGCCATGTTTGACACTGATCAGAGAAGGATTTTATGTATATACGAGTCCTTTCGAGCTGAAGACAGCACATAGGGGAGAACTACAATCTCAAAAACAGAAACCTTGCGTGCCAAAATGGCACATATTGCAGAGATCACTGCTCTAAAATCTATGGCTCTGTTTCCATAACAATGCTGTTTACAATGACAGCTTGTCAAGCCATCGATCAACCCCCTTAGTCGCCTGTTATGACATGCCTGGAAGGTCACAGTGTCACTATTCTTTTTTTTTAAGTTTTTTTAAGTACCCCCGTCACGCCAAGTGGCGTATAGGGAAATATGGTGTTAGTGACCCTATATTTTAAAGACCTTCAGCACATGATTTTTGGGGTAATGTGGTCAGTATTACGCCCGTGCTGCTTTACTTTCCCAGAAAAAAATCCGGTACCCATTTAAGGCTGGGTGAACCCGGAAGCCGTCGGTTGGGATCGAACCCTACCCCTTGTCCGTGGTAGTCCAGTTCACTAACCACTGAGCTATCGCGGCTCCCTCACTATTCTTTACTTCCCACATAATGAGGCCCCAGTAACACACGGGAGATATATATATATATATATATATATATATATATATATATATATATATGTAATATTCATTTAACTAACCATAACCATAATATTTATCATTTGATGTCATTTAGATATTTGGTTGTTTGAGTGATGGAAGCAGCTGATATTATACAGGAGCTTTTCATACGTTGTGGAAGTTTATGTTTTTCTTAACACATAATATTTTTAGCTTATTTTACCAAGATGATGATGATGGTTCACTGCAAGGGTTTGTCAGAATGGGTGAGGACATGTGGACATATATGTACATATTTTTTCTATTATCAGATCATCATCAAGTACCGTGCCTGCTGGCGTAGGTGATGATGTCTCTCCACAACTTTCGATCATGACATTTAATTAACATTTCAGTTGTTGACCTTCTGCCAAGCCATTCTCTTAAGCTGTCTGGTATTTTTTCTCTTTGCTTTCCTCTATCTCTTCATCCCTCAATTTTCCCTGTTGTTATAATATATTCCAGTTGTTCTCTGCACATTACATGGCCAAAAGATGATGATTGTCTCCTCCTAATATTGGAAATTAGTTCTATTTTTGCTTTGGCCCCTTTCAGAACGTTTTCATTACTCTTCTTAGCTGTCTATGGTATTCTAAACATTCTTCTGTAAAACCACATTTCTACAGACTCCAGTGATTTCTATTATGGATAAGAACACTTTATTATTTAATTCACTGTGTACGCTGATATATTCACGGACTCTTGGTGATTAGAAATTCAAAGGGTACGTAGGATTCCTGTGTGTTACCGGGGCCTCATTATGAGGGAAGTAAAGAATAGTGACACTGTGACCTTCCAGACATGTTGTAAGAGGCGACTAAGGAGGTTGATCGATTGCTTGACAAGCTGTCATCGTAAAAAGTATTGTTATGGAAACAGCGCCATATATTTTAGAGTAGTGATCTCTGCAATATGTGCCACTTTGGCACGCAAGGTTTCTGTTTTTGAAATTTTGGTTCTGCCCTATGTGCCGTCTTCAGCTCGAAAGGACAATAGATAGATAGGTAGGTAGATAGATAGATAGGTAGGATTAGGCAGCTGTAGTGAAACATATTCTTACCATTGCTGAAAAGATGCAAAACTTTCTTGTATATCACAGAGATCTGTAGTGCCACAAATTGTGATAGGATCTTTCAGTTTATCAGACAAGAAATCAATAACTAATTGGCACTTTTAATTTACCTAACTCTCCATTACTATCGTCTGCTGGGAGATTTCATGAGGGAATAAAAGCTGCACACTCAGTGCAGTCACCACTCAGTTTTCTTTCTTTTTTTTTTTTATTGAATTTTGCGAGTTAATCCCTTTTTCCCTGATAGACAAGTGCACAGGGGTCCCTCGCAGCACAGGCAGATAACTCCATCTTCTAATTTTTACCATCAGTGAGTAATGATGTTTCAAGCTGGGCCTCACAGCTGAGACCAGGAGTTGTTGCCACAGAGAGAAATCATAAATAAAAATCCCAACTGGCGCAGCCAGGGTTTGAACTCACTACCTCTCTGTTTCGAGGTTGGTGTCTTGCTTCAAGACCAACCAGTCCTCCTCACCAGTCAGTGAATGGGTTCAGGGTTTGATTCCCCTTTCCCCAAGCAATAACAATATTTATTGATCCTACCAAGAAATGAACTGCTATCCCAAGAACTGAGCTGATATCCCAAGAACTCAACTGATATCCCAAGAACTGAACTAATATTTCAAGAACTGAACTGATATCCCAAGAACTGAACTGATATCCCAAGAACTGAACTGATATTCCAAGAACTGAACTGATATCCCAAGAACTGAACTGATATTCCAAGAACTGAACTGATATCCCAAGAACTGAACTGATATCCCATGAACTGAACTGATATCCCAAGAACTGAACTGATATCCCAAGAGCTGAACTGATATCCCAAGAACTGAACTGATATCCCAAGAGCTGAACTGATATCCCAAGAGCTGAACTGATATCCCAAGAACTGAACTGATATCCCAAGAGCTGAACTGATATCCCAAGAACTGAACTGATATCCCAAGAACTGAACTGATATCCATTTCCTTTCTAAACAAGCAGTTTAATCTACTCCATCTATCTATCTATCTATTGACCTTTCGAGCCGTAACCGGCCCATAGGGCGTAGACCAAGATACACCTTCTCCTATATGAATTTTTGTTCTAGCAGTTTTCTTTTAAAGATATTTTATCAAATCTCGCCATCTGTCTCTGTTCTGTGCAAGCAGTTCTATCTCATTGAGGGAGCCGATTCCTGCTGCTCTTGCCTCTCTCATCAATGTTCTTCTCAGTGTCTCCCTGGGTCTTCCTCTTTTTCTTTTACCTGTTGTTTCCCATATGAGGGCTTGCTTTGCTATTCGATTATTATCTCTTCTCATCACATGTCCAACGTATGACCATCGTCTTTTCTTTATTACTGAAGATATTAGTGGTTGATTGGCGATTTCTCTAATTTCCTCGTTTGTTTTGAATTCGTTCCATTCTATACCAAGTATTTTCCTTAGACATTTATTTTCGAATGCGTTCAACTTTGTTTCTATATCTCTTGTTGTTTTCCAGCTTTCACACGCATACGTAAGGGTTGATAGTACATTTGATTTGAATAGCCTAAGTTTTGTGTTTGTGCTAATGAGTTTTGATTTCCACAACTTTTCAAGGCTTCTGAAAGACATTGCTGCTTTAGCCAGTCTGATTCTAATTTCTTTGCTCGTATCCCCTTCTCGATCAATGTGACTTCCAAGATAGATGAAGTGATCGATCTCTTCTACTGGTTTGTTTTCCATGTATATTTTGTCACTTGTTGGAATTAAACTTTTCATGACTTTAGTCTTTTCATGATTGACCTCAAGCCCAATTTTGCTGGCTATTGATGATAGTTCATTTGTGTTTTCCTGCATCGTTTTTATCTGATTGCTGATGAGAACTATGTCATCAGCAAAGTCCAGGTCCTCCAAATGGTCTCCTTGTATCCATTCGATGCCTTTATTACCAGTGCAGCATTTCTTCATTATGAAGTCCATAACAATTCCAAATAACAAGGGCGATAAAATACATCCTTGTTTAACCCCAGTTTCTATTGGGAAACATTCGCTCAGTCCTTCCTCTGTTCGAACTGCACATGTGTAACCATCATACATGTCTTTGATAATATTTATGATTTTTGATGGTAAGCCATATTGCTTCAGAATTTTCCACAAAGAATCTCTATGAATACTATCAAATGCTTTTTTGAAGTCGATGAAGTTAAGTACAAAAGGTTTTTGCTTTTCAATGTGTTCCTCCAATATAAGTCGTAGAGTGAAAATGTGGTCAAGACAGCTTCTCCCTTTTCTAAACCCAGCCTGTTCTTCACGCATTACTGTATCTATTGAATCCTTTATTCTATTTAGGATGATTTTACAGAATAATTTTGAGGCAACTGACAAAAGTGTCACGCCTCTCCAATTGTTACAATCTCTAAGATTGCCCTTTTTTGGGATCTTGACAATGATTCCTTTTTTCCATTTATGAGGCGTCTTCTCTGTTTTCCAAATGATGTTGAACATTTTTTGGAGATGTATTAAATTATGGCTATCAATTGCCTTGAGGATCTCAGAGGATCTCTACTCCATCTACACAACAAAAAATGCTCAAGCTTAGCTTCATGCCAAAACTCTTTCCATATGATTCGATGCATCCTGCACTTCGCTCATTTTGGTCAAATCTGATCCATCCCACCATGCATCAATCTCAATTTGTTTTATTTAAACCATATTTCAAATGAGCTATTTTATATAGTTTCCTGTAAACATTCTTAACTGGAGAGTTCCTTCTTCCTCCTACACGAGGTGTTTGCAAAAAAAATTGTGTTATAGAGTGTTTTTATCCATTTGAATTAGCAGTGTTTATCGTTAACAAAAATCATCATCATCGAGTGCCGTCTCCGCAACGAAGGTTGGCTACCATGGAGCGCCATTCTGCTCTGTCTCTTGCTTTGATGGTGCAGGTTGTCATAGGCTGATTTGTCTATCTTTTCATGTTACTTGTCCATGTTAGTCTTGGTCTGCCTCTGCCTCTTTTACCTTGTATTTTCCCCTCCAGGATTACTTTAAGTAGGCTGTTGTGTCTTTTAACATGGCCCAAAAATCACATTTTTCTTGTTTGAATTGTGTTTAGTAGCTCTCTTTTCATTTTTAGTTGTTTTAAGACTTCATCGTTTGTTTTCTTTTCCTTCCATCCAATTCTACCTATTCTTCTATATATCCACATTTCAAAGGCTTTAATTCTTTGTTAAGTATAAAATATATAAAACTATATGCAAATGTGTTATGTCAGAAAATGTTATTTTTAATTACTGCGACAATTCACAAACAGCAGATATAGACTCAGGATGCAACAAAACGTGTCAAAATTATTTGACCTCTATCATCACTATTGTCCAAAATGGAAATAACTCTACAGACAAAATGGGCACTATACAATACAATTTTCATCCCAACGTGTTCCACCAGTGGATAATACACAACTCTGTACCGTAGATGTAAGAACAATAAGAAAAATAACTTCTACTGAGATGAAATGTGTTAGACAAATGACAGGAAACAACCTTCTTCTTCTTTTGCGATCATGACTCTTTCAGAGTAGGATTCTGGACTCTCTCATGAAGGCGTAATAATCAAAACACAACGAGCCTTAAATAAATGTTGCGAGAACACCAGACCCAAGGGTCGACCATGAAAAAGATGGATTGACGGAATATTAGGAGCACAGGGAAATATAACAGAAGCAGAGGTGAACAGAAGAGCAAAAGACAACAAATTATATCTTATCTCGATGCTGAAAGGCAAATGAGGAAAGAAAAAAGAAGAATTACAGCAGGACAATACATAACTCACGTAATCTGAGAAAAACTGTGTCCGTCTTTGCTTGCAGTGTTTTATTGTCCTGTATACATCTACCTCTTCCTCCTCTTCCATTTTTTCACACAAGATAGCAAGAGCAACAAACAGTCCAGAGTGGGAAGCACCATTTTGGCAATGAACTACAATGGGCTTCTCATCTTGACATGTCTCATTCTGCCAGGCAAATATTCCATCAATCAAGTCCAGCAGCATTGTCCGGGATGGGGGTGTCAGGTTATGCTGTGACCAGGCATCCAGTTGGAACTGTCTGACAAGTCTTGCAGGTCTTTTTGGGTGCTGTGTGCTGCGAATGCTGAAGTTGCGAACCATGAGATTCTCAAACTGGTATGTAGCTGTGGTTTCAATAAAAAAAGGTTCAAAGAGCTTGAGATTCATGCTGGGCCAGTACTCTGCACAGGTATTGTCTTCATTCCTGAAATCTTCCACCATGACAATCGTGTGGACATCATAATCATAGACCAGCTTCCAGAAATCTATGATAGTGGTATGCAGTGGTGTTTGTGTGATGATGAAGTGGTTCCTCTTGAAGTAGCTATCCAGGAAGACAGCGTTGACATAATCCGTCGAGTTTAGTCCGCCGTGGGATTTTAACAAGGGTCGATGGTTCTCTGGTGCCAGAATGTCCGGATACCTGAACATTGACATCAAATAATACAATTAAAATCAAAATAAAACATTGTTTCCTACTCCATATTCTTAGTTCACAGAGACAGGGGTCAAAGAAAAGGGAAGAAAAATTGGTAAAAATGTAATCTATCTTCTTCTTCTTCTTCTTTCCTTCCTCATCTGCCTTTCAGCATGGAGGGGAGATATAATTTGTGGTCTTTTGCTCTTCTGTTCACCTCTGGTGCTGTTAATTTTCCTAGTGCTTCTAATATTCCATCGATCCATCTTTTTCGTGGTCGACCTTTGGGTCTGGTGTTCTCACAACATTTGCTGAAGGCTCGTTGTGTTGTGTTTTGATCTTTCTGCCTTGTCACATGGCCAAGCCATTTTATCTGTTGTTTCCTTATATATTCTATGGCGGGGGCTATTCCTAGTTTTTTTCTCAGTTCTTCATTTCTGATCTTATCTCACAGACTGTTTCCTGCCATTCGTCTAACACATTTCGTCTCAGTAGAGGTTATTTTCTTATTGTTCTTGCATCAAGGGTCCAGGTCTGGCATTGGTAGCACAACGTTGGGATGAAGATTGTAATCTATTAAATCTAAAAATAAAGATCTGTATCACTGTTACCTGTCTACTAAGGTAACAAACATTTGTAACAATGTACCTGTCTACTAAGGTAACAAACATTTGTAACAATGTATCTAACTACTTAGGGAACAAAGAATTGTAAGACTAACCTATTACCAGGGGAGCACAAATATGTAACATTGTAGCATTTCTACTAAGGAAACAAAGAATTGTAAGAATGTAACCTGTCTACTAAGGAAACAAAGAATTGTAAGATTGTGACCTGTCTACTAAGGAAACAAAGAATTGTAAGATTGCAACCTGTCTACTAAGGAAACAAAGATTTGTAAGATTGCAACCTGTCTACTAAGGAAACAAAGAATTGTAAGATTGTAACCTGTCTACTAAGGAAATAAAGAATTGTAAGATTGTAGCTTGTCTACTAAGGAAACAAAGAATTGTAAGAATGTAACCTGTCTACTAAGGAAACAAAGAATTGTAAGAATGTAACCTGTCTACTAAGGAAACAAAGAATTGTAAGAATGTAACCTGTCTACTAAGAAAACAAAGAATTGTAAGATTATAACCTGTCTACTAAGGAAACAAAGAATTGTAAGAATGTAACCTGTCTACCAAGGAAACAAAGAATTGTAAGAATGTAACATGTCTATTAAGGAAACAAAGAATTGTAAGAATGTAACCTGTCTACTAAGGAAACAAAGAATTTAAGAATGTAACCTGTCTACTAAGGAAACAAAGAATTGTAAGAATGTAACCTGTCTACTAAGGAAACAAAGAATTGTAAGATTGTGACCTGTCTACTAAGGAAACAAAGAATTGTAAGATTGCAACCTGTCTACTAAGGAAACAAAGATTTGTAAGATTGCAACCTGTCTACTAAGGAAACAAAGAATTGTAAGATTGTAACCTGTCTACTAAGGAAATAAAGAATTTTAAGATTGTAGCTTGTCTACTAAGGAAACAAAGAATTGTAAGAATGTAACCTGTCTACTAAGGAAACAAAGAATTGTAAGAATGTAACCTGTCTACTAAGAAAACAAAGAATTGTAAGATTGTAACCTGTCTACTAAGGAAACAAAGAATTGTAAGAATGTAACCTGTCTACCAAGGAAACAAAGAATTGTAAGAATGTAACATGTCTACTAAGGAAACAAAGAATTGTAAGAATGTAACCTGTCTACTAAGGAAACAAAGAATTTAAGAATGTAACCTGTCTACTAAGGAAACAAAGAATTGTAAGAATGTAACCTGTCTACTAAGGAAACAAAGAATTGTAAGATTGTAGCCTGTCTACTAAGGAAACAAATAACTTAAGAAAATATTATGAATAAAATTAGCTGAATATTTGCAGAAGGTGGTTCTATTCTACCAATGCACACATTCTTAAGGTATTGTCAGTCATCAAACAGTATCAACAGTGAATACAGTTAGAAATAAATGTCATCATCAAACAGTATCAACAGTGAATACTGTTAGAAATAAATGTCATCATCAAACAGTATCAACAGTAAATACTGTTAGAAATAAATGTCATCATCAAACAGTGAATACAGTTAGAAATAAATGTCATCATCAAACAGTGAATACTGTTAGAAATAAATGTCATCATCAAACAGTGAATACAGTTAGAAATAAATGTCATCATCAAACAGTAAATACTGTTAGAAATAAATGTCATCATCAAACAGTGAATACAGTTAGAAATAAATGTCATCATCAAACAGTGAATACAGTTAGAAATAAATGTCATCATCAAACAGTGAATACTGTTAGAAATAAATGTCATCATCAAACAGTATCAACAGTGAATACAGTTAGAAATAAATGCCATCATCAAACAGTGAATACAGTTAGAAATAAATGTCATCATCAAACAGTATCAACAGTGAATACAGTTAGAAATAAATGTCATCATCAAACAGTGAATACTGTTAGAAATAAATGTCATCATCAAACAGTATCAACAGTGAATACTGTTAGAAATAAATGTCATCATCAAACAGTATCAACAGTGAATACTGTTAGAAATAAATGTCATTATCCACAAAGACCAGATTTTGGAACAATGGTAATGATAATAGTTGTGTTCCCCCCACTCACATATTTTTAGAACCCTTTACAGGTTGTTGACCCTCCGACCAGCAGAGTGATTATATCATGCACCCGCAAATCCTTCTTTCTCCTTCTGGCCATGGTCCACGACACAGGGAAGAAATTTTGCGTGTCTTAAACCAGTTTCAATTATTTTGTTTAGGTTGTTTCATTACTAGTTAGCTATGTAGGATTAGTTTTATTTACTTACATATCTGTGTGTGTGTTGTTTGTTTGTTCCTGCTGAACTTTGAGCCGAAACGTCGCTCAAATTTGTGTTGCCTATCAATTACTCAAATGTTAAGTCAGTCCTATTATATGGCTGTGAAACATGGAGAACAACAAAATTAACAATCATGAAGATACAGACTTTCATTAATGGATGCTTACGCAGAATAAAAGGATGGAAATGGCAGGCCAAAATCACTAACATAGAATTATGGAAATGTACCAGGCAAATAC
The DNA here is from genome assembly GCA_032433765.1 of Megaustenia siamemsis. NCBI lineage: Eukaryota > Metazoa > Mollusca > Gastropoda > Stylommatophora > Ariophantidae > Megaustenia > Megaustenia siamemsis. The sequence goes on along the minus strand of JAVIAB010000159.1, from coordinate 35,210,500 downwards.
CAGTGGATAAAGAGATACAGTAAAGACGTTGGCGCTGGATAGGACACACACTGTGGAATCCAACTGAGAGCATTACACAACATGCCCTTTTTTGAAATCCCCAGGGGAAAAGACAAAGGGGAAGATAACGGAATTCTTGGAGAAGACAGATAGAAGCAGAGATGAAGTTGATGGGGAAAACATGGAATGATCTTAAAAGAATGGTAAAAAACAGAACGACTTGGAAAGTGTTTGTTGAAGACGTATGCTCCACTGGGAGCTAAACAGGTAGAAGAAGAAGATCAATTAGTAAAGCTTTTACAATACCAGTTTTTTCTATTTTTTTTTTCAATTCTTCCTCACATTTACTGCAGCTTTGCATTTTTATGCATTCATTTGTATTTCTTTGCCTTGACCCCTTAATTATAATAGTTATAGTTAGTCAAAGGCCCCGGTACCACAGCAAATGAATTAATAATTGCTGAACAGAAAGTGCCAGTGGAATCATCCAAATTAACATCTCATCTCAGTAAGGATCCAAACAAAGAAAGGCAGCTGCAGTCCACATCATAACAGCCACAGCTGCACTGAAAGTGAATGCAACCGAACTGTCATTTGTCATACAATATCATCATTCATTGTAAGCTATCAGAATATTGAAGCATGATCTAGATGAAAAACACAGATCATGGTGTGCACACAGTACCAAACTCAGTAGCTCTAGCAAAAAGCCGGACATGGAATATGAGGAAACTGCATCAAGGAACACTTTTCAGACATAGCCTCAATGGTTCCTGCCGCCTGTCTGTCATATTGACTGGAAGGCAAAGATAATCTGATAAAAGAACATGAAGATTGTGTTAGGAAGAATATGGACATGGTGTAAATAATGAACAACTTGACCTTATATGTTAGACTAACCATGTGCATACAGAGCTTGCCAGCAGCACTTGGCAAGACTGAGAAGCTCACCAAGAACAGGGAAATGTGGAGAGACACTGTGGGTCTTGTGCAAAGTCTGATGATACTAGGAGGATAACAAGAATAAGTTGTCAGATATGGAGAATTTTATTTTAATTTCTTGCCTGTTCCAAAAGGAACTAATTTGTCACAAATCAACTTTGTCAGCACGTTGCCTCCAACCCAAACATTAACTGCTAGATAGTAGCTCCTACACATGTTGTCCTAAGTGACCAGGGCATTATGTAGAGGCAGGAAACAATTTACAGACAATTTATTTTTCTTCACAGCAACAGTTTGAAATTAGAGTTGTCTTTCCTTGGATCACAGTCACAGGAGACTAACATATTTTCTACCTGGTGAACTTCTGGTGTATGGTGGATAGGCGATGGGAACAATTGAAGGCTATGCATGAAAAGTTTTCCTTGTTGCAGTTTCCTCATATTCCAAGTCCAGCTTGTTGCAGGAGCTATTGAGTTAGGTGCTCTGTGCACACCGTGAGCTGTGTGTATCATCCGTTTTGATAATGTTTCGATATTCCAATTGTTTGTGATGAATGTTGATATCGTATGACAGGGAACAGTTGGCTGTGTTCACTTTCTGCGCGGTTTTGCCTTATGTCTTTGGCGTGTGCTGAGACTGCTACGATGGGGACTACAGTTACCTTTCTTTATTTGGGAGAAGAGATATTAATTAGGATGATTACGCTGGCATGGACGGTTGAGCAATTATGGATTTTGATTCGTTTGCAGTGATACCGGGGCCTTCCATAACCAAATTTTCTACCTGATTGGAGCACCTATGAGTTAGTCCAGTCTGCAGTGATGATGATGCTAACTTTTGCATTCACCAGCTTTCACCTCTGGTGAAGTCTCTAGAGTCTAGGAACTGAATTTTGAGTCTTATTATTCTTGTAACTGCATCCTGACTCCTAATTGCTATTCTTGTAACTGCATCCTGACTCCTAATTGTTATTCTTGTAACTGCATCCTGACTACTATTTGTTATTCTTGTAACTGCATCCTGACTACTATTTGTTATTCTTGTAACTGCATCTTGACTACTATTTGTTATTCTTGTAAATGCATCCTCACTACTATTTGTTATTCTTGTAACTGCATTCTGACTACTATTTGTTATTCTTGTAACTGCATCCTGACTACTATTTGTTATTCTTGTAACTGCATCTTGACTACTATTTGTTATTCTTGTAACTGCATCCTGACTCCTAATTGCTATTCATGTAGCTGCATCCTGACTCCTAATTGTTATTCTTGTAATTGCATCCTGACTCCTAATTGTTATTCTTGTAATTGCATCCTGACTCCTAATTGTTATTCTTGTAGCTGCATCCTAACACCTAATTGTTATTCTTGTAAATGGATCCTGACTCCTAATTGTTATTCTTGTAACTGCATCCTAACTCTTAATTGTTATTCTTGTAACTGCATCCTAACTCCTAATTGTTATTCTTGTAACTGCATCCTGACTACTAATTGTTACTCTTGTAACTGCATCCTTATCAACAACCATGTCACTCTCCAATAAATAACCATAAAGACCCTTCAACGTGTCTTTCTTGTCAAACATGGTGAGCCTTCATCATTAGGTCTTTCTTGCTAAACATAGAGCCCTTATTGGGCGCTTCTTGTCATAGATAGAGAGCATTCAATATGTATTCCTTGGTAAACATAGAGAGCCTTCATCATTAGGTCTTTCTCGACAAACATAGAACCCTTATTAGGTCTTACTTGTCAAACATAGAGAGCATTCACCATTAGGTCTTTTTTGCCAAATCTATCTATCTATTGTCCTTTCGAGCCGAAGACGGCACATAGGCCAGAACCACAATCTCAAAAACAGAAACCTTGCGTGCCAAAATGGCACATATTGCAGAGATCACTGCTTCTAAAATCTATGGCTGTTTCCATTACAATACTTTTTACAATGACAGCTTGTCAAGCCATCGATCAACCTCCTTATGATGTCTTATCTTGTCCTCTTACGACATGTCTGGAAGGTCACAGTGTCACTATTCTTTAATTTTCTCATAATAAGGCCCCGGTAACACACAGGAGTTTTTGCCAAATACTGAGCCTTTATTAGGTCTTACTTGTCAAATTTAGAGAGCCTTCAATAAGTATTTCTTGTCAAACTCAGAGAGCCTTCAATAAGTATTTCTTGTCAAACCCAGAGAGCCTTCAATAAGTATTTCTTGTCAAACTCAGAGGGCTTTCAATAGGTATTTCTTGTCAAACATAGAAAGCCTTCACTAGATCTTTTTTGTCAAACATAGAGAGCCTACAACAGGTCTTTCTTGTCAAACAGAAAGCCTTCAACAGGTATTTCTTGTCAAACAGAAAGCCTTCAACAGGTATTTCTTGTCAAACAGAAAGCCTTCAACAGGTATTTCTTGTCAAACTTAGATAGCTTTCAATAAGTATTTCTTGTCAAACAAGGAAAGCCTTCATTAGGTATTTCTTGTCAAATTCAGATAACCTTCAATAAGTATTTCTAGTCAAACATCTATCTATTGACCTTTCGAGCCTCAGCCGGCTCATAGGGCGTAAACCAAGATACTCATTCTCTTATCTAATTCTACCAGTTTTCCATTCTTCTAAAGTTATTTTATCAAATCTCGTCATTTGTCTCTGTTCTGTGCAAGCAGCTCTGTCTCACTGAGGGAGCCGATTACTGCTGCTCTTGCCTGTCTCATCAATGTTCTTCTCAGTGTCTCTCTGGGTCTTCCTCTTTTCCTCTTACCTGTTGTTTCCCACATGATGGCTTGCTTTGCTATTCGGTTATTGTCTCTTCTCATCACATGTCCAACATATGACCATCGTTTTTTCTTTATTACTGAAGATATTAGTGGTTGATTGGCGATTTCTCTAATTTCCTCGTTTGTTTTGAATTCGTTCCATGATATACCAAGTATTTTCCTTAGACATTTCTTTTTGAATGCATTCAACTTTGTTTCTATGTCTCTTGTTGTTTTCCAGCTTTCACACGTATACGTAAGGGTTGATAGTACATTTGATTTGAATAGTCTAAGTTTTGTGTTTGTGCTGATGAGTTTTGATTTCCACAACTTTTCAAGGCTTCTGAAAAACATTGCTGCTTTAGCTATTCTGATTCTAATTTCTTTGCTTGTATCTCCTTCTCGATCAATGTGACTTCCAAGATAGATAAAGTGATTGATCTCTGCCACTGATTTGTTTTCCATGTATATTTTGTCATCTGTTGGAATTAAGCTTTTCATGATTGATCTCTAGCCCAATTTTTGTCAAACATAGAGAGAGACAAAAGATACAATGTGGGTCCTATGCAAGGTCTGATGCTTGATTTCAAAGATTGTTGGACGCAAAAAGTCTAGAATTTCTACTCTATGTGCCATCTTCGCTCAAAAGGACAATAGATAAATAGAATGAAACACAATATAAGCAGTAACAGAAGCAAAAAGACTTACCTGTTCTTTGGTAAATTCACTTCGAGGAGGGCAGTTTTGAACTCATCTTTTGATGGCCTCTTAGAGAAGATATTCAAGAGTTGCTGCTGGTCTTTAAGGTAAGTGTGGTTTGTCTGTGGGTTCTTCTCAGTCCAGTTATGGTACCGATCCTTCAGGTCAAAGTCCACTAAAGTATCCCCTGCATGGAACTCCTCAAACACAGCTTCGTAAATGAATGAATACTGCTTTTGACTGCGCAACATGTGTGGACGGTCTTTGCGCATTCTTCTCACAAAATCAAAGAGCATCACCCTTCCTTCTGAAGCATACTGTTCAATGAGAACATCAATGGCAATGAAAACTCCAGTTCTGCCCATTCCATTTCCACAATGAATTAGAATTGGACCTGGTCCGTCATGATGATAGCGCCGAACTTTGTACCTCATTTCTAGTAATGGAATTGGGTCCACAGGAACACCATGAGCTGGCCAGGATGTGAACTGAAAAATCTTAACTATCTTTGAATGCTCATCTCCTTTAAGCTTGACTCCTACAGTTCTCACAATGAAATCAGCATACTCTCTAACCTCAATAAGATGCAACAGGAAGTTTCCCACACTTTCTTTAGTGCTCTCCGACCAGTAACGTATACATTTGACATCGCCATCTTCAATAAGATTGGTTACCATGACAACAGTCTTGATAGATCTAGAAAACAGTAAAACAAAAACAGTCTCATGAAATTGTGATGGAAAGCTTCAATAAGATTGGTTACCATGACAACAGTCTCATGAAATTGTGATGGAAAGTAAATGCCAAAACAAAAATGATGGAAAGTTGAAGGTAATATTTTGAATGTGAAGACCAAAATGGAGAAGGTAAATAACTTTATGAAGCCTGGGCTGAAGGGATTCTGCACAGAGTGCTGTCTCCTTTCCCGAGTGAGTGAAGTCACAGAATAAACCACACACAAAAGTAATGAGCTTGGTGAGTTCATTTATAGAATAAAACATAAAAATTGAGTTGAGGTATCTTTAATGTAACTTCTTTCCTTCTTCATTTGATTTCAGCATTGAGGAGATATATAATTTGTGGTCTTTTGCTCTTCTGCTGGCTGATGTTATGATTAATGGTGTTTTTAATATTCCATGTAATCATCTTTTTCGTGGTCGACACTAGAGTCTGATGTTCTTAGAACATTTATTAATATTGTGTTTTAATCTTTCTGTCTTACCATGTGGATAAATCCCATTATCGGTTGTTTCTTTTTGTATTCTATGGCAGGAATTATTCCTAGCTTTCTTTTTAGTTCTCCATTTCTAACCTTATCATTTAAGATCTTATCTTGTCATTCATCTAACATGTTTCATCTCGGTAGTGGATATTTTTCTTATTGTTCTTGCATCTAGGGTCCATGCCTGGCATTAGGACCACAACATTGGGATGAAAATTGTGCTGTTGCCTCTAGAGTTATTTCCTTGTAGGATAATAGTGGTGATGGTTGTCCCATGACTTTACAAGCTTTGATGCATCTGAGTCTATTTCTTCGGCTCCTGAATTGTCATTTGTCACTAGACTACCTAGATATTTTAAGTTCCTCCACTTGTTTTAGTTATCAGATGTCCATCGTTATGTTGATGTTCTGATTTTTTTTGCAATGTTCATGACTTTTGTCTTGCTGGTGTTGATTTCCATGTTGTATTTTGTGCCTGTACTGTTAAGTCTATTTAAGTGTCCGTATAGCTCTTCTATTTTTCCATGTAATAGTATCTGATCATCTGCAAACAGAAGCTCGTTGATCTCCTCTGTGTATGATGGATTGGTTAATTTGCATATGTAGTCCACATGGGTAATAAACAATTGGGGGGGAGGGGGGGGTTGTTAAGTGCACACCCTTCCGTAAGATGGACTTCCGTTTCCAAGATGGTGGAACTAGTTCACGTTCTCTCAATCGCTGCAGAAGTTGCATTTGGGGTAATTTCGGCTCTCCATTGCAATTTTCTGCTTTAAAGTCAAATTGATGTACTACTCAACACATCTGCGCTGATGAAGCGGAGTGGTACACACGGCAATATTCCTTTTTGATCTTTGTCTAACTCCTGTTCTAACTTCAAAGTGACCTATGTAGCCTGCTGCTGTTCTGACTGTGGAGCTGCTACCATTGAAGTAGAGACTTTTACAAAGGTTGATTTGTTGTAAACTTACTCTGTATGTTGTTAGTATCTCTCATACACTCTATCCTTGTTCCCTCAAAAGAAAAAAATCACAAACTGTTAGGTCTGGTGATCTCGGAGGCCACTTGCAGAACACATGGCCATTTTGTCCAGCTCAACCAATCCATCTGTTTGGAAGGTGCTCGTTGAGAAATTTGTGGACAGTGAGATGCCAGTGTGACTGTGTCCCATCTTGCTTACAAAGGTAGCCATACCCTCAGAAGTTATTTCTGGAATGAACTACTTGGTTAGCATTTGCAGATAACTTGAAATCAAGGACTGTTTTTGTGCTCAGCCTTTATAATAATAATTTGAAATAGTTGACTTGGGTGTGCTAATTAATAAACATTATGATAATGATAAAGAGAGAGAGAGAGAGAGAAAGTTAATTTATATAAATAAATGTGACAATAAAATAAGATTATTATATTTGCAAAGATTCACATCTTGTTGACCACACATGATTGTAAGTTACAAGGTGAGAGATGAACAATTCACAGCAAGGATTTACTATTAAACAAAAGGATTGGAAATTTACATTTTTAAAAAGAAATTAATTGAAGTGAAGCAGTTTACATATGCAGATTGTGATCCTTAAACAGAAAAACTGTGGCCTCAGAGCACACCTTCATGAAATGGGTATCAGAGATTCTGCTAACTGAGGCCTCAGAGCACACGTTCATGAAATGGGTATCAGAGATTCTGCTAACTGTGGCCTCAGAGCACACCTTTATGAAATGGGTATCAGAGATTCTGCTAACTGTGGCCTCAGAGCACACCTTAAAAAAAATAGGTATCAGAGACTCTGCCAGTTGTGGCCTCAGACAACAGCTTCATGAAATGGGTATCAGAGACTCTACTGGCTGTGATAAAGGAGCCACAAGCCAAACTCTCAAGCATAGCCTTTAAGAATAAAATGATCTAAACTGCTACAGAGTGAAAATTTGACTCACAGAAGCAAGCCTGCAAAACAGACTATGAGAAACTGGTAAGACCCCAAGCTCACTGTTTATAGCTGCTGCCAGTCTAGGTGTACAGCAAAAGTTGACTGTTGAAACCGTGAAGTCACAATGTGAAACAATGACTAATTTCAGGGAGAAGGTATGTTTACACTTGGAAAAATCCACAATCACCAACAGAAAGTATGAAGAAAAAAAGATAGGAAAAATAAAAAAATAAAAAAATGGTATGTAAGAAGCTTTACGTGATAAGTGGACTACACAGACTAGACTAAACAACGTTTCGCCCCAATAGGCCTTCATCAGGAACAAACAAAAACACACACACACAAAACTAATAACGAAACAACCAAAACAAAAACAATCGAAATGTGTTAAAGAAAACAAAATTAACTATCCTGTCAAAACAAAAGGAAATAGCAACCAAGTGCGGCTGTCGTGAACGTAGAGAAACATGCAGAAATGTGCGCAAATGCACACAGAACCAGAGGAGTTCACACAGGGGTCAGTATGCAAACACAAAGGAGAAAGAATCAAATAGTAGATGTGTGTTCAAAACACATGTGTTCAAAAGGCGGTAAGAGTGAGATGTCTGAGAGTGGGGTACAAAAAAAACAAATGTGGGGTAAGGAGCACAGAAAAAGAGGTATAGAGGAGAACACCAAAGTGTCTCATAAGGGACTAGAGGAGAAGAACTATAAATAGCATGGCATAGTAAGTAGACCAAAGAACCCAAATATGTGCAGTAGAGAAGGCTATGCGAAAGGGAAGGAGCAACCAAAAGGAAACTATGCGTATGAGTGTGATACATTCATACCTCTCGGGGTCAGCGAACCATACTGGACTATGAGGCGATTTTCCAAAGTATAGCGGCTGCGGTCGCCAGAGTGACAAAGGACAATACCAGTGACACGGATGTCGTCTTTGCCCTTGTGATCAGGGGAGTTGAAGTGGGAAGACACCGGAGTACCAGTATTTTGTTGGACATCACGTAGATGTTCACAAAATCTTTCCGCTAATCTTCTCCCAGACTCACCAATATAGGTCATGTGGCATCGTTGGCATATGATGGCATAAATGATGTTGCGGGACACACATTTGAAGCTATGCTTGATCTCGAACCATCCATTAGGGAACAAGGCCGAGTCAGCAGGGAGCACATAGGCACAGGTGATACAGTTACGACCACAAGGGGTCGTACCGAAGTGTTGAGGGTGGGAGCGAGGGAGATGGCTCCTAACCAAAATATCTCTCAGATTCCTGTCGCGCTTAAAAGCGATCATCGGGGGATCACTAAAAAGTAGATGGGTAGTGGGATCAGAGAGGAGAATGGAACGGTAGCAGCTAAGTTGTGAGGATGATATGTGAGGGTGAGTATAGTTCTCTCAGAAGGGGGGGGCGGTTGGAAGGGGTGAGTTCCTCGGGATGGGAGATAAGGAGGACCCGCTTGAGGGCAGACTGGAGGATCGAGTCTGGATAAAGCCGGCAGCTGAAGAAACCTAACATGAGGTGAGCCTGTAGGAGGAAATCTTGGTCATCCTGGCAGATGCAACGGAGACACAATAGCTGAGAGAACGGAATAGAATCACGACAAGAAGGTGAATGGGATGAAGTGTAGAGAAGATAACAATGGGCGTCTGTGGGTTTATAGAAAACCGAGGTATGGAGGCCAGAAGTACCCAAAGAAATGATAAGATCTAGGGAGGTGACAGAGGAAGTGGATATACAAGATGTGAAGAAAAAAAGATAGCCTGAAGCAGGATCAAACCTATACTCCTTGACACAACTTCAATGTATTTTCTGTTGTTGATTGTTTGTGAATTTTTTTGAATGTTCTATACCTTCCCCATGAAATTAGTCATTGATCTGTTGCCTCTGGAAGTTTCCGTTCATAATAATATTAATTTATTATTATCTGCCTGGACAACTAAAAAGACCAGTGAGGAGATTCTCAAAGAGGCCAAAACAAAAAGGGAACTCCTAAAAACATCAGAAAGAAACAATCAACATTTTTTGGGCACATCATGAGAAGAGGAGAATTGCAATACTTGGTTACAACTGGCAAAATACAGGGAAAGCAAGATCATGGATGACAAAGAGAGAAGATACATGATAGCATGGTGTCATTGCATGAGGAACAGTCAACAACAGAACTGATATGATGCACTGTGGATATTTATTATGGATTTTATTTCGTTTGCAATTATACCGGGCTTTCGAATAACTATAACTGTGAATAGAAGATCGTGGAAGGACACGATCACTTACGTCAACCAGTATGGCACATGATAATGTCGGTTATCTGCCTACAATGTGAAACAAGCAATCGACTAAACTTACTTCTGAAAAATAAGTCTCCAGAAATCCACAGTGGTTTTGCCATCAAAAGGACTTTGAGCAGCAATATAAGTTGGCCCTTTCTTGTATCCAAGGATGTAGCTGGCATTGATGTAGGTCCTTCTAGAGCTGACATCAGGTTTAAGCTTGACAAGGCTGTGGTCATATGGTAGCAGGTGAGGAAATCTGTTGAGATTTCTGTTCCGACGGGCCTGGTTATCTGTTGCCCGTTTCATCATCTGAGGGAGGTTTTGAAACTCATCCACAAAAGAAACTTTTGGTAAATATGGATGAGAAGTTGGTTCTCTGTCTATTTGGGGATATTCATTTTCTATAAAGATAAGATGCCTACCAGCTATAATGTGTCTGCTGTCTTTTAAATTATAAGTGCAGCTCCAGTAGTTCTCTGGATCATATTCATTCTTGACTTCAGACTGTGTGGCCATATTTTTATCATTCTCCTGGATCTGGTAAGGGTTGGATCTATTTTTGTTTCTCTTCCACCAGCAATATAACAAAATTAAGAGAATGACGATGATGATAAAGATGACAAGGGCAACAATCACACCAATCAGAACTCCTTTGTTATCATCACTGTTAGCAGGCGGGCTGGTTTGAACTGAGCTCAGGCTAGAGTAGCTGTACTTGGTAACACCGTCTGCAGAACTGATCACAACATAGTGAATGCTGTAGAGAGCTTGTGCTATTAATGGACGATTGGTAAAGCCTCCATATGTCAAACCATCTCCTATAGTAAAGTTCATTTTCTTCGTCACATCATCCTGTGTTAGCTGAGCTGTGACATAGCCAGGCACGTCTGCAACTCGTTTACGTCTGCTACCAGAAAGCAACTGCACCTGTAACTGGTAGGCGGTGAGTGGAGCATCTGTTAAAATGACCGGTTCAATAGTAACCGTGATTGATGTGAAAGTAGCTTGGACAAACAGTGGAGCTACAGGCTTGCGAGGTGCATTGTGTGCTGCACAGAAAATCATATAATTCTTTAAGTGTTTGCACATATTTTAAATTATTTTATTAAATACTATTATAAGCAGAGAAACCAAATTAAATATTGGTAGAAAACTTCTAAGAAACAATAACAACCAAAATAAAGAAATAATAATAAAGAAATTTCTTGCAGAATAAATAAAAGAATCCTGTTACAACCAGTAGCATAAAGGAACAATGGTTTTAGTGTAAATATTTTATTTTACTATTGGCATATTTTTGTTTAGAAATATGGTTACAATTATGCCAGTGCCATCTTTCTTCCCCAGAATAAATGCAGTGTCCATTTAAGGTTGGATGAACCCTGAAGCGATGATCTGAATTAAAGAACACTTCTAGTCTTAGTTAACTAACCAATGCTAGATCTAGATAAAGCCCACTTCTAGTCCTTACTTAACTAACCAATACTAGATCTAGATAAAGCCCACTTCTAGTCCTTAGTTAACTAACCAATGCTAGATCTAGATAAAGCCCACTTCTAGTCATTAGTTGACTAACCAATGCTAGATCTAGATAAAGCTCACTTCTTGTCCTTAGTTAACTAACCAATGCTAGATCTAGATAAAGCCCACTTCTAGTCCTTAGTTAACTAACCAATGCTAGATCTAGATAAAGCCCGCTTCTTGTCCTTAGTTGACTAACCAATGCTAGATCTAGATAAAGCCCACTTCTTGTCCTTAGTTGACTAACCACTGCTAGATCTAGATAAAGCCCACTTCTTGTCCTTAGTTAACTAACCAATGCTAGATCTAGATAAAGCCAACTTCTTGTCCTTCGTTAACTAACCAATGCTAGATCTAGATAAAGCCCACTTCTTGTCCTTAGTTGACTAACCACTGCTAGATCTAGATAAAGCCCACTTCTTGTCCTTAGTTGACTAACCAATGCTAGATCTAGATAAAGCCCACTTCTTGTCCTTAGTTGACTAACCAATGCTAGATCTAGATAAAGCCCACTTCTTGTCCTTAGTTGACTAACCAATGCTAGATCTAGATAAAGCCCACTTCTTGTCCTTAGTTAACTAACCAATGCTAGATCTAGATAAAGCCCGCTTCTTGTCCTTAGTTAACTAACCAAAGCTAGATTCAAATAAAGCCCACTTCTTGTCCTTAGTTGACTAACCAATGCTAGATCTAGATAAAGCTCACTTCTTGTCCTTAGTTAACTAACCAATGCTAGATCTAGATAAAGCCCACTTCTTGTCCTTAGTTGACTAACCAATGCTAGATCTAGATAAAGCCCACTTCTTGTCCTTAGTTGACTAACCAAAGCTAGATCTAGATAAAGCCAACTTCTTGTCCTTAGTTAACTAACCAATGCTAGATCTAGATAAAGCCCACTTCTTGTCCTTAGTTAACTAACCAATGCTAGATCTAGATAAAGCCCACTTCTTGTCCTTAGTTGACTAACCAATGCTAGATCTAGATAAAGCCCACTTCTTGTCCTTAGTTGACTAACCAGTGCTAGATCTAGATAAAGCCCGCTTCTTGTCCTTAGTTAACTAACCAATGCTAGATCTAGATAAAGCCCGCTTCTTGTCCTTAGTTAACTAACCAATGCTAGATCTAGATAAAGCCCACTTTTTGTCCTTAGTTAACTAACCACTGCCAGATCTAGATAAAGCCCACTTCTTGTCCTTAGTTAACTAACCAATGCTAGATTCCTGCTAGGATCAAGGGTTTATTCTCAATGTGATGAAATAAAAACCTTAACTTGAACACATTGTGATGACCAAACATGAGCTGTTATGTATTTTAAATTTACCAGAAAACACTCATCATGATCCTTCTAGGGCCACTAGATGTCACTTAGGGATTTTTCACCATCCATCTTTATTCAAGGTGAGATGTTCAATCTTTTTCAATGAGTCCATGCCTGCCAACTTTTCTTCTCTTTTCAGTGTTCTTTTCCGTGTTTCTCTTTTGTATCGTGATATTTCCCATAGAAGAGCCTGTTTTGGAATTCTCTTGTTGTCTCTTCTCAACACAAGCATGACACATGTCCATCTTCTCTTCCTAATTGTAGATGAAGTCGTACATGGCTCTTATCTCTTGTATATTTGTCTTGAATTCATTCATTTCATTGTATGAAAACTCTCTGGCAGGCCTAACAAATTTGGATAATGTCAGAATACAAAGATAAGGTAAAGGTAAAGTACGAGACTTGAACCGGCATCTTAGCAGGCAAGTTTCCACCCATATGTGCTCGGTCGCCTATCCAGAAATACTCTGAGATTTCTGGATAGTGTCGCTTCAAGTATCGAAACTCACGATGCGAGGTGACATTCCTCACCTTCCCAGGGTAATACCCAGGTACCCATTTTTGCTAACGGCTGGGTCGACCGTGGGGGTATTTTTTTTTTCTTCCAACAACGAGTACAATTCACACTGCTCCCAGTGGGAATCAAACACTGGTTGTCCGAACATCGGTAGTCCAGTCACTTTTCCCAACTAGGCTACCAAGGCCCCCAAGAGAATAAAAAGAATTCTCTACTAATGAAATTGACATGCAATTTTTCATTCAAATCCTCAGCTAAACTTAGTGGGTGTGTAAGAAGACTAATTAACCAACACAGAACTGGAGTCGTCAGTCGCTGGAGACTGCAAGACTTGCTGAGGAGGGGATCTGAGCACCTATGGACATGTTCGGAGTGCAATGATGCTGACCCGTTAATATCTCAATTCTCAGCTATTTCCTTACCCTTTGGTTTCCTTTGCCTTCTTGCAAGCGAGCTGTTATTTTTTAGTCAAAGTAGCCTATTCAAGAAAAGCATTCTTGTGAATTTAGTGAGTCTTTCCTAGATCTGCAGCAGGATTAACTTGCTCCCCTTGTATAGATTGGTCTATAGAAGGTCACTTTAGTTATTACACACATCTCTTCACTACAATTGTTTCTTAATAAAAAAATGTAATATTACTTTATACCTACAGTGGAGCTTCAGTGGCTGAGTGGTTAGTGTCCTCACCTCCTGATCAGAAGGATCCTGGTTCAATTCTCAGAAGTGGTGGATTTTATTTTTACAGACAGGGTTATGAGGTTCATTCAGCTTCTAAAAAATGAGTACTATACATTTTTCTTGGAAGTAAAGATAGCTTGGACAGATACTGATCACAAAATCCAAACATGTGCTCATTATCAAGGTGATCATGGAAAAATATGGTCATTAATATCATTTTACATAGGCCTAGCAACAAGTAGAGGGAACCTTTATTTTACTATCTATCTATCTATTGTCCTTTCAAGCCGAAGATGGCACATAGGGCAGAACTACAATCTCAAAAACAGAAACCTTGCGTGCCAAAGTGGCACATATTGCAGAGATCACTGCTTATTTTACTATATTTATAGTATATTTTGACGAGTAAGAAATGGAATGGAGAATTACTTCAACAAGACAGTTCAACAAAGAATGGAGAAAAAAAACAAGCCAAGCTGATGTTAAACTTTGAAAAGAATGTCTAGGAAACCTAGTGGCAAAGAGGAAGGTCAAGCTAAGAAAATAAAACATTTTTTTTGGTGTGTTCATCACATAATTAAACATGGATTCCTGACTGGGTACTTTTGAAAGTTACAAAGAGAATCTTATAGAGATACATCAAACCAGTGAAGTGATGTTTTATTGTTGTGATTCATGCACACTAAACAAAGTGATACAATGCCAGACAGAATAAATGAAATGCGGTTTTTTTAACATTTGTAATTAAAGAACATTGGTCAGAGAGGCAAGAGCAGCATGAATTGGCTCCTTCAATGAGATATAGCTGCTTGCACAGAACAGAGACAAATGGCAAGATTTGATAAAAGATCATTACAAGGATTGAAAACTATCTATCTATCTATTGATCTTTCGAGCCATAGCCGTAGGGCATAGACCAAGATACTCCTCCACTTATCTAAATTTTTATTCTAGCAGTTTTCAATCCTTCTAAAGATATTTTATAAAATCTCGCCATTTGTCTCTGTTCTGTGCATGTAACTCTATCTCATTGAGGGAACCGATTCCTGCTGCTCTTGCCTCTCTGATCAATGTTCTTCTCAGTGTCTCTCTGGGTCGGCCTCTTTTATTATTATTGAAAACTGCTAGAATAAAAATTTAGATAAGAGGAAGAGTATCTGGGTCTATGCTCTATGGACTGGCTATGGCTTGAAAGGTCAATAGATAGATAGTTTTTTCTAAGGATGTTCAAGATATTGTAAAAAAAAAAAAAGTACCCCCGTCTCGCCAAGTGGCGTATAGGGAATATGGTGTTAGTGACCATAAATTTTACAGACCTTCGGCACATGATTTTTGGGGTAATGTGGTCGGTATTACGCCCGTGCCCCTTCACTTTCCCAGAAAAAAATCCGGTACCGATTAAAGGCTGGGTGAACCTGGAAGCTGCCGGTTGGGATCGAACCCTACCCCTTGTCCTTTGTAGTCCAGTTCACTAACCACTGAGGTATCGCGGCTCCCCCAAGATAATGTAAGCAGCCAAAAATCTAATGAGGCTCCCATCATACGTTTTTTCTTTGGTTGCCATCTACACATCAAAGGTTGGCTACCATGGAGCACCCTTTTACTCTGACTCTTGTCTTGATGGTGCACTCTATCATAGGTTCACCTGTCCATTTTTTATGTTCAGTCCACTTTAGTCTTGGTCTGCCTCTGCCTCGTCTATCTTGTACTTTTCCCTCCAAGATGACTTTTAGTAGGATATTGTGTCTCTTTACAGGTCCTAAAAGCTTTAGTTGTTTTGTTTGAAATGTGTTTATGTAGTAGTTTCTTTTTTCATTTACGGCTGATTCAAAACTTTGCTGTTCATCTTCTTTGTCTTCCACCAAATTCTCCTCATTTTTCTATAAATCAACATTTCAGTTACTTAGGTTTTTTACTATTTTCTCATTTATTGTCCATGTTTCTGCACCGTAGCAAGAATCTTGAGTAGATATATAATTTGACAATAACAGCAAGATGCAAAATATCACAGATACCATAGCAGAAAAAGTAGGACTTGAAATCAAGAGGGATAAAAACAATAATGAAAAATAATAATATTCCAGAGAGCAATATATATCTCAATTGTCAGGCATTAGAAAGATTGGACAACTACATATATCTTGGTAGTAATATAGATCAAGAAGACAAAACAAAGAAAGAGATCAGAAGTAGGATAGCAAAAGCAGCAGCAAATTTTAAAAACATGTACAAAATATGGAAATAAAAAATACTAAGCAGGAAAGTCAAACTTAAAATATTCAACTCAAACACATTATCAACTCTTACCTGTGAAAGCTGGAAAACAACAAAAGAGATTGAGAGAAAACTAAACACTTTTGAAGACAAATGCCTAAGAAGAACACTCTGCATATAATGGAATGAATTCAAGATTAATATAGAGATGAGAGAAATGGCCATGCAACCACCAATCTCCTCTACAGAAAGAGAAAGAGAAGATGGACATTTATCAAGCATGTGCTAATAAGACACAGCAAGATAATTCCAAACAGGCTCTTCTATTGGAAACATCAGAATACAGAAAAAGAGGAAGACCTAGAGAGACACTGAAAAGAACACATCAGAAAAATCAAAAGTTGGTAGGCATAGACTCATTAAATAAGATCGAACATCTCACACAGACTAGAGATGGGTGGAGAAAAACCCTGTAGCCTTACACGACGTCTAACGGCACTTGAAGGATAAAGATTTAGTTCTGGTGTTCTTTGCTTTGATGCAATTTTATTTTTCATGTTGTTAAAACTGCTTTTTGCCATTTTTTTGGTTTATTTCTGTGTTACATTGTCTATCACTTGTTATATAAAATGTCTAAATTAACTATATTCTGGAACTCTTTCTAGATATTTTCCCAAATACTTTGATATCCACTTTGTAGATTTTGTGTGTTCTCTGCTTATAATCATAGTTTTAGTCACCAATAATGTGTCTATCACTTATTCATTGTTTCCCATTATTGCCATTTTCCCAAAACTAATCTTGATTATCTTGGGGACAGATTTCAGTTTTTCATCATCATCATTAAGTGCCATCTCTGCATCAAAGGTTGGATACCATGGAGTGCCATTCCACTCTGTCTCTTGCTTTGATGGTGCAGGTTGTCATAGGTTGACTTGTCCATCTTTTGATGTTACTTGTCCATGTTAGTCTTGGTCTGCCTCTGCTTCTATTACCTTGTATTTTCCCTTCCAAGATTACTTTTAGTAGGCTGTTGTGTCTTTTAACATGCCCCAAAAATAAATCTCATTTGTATTGTTTGAATTGTGTTTAGTAGTTCTCTTTTAATTTTTAGTTGTTTTAAGACTTCATCATTTGTTTTCTTTTCTTTCCAACCAATTTTTCCTACTCTTCTATAAATGCACATTTCAAAGGTTTTAATCTTCTGTTCTGTTTTCTTGTCTAATGTCCATGTTTCTGCACCTTTCAGGAATGTTGAGAAGATATAACATTTTGCTATTCTTAGTTTTAGGTTTTAGGCCTGGTGTTATTTGTCTTGATGTTAGAATATTTTTTTTCATGGCATTAACTCTTTTCATAAGGAAGCTTTTTATCGATGCAACGGAAGAGATTTCAGAAATAAAATTGTTCATGGTTTTAAGAATCAATCTGCATATTTATATTTATCTAACATATAACATATTATATAGGAATTTTTAGATAATTGAACAAGGTATTAGATTTCACCAATACCAAGATGATACAAGACTAGTAAAAAGAATATTGTTTTATGGCGTTCACACTAATCAAATTGATCGTGGCACACTATGTGGCGAAAAGTATGCTGCCAAAATCAGCATGGTGCACAGTGTGGCGAAACGTAAGGAAAGAGTTAAAAGTTAGTCAGTTCTTCAGTATTCGTGTAACTGACATGTTTGTTGGACAAGATCTGGAGCTTGTGGATTATCTTTGCATGAAAACTGTATGGCTGCAGTCTCATTTAATGTTCAGAGATGGCTATTTGGTTTGCAGTGTCCTGTTTGGTGTTGGAAGATTAGAAAACAGTTGAAATAGATGACAAAATAGATATGAAAAAAAAATGTGAATCAGAAATAGTGAAATGTATCAAAAGACAAGGCAATGAAAAGCATGACAAAACATAACACATGATACTGATACCTGTAGTAAAGGTCTCTGAAGCTAAGGTCAAGACCCCACTAGCTGTTCTTGCAGTGACCCTAACTGTGTAAGGTGTGTAAGGGATCAAGCCACACTCCTGAGCGCTCCGAATTGAGGCTGACAGCTCTTTTACTGTGACTGGGAAAGAATCATCACTGGCTCTCTTCACGGTTAACTGTCATGAAAATAATGGATACGATCTTACTGTGAACAATTCACTGAAGATATGAAGTGTTTGGGACTTACCCATCATCATCATCAGGTGCCATCTCCGCAACAAAGGTTGGCTACCCTGCAGTGCCATTCTGCTCTGTCTCTTGCTTTGACGGTGCAGGTTGTCATAGGCTGATTTGTCCATCTTTTAATATATATATATATATATATATATATATAAATAAGACCCCAACAATCATGTCGATGCTCAGATATAGAAGACTAAGATGGCTGGGGACATCCAGCGAATGGAAGAAAAACGCATCACGAAGCAAATACTATATGGTGAACTAATACATGGAAAAAGACAAATTGGCAGACCTAAACTACGATATAGAGATAACTGTAAATCATCTCTGAATGACTTCTCCATCTGTGAAAATGACTGGGAACATCTGGCAAGTGATTGTACATCATGTATAAGGAATGGTATAACATCATTTGAGACTGTGCTAAGGAAAAACTTATAAGAGAATAGACTCATGAAAAAGGATGGAAAACCCTGTGGTTCGGTGGGCCTGACTTGTTCATTCTGTGGCAGTGTGTGTTTGTCAAACATTGGTAGAATCAGCCATGAGAGAAGCTGTTCGACAAAAAAAAAGCCTACAAAAATACAAAATAGCCTCCACTAAACCATCTGACAAAACGAAAAGGGCCATATATATATATATATCTCATCATCAACAGCAAGTACCAGGCCTGCTAGCGTAGGTGATCATGTCCCTCCACAACTTTTGATCTCGACAGTTATTTATCATTTCTGTTCTTGACCTTCTGCCAAGCCGTTCTCTTAAGCTGTCTGGTATTTTTTCTCTTTGCTTCCCTCTATCGCTTCGTCCATCAAATTTTCCAGTTGTTACAATATATTCCAGTTGTTCTCTTCTCATTACATGGCCAAAAAATGATGATTGTTTCTTTCTAATATTGGAAATTAGCTCTCTTTTTGCTTTGACCTCTTTCAGAACATTTTCATTACTCTTCTTAGCTGTCCATGGTATTCTCAACATTCTTCTGTAAAACCACATTTCTACAGACTCCAGTGATTTTCTTGTCTGTTGTCCTATTGTCCATGATTCCCATCCATATGTTAAGACTAGCTCTACATAACATTTAAGAACTCTTTTTCTTGTTTCTATTGTCAAAAATGGATTGCATAGTATCTTCCTCATTTTTTGGAAAGCTGCTTTTGCCTGAGCCATTCTGCATCTCACCTCTTTTGTACATCTTCCGTCTGAGGTTAACAAAGTTCCCAAATATATATATATATATATATGTAAAATTAGGTATAAGAATATCCTGGGTAAATGATGACTTTTACTAGTTTTGTGACATAAAACTGGCCTCTGCTGGTACAGTGATCAAGATGCCTCAGAATTTGCTATGATACTCTTGTGCTATGATACACAATTGTTAAAAAAAAATTCTATTTGCAATAATCTGAATGTTTGTTTGACTTTTACCTTACAAAATGATATCTCTGTACCTGTATTAAATTTTATACTGATTATCTTGAAGGGTCACTACGATTTGAAGAATTAATGACTGGAACTGAATAAACAATATTGTAGACATTTTGTAAAAAGAAATATAATTTAGGAGAAAGTTAATGTGTTTCAAAACCAGTTGCCAAGTGTAAATTTAGTGCTAAAAATTGAACATTCTTTTTGCTCATTAATTCTACACATCATGTTTCCTTTCTCACTTGCCTTTCAGTATCAAGAGAAGATATCATTTGTGATCTTTGGCTCTTTGGTTTGCCTCTGCTGCTGTTATGTTTCCTAGTGTTTTTAATATTCCATCAATCAATCTTTTTCATGGTCGGTCCTTGAGTCTTATGTTCATGCAACATTTATTATTAAAGGCTCATTATGTTGCTTTTTTATATTTCTGTCTTACCACGTTGCCAACCTATTTTATCTGTTATTTCTTTACGTTTTCTATGATTGGGTAACCCACCACAAATTCGTCTTAGCTTATTCTCAATTCTTCATTTCTGATCTTATCTGTCAGACTGTCTCCTGTCATTTATCTAACACATTTCATCTTGGTAGTGGTTATTTTTGTTGTTGTTCTTGCATCTAGGGTCCAAGTCTGGCATTGGTAGCACAATGTTGGGATGAACATATAGATGTAGAGTGCCTGTTTTGCCACTAGAGTTATTTCCTTGTTGGACAATAGTAGTGATAGTTGTCTAATGATTTGATAAGCTTTGTTGCATCTTGAATCTATTTCTGCTGCTTGTGAATTGTTATTTGTCACTAGACTTCCTAGATATTTAAACTCCTCTACTTGTTTTAGTTGTCTGATGTCTCTCATCATGTTTATGCCTTTATTCCTCTGTTGTGATATTATTGACTTTTGTTTTGGTCATTTTTACATTGGTTGTCTGTGCTGTTGGATCTATTCAAGTCTTCTTGTAGGTCTTCAATTTTCCATGCATTAGTGCCTGACCACCCCCATGTAGGTGATAAACAATAGGGGAGGGGGTAAGTGCCCTTGTCTAACTCCTGTTCTAACTTCAAAGTGACCTGTATATCCTGCTGTTGATCTGACTGTGGAGCTGCTACCATTGAAGTAGAGACTTTTACAAAGGTTGATTAGTTGTAAACTTACTCTGTATGTTCTTAGTATCTCCTATACACTCTATCCTTGTTCCCTCAAAAGACAAAAATCACAAACTGTTAGGTCTGGTGATCTCGGAGGCCACTTGCAGCACACATGGCCATTTCATCCAGCTCAACCAATCCATCTGTTTGGAAGGTGCACGTTGAGGAATTTGTGGACAGTGAGATGCCAGTGTGGCTGTGTCTCATAATGTTC
Source organism: Megaustenia siamemsis (assembly GCA_032433765.1). Taxonomy (NCBI): domain Eukaryota; kingdom Metazoa; phylum Mollusca; class Gastropoda; order Stylommatophora; family Ariophantidae; genus Megaustenia; species Megaustenia siamemsis. The sequence continues at coordinate 35,189,458 of JAVIAB010000159.1, read as the reverse complement.
ACAAAGGTAGCCATACCCTTAGATGTTGGCTTACTCCGTATGTTGTTAGTATCTCCCACAGTTGTTCTCTGTTTACTCATTTGAATGATTTTCTTAGTCACTGAAAGCTACATACAGATTTTGATTGTGTTCTGTCATCTTTTCTGCAAGCTGTTTTAGGGTGAATAATGCACCAGTACATCCTCTATTTTTTTTAGAACCTCATTTAAGAATCGTTAATCTGTAGTTCTATAATTGGCATGAGCCTTTTTTTTTTTTAACAGAATTTTGGTATTATTTTCCCATATGGCTGAGAAGGGAGATTGTACAATTGTTCTTCAATATATTTTTTCCATTTCTGTTGCCTGTACTGGTTATTTGAGCTGATTAACCCTTTCTCTGAACTCAATATTGATGTCTATACTTGTATGCAGAGGAAGATTCTCTCTTACACCCAAATGTCCTCACAAAAAAATAGATTTACATTTCAATCAGCCTTGACCTCTTCAGTGACACCAACAACTGCCATTGAGCAAAGTTCATTTCTGTCTCCTTGAGCATGCTCATGGATTAACTGAAAAAGCAAAAGTGAACAAAAGTCTGTGCTTCAAGCCAAGTTATTGTCTTAGCTACTGCCATGACCTACATTGTCAAACTGCTTGTAGTTAAGGTAAATGTACTAGTGTCTTCCTTGACAATTCTTCCCCTGATCTGAGAAGCTATGAGCTCCATCTATGCCAAACAAGAGGCTCACATATATGACTAATTCACCGTCGTCTATGCCAAACAAGAGGCTCACATATATGACTAATTCACCGTCGTCTATGCCAAACAAGAGGCTCACATATATGACTAATTCACCGTCGTCTATGCCAAACAAGAGGCTCACATATATGACTAATTCACCGTCATAAAAATTATTTTAAAAAATCAAAGCCTGCAATTCTGCTTTCACAGCCACTGGGTTTTGTTTTCTGCATTCTCTTTTCAGTTTGATGCATACTGAGCAGGATGTACAACACTCTGCTGGCATTCATTCATCATCAGGTTCTATGTCTTCAAATAAACAAATCTGTTATCAGCCTGACCCATCCAAGATTCCCCTCCATTTTTACTACCTTCCTGACCTCTGATCTCACTGTACAGGAGGATTAATGACTACATTCAATTAGAGAAGTGGTTACAGATAGACAAACCCCATGTTTTATGCTTACTGCTATTTTTTCAGAAACAACAAGCAACACAAGCTAAAAGATATCAAATACAACTAATGTTATTACTAATATCAGTAACATCAGTAGAGATTGAAGCAATGGGTGATTTTGGAATAGAAATAATAACAAAAATTTTGAATGATATCTACAACACCAGTTATATACCAGGGGACCTGCTCAAATCAATATTCATAGCCCTACCAAAGAAATCTGGTGTGATTGTATGCGATGATCATCGCACAATAAGCCTTATGAGTCATATGACTAAGATATCACTAAGAATCATCATGTGAAGACTGCGAAACAAAATCAGTCCAGAAATTAGTGATGAACAGTGTGGTTTTGTTAGAGATAAAGGAACAAGCAATGCCATATACATCATACGATCTTTAGTAGAAAGAGCCATTGAGGAGAAAACAGATCTATATCTATATTTCATAGATTATACTAAAGCATTTGACAAAGTAAAGCACCAAGAAATAATCACAATTTTGGAAAGCATAAATGTAGACAGCAAAGATCTAAGAATAATAAAGAACATGTACTGGCAACAAACAGCGGCCATAAGAACTGGAAACCCATTGGGAATGTTTCAACAAATAAAACAGGGTGCCAGGCAAGGTTGTGTGCTGTCACTAGATTTGTTTAATATTTATAGAGAGATTATTTTAAGATCCACAAGGGGCATGCCTGGGATAACAATTGGAGGTCATAATATAAATAATCTAAGGTATGCTGATGATACAGTCTTAATAACCTAGAGTGAAAGTGAGTTACAAGAAATGTTGGACATTATAGTGAAAGAAAGCAAAAATAAAGGACTCAGCCTTAATAGCAGAAAGACAGAAGTAATGGTAACAACAAAGAAAAAGACATCACCTCAGTGCAAAATAAAGACAAGTGAAACAATATTAAAACAGGTAAATGAATTTAAATATGTCGGAACTTTGTTAACCTCAGACGGAAGATGTACAAAAGAGGTTAGAGGTAGAATGGCTCAGGCAAAAGCAGCTTTCCAAAAAATGAGGAAGATACTATGCAATCCATTTTTGACAATAGAAACAAGAAAAGAGTTCTTAAATGTTATGTAGAGCCAGTCTTGACATATGGATGTGAATCAATATGACAACAGGCAAGAAAATCACTGGAGTCTGTAGAAATGTGGTTTTACAGAAGAATGTTGAGAATACAATGGACAGCTAAGAAGTGTAATGAAAGCATTCTGAAAGAGGCCAAAGTAAAAAGAGAGCTAATTTCCAATATTAGGAAGAAACAATCATCATTTTTTTGGCCATGTAATGAGAAGAGAACAACTGGAATATATTGTTACAACTGGGAAAATTTAGGGACGAAGAGATAGATGGAAGCAAAGAGAAAAAAATTAGCTTAAGACAGCTTAAGAGAATGGCTTGGCAGAAGGTCAACAATAGAAATGATAAAGAACTGTCATGATTGAAAGTTGTGGAGAAACATGATCACCTACGCCAGCAGGTCTGGAATTTGATGATAATTATGATGAATAAGCAATATTATGCAATAGTAAGCCACAAGGTTTAGGGTTTAAGGATAAGAAAAGATTGTGCTGGCTTAAAAATACATTTAAAAAAGAAAAAAGAAACAAGAAATGACTTACAGTGAACCCAACTGTAACATTGACACCTGCTTGTGGGAGCTGCCAGGTAATGTTGAGACATGTCAAGTTTTTGCTGGCCGCCTGTATTGCCAGAGGGGGCGCTAGAGCTGGATCAAAAGGAACTGTTTGGACAGCATCCTTCAGTTGTGACCAGCTTGTTGTGGTGTCTCCATTCAGTGTACTCAATGCAATGTAATATATCATGTAATATGACTCGCGCTCTAATACCTGAAATTGAACAAACTTATGAAAATAAAATACAGAAGGTATTTTTGAATATCTACATATATTTGTACGATGTACTTCTTTGGTCATATATGCAGTTTGCATTGTTTTGTACTTTATGACTCAATGCTTCTATTTTCTGCAAACAATTCTTCCCAACTACTTCTTTAGTCTTTGGTTGATCTTCATCCAAGGTAGCAGTTGCTTTGTAGTCATTGTTGTCTCTCCTAAGGAAACCAAATTTACTGTAAAACAATTTTTCTCTAATTTGGTTTGCACCAAACTTTCCTTTTCCTTGGAGAATTGTCCGCCACAATTGTATGATTCTCCTGCATGGATGAGGTTTTCTCCCCAACTTTTGCTTTAACAGACCATGTGTATTGAGCATACACTTTGAATTTTGTGTTTGAATTGACATGTCTGGTTTTGCCAGCCTAGGTCTCAACATACAGCCTACAGTTGAGACTGCCATTTTGTCAGCCTTGTAAATGTAACTTTTTTTTGCCATTCAGAGAGTTAAAAAAAGACTTTGGCAATTTCCTACAATGTTCTAGAAATTAATGAAAATCTACTGTCAATAAATACTGTTCTTTCTGTAAGAAATAAAAATTGGATTTTATATTTTTTCAATGATCAACAACACATTCTGTGAGCGCTGATATATTCAGTATCACACTGGTCACCCTACTTCCAAGAAAAAATTGAATACCCATTTAAGGTTTGGTGAACCTATGAGCCAGCAATTGGGACAGAATTCAACCTCTTGTAGTGCCTGGTTCACTAATCACACATCTAATGTGGTTCCTATATTTTCAATAACATCTTTTAATCTTTCAGAAAACAACTCTATTATTTCTTCTTCTGCTTTCCTTCCTCATCTGCTGTTCAAGTCAAGGGGAGATATAATTTGTGGACTTTTGCCCTTTTGTTGGCTGCTGTGGTGTTTTAATATGCCATCAATCCATGTTTTTTGTGGCCAACCCTTGAGTCTGGTGCTCTCATAACATTTATTAAAAGCTTGTTATGTTGTGTTTTAGTCATTCTGTCGTACCATGTGGCCAACCTATTTTATATGTTGTTTCTTTATGTATTCTAAGGCAGGAATTCGGATCCTACCATTTTTCTTAGTTTTAATTTTTTGATCTTATCTCTCAGGCTGTTTCCTGTCATTTGTCTAACACATTTCATATAGGTAGTTGTTATTTTTCTTGAGTCTAGAGTCTAGGTCTGGCATTGGTAGTACATTGGAAAGAAGATTGTGTTATAGAGTGCCTGTGTTTGCTTCTAGTGCTATTCCCTTGTTGGATAATAGTGGTGATAGTTGTCTGATGATTTGACAAGCTTTGTTGCATCTAGAGTCTACTTCTGTTGCTTGTGAATTGCCATTTGTCACTAGACTTCTTAGATATTTAAGTTCCTGTACTTGTTTTAGTTGTCTGCTGTGTATCTTTATTTTGATGTTCTGTTTCTCTTATGCAGTGTTCATGACTTCTATTGTTTGAAAGCTCTATAATACATCTATTGACTGGTTAGTATTTCAGTACAGTTGAATGTACAGCTTAATAAATCCTTCTCAAATACCATGAGATATTTCGAAAGCAAACATGTCAACTCTTTTAACAATAAGAACAACATAAGAATATATAAGTAAGTTTTATCACGTTCCTAATTAAAATATATCCTGTGTGTTACTGGGGCTTCATTATGAGGAAAGTAGAGAATAGTGACACTGTGACCTTCCAGGCATGTCGTAAGAGGCGACTAAGGAGGTTGATCGATGCTTTAACAAGCTGTCATTGTAGAAAGTATTGTTACGGAAACAGAGCCATAGATTTTAGAAGCAGTGATCTCTGCAATATGTGCCATTTTGGCATGCAAGGTTTCTGCTTTTGAGATTGTGGTTCTGCCCTATGTGCCATCTTTGGCTCGAGAGGACAATAGATAGATAGATAGAATTAAAATAGAAAAACCTGAATTGTATAGATAAGTTGCAGAAAATAAAATACTAGATTATCAGATACCAATGGGAACATGGAGAGTGGGTAGTTGAATTGCTAACTTGTAGTCCAAACCAGGAGAAGCAGGTTTGAATCATGGTAAGGTCAAATATTTATTTCGATTGTGGGTGAAAGAAAAACTCAGACCAAAATTTTGTGGCAACTGGACAAGCTGCCTTTATTCTCCATATACTGGGGCTGCTCTGGCTGCTGGTTTATGGCTTTTGAGAGGCAATCTGGCTATTTCAACATACCTACACTTCTTACAGTTCTCGTACACTTCACTTACAACCCCAACACCATTCTGTCATGTACACACATGTTAAATCATCACATCAGAGACTTCAATTCATCCAGCTCCTGACACACAATAGTGATGACAAAGGATCGTGAAATTCACAGATGCTTCATGCCAAATAGTTCATGAAATAAACTGAATCTGTTGTCCAGGGCTACCAGAACTTCAATCACATGAATCTAAAACTCCTCTGTTGTCTGTTTCAACCTACTCCCTACCACCTTCTCTAACATCAACTTCTACTCCAAATATCAAAATGTCTCTAATTATAATAGTCCATCTTCATATGACATCATGTTCTCTCTGTTCATCAAGGTTCAGTATCTCCAAAAATATATCCTTCTTGTCTAAGACATCGCTCTTTATCTAGTAGGTAGTTTGATGATCACTCAATGCTCTATGGATGTTATACAACTCCTTTACTCAATACCAATGTGCTGCCTTCTGCTCCCAGAGATGTTGACCATTCCATCTCAAACATGCAAACACATCCTTTTTTCCTGAGATCCCAGTGTCAACTAACTCAGTTTTATTTCTTGCTGCTAAACCCTAAAAATTGCTACCATTGCCTGGGATCTTTTTATCATGACCCTTCATCTATGTTTCTCTCCTACATATTTCTGTAGCCGGGAGATATAGGGATGTAAGGAAATAGATGTAGTTGGGTATAGGGTAAAGACAATAGGAGAACCATTGTAGGTAATATGAGATTTGAGAGCCACCGTGAGTTGAGACAGTGGCCCGGGGCAGTGATAGTGTTGAGTGAAGATTGTCAGAAATTTGTGCAATAAGTGAACGATGAGAAACTCTAGAGTGAGCTGTCTTAAGATGGGGAGATTGATTTGATTGGCTGAGTGATGACGTTGGTGAGCTGTGATTGGATGGAATATGAGATACTTAAAGGGCTGGAGAGAGGGAAAGACAAGTTCCAGCTTAGGTCAGTTTGGTTGGTAGAGGGAAGTTCAGCTAAGTTCCAGCTTAGGTCAGTTTGGTTGGTAGAGGGAAGTTCAGCTAAGTTGGAGCTTAGGTCAGTTTGGTTGGTAGAGGGAAGTTCAGCTAAGTTGGAGCTTAGGTCAGTTTGGTTGGTTGAGGGAAGTTCAGCTAAGTTGGAGCTTAGGTCAGTTTGGTTGGTAGAGAGAAGTTCAGCTAAGTTCTAACTTAGGTCAGTTTGGTTGGTTGAGGGAAGTTCAGCTAAGTTCTAACTTAGGTCAGTTTGGTTGGTAGAGAGAAGTTCAGCTAAGTTGGAGCTTAGGTCAGTTTGGTTGGTTGAGGGAAGTTCAGCTAAGTTGGAGCTTAGGTCAGTTTGGTTGGTAGAGAGAAGTTCAGCTAAGTTCCAGCTTAGGTCAGTTTGGTTGGTAGAGAGAAGTTCAGCTAAGTTGGAGCTTAGGTCAGTTTGGTTGGTAGAGGGAAGTTCAGCTAAGTTCTAACTTAGGTCAGTTTGGTTGGTAGAGAGAAGTTCAGCTAAGTTGGAGCTTAGGTCAGTTTGGTTGGTAGAGGGAAGTTCAGCTAAGTTCTAACTTAGGTCAGTTTGGTTGGTAGAGAGAAGTTCAGCTAAGTTCTAACTTAGGTCAGTTTGGTTGGTTGAGAGAAGTTCAGCTAAGTTCTAACTTAGGTCAGTTTGGTTGGTAGAGGGAAGTTCAGCTAAGTTCTAACTTAGGTCAGTTTGGTTGGTTGAGAGAAGTTCAGCTAAGTTCTAACTTAGGTCAGTTTGGTTGGTAGAGAGAAGTTCAGCTAAGTTCTAACTTAGGTCAGTTTGGTTGGTAGAGAGAAGTTCAGCTAAGTTCTAACTTAGGTCAGTTTGGTTGGTTGAGAGAAGTTCAGCTAAGTTCTAACTTAGGTCAGTTTGGTTGGTTGAGAGAAGTTCAGCTAAGTTCTAACTTAGGTCAGTTTGGTTGGTAGAGGGAAGTTCAGCTAAGTTCCAGCTTAGGTCAGTTTGGTTGGTAGAGAGAAGTTCAGCTAAGTTCTAACTTAGGTCAGTTTGGTTGGTTGAGGGAAGTTCCAGCTTAGGTCAGTTTGGTTGGTAGAGGGAAGTTCAGCTAAGTTCCAGCTTAGGTCAGTTTGGTTGGTAGAGGGAAGTTCAGCTAAGTTCTAACTTAGGTCAGTTTGGTTGGTTGAGGGAAGTTCCAGTTTAGGTCAGTTTGGTTGGTTGAGGGAAGTTCAGCTAAGTTCCAGCTTAGGTCAGTTTGGTTGGTTGAGGGAAGTTCCAGCTTAGGTCAGTTTGGTTGGTTGAGGGAAGTTCAGCTAAGTTGGAGCTTAGGTCAGTTTGGTTGGTAGAGAGAAGTCCAGCTAAGTTCCAGCTTAGGTCAGTTTGGTTGGTTGAGGGAAGTTCAGCTAAGTTGGAGCTTAGGTCAGTTTGGTTGGTTGAGGGAAGTTCAGCTAAGTTCTAACTTAGGTCAGTTTGGTTGGTTGAGGGAAGTTCAGCTAAGTTCTAACTTAGGTCAGTTTGGTTGGTTGAGGGAAGTTCAGCTAACTTCCAGCTTAGGTCAGTTTGGTTGGTTGAGAGAAGTTCAGCTAAGTTCTAACTTAGGTCAGTTTGGTTGGTAGAGAGAAATTCAGCTAAGTTCTAACTTAGGTCAGTTTGGTTGGTAGAGAGAAATTCAGCTAAGTTCTAACTTAGGTCAGTTTGGTTGGTAGAGAGAAATTCAGCTAAGTTCTAACTTAGGTCAGTTTGGTTGGTAGAGAGAAATTCAGCTAAGTTCTAACTTAGGTCAGTTTGGTTGGTAGAGAGAAATTCAGCTAAGTTCTAACTTAGGTCAGTTTGGTTGGTAGAGGGAAGTCCAGCTAAGTTCCAGCTTAGGTCAGTTTGGTTGGTAGAGGGAAGTTCCAGCTTAGGTCAGTTTGGTTGGTTGAGGGAAGTTCAGCTAAGTTGGAGCTTAGGTCAGTTTGGTTGGTTGAGGGAAGTCCAGCTAAGTTCCAGTTTAGGTCAGTTTGGTTGGTTGAGGGAAGTTCAGCTAAGTTGGAGCTTAGGTCAGTTTGGTTGGTTGAGGGAAGTCCAGCTAAGTTCCAGCTTAGGTCAGTTTGGTTGGTTGAGGGAAGTTCAGCTAAGTTGGAGCTTAGGTCAGTTTGGTTGGTTGAGGGAAGTTCAGCTAAGTTCCAGCTTAGGTCAGTTTGGTTGGTTGAGGGAAGTTCAGCTAAGTTGGAGCTTAGGTCAGTTTGGTTGGTAGAGGGAAGTTCAGCTAAGTTCCAGCTTAGGTCAGTTTGGTTGGTAGAGGGAAGTTCAGCTAAGTTCCAGCTTAGGTCAGTTTGGTTGGTAGAGGGAAGTTCAGCTAAGTTCTAACTTAGGTCAGTTTGGTTGGTAGAGGGAAGTTCAGCTAAGTTGGAGCTTAGGTCAGTTTGGTTGGTAGAGGGAAGTTCAGCTAAGTTCCAGCTTAGGTCAGTTTGGTTGGTTGAGGGAAGTTCAGCTAAGTTGGAGCTTAGGTCAGTTTGGTTGGTAGAGAGAAGTCCAGCTAAGTTCCAGCTTAGGTCAGTTTGGTTGGTTGAGGGAAGTTCAGCTAAGTTGGAGCTTAGGTCAGTTTGGTTGGTAGAGGGAAGTTCAGCTAAGTTGGAGCTTAGGTCAGTTTGGTTGGTTGAGGGAAGTTCAGCTAAGTTGGAGCTTAGGTCAGTTTGGTTGGTAGAGAGAAGTCCAGCTAAGTTCCAGCTTAGGTCAGTTTGGTTGGTTGAGGGAAGTTCAGCTAAGTTGGAGCTTAGGTCAGTTTGGTTGGTAGAGAGAAGTCCAGCTAAGTTCCAGCTTAGGTCAGTTTGGTTGGTTGAGGGAAGTTCAGCTAAGTTGGAGCTTAGGTCAGTTTGGTTGGTAGAGAGAAGTCCAGCTAAGTTCCAGCTTAGGTCAGTTTGGTTGGTTGAGGGAAGTTCAGCTAAGTTGGAGCTTAGGTCAGTTTGGTTGGTAGAGGGAAGTTCAGCTAAGTTCCAGTTTAGGTCAGTTTGGTTGGTTGAGGGAAGTCCAGCTAAGTTGGAGCTTAGGTCAGTTTGGTTGGTAGAGGGAAGTTCAGCTAAGTTGGAGCTTAGGTCAGTTTGGTTGGTTGAGGGAAGTTCAGCTAAGTTGGAGCTTAGGTCAGTTTGGTTGGTAGAGAGAAGTCCAGCTAAGTTCCAGCTTAGGTCAGTTTGGTTGGTTGAGGGAAGTTCAGCTAAGTTGGAGCTTAGGTCAGTTTGGTTGGTAGAGGGAAGTTCAGCTAAGTTCCAGTTTAGGTCAGTTTGGTTGGTTGAGGGAAGTCCAGCTAAGTTGGAGCTTAGGTCAGTTTGGTTGGTAGAGGGAAGTTCAGCTAAGTTGGAGCTTAGGTCAGTTTGGTTGGTAGAGGGAAGTTCAGCTAAGTTGGAGCTTAGGTCAGTTTGGTTGGTTGAGGGAAGTTCAGCTAAGTTGGAGCTTAGGTCAGTTTGGTTGGTAGAGGGAAGTTCAGCTAAGTTGGAGCTTAGGTCAGTTTGGTTGGTAGAGGGAAGTTCAGCTAAGTTGGAGCTTAGGTCAGTTTGGTTGGTAGAGGGAAGTTCAGCTAAGTTGGAGCTTAGGTCAGTTTGGTTGGTAGAGGGAAGTTCAGCTAAGTTGGAGCTTAGGTCAGTTTGGTTGGTAGAGGGAAGTTCAGCTAAGTTGGAGCTTAGGTCAGTTTGGTTGGTAGAGGGAAGTTCAGCTAAGTTGGAGCTTAGGTCAGTTTGGTTGGTTGAGGGAAGTTCAGCTAAGTTGGAGCTTAGGTCAGTTTGGTTGGTAGAGGGAAGTTCAGCTAAGTTGGAGCTTTGGTCAGTTTGGTTGGTAGAGGGAAGTTCAGCTAAGTTGGAGCTTAGGTCAGTTTGGTTGGTAGAGGGAAGTTCAGCTAAGTTGGAGCTTAGGTCAGTTTGGTTGGTAGAGGGAAGTTCAGCTAAGTTGGAGCTTAGGTCAGTTTGGTTGGTAGAGGGAAGTTCAGCTAAGTTGGAGCTTAGGTCAGTTTGGTTGGTAGAGGGAAGTTCAGCTAAGTTGGAGCTTAGGTCAGTTTGGTTGGTAGAGGGAAGTTCAGCTAAGTTGGAGCTTAGGTCAGTTTGGTTGGTTGAGGGAAGTTCAGCTAAGTTCCAGCTTAGGTCAGTTTGGTTGGTAGAGAGAAGTTCAGCTAAGTTGGAGCTTAGGTCAGTTTGGTTGGTAGAGGGAAGTTCAGCTAAGTTGGAGCTTAGGTCAGTTTGGTTGGTAGAGGGAACAAGCATTAAAGGGACAAGATATAGAACAATGTTATTTGATAGAAAAATGAAGACATATAATACAGACAACATGCACCTTATTGGTATATTTGCCATAAGACTGGCCATCTCCTACAACAAATTCTCTCCTTTTGGTAACAGCATCTGGTGACAGTTCAGCTGTGACATAGCCAGGTACTCCAGCAAACCGCCTGTTAATAAATAGTAAAAAGAAAACCAACATTATATTTTCATCTTCATTATCATCATGGAATACCATGTCTGTTAATGTTGGTGATAATGTCATACTATGTCTGTTAATGTTGGTGATGATGTCTGTTAATGTAGGTGATAATGTTATACTATGTTTGTTAATGTTGGTGATAATGTCTGTTAATGTAGGTGATAATGTCTGTTAATGTTGGTGATAATGTCATACTATGTCTGTTAATGTAGGTGATAATGTCTGTTAATGTTGGTGATAATGCCTGTTAATGTTAGTGATAATGTCATACTATGTCTGTTAATGTAGGTGATAATGTCTGTTAATGTTGGTGATAATGTCATACTATGTCTGTTAATGTAGGTGATAATGTCTGTTAATGTTAGTGATAATGTCATACTATGTTTGTTAATGTTGGTGATAATCTCATACTATGTCTGTTAGCCCTAGATTACGAGACCGTACGTAAAATTACAGCATCAAAACACAAATTCTTCCAAATTTGATTGTTTTGTTGTGTTCAAACATTACCTACCTTCATGTACCTTCCTAATTACTACTTCTGGTGACCCCTGAGTGTTTAATTTATTTCTATTGATGTAGGATTAAACATTTTTTTTTTTCATTTTGTGTGATATGGTCCTATAATATGAAAAAAAATTGCCAAATTTAAACAAATTTGTGTTTTTCTTTTTTTTTTTTCCAAAGCGCGCCACATGTAGATACTTTCTTGAATCTACTAACATGAACATGCAGGCATACCAAAACAGTGACAGAGATACAGAATAAAAATGAGTTATAAGTACTTGGATACTAATAACGACTAGACAATGACAGAGATACAGAATAAAAATAAGTTATAAGTACTTGGATACTAATAACTACTAGACAATGACAGAGATACAGAATAAAAATAAGTTATAAGTACTTGGATACTAATAATTAGTAGACAGTGACAGAGATACAGAATAAAAATAAGTTATAAGTACTTGGATACTAATAACTACTAGACAATGACAGAGATACAGTATAAAAATGAGTTATAAGTACTTGGATACTAATAATTAGTAGACAGTGACAGATACAGAATAAAAATAAGTTATAAGTACTTGGATACTAATGGTGAACTCATTAGGGAGTCCAGACTCAGAGGTCACCAATCACTTTAGAGATATCTGGCTAAGAGACAATGTAACATGGACGCCAAGTCATAGGTGATTGCTGCACTAAATTGTGACATGTGACAATGAATAAACAGACTTAAAATGAGGCGTCACCTCACTTGACTAAAGAAAAAAACAAGTTACATAAGAGGTCAGATACAGTTTTTGGCTGGCAGCATACTTGCAGACATTTATAGCTTTTTAAAAGCAACCTGCATAGTCACAGCAGGCTCCACAGAGAGATCATCTCAAGGGGTGCTTTAGTCCAGTGTCTTATGTAGTCATGGAGACTTCAGCATTACGCAAGAACACTTACTGATTATGTTTTAGGTGTCAGACTATTTTTAGGAAGCTCTATGGAAAGGTGATATGAGGTTTTGGTCAGCTTTGGGTCATTGACCATGCAAGTTGACCATAAGTTTGAAAATAGATCATTTTTCTTCTTCATTCAATAACCCTGGCCCATTGAGGCACTACTGACAGACATCGTCAATCTTCTCTATTTCCCTCTATCTTCAGTCATGCATAGGCAATCTGTAAAGTCAAGGCCTGTCCACTCTTTGGTATTATCTTTCCATCTCTTTCTCTGCCAACTTAGGTCAGACAATTGAGATGTGTGGCCATGCCACTTTATGTTGCTTCACAATAGTCTAAAGATCATCATTTGATTGCTTGTTGTATCCTTTGTGAACTTTTGAGACGCTTTCATGATACCATCAAAGTAAGAGATACCCAAATCTTACATTGACATTTCATCTCTACAGCTTGTATCTAATTCTGTCCATATTTCACAAACATATATAAAAAACTGATGTAACAAGTGTTTCTCATCACATGTTATGAGAAGAGAACAGCTGGAATATATTGTAAAAAAAAAAGGAAAGTACCCCCGTCATGCCAAGTGGCATATAGGGAATATGGTGTTCATCATCATCATCATCGTGTGCCTTCTCCGCAACGAAGGTTGGCTACCACGGATCACCATTCTACTCTGTTTCTTGCTTTGATGGTGCAGGCTGTCATAGATTGACTTGACCATCTTTTGATGTTACTCGTCCATGTTAGTCTTGGTCTGCCTCTGCCTCTTTTACCTTGTATTTTTCCTTCCAATATTACTTTTAGTAGGCTGTTGTGTCTTTTAACATGCCTCAAAAATTTCATTTGTCTTGTCTTAATTATATTTAGTAGTTCTCTTTTTATTTTCAGTTGTTTTAAAACTTCATCGTTTGTTATCTTTTGTTTCCATCCAATTCTACCTATTCTTCTATAAATCCACATTTCAAAGGCTTCAATTTTCTGTTCTGTTTTCTTGTCTAATGTCCATGTTTTTGCACCATACAGGAATATTGAGAAGATGTAACATTTTGCCATTCTTAGTTTCAGCCCTGCTGATATTTGTTTTGTTGTTAGTATATTTTTCATGGCATTAAAATTACTTTTTGCCATACCTATTCTTTTGTTTATTTCAGTTTTGCATTTTCCATCATTGGTTATAGTATGTCCCAGGTAGTTGTAACTCTGGACTGTCTCCAAATGTATTCCCTCAACTGTGATATTTACTTGTAGGTCTTGAGAATATTCTTATATGGTGTTAGTGACAATAAATTTTATAGACCTTTGGCACATGATTTTCGGGGTAATGTGGTCGGTATTATGCCCGCCGCCGCTTTACTTTCCCAGAAAAATCCGGTACCCATTTAAGGCTGGGTGAACCCGGAAGCCGTCGGTTGGGATTGAACCCTACCCATTGTCCTATGTAGTCCAGTTCACTAACCACTGAGCTATGGCAGAAGGTCAACAACAGAAATGATAAATAACTGCTGAAATTGAAAGTTGTGGAGAGACATGATTACCTAAGCCAGCAGGCATGGTATTTGATGATGATGTCCTATCAGTTTGAGCCAAATGTTCCTATCTTTCCATCAAGGTTTTAAACTTATTAAGGAAACAAGTGATTAGATAACAGCTTAATGAAGACTGGGAGACACAATAGCTCAGTTTTTAGTGAACTGAACTACAAAGGACAAGAGGTAGGGTTCAATCCCAACCGACGGCTTATTGTTCACCGAGCCTTTAATGCATCCACTGATTTTTTTCTGGGAAAGTGAAGCGGCACGGACGTAATACCAACCACATTACCCCAAAAATCATGTGCCGAAGGTCTGTAAAATTTATGGTCACTAACACCGTATTCACTATACGCCACTTGGCGTGACGGGGGTACTTGATTGATTAATGAAGACTAGCATAGCATGAGCATATAAGCAAAAGTAAGCAGGAATTGAATAACTCACTTGGTTCTACTATTTGGCATTAGATAAGTCTGAATCTCATATGCTGTAATGGGCACATCAAGAGACACAACCGGTTCTATTGCTATAGTAATGTTGGTGTATGTAGACCTGATAAAGACTGGTGCCACAGGTGTAGGTGGTGTTCCATGTCCTGCATAGAAAAAAAAGTGAAACCATCATTATTATGTGTACTTCACGTAAAGGTAAAGGTAAAGTACAAGACTTGAACTTGACTCTTAGCACGCAAGTTTTCAACTATATATGCTTGGTCACCTATCCAGAAGTATTAGAGTCTTAGAAGAGATAGTGTCACTTCAAGCATCAAAATTCATGATACGAAGCGGCATTCCTCACCTTCCCAGAGCAATACCCTGGTACCCATTTCTGCTAGCGGCTGGGTCGACCGCAGGGGTATTATTTTTCTAACCACAAGTACAATTCACACTGCTTCCAGTGGGAATCAAACACGGATTGTCCGAACGTCAGTAGCCAACTTGGGTGGGTTTCCCAACTACGCTGCCAAGGGCCCTCCTTATTTCACATTCTCAATCAACCATGAGTGGTTGTGACATGATATACATAAGCAATCACAGAGGCTTTGAAACTTCAGGGACTGGTGTGGGTTTACAGCTCTGGTTGTACAGGGGCTTGTGACAATCACAGAGGCTTTGAAACTTCAGGGACTGGTGTGGGTTTACAGCTCTGGTTGTACTGGGGTTTGTGACAATCACAGAGGCTTTGAAACTTCAAGGACTGGTGTAGATTTACAGCTCTGGTTGTACAGGGGTCTGTGACAATCACAGAGGCTTTGAAACTTCAGGGACTGGTGTAGATTGACAGCTCTGGTTGTACTGGGGTTTGTGACAATCACAGAGGCTTTGAAACTTCAGGGACTGGTGTGGGTTTACAGCTCTGGTTGTACAGGGGTTTGTGACAATCACAGAGGCTATGCTATGGCATTAAGAAGAAGCTACCAGTGATTGGAAACCAGATCATGGACAGAAAATACAGAATGAAGCCATGAGCATTATCTTGGGTTGTATGAGGGACACTTCCTGTGTAGCAATGAGGTATCTTCTTGACTTTTCAGAGCAAATGGTGTCTTTTCCAATTTTAATTAATTATATCACCAATTTTAATTTATTACTCGCTTGGTTCTTGATCCTTTCCCGCACCACAACATCACAAAGGGCTTGTAGTATTTTTTTCCCATCCGTCTCTATTCTGGGTGAGATTTTCGATCTTATCTAATGAGTCTATGCCTGCCAACTTTGCTTCTCTGATAAGTGTTCTTTTTAGTGTCTCTTTAGGTCTTCCTCTTTTTCTGTATCCTGATGTTTCCCATAGAAGAGCCTGTTTTGGAATTCTCTTGTTGTCTCTTCTCAGCACATGTCCAACCTAACCTAATCTTCTTTCCTTAATTGAAGATAAGATTTTTAGTTGCATGGCCATTTCTCTCATTTCAATATTAGTATGAAGTCATTCCATTGTACACAGAGTATTTTCCTTAGGCATTTGTCTTCAAATGCATTTAGTTTTTTTCTCAATCTCTTTTGGTGTTTTCCAGCTTTCACATGCATAGGTAAGAGCTGACAATACATTTGAGTTAAATATTATAATTTTGGTTTTTTTTGTTTAGTAGTTTTTGATTTTCCTATTTTGTCCAGGTTTTAAACATTTGTTGCTGCTTTTGCTATCCTGCTTCTGATCTCTTTCTTTATTTTACCTTCTTGATGGAAAACAGACCATTTGTGTGACGTCATGCATTTATTCTTATTTCAAATATACAGAAGTGCAAAAAATAGGTATGCTTATACAGGTGCCAACTGATCAAATTAAAACAAACCTACATTTTAAATGGAATATATATATCCAGGCCAAGATAAGCCATGAAAGCATATAATCAATATAAATGTAGTTTTAACTAAAATGTTGACAATGGCAACTGTCTAGTATAAGCTAAAAGAGGTAGTCCGATTGTGTCTTGCTAATAGGAAGACAACAAACCCACTACAACAAGCCCACTGCAACAAACCCACTGCAACAAACCCACTGCAACAAACCCACTGCAACAAACCAACTGCAACAAACCCACCGCAACAAACCCACCACAACAAACCTGCAACAAACAAACTTTGCAACAAACCCACTGCAACAAACCCACTGCAAGAAACCCACTACAAAAAACCCACCGCAACAAACCCACCGCAACAAATCCACCACAACAAACCAACCACAACAAACCAACCACAACAAACCAACCACAACAAACTCACTATAACAAACCCACTACAACAAACCAACTACAACAAACCCACTGCAACAAACCCACCACAACAAATCCACTGCAACAAACTCACTGCAACAAACCCACCACAACAAATCCACTGCAACAAACCCACTGCAACAAACTCACTGCAACAAACCCACTGCAACAAACCCACTACAACAAGCCCACTGCAACAAGCCCACTACAACAAACCAACTACAACAAACCAACTACAACAAACCCACTGCAACAAACCCACTACAACAAGCCCACTACAACAAACCCACTACAACAAACCAACTACAACAAACCCACTACAACAAACAAACTATAACTAACCAACTATAACTAACCCAATACAACTAACCAACTACAACAAACCCACTACAATGAACCCACTACAACAAACCCACTACAATAAACCCACTGCAACAAAACCATTACAACAAAACAAACCCACTACAAAAAACCAAGCACACTACTGGATTCTGGAGGTGTAAAAAATGTAATGTTTTTTCCCATTTGTAAGACATTTTTTGGTCTGGTGTATAGGCTTGCCTTTAAGTCTTTCCCTTCCCAGTAACATTCACACCAGCACTGTTACTTCGCTTTTTGCTTCCCAGTAACACTCTCTCAAGCTTTTGCGAAATATCTAAATAATTCTTCCATATCTTTTTTTTAAGTCTTACAGTAGTTCATTGTATAGAAGAGTGGTTTCCCCTGCTTAAATATCCACTTATAAAGGGTTAATTAACTTCTCCTCTTGTGTAAACTACACATTCACATCCAAGAGTGAATCAGTGAAGGTCACAAAATCATATTCTCTCTGTGGTTTTACTAACTACAGGTCAGGTGGCTTCTGTTAGATTGGAAATGATAACTTACCACCATTGTGTGTCTATATGTTTGGAATTGGAGTCATCAACGATGGCCTAACATCATCAAGTGCTACGATGATCATCATTTTCGGGAGGATGCGAACTTCCATGGTATATGGTGGATAGGCGGCAGGAACCATTGAAGGCTATGTCTGAAAAGTGTTCCTTCTTGCAGTTTCCTCATATTCCAAGTCCGGCTTGTTGCAGGAGCTACTGAGTTAAGTGCTCTGTGCACACCGTGAGCTGTGTGTCTCATCCGTTTTGATCCTGCTTCGATATCCCGCTTGTTTACGATGAATGATGATATCGTATGACAGGGAACAGTTGGCTGTGTTCACTTTCTGCGCGGTTTCGCCTTATGTCTTTTGGCGTATGTTGAGACTGCTACGATGGGGACTACAGTTACCTTTCTTTGTTTGGGAGATGTGTTAGTAATTCGGATGATTCCACTGGCACGGGCGGTTGAGCAATTATGGATTTTAATTCGTTTGCAGTGATACCGAGGCCTTCCATAACCAATAACCAATTGTTGGGAATACATTCGATATCTAAAGTGTACCTCGGATTGTGTTTTTTTGTTGTTTTTTTTGTCATGTTATTATGACTACGAATGGAAAATGGGTGAAACAATGTTGGGTTCCCTATGGATTATTTAAATGACTACTACAGCCATGAAAAGTAAGTATACTAAATTTCTGTAAGGAAATGCATGTTTACATTATTATAGTTGTAATTGTAGTTAGTCGAAGGCTCCGTTATCACTGCAAATAAATGAAAATCCATAATTGGTAAACTGCCTATGCTAGTGAAATCATCCGAATTAACATCTCATTGAAATGAAATATCGCAACAAAGAAAGACAGCTGCAGTCCCCATCATAGCAGCTGCAGTAGATGAACAAAAGACATAAGGCGTAACCCAACCAAGTTTGGTGTGAATGCAGCCAAACTGTCCTTCATCATACGATATCATTCATCGTAAACAATTGGAATAACAAAACATGATACGGATAAAAATTCACAATGGGCACAGAGCACTAAACTCTCCGGCAGCAAGTCAGACTTGGAATTTCAGGAAACTACAACAAGGAACACTATTCAAACAGAGCCTCAACAGTTCCTGTCACCTATCCACCATATTAACAGGAAGTCCGTACTTTACATTATTATATTTTGTTGTATTGCGAATGAGTAGTCTGTGAGTAACATTTTCATCTGTCAACTTTCATTCTCCTCTTTCTTCACATTCAAATCTCATCCCAATATTATTTCCATCTTGTGCTATAATCCTTCTTTAATTTGATATATAATATGATATGCCTTACTTTAAAATAACATTTTAACCAAATTTTAACATTGGTGACATCAGGTTTTCAAAAATATAAGTCAGATAACTCAATAGAGCAGAAAAATAATCAGGAAGAGAATGAGAAAAAAGATATGGAAGGTAGGCCCTACATTCAACAGCTAATCTACTACCATCTAAAGAACTAAGTCACTCAACACTCAAGTTGAAAACTGATTGCTAATATTTAGAAAGAAAAGTAGGAAATATAGACCTGTGCTGAACTGGTGTGTAGCTGAAGTCACAATGCCATCTATGTTGTTGGCTGAGATGGTCACACTGTACAGGGTGCTAGGTCTCAGCTGACACATCTGGTAGGAATTCTGGGAAATGTCAATACCTTCTGCTCTGAGTGTTGGAGTGTTCATATCTGATGATACTTTTTTCATTTCCAACTAAATTGAAAAGACAAAGATGACAGAATAGTTGAAAGATGATAAATCATGAATGAGTAGCTTAAAAATGATAAATTATGAACTTTTATAAGCAGATTATGATAGGCCATTATCTTTCTCTTCTTTCTTTTCCTCATCTGATGTTGCATAGAGGTGTTGCATTAGAAAGAAGGAATGTTTAATTTCATCTGATGTCTGTACATCTTGCATTGCTTGTTCTTTCGGTCACTTCATTTTTAGATGTAATATCACTCTTGAGCACATCTGGACTATTAAGATAGAAATGTGTTTGTTCTTGCATAGGTCTTTTACTCCATTTGTTTTTTTCTTTGTCTATCTCTTGCTCTCTGCCCTGATGTTTTGAGGCAGAAAGCTTTTGATGTTGACTAGTCTAGTTTTATTCTTACAATTTGTTCAAACTGTTTTGATATGTCATTATAATGATTATAAATTATTCAGTTTAGAAATAGACTCAGATAAAGAAGTATTTAAGAAATGTTTTAAAAGAATGTTATATATTTGAATTTAGAAAAAGAAATTAACCCAGTGAAAATTTAAAAGAAAAAAAAGGGTTCCCTTAATGACTTAAGGCAGATTGGAAAAATATAAGTTGGAAATAATGCTCATATTCTTAACTCTTTCCATACGGAAGCTTTTTATCGACGCAACGGAAGAGATTTTAGAGACAAAATTGTTCATGGTTTTAAGAATCAATCTACATATTTATATTTATCTAACATATAACATATTATATATGAATGTTTAGATAATTGAACAAGGTATTAGATTTCACCAATATCAAGATGATACAAGACATGCAAAACGAATATGGTTTGATGGCGTTCACACTAATAAAATTTAGCGTGGCGCACCATGCGGCGGAATGTAAGCAACCGAAATGGAAATGGCGCACCATGCGGCGGATCGTACGGAAAGAGTTAATGGACAATTCTTTCTTTCTTTTCACTTCCTCTTATACCCTTTTGGGTGTCAAGGCAGATATAAAGTTCTAGTTCATGCCACTTGGGCAGCTTCAACTATTGCCAATTGATGTTGTTGTGTTTCTTGGATGTTGTTGTTGTGTTTCTTGGATGTTGTTGTAGTGTTTCTTGGATGTTGTTGTAGTGTTTCTTGGATGTTGTTGTAGTGTTTCTTGGATGTTATTGTAGTGTTTCTTGGATGTTGTTGTAGTGTTTCTTGGATAATATTGTAGTGTTTCTTGGATGCTGTTGTAGTGTTTCTTGGATGTTGTTGTAGTGTTTCTTGGATAATATTGTAGTGTTTCTTGGATGTTGTTGTAGTGTTTCTTGGATATTGTTGTAGTGTTTCTTGGATGTTGTTGTAGTGTTTCTTGGATGTTATTGTAGTGTTTCTTGGATGTTGTTGTAGTGTTTCTTGGATATTGTTGTAGTGTTTCTTGGATGCTGTTGTAGTGTTTCTTGGATGTTATTGTAGTGTTTCTTGGATGTTGTTGTAGTGTTTCTTGGATAATATTGTAGTGTTTCTTGGATAATATTGTAGTGTTTCTTGGATATTGTTGTAGTGTTTCTTGGATGTTGTTGTAGTGTTTCTTGGATGTTGAAAGCCTATCATACTCAGGGCCTACCACAAACTCTTTTTCCATCTCCTCTTTTAGTATACATTTTGTATGGTCTGGAGTCTTGAGGCTCTTTTCCAGGTAAGCAAACCATTTGCTGTTTATGAATGTAGTTTAGAAATGATTGAATGTCCAATCTCTTACAACATCATTTCTAATTCTGTCTCCTCTGCTTCCTCCAAGGGCTTTTATCAAACATCTCATCTCTGTAGTGACTAGATTACCTTTATGTTTATTCATGAGAGACCATGCTTGGCACTGGTAGCACAAGGTGAGAATGAATATACTCCATATAAGATGTTTCTCTGTGATGATTATTCACCGTCGTGAGCGGAAGTATTGAGGCTATAAAAAAAATGTAAAGTAACCCCGTCATGCCAAGTGACATATAGGGAATATGGTGTTAGTGACCATAAATTTTACAGACCTTCGGCACATGATTTTTTGGGTAATGTGGTTGGTATTACGCCCATGCCACTTTACTTTCCCAGAAAAAAATTCAGTACCCATTAAAGGCGGGTGAACCGGAAGCCGTCGGTTGGGATTGAACCCTACCTCTTGTCCTTTGTAGTCCAGTTCACTAACCACTGAGCTATCATGGCTCCCATAGGGGATATAGCTGTCCAAATAAATTGACAATTTATGCCTATATTTTTAACAGACAAATGACACATTTAATGGGTGATGTAGATGGTACCACGCCAAGCAGACCTACTTTCCTTGAAAAAATCGTGACCATTTTCAGAGACTGGTAACCCCAAAGCAGTGTTAGTCCAAAAAAAAATTATTGGTCGCACCCAGAACCCTCTTGCAATAAGTGCACTGAACACACAGCACATCAGCACTTGTTGGTTATAATGATAGTAAATTATGGTAAATACAAGTAATGTAAAAGACAGTAATGACAAGATTTTAGAGGTAAATATTAGCACCTCAGTTCTTTCACTAATTGTAAATTAGAAAATTAAGAAATTGATGACATTCCTATAAACTTAAAGAAGATAGTAAATTAAGTAACATATGACAGCACTGGAAGGATGGTTTATCTATCTATCTTTCGTTCGCCCGAAGTTTTGTCTATATATGCAATGGCGTTTCCTGTATAAATTTTACAGTCTTTTGTAATTCTTGCAGTGGCCCATATAGTTTTGTCTGTAGTGTTGTATCTATGGGCCAATGGATTTTCCTCAGTCTACTATATTCAGTGCAGTTTTGAAGTATGTGTTCAGTAGTCTGGGGCGCCTGTCCACATGTACAAGTAGTTGAGGTGCCGATCTTGAATTTTGTATACATGTGACTATGGAGTCGATTGTGTCCTGTTCGAGGCGTATAATGATAACTTGTTCATATCTATTTATAGTATGAAAGGCATCCTGATTTGGGGCTTGTGGTTCTCTGATTGATTTGATTATCTGTTTCTTATGATGGTATGTAACCGGTGTATCTAGTTGTGTGCCTGTTGAACTTTCCTTTGCCAACTGATCTGCTTTCTCATTTCCTGGCATTCCACAGTGAGATGGGATCCACTGCAGGGCAACCCTATGGTGCTTGCAGAGTTCAGTCAATAAGGTCTGCAGATGTGGTAATTTTCTGGATTGTAGTGCCTGGAGTACTAATCTTGAATCTGTCAAAAACACTACAGGCTGTGGGCTAAGATTACTGTTCAGCAGTTTTTCTATTGCCAACTTTATTCCTTGTATTTCTGCATCATAATTGTGACAATATTTCCCTGTTGCAATTTTATTCATGTCCCTAGTGTTATTTGGGTACTCTATATATGCACCTGCTCCCCCCATTCTTTACTGCATTCTGTGCTGATCCATCTGAGTACACACGAATCCATACATCTTGTGGGTATTCTTCATCCAGGAAACTGAGAGTTATTGTTTTTCGCTGTAGACTATTCTGTTCCTCTTTGTCAACTATTTCTTTCACTTCTGTCCATATTTGAACTGATAATCCTGATTCCTCTGTCCAGGGAGTCTGTTCTGGTATGGGCAGTAGGGGGTTAACAGCTCTTGGCATGTCTGGTGTTTGTCTACTAATACGCTTGGCTTGGTGGATAAAACTGCTTCTCTTAAGTCCTCCCAATGCAAGATTTTGGAATCGGTCCTTCATTGGATGTCTCGGCAAATTTTTCTGCCTGTATCAGCACCTTTGTGTCCATCCGTTCTCTCAGTGCTGGTATCCTCCACAATTTCTCCATCTTCAATATTGGTGTTGATTTCATTGCTCCTGTGATGACCCTAAGTGCCTGGTTTTGTACTTTATCCAGCTCTTGCAGTGTGGTGTTTGATGCTGAGCACCATGCAGATGATCCATATTCTAAATGTGGGCGTAAAGGTAAAGGTAAAGGTAAAGTACGAGACTTGAACCGGCATCTTAGCACGCGAGTATATACCCATATGTGCTCGGCCGCCTATCCAGAAATGTTCGGATATTTCTGTATAGTGTAGCCTCAAGCATCGAAACTCAGATGTGAAGCGACATTCCTCACCTTCCCAGGATAATATACCCTGGTACCCATTTCTGCCAACGGCTGGGTCGACCGTGGGGGTATTTTTTTTTTTTTTTCCAACCACGAGTACAATTCACACTGCTCCCAGCGGGAATCGAACACGGGTTGTCCGAACGTCGGTAGTCTAGTCGGGTGGTTTTCCCAACTAGGCTACCGAGGCCCCCACGTGGGCGTATACTCTGTTGGTAAACTTTACTGAGTATTTTCCCACTCGCACCCCATGTGGTTCCACACAGTCTTAGAATAGCCAATTTCCTCCTTGCTTTATGGGTTGTCTTATTTATCTGCTGTTTCCAAGATAGTTTGTTATCAAATGTAACTTCAAGATACGTAGCTTGTATGTCTTCTTTCACAGGCTCATTGCTTATGTAGATGGCTCCTACTTTTCGCTTTGGGGTGGAGAGTGAAAAGTGTAGTGCTCATTTGTCTGTATTGATGCTGATACACCATCTATTTGTCCATGAATTCAGTGCATTCATAGCTCTTTGTAGCAATTTGGAGGGAAGGATGGTTTGTGTTGAGGGTTGGGTATAAGTAAAGTAAAGTGCCCTGTCATGCCAAGTGGCGTATAGAGAATATGGTGTTAAGAATATGGTGTTAGTGACCATCATTTTTATACACCTTCGGCACATGATTTTTGGGGTAATGTGTTTGGTATTATGACCGTGCCGCTTTACTTTCCAAGGATAAATCCGGTACCCATTTAAGGCTGGGTGAACCCGGAAGCAGTAGGTTGGGATCGAACCCTACCTCTTGTCCTTTGTAGTCCAGTTCATTAACTACCAAGCTATCATGGCTCCATAAAGTTGGGTTGCTTTAAACCAATCTTGAAGATTATTTGATGTTCAACTTTTAATGCAAAGTTATTGAATTTCATCTACTGTGGATAAAATGTAAATATTGATGAAGACATTTGGGTGAGGAATGACAAAATTTAAGGTCACTGCTGAGTGTGGATAGGGCCTCATAAGAACATGCCAGCTTCAGAACAGAACTACAAATTGTGAAAATTAAAGACAGTTCAAAATAGAAAATTGAAATATGGATTTAAAATTAGTTCGGTTTTTAAAATGTTTTATATCAGTGTGTCTGCTCATTGTTTCATTTAGAAATCGGATGCTCATTGTTTCATTTAGAAATTGGATGCTCATTGTTTCATTTAGAAATTGGATGCTCATTGTTTCATTTAGAAATGGAAAAAAAAACACATTCTAAAGAAGCATTTTACCACGAAAGATGAAAAAGAGACATTGATGTTAGCAGGGACAGCCCACTTTACAGTGAGACAGCTGTTGGTCTGTGACACAAGCTCTAGGGTCATTGGATCCACAGGGGGAGGAGCTTTCAAAGTCCTTGTCTGCTTTTCAGGCCCAGACTGACCAATCCCTGCTGATGTGCTTGCTGCCATCTAGAATTGAAAAAAAAAAAATTAATAAACACATACTTTTTTTAAGAACTCTTTTTCTTGTTTCTATTGTCAAGAGTGGATTGCACAATATTTTGAATAGGTCTTTATGTGACGGTTCTGTTTATGTAGAGCTGTTCTCTCTCTCATATGTGAAAGTGCTTTATAAATGTAGATGACATATGTAGAGGCTCTGTAATATAATGGACTACTGTTATTCTCATTAATCATTTGCACTGGCCGCTCACTCTTTCCTTCAATGACTCTGCTCAGTCATTGGTGTAGACTGTCAATATGTGTACTTCGCGTTGTGTTCAGATTTAATTGTTGGGTTGGAATACAGCACACCTGTCTACATGAAAGTTATTGCATATGCAAGTCTCTCGTATAAAAGAACATCAAGACTTTATTTACACAGTCCAACAAACAGAAACGCATCAATATATAAACAACCCAGTGGCCTGACATCACCGCTTGGGCATCAAAGTAAATGCTAAGGAAATATCAGTTACCTATGACTCTTGTAATCAATCTCATGGCTCTCTCATCATACACTAAATCACTCCTAACTAATGGTGAGTGTTTGCTCAGTTATTGCTACACAGCAGAATACTCTAGCGGCGTGGCCAAATCTGATATTTCCTTAGCTTACATTTGCTTCCCTTGAAACCCTCTGCACCTCCTTAAGTATCTTCTGCCTCAGCCAATCAACAGCTACCTTAGTAATTTCTGAGCCAATGAAATCTCTTCATGTCATAGCCTCTATAAAGGACAATAGCAAGAACAGAAAATAATTATAATGCCATGAGGTTAGCATAAGTTGTTAAATCTTAGATGACATCGGTAATGTGACCAGCTGCAATGACTTTTTCTTTGTTTTCCTGGTTATGTTGGACAGTTCTAAATTAAAAACAAAATAACTGCTGGGTGTTATATTCAGCATATCATCCCCAAATATGCTGATAGTCATGGTGAAAAAGCTGACCTGTTATCCATATACCATATAGTGTGACTGGGAGTGCTGACTTTATAAACATGTTTATTTATAGCACTGACAAAACCTTCTGGATTAATTCTTACCTTCAGATAATAGAGAGTTTCTGGACTCAATCTGCTGACTGTCATATTTGTTCTGCCACTCATTGCCATGACAACTGTTGACTGGGACACATTGAAGTTGTTGTTGTCGCTTGTGTATATGGCAGTGTAGCTTATGATGATACCATTAGTCACATTTGGAGGGACAAATATGACGGTGATGGTGGAGTATGTGGGAATGAGATCTATGATTTCTACTAGCGACGGGACTGCAAACACAACATAAACAAAACAATGTTTCATTAATCTAATTATTTAAAATATGAATATAAAATGGCAACTGCACAGATCATCATCATCATCAAGTACTGGGCCTACTGGCGTAGGTGATCATGTCTCTCCATAACTTTCGATCTTGACAGTTCTTTATCATTTCTGTTGTTGACCTTCTGCCAAGCCATTCTCTTAAGCTATCTGGTATCTTTTCTCTTTGTTTCCCTCTATCTCTTCGTCCCTCAATTTTTCCAGTTGTTACAATATATTCCAGTTGTTCTCTTCTCATTACATGGTCAAAAAATGATGATTGTTTCTTCCTAATATTCTTTTTGGTTTGACCTCTTTCAGAACATTTTCATTACTCTTCGTAGCTGTCCATGGTATTCTCAACATTCTTCTGTAACACCACATTTCTACAGCCTCCAGTGATTTTCTTGTTTGTTGTCCTGTTGTCCATGATTCACATCCATATGTTAAGGCTGGCTCTATATAGATAACATTTACTAAATAGTTTTTACAATACCTGTTTCTGTGCTGTTAAAAAACAAGTACTCTGGCACTTTGTGATAACTTCTTCTTCTTTGTTCCTTCCTCATCTGCCTTTCAGCGTTGAGGGGAGATATAATTTGCGGTCTTTTGCTCTTCTGTTCGTCTCTGCTGCTGTTATGTTTCCTAGTGCTTCTAATATTCCATCGATCCATCTTTTTCTTGGTTGAACCTTGGGTCTGGTGTTCTCACAACGTTTGTTGAAGGCTCGTTGTGTTGTGTTTTGATCTTTCTGCCTTGTTACGTGGCCAAACCATTTTATCTGTTGTTTCCTTATATATTCTATGGCTGGGGCTATTCCTAGCTTTTTTCTCAGTTCTTCATTTCTGATCTTATCTCTCAGACTGTTTCCTGTCATTCGTTTAACACATTTCATCTCTGTTGAGGTTATTTTTCTTATTGTTCTTGCATCTAGGGTCCAGTCTGGCAATGGTAGCACAATGTTGTGATAATTGATCAATATGTATGAAGTATTCATCACTAACACAATGTTTTATTGTTTATAACTTGAGAAGATTTTTCAAAGCACTTAGTGATGTATTCTCAATAGTTCACAGTGTGTACCTTGACTGACATAAATAAACTGTTAAACAACCAGTCTACAGCATCTGTTGTTAAACTCAAATTATGTAAATGAATGATACGATACTAACATTTGAAATTTATTGTTTAACCCTAGATTATGATACCTGTAATTAGGTGTTTACGATACCGTAGTAAAAATTCTTCTGCTTCTACCTTTCAGCTACCTGTGGAGCATAGGTCTTCAACAAACACTTTCCAAGTCGTTCTGTTTTTTGCCATTCTTTTTAGATCATTCCATGTTTTCCCCATCATCTTCATCTCTGCTTCTATCTGTCTTCTCCAAGAATTCCTTGGTCTTCCTCTTTGTCTTTTCCCCTGGGGATTCCAAAAAAGGGTCTGTTGTGTAATACTCTCAGTTGGCTTCAGTAGTGTGTGTCCTATCCAGTGCCATCATCTTCGCTGTATCTCTTTATCCACTGGTGTTTGACTGGTACATTTCCATAATTCTATGTTAGTGATTTTGTCCTGCCATTTCCATCCTTTCATTCTACGTAAGCATCCATTAATGAAAGTCTGTATCTTCGTGATTGTCAATTTTGTTGTTCTCCATGTTTCACAGCCATATAATAGGACCGCCTTAACATTTGAGTTGAAAATTTTTATTTTTGTATTTAACCAAATTTCTTTGGATTTCCATATGTTTCCCAGTGCAATGAAAGCTCCTCTTGCTTTTGATATCCATATTTTGGTATCATTTTCTGTTCCTCCTACTTTATTTATATTATTGCCCAGATATATGTAAGATTGTACATCTAATAGAGGTATTTCTCCTAGTTTTATTTGGTTATTGCAAACTGTATTAATTCTCATAATGTTGGTCTTATCTCTATTAATCTTCAGTCCTAGCTGTTGTGATCTCTCCTCAAGTATGCTCATTTTATCCTGCATCTGTTGATGGCTGTGTGATAGGAGAGCTATGTCATCAGCAAAGTCTAAATCATCAAGTTGTTTGGTCAGTGACCAATGGATTCCAATTCTGTTGTTTTGAGTTATTTTCATAATGGATTATGGATTATGATGTATAACATGTAGCACATTTAATTATATAATTGCGTGGAATTGTGAAAAAAAAAGGACATGGAATTTTTCTGAACTGAAAATTTATCTGGTCGAGACCTATAAAAAAACCCCTAAAGTCCACAAAAATCTGGAAAGAGTTAACACATGATAATGTATAATTTAATAATAATGTACAATGAAGTCAGTAGACTTGCTCTGTTTTGTGTGTTGTTTGCGAACACCAGCATTTATCTCTAGCAAAGCCACAAGAGACTGAATTCTGCATAAATGTCACATTTTCCTATTTGTTCACACTGGCAGCCATGTGCTCTAGTGTCCCTTGCCATACAGGCAGATATTCTTTGACTTCAGAGGTACTTTCGTTTTTTTATCATCAAAAGTTGTGATGTTTTTGGGTAGATTTAACCTACAAATTTTGTCTAGACAGTATACATTTTTGGCCTATTCTTTTTTTAATTTTCAACTGCCAAGAGTTCTTGCACAGAGTGCATGAACGACTTCCAGTTATTTCCCTTGTCAAGAGGGTTAGATATAAGATCTCACTATCTTGAGACCAAGGGAGGATAAAACCATGAAGTAATAATGAATTCATAGAGAACAATTCCTATCACTGGTAGCAGATTCAAACACAGGATCTTCATGTCCAGAGGTTAACATCTTACCCCTACACCACCCAGCTCCCAGTAAATTTGTTCTAATGATTAGTTTGTCAGGAGCATAATTTAACAAGATTCGATCCCAACCGACGGCTTCCGGTTCACCCAGCCTTTAATGGGTACCGGATATTTTTCTGGGAAAGTAAAGCGGCACGGGCGTAATACCGACCACATTACCCCAAAAATCATGTGCTGAAGGTCTGTAAAATATATGGTCACTAACACCATATTCCCTATACGCCACTTGGCGTGACGGCGGTACTTTACTTTTATTACTTTTTATAACTTAACAAGCAAGACCTACCTCCTTCTAGAGTTGTGAAATTGTATTTCTCACTCCAAGGTCCTGATCCTGCAATATTTGTGTAACTTATCTGTACAGAGTAGTTTGTATAAGTGGTTAGATTGACCAGGTGGATTACTGACTCTGATGTGGAGTAATCAAGTGGAGGGGCAGCTGAGTTAATGCTCATCAGTCGCACTGTATAGGAAAGCAAGGAACCTAGACAGAGAAATAAATGCTTTTTTTTTTTAAAACAGCAATAAGCATGTGGGGCAATCCAATTTTGTTAGTGATCTCTATGAAATCAGGGCATGTGGGGCAACCAAGTTTTGTCAGTAACTCTTGATCTTACGGCATGTGAGGCAATCAAGTTTTGTTAGTGATTCTTGGTCTCAGGACATGTGGGGCAATCAAGTTTTGTTAGTGATTCTTGGTCTCAGGACATGTGGGGCAATCAAGTTTTGTTAGTGATTCTTGGTCTCAGGACATGTGGGGCAATCAAGTTTTGTTAGTGATCTCTGATCTTAGGGCAAGTGGGGCAATCAAGTTTTGTTAGTGATTCTTAATCATGTAGCATTGATGGCAATCAAGTTTTGTCAGTGATTCCTGATCTCAGGGCATGTGGGGTAATCAAGTTTTGTCAGTGATTCATGTCTCAGGGCATGTGGGACAATCAAGTTTTTTTTAGTGATCTCTGATCTTAGGGCATGTGGGGCAATCAAGTTTTTTAGTGATTCATGTCTCAGGGCATGTGAGGCAACAAAGTTTTTAGTGATTCATGTTTCAGCGCATGTGGGGCAATCAAGTTTTGTCAGTGATCTCTGATCTTAGGGCAAGTGGGGCAATCAAGTTTTTTACTGATTCATGGCTCAGGGCATGTGTGGCAATCAAGTTTTTTAGTGATTTATGTCTCAGGGCATGTGGGGCAATCAAGTTTTGTTAGTGATGCTTGTGGAGTAAAGTTTTCCATCTCTGCCTTATTACAGATAAATGATAAAGTAGAAACAATGGAAAGCAAACAAGACTTAAGAGGAATGCACACAAAAATAAAGAGAATGACTAATAAAAATAAAAAAGCCACAGAAGGTGGATGCATTGCAGAAAAAACAGGAAAAATGCTAACAGACAATAAGGATATTATATATAGATGGCAGGAATATATAACATAACTATTTAAGGATCAAAGGGACAAGAAACCAGTTATAAAATGTACATCAGGCTATAAAATCTGAAAATCTGAGGTGGAAAAAGCTATAAAAACAATGAAAAAGGGAAAAGCAGAAGGACCCGACATCATACAGATAGAGATGATACAGGCACTAGAAGGTTTTGGCATTGAAGTGATTACAGACATATGCAACAACATATACCACACAGGATACATACCAAATGAACTAAAAACATAAACTTTTATTGCATTGCCTAAAAAGAATGGTGCAGTTGAATGCAGTGACTTTTAGAACAATAAGCCTAATGAACCATGTTACAAAAATCTTGCTAAAAGTTATACAAGGAAGAATTCAGAATAAAATCAATACTGAATTAGATGAGCAGCAATTTGGATTTAGGAAAAATAGTGGGACAAAAGAAGACATATTCTGCATGAGAACATTAATCGAAAAGTACACAGAAGTAAACAAACCAATATATGCCTGCTTCATAGACTACACCAAAGCTTTTGATAGAGTACACCAAAAAAACAACTTATAGAATTCCTAAAAGAGATACATCTAGATGACATGGACATACGACTAATATGTAATCTATACTGGGAGCAAACAGCAATAATAAAATATAACAAAAAGAACTCTACACCCATTGATATAAAAAGAGGAGTAAGACAGGGATGCATCCTATAACCAATCTTGTTCAATCTATACACTGAGCAAATTTTTAAAAACATTATAGAGAGGCCAGGCCTATAAATTAATGGAAAGATAATCAATAACCTAAGATATGCTGACGATACTGTACTACTAGCAGAAAATCCTAAAGATCTACAACAATCACTAAATGAAATAAACATGACAAGCACAAAATATGGACTAGATATGAATATCAAAAAGACTAAAACTATGATCATAAACAAAGAAAATACTCAAAACCCACAAGTGGATATCAAAAAGGAAGGAATAGACCTGGAGACAGTTCAGAACTACAACTACCTTGGACATACTATAACCAGTGATGGGAAATGTGAAATTGAAATAAACAAAAGAATAGGAATGGCAAAAAGTAATTTTAATGTCACAAAGAACATACTAACATCAAAACAAATAACACCAGGGCTAAAACTAAGAATAGCAAAATGTTACATCTTCTCAATATTCCTATATGGTGCAGAAACATGGACATTAGACAAGAAAACAGAACAGAGAATTGAAGCCTTTGAAATGTGGATATATAGAAGAATAGGTAGAATTGGATGGAAGGAAAAGAAAACAAACGATGAAGTCTTAAAACAACTAAAAATGAAAAGAGAACTACTAAGCACAATTCAAACAACAGAAATGCAAATTTGGGATTTGGCATTTACTGCATGTTCCAGAGGCAGAAATATTCATGAAAATAGTGGCATTTACACAATAACAACCATGTGACAGTGGAAATCATCTTGGCCAAGACAATTTTTTATCTGGTTAGACTCACAAGAGGGCGTTTGTGTACTGGGTGACTTGATGAGCTTGATTAGCACAGTCCCATCAGGCGCTCCATCCACAGGCAGTGACTAGTGGCCATACAGAGGTATGATCTGTTGTGTTACCTACTTGTGTCCCAGGTCATGTTGGTGTGGGGGGACTGATTGGTCTCCAGGTAAGACACCGGCCTTGAGACAGAGAGGATGTGAGTTCAAATCCCGGCTGCACCAGTTGGGATTTTTATTTATGATTTCTCTCTGTGGCAACTCACCCCTGGTCTCAGCAGTGAGGTCCGGGTTGAAACATCAATTACTCATCCATGGAAAAAAATATGAGTACCTCTGAAGACAGAGTTATCTGCCTGTGCGGCAAGGGATCAGTGTGCACACGGCTGTCAGGGAAAAATGGATTAACACGCAAAATTCAGTTCCTAAAATTCAGTATGCAAATTTCAGTACTAGGGAAGTCTAGGGACTTCATCAGAGGTAAAAAGCTGGCAAACGCAAACAAAAGAACATTTTTTTGGTGTGGAATGCGATGAAAGAGCAAATAAATTAGTTATTTCGATGACCAAATAAAAAAGGCAGCCAATAAATAGGTCAGATATTAAATAGCTTCAGGAATATGGATGGAATATCTGAAAACAGACACAAAATCTCCAGTGGCCAATGACCAAGCAACTAAATTATTTAGACTTTGCTGATGACGTAGCTCTCCTAACACACAACCATCAACAGATGCAAGATAAAACATGCATACCTGATGAAAGATCACAACAGCTGGGACTGAAAATAAATAAAGATAAGACCAAATTTATGAGAATTAATGCAGTTGGCAATAAACAAATAATAATAGCAGAAATACCTCAACTAGACATACAATCTTATATATATCTGGGCAGTAATATAGATAAAGAAGGAGGAACAGAGAATGATACCAAAATAAGGATAACAAAAGCAAGAGGAGCTTTAGTTGCACTGGGGAACATGGAAGTCCAAAGAAATTAGGTTAAATAAAAAATAAAAATTTTCAACTCCAATGTTAAGTCAGTATTATTATATGACCGTGAAACACAGAGAACAAAAAAAAAAAAGACAATCACGAAGATACAGACTTTCATTAGTGGATGCTTATGCAGAATAAAAGGATGGAAATGGCAGGACAAAATCACTAACAAAGAATTATGGAAATGTACCAGTGGATAAAAAGATACAGTGAAGATGATGGTGCTGGATAGTAAACCACTGCTGAAGCCAACTGAAAGTATTACACAACAGTCCCTTTTTTGGAATCCCCAAGGAAAAAGACAAAGAGGAAGACCAAAATATTCTTGGAGATAACAGATGGAAGCAGAAATGAAGATGATGGGGAAGACATTGAATGATCTTAAAAGAATGGCAAAAAACAGAATGGCTTGGAAAGTGTTTGTTGACGACCTATGCTCCACAGGGAGCTGAAAGGTAGAAGAAGAAGATGTAGATAGAATGAAAGACTTTGAAAGAAGTGAAACTACACAGCTATAAAGACTGAACT
Organism: Megaustenia siamemsis; assembly: GCA_032433765.1. Classification (NCBI taxonomy): domain Eukaryota; kingdom Metazoa; phylum Mollusca; class Gastropoda; order Stylommatophora; family Ariophantidae; genus Megaustenia; species Megaustenia siamemsis. Next base: position 35,156,320 of record JAVIAB010000159.1, on the reverse strand, counting down.
GGGGATGAAGATTAGTACAACTGCCAGAGAGGAATGATACTCTGGATTAATGAAAGGAATTGTCAAGCAACACCAAATTGCCAGTTTTTTGTTGGAAGTTGATGAACAATTGGAGGAGATGATGAGAGTTCCTGGAGTGCAGTGATGATTTGTTCTAACATAACTCATTGCTCCGTCTCTGACTGGCAACTGCTATATATTTCTATTGCCAAATGGCCATTGACTTTTACATTTATAAAATGTAGTACCCATAAAACTTGATGTATCAAACCCAATATTCCGGTAGAGAATGTAAAAAAAAAGAAAAGTACATGAGAACTGAACAACTGCTCTAACACATAACATTTCTACCTTTTCTCTGATTGCAAGGCACAACCCCCCAGGAAATTAGTGCCTCCGTTGAGGTAGTTCTGTTCAGTGTAAGTGCTGTGACTGAGCCTGTTGGTACTGGAACAAGCAAACAAGTAGTTTGTTTTACAATGTGTAAATGTTAGTTTATTTGGCTGTGTAGCACAACTGTTTGTGGCATGCTTTTTAGATGGGACGATCTAGGTCGCGATGATGGAAATCAAGCACTTCCACTGCCAGCCAAGAGGAGGTCACTAGGCTAGAAAATCAGTTCTAACTTATATTCAGAACTGCCATCTATGGGCATTTTCATTAACTTTTCCCACCTTTGCGGAGTTGTAGCTATCAAAACAGCTAATGTTTATATGATGTTGAGTAATCTTCACTAGTTATTTACTTTGACTTCAATCTAATGTTTGTGTTTCCATCACTGTTGTTTTAGTTCATATTGCAAATTTTCTAAAATATCAATGATGACATGCTCAGTAGCTAGCCAGCGTTATACATTTTATCAGCATGAGCAACAAACATGTACCTACTTAAAATACAAATCACATCTGAAAACTTGCTCTTTAGAACTTCTATCTCAGTTTTATGTAGTCGTGATGTCAAATATGAAATTCCCTCCCACAAAGTCTGACCTAAATGTTTGTCTAGTTTGCCATTTCTGGAAAAATTACACCAGGATTGCATAATTTATATTATGATCCACATAAATCACGACATTTAATTTATCATCTTATCATGTAGAATCTACATTTGTTTATAAAGAAGTACAACTCATTTCTGTCAGTAAAACTAAAAATCATAATTTATTTTAAGTGCTTGTGAAAATCGTATTTGAAGTAGTTCCATGTTTTTGTGCTCGCTGCGCCAATGACCACAAGTTATATAATAATATATATATATATATATGATAGACTTAATTCACAACATTTAATTTCTCATATTAACATTTAGAATCTATATTTATTTATACAGCAATACAATTTGCTAATTTCTGTGAGTAAAAGTGAACGTTTTTTTTAGAATTTCATTTTTGTAAAAATTGTATTTGAAGTAGAACTATGTTTTTAATTGTGTGCTCACCACGCCACTGACCATAAGTGATGTTTAATAATATATGATCTGCCTAATTCAAGACATTTAATCTCTTATATTAATATTGAGAAAATATACTTTATACAATTTAATTAATTCTGTGAGTAAAAGTGAAAGTCATAATTTGTTAGCACCTCATTTGTGTATTTTAAGTAAGTGTGTGTGCATATACAGTAAAGTCTCGATTATGTGGTACTCAATAATCCGGAATTCTCAATTTAACGGACTTTTTTTTTTTTTTTAATTATTATAGGGAGAAAGCTTGAATCATGTTTTGTTCAGTTAAATTAAATGCCTTTATCCGGAAATCGAAAACGCTACAACACGGTTTGTGCGCTGCGCTTACTTCTACAGGCTCTATCATTACACAATATTGCGTTTACAATAGTGTATTTACAGTAATATACTTCAAATAGGAGCGAACATATTTTATTCAATCCAGACATTGTGTCTCCAAATATTCCAAGTAAAAGCGACAGACAGTCTATATCTTCACTTTTTCCCCCGACTAAATGTTTTTGTCGGGAAATCTTAGTCGTGCCAAAAACACTTATCTACATGATTTTACAAATTTGCTTAATTTTCTCATAGCCTGCTTTAGATCTAAAGTTGGTCATGAATTTGTCAAAAATATGGCGTTTGACAGTCTGACCGAACATTAGAAGCAGACGTATTGTTTGTGAAAATTGAAGAGCCCATTACTTTGATGATTATAAATCAAAGGTTGAGCAGCCGGCGTGCAGTGACATAGAGATGGTGAGAAGAAAGGGGGAGGGGTTCAAAAATTACCGACTGGAAATTCAAAAAGAGTAAGATACAGAGTTTGACGTTAGTTTGTCTCAGACATTTGTGCAAGCTGAAATTCGTTCCATCAGTATAAATTATACATGATATGCTATAAACACATGTGTGCATACTTTTTAACGGAATACATTTTTGTGTTAAATAATGGCCTCTGCGAGTGCAAACCACACCTCAATTTCCCGCAAAGGTAAACGCAAGCGAACTGTATTGACACTGAACCAGAAGATTGAAATCGCTAGTAGACTTGAAAAAGGCGTTAATCGCAACGTTTTGATGACTGAATTTGGCATAGCCTCTTCAACATTATATGACATACGAAATCAAAAAGATGAGTTGTTTAAGTTTGCGTCGGAGTCTGAAAGCAGCAACAATATACACCAGAGACGAAGTATGAAACGGCCAAAATTTGAAAAACTCGACGACGTCCTTTATGTGTGGTTTTTAGAAAGAAGAAGAAAAGGAATGCCAATATCAGGACCCATGTTGATAGAGAAAGCTAGTGAATGTCACTCGAATTTAAATATTTCTGAGCATTGCAATTTTTCAATCATGTTTTTTCATAAATTTTGAGTTTGGTTTTCTTACTCTCGATTATCCAGAAAAATTCAATTATCCAGAATGGGTTCTTCCCCGAGCATTCCGGATAATCGAGACTTTACTGTATATATATATATATTACGCATAAGGTTGGGTCTTTTCGATTGATATAAGAATTTCTTGCAGATCTGCTAATTATGGATCACACTTTTGAGAGCCATCTAGGTCATGTAAACAGCATGTGTAGAATATGTACAAGAAGAACATTGCAAAAGAAATAATAATAAAACCAATACTGTGCAAGACCTATCAAAATGACTTACTGTCAATTTCTAAAATAATCATTGCAGGTGATATTAAGAGAACACATTCATCAACATTTTGTGATAAGTGCCATAGAAGGATTTATAATTCAAAAAGGAATAGTATACCTGACAGTTTTGTAAGAGAGGCTAAACTGCTGGTCGCCAAAAACAGAACCATTTGAACTCATTTAAATCCTGACCTTTCTGTGTCAGAATGTTCCGTTTGCAGCCACTACGAGAATTCAAAATTTGGTATTATGTTCAGAAAGAGCAATTCTGTATCTGGCTTGGTGGATATGACTCCGACTTCCTGTAACTCTAGTTCAGACATTGGGGTCAGTGAAGTTCAAGGTTGGCTAACATCCACAGACACATCTACATCTACAAAAACTGTCACTGCTTTTCACATCAGCAACATTCCTACTTTCCTACATTGATGCAACAGTTACAACTTCCACAGTTCCAATATACACAGCAGCAAGAACATTAGTTACAACATGCACAGTTCCAATATACACAGCAGCAAGAACAATAGTTACAACTTCCACAGTTCCAATATACACAGCAGCAAGAACATTAGTTACAACATACACAGTTCCAATATACACAGCTGCAACAGCATTAGTTACAACTTCTACATTTGCAACAACTGCAGCTGTAGCACACACAGCTACACCACTCATAGTTGCACCATGTCATCCCACAATTATAACACATATAACTATATCACACATGGCTATAACACATATGACTATATCATCTACACTAAATTTTCTCACCAATAACATATTATCCAGGCTACCCACATCTGCAACACACACGACCACAAACACATGGCTATATCACCTATACTTGCTAATTTCATCACCAATGACTTGTCACCCAGGCTGTCCAAAGTTGCAACACATGACTACAACACACATGGTTATATCATCTACACTTACATGTCTTCTCACCAACAACAACATATCATCCAATCAGTCCATTGTTTCATCATCTACACTTATATGTCTTCTCACCAACAACAACATATCATCCAATCAGTCCATTGTTTCATCATCTACACTTATATGTCTTCTCACCAACAACAACATATCATCCAATTAGTCCACTGTTACATCATGTTCACATAAAAAACCCTGTCATTCAAAAACATTGCTACATCTCACACACATTTTCCATAAAACAAATCTTCATGTTCTCATTAGTTTAAACTCAGAGACAACACTACATCACCCATAAAAACATATTTCAAACAAACAAAACATCAAGTAATAACAGAGCCTCTGACAAAAGATGAAGGAAAATAACAAATTAACCTTGTTAGGAGAAAGTTGTACAGCAGTTCTAGTAAAATTGTAAATTGCAAAACAAGAGAACAACCTTCAGTGTTTAGAAGAATCATAGTTCCATGCAAAGAAACATGTCACATTCATCATCATCATCAAGTACTGGGCCTGCTGGCGTAGTTGATCATGTCTCTCCAAATCTTTCGATCTTGACAGTTATTTATCATTTCTGTTGTTGACCTTCTGCCAAGCCATTCTCTTAAGCTGTCTGGTATCTTTTCTCTTTGCTTCCCTCTTTCTCTTCGTCCCTCAATTTTCCCAGTTGTTACAACATATTCCAGTTGTTCTCTTCTCATTACATGGCTTAAAAAATGATGATTGTTTCTTCCTAATATTGGAAATTAGCTCTCTTTTTGCTTTGATCTCTTTCAGAATGTTTTCATTACTCTTCTTAGCTGTGCATGGTATTCTTAACATTGAGATATTGAGTTATTTGCGGGTCATCATCACAGCACTCCGAACATGTCCATAGGTGCTCAGATCCCCTCCTCAGCAAGTCCTGTAATGTCCAGCGACTGACGACTTCAGTTCTGTGTTTGTTGATAAGTCTTCTTACACGCCCACTAAGTTTCTCATTTCTGGCTGTGCCCATCTTAACTCCCATCTCCATCATCCAAAGAAGTGACATGGTTCGGTATTTGTCGAAGTCCTGTGCTCTTCCCACATCTCGGAGGGCATTAAAAATATTCTTCTGTAAAACCACATTTCTATAGACTCTAGTGATTTCCTTGTCTGTTCTATTGTCCATGATTCACATCCATATGTTGACTGACTCTACATAACATTTCATCATCATCATCAAGTGCCTTCTCCGCAACGAAGGTTGGCTACCTTGGAGCGCCATTCTGCTCTGTCTCTTGTTTTGGTGGTGCAGGTTGTCATAGTCTGATTTGTCCATCCTTTGATGTTACTCGTCCATGTTAGTCTTGGTTTGCCTCTGCATCTTTTACCTTGTATTTTCCCCTCCAGGATTACTTTTAGTAGGCTGTTGTGTCTTTTAACATGGCCCAAAAATTGCATTTGTATTGTTTGAATTGTGCTTAGTAGTTCTCTTTTCATTTTTAGTTGTTTTAAGACTTCATCGTTTGTTTTCTTTTCCTTCCATCCAATTCTACCTATTCTTCTATATATCCGCATTTCAAAGGCTTCAATTCTCTGTTCTGTTTTCTTTAATGTCCATGTTTCTGCACCATATAGGAATATTGAGAAGATGTAACATTTTGCTATTCTTAGTTTTAGCCCTGGTGTTATTTGTTTTGATGTTAGTATGTTCTTCATGACATTAAAATTACTTTTTGCCATTCCTATTCTTTTGTTTATTTCAGTTGTACATTTTCCATCACTGATTATAGTATGTCCAAGGTAGTTGTAGCTCTGAAATGTCTCCAGGTCTATTCCTTCAATTTTGATATCCACTTGTGGGTTTTGAGCATCTTCTTTGTTTATGATCATAGTTTTAGTCTTTTTGATATTCATAACTAGTCCATATTTTTTGCTTGTCATATTTATTTCATTAAGTAATTGTTGTAGATCTTTATGATTTTCTGCTAGTAGTACAGTATCGTCAGCATATCTTAGGTTATTGATTATCTTTCCATTAATTTGTAGGCCTGGCATCTCTATGATGTTTTTAAAAATTTGCTCAGTGTATAGATTGAACAAGCTTGGTGATAGGATGCATCCCTGTCTTACTCCTCTTTTTATATCAATGGGTGTAGAGTTCTCTTTGTTATATTTTATTATTGCTGTTTGCTCCCAGTACAGATTACATATTAGTCGTATGTCCATGTCATCTAGATGTATCTCTTTTAGGCCACATAACATTTAAGAACTCTTTTTCTTGTTTCTATTGTCAAAAATGGATAGCATAGTATCTTCCTCATATTTTGGAAATCTGCTTTTGCCTGAGCCATTCTGCATCTCACCTCTGTTGTACATCTTCCTTCTGAGGTTAACAAAGTTCCCAAATATTTAAATTCATTTACCTGTTTTAATATTGTTCCACTTGTCTTTATTTTGCACTGAGGTGATTTCTTTTTCTGATGATGTTACCATTACTTCTGTCTTTTTGCTATTAAGGCTGAGTCCTTTATTTTTGCTTTCTTACACTATAATGTCTAACATTTCTTGTAACTCATTTTCAATCTTAGCTTTTAAGAGCACATCATCAGCATACCTTAGATTATTTATATTATGACCTCCGATTGTTATTTCAGGCATGCCCCTTATGGATCTTAAAATAATCACACTATACATATTAAACAAATCTGGTGACAGCACACAGCCTTTCCTAACACCATGTTTTATTTGTTGAAACACATTAGGACTCCAACAAAATGAAAGAGGGCTAATTTAATTTGTAGTGCATGTAGGCAAATTGCAAGAACATCTCAAGAGTCTCTAGACAAACAGCACATTACAGAACTATACGCTATTTCAATCAAACATCAAGGCAATATATATACAACTTTAGGCCTTAAAGATTCACTAAAAGTGACAGAACAAGAAGCATTAACTATGATGGAAGCCACAGACTGAATTGACCTGGAGTCAAGTTATTTGCTGTGTTTCCCGAGTTACAAAGTGTTGCTTGATTGACTGTATGGAAAGATAAAAATCAATTTCTCAACTGGAACCATGTCTCTATGACCATGAAAATAAGAAGAAAGATTAAAGCATTGGATCACATTTTGAACAAATTGCAACACAACAATTAGCTCTGCAAAAACAAAGAAGATATAAAACTAATAACATTAGTGTTTAAAACTGCTCAAGAGGAGAGAAATATTAAATACCAGACAATTATTAACATTGAACAGTTTTGAGTTGAATGCTATTAATTATACTCACAACTTGCTGAAGTTGTCACATTTTGAGTGAATGTCTCACTCAGCTCAGCATTTAGGGCAACAGCAGAGACAGTAACCTGGTAAGTGCTCCAGACAGACAAGTTACCAAACACAAATGTAGTAGAACTGATTTGTGATGGCTGAATCTGAAATAGTATGGGTTGAGTGTTCATTATAAACTGTTAATTAAACTTCTATTTATCTGTTGTCACATGAGCTGACGATGGCACATCCGGCAGAAATCTTAGACTCTCCATGTTCAACAACCTTTGCCATTAAGTGTCAGGCTTTGCACAGAACCCACATTGTATGGTTATGGTCAGTTGAAGGCCCCATTATCACTGCAAACAAATCAAAATCCATCAACAATGTCAGTGGCATCCGAATCAAAACTCATCTCATCAAAAGTTCCAAATAAACAAAGGTAGTTGCAGTCCCCATCATAGCAGCTAAAAGCACACAACAAAAGGTATAAGGCCAAGCAGCACTGAAAGTGAACTAGACTGTCCGTCATACGATATCATCATTCATCACAGGCAATCGATTTGTATTTCATCCTATTCTTGGAAATCATGTTTATTTCTCCTTGATATACCTGTCCCTCTCATCCTAGATATAGTGAAGTTTACTTTATTTCATTGTTCCTTGTATTTTTCTTGCTTTCTGAAGAAGTCCACATGTTGGCCAAAATGTCAGTATTTTGTTGTATCCTTTTTTTGTAAAGCTGTCACCATTTAGTTATTTGGTTATGGAAGGCCCCGGTATCACTGAAAACGAATTAAAATTCATATTTGCTCAACCGTCCGCGCCAGCGTAATCATCCAAATCTCATCTCCCAAACAAAGAAAGGTAACTGTAGTCCCCATCATAGCAGTCTCAGCACACGCCAAAAGACATAAGGCGAAACCGCGCAGAAAGTGAACACAGCCAACTTTTCCCTGTCATATGGTATCATCATTCATCGTAAACAATTGGAATATCGAAACATGATCAAAACGGATGAGACACACTGCTCACAGAGCACTTAACTCAGTAGCTCCTGCAACAAGCTGGACTTGGAATATGAGGAAACTACAACAAGGAACACTTTCATACATAGCCTTCAATTGTTCCCGCAGCCTATCCACCATATACTGGGAGTTCATGTCCTCTTGAAAATGATGTTCGTCGTATTTTTTAAAAATGTATAGTGCTTGATGATGTTAGGCCATCATTGTTGACTCCAATTCCAAACATATAGACACACAGTTAGTCGTCAGATTATCCTTGTCGCACATCAAACAACAGACCGTAAGATTAGCATATGGCCGGTCTAGGGATGTACGATGAGCCATTACGATGATGTAGCACACAAAAATTACCTTATAGGAGTGTACATTACACTCCACTACTTGCTCCTGCTTGAACTGGGCTACAAAGGACAAGAGGTGGAGTTCGATCCCAACCGATGGCTTCCGGGTTCACCCAGCCTTTAATAGGTACCAGATTTTTTCTGGGAAAGTAAAGCGGCACGGGCGTAATACTGACCTCATTACCCCAAAAATCATGTGCCGAAGGTCTGTAAAATTTATGGTCACTAACACCATATTACCTATACACCACTTGGCATGATGGGGATACTTTACTTTTTTTACTTGCTCCTGCTACCAGCTTTACCACAGCACTGTAAATTATTTGCCTGCTCCCTTCTCAATACATACATCATTGTCCCATTTGTTCTCCTTGTATTCTTTTAAGGAATGAAGAACAAGCTTGGTAATGTCCTCTTTGTCCAGAGTAAGGTCACACTCAGTGTGAGAACATGCCAGTGAGCTTATCAGCTATATCACTGCAGTGTACACCAGCCAGCCCTGGAAAGTACATCAGGTTAATGACAATTTAAAAAAAAGGAAAAAGTGGTATGGTAACAGCTTAACGTATGTGAGAAACAAAACAAAAGTGGTATGGTAACAGCTTTACGTATGTGAGAAACAAAACAAAAGTGGTATGGTAACAGCTTTACGTATGTGAGAAACAAAACAAAAGTGGAATGGTTTTTCGGCCAAAAAAAGCATTCAACTGGAACAACAAACAACACAAAAATATACACAGAAATCTAACTACCTGGCAATAATATGCTAGACTCTCAAAACAGGAAAATAAGTCACTTTCCTGTGGTCTTGAGCTAGGCCAGGCACCAACTGGATTGAAATTAATTTTGGCCGGTGGGCAGGGTAGGATCCAGGTGTGAAATACAGTAGAAGGGGAAGGGTTCTAAAAATATGTAGAGGTGGGTACAAGAACCAAGACTCTACTATGGCTGGAAACATTAATATGAGTTGGTTCCCAATAAGTAAATCCATGTGGAAAATAATATTGGCAAAGATACTAACTTTTTTTCTTTATTTTTAAATTTTCACTATTATCATCAGCTTTACAGCAGCTTTGCATTTCTATTCATATTAATACATCTTTATGCCTTTACCTTTACATTACTTTAAATTAATGAATTTAAATATTTGGGAACTTTGTTAACCTCAGACGGAATATGTACAAAAGAGGTGAGATGCAGAATGGCTCAGGCAAAAGCAGCTTTTCAGAAAATGAGGAAGATACTATGCAATCCATTTTTGACAATAGAAACAAGAAAAAGAGTTCTTAAATGTTATGTAGAACCAGTCTTAACATAAGGATGTGAATCATGGACAATAGGACAACAGACAAGAAAATCACTGGAGGCTGTAGAAATGTGGTTTTACAGAAGAATGCTGAGAATACCATGGACAGCTAAGAAGAGTAATGAAAATATTCTGAAAGAGGTCAAAGCAAAAAGAGAGCTAATTTCCACTATTAGGAAGAAACAATCATCATTTTTGGCCATGTAATGAGAAGAGAACAACTGGAATATATTGTAACAACTTGAAAATTTGAGCGACGTAGAGATAGAGGGTAGCAAAGAGAGAAAAAACCAGACAGCTTAAGAGAATGGCTTGGCAGAAGGTCAACAACAGAAATGTTAAAGAACTGTCGAGATCGAAATTTGTGGAGAGACATGATCACCCACACCAGTAGGCCCGGTACTTGATGATGATGATGATGTCTTTACCCACCCTATACCCAGGTTAATGTGGTCACTTGAGAGTCATCCAAGAGTTGTATTCACTCCTGCTGCAGATATTGTCTGTCAATCTTCTGTAGCACACTTTGCAAATTAGTTACCAAGGATGTGTGATCCACTTCTGTGTAACCAACCATGTTATTGCTCCTGTTGTTACTTCTATCTCCAGTCTCATGTTGAACACCATAATCCTACAGATGCCAGATTCCCTAACCACTTCTCTGCTAAGTTAATATGCCACAAAATCCCAACTACTGCGCTGTCCATGGGATAAAGCACCATCCATGTAGATGATCGGATCCTGAGGTGATGGCACTTTTTTTATGGATTCCCTTATTATGACCTCGGTAGCTCCATAGGCCCAATTGTGACACTCCCTGCCGAGCTGAATGATTACTTTGGTTAGCATCTTTTTCTCCACTGTTACCTCTATCTAATCCTTGCCAGACCTAATGTCATTCAGATCATACACTCTCCTTATGGACTCCACCTCAGCCATCCAGGATTCTCCATGCCTGAGGGGCCTGCCCTTGGTTGTACCTAATTCCGAATTCAAGAATGATTTATGTTCCTTACTTCATTTAAATAAGCCAGGACCTGAACAGATCTATGTTGTACTCTAATGCTTGGTAAGTCAAATAAGTACCTCATTGAACAGATAGGTGTATCTCTGGTGCATCCAAAAACTGCCCATATGCCCTCATTCTGAACCCTTTCCAACCTTCCAAAATGAATTGACGAGAGAGAGTGAACATGCCCAAACCATAATCCAATACTGGGAACACCACAACCTGCATGACTGAGAATAGTAACAATTGCTGGAAGTTTGCCCAGGCCATGATGTTGATCACATTGACATCATTATCGTTGCCTTTTGAATGAGTTTGATCATATGTTGATTGAAAGAAAGGGACCTATCAAATGTTATTCCCAAATACTTAATAGTCAGACTCCTCACAATGGTTGCACCATTGTGGTTTATGACTTTGAATGTGCCATTAACTATACAGTTGTTTAACTAACACCACATTACAGAACCCTTGCTTGGGTTAATGAGTGTTTTGTAGTTGCTGCACCAAGTTGTTATCTGATCCACTATTTTCTGTAAGATCCTAGTCATTCCTGCTTTATCGCGACAACATATACCCTTCAATGTGTAGTGACTAATGGCACCGGTGTTGTGTTGGTTAAGTCTTTTTTGGATTCCTGCATAGAACTCCCATCTGTTATCTAGTACAAAATCTACAGACTCTCGGTCACTACAAAATACAATGCACTGTCCAGAGTAAATGAGATCAAAAGTTCACAAACAAGTAGACCAATAATAACCAACTAACAACAACATATAATAACTGTGCCTGTGAACCATATCACATAATATTTCTTGTATTTGTAAAAGACCACAATCACAGCACTCAGGCACAGTCTGTTTGTGCTGCAGTCTTCTGACAGACCACACAGGAAGATCTTGGTTCAATGCACAAACCTTTCTGATCTCAACAAAGGCCTATCAAGCAATTTTAGAGAGCTCATTGATATCATATTTCAGCTTAACATAGAGACTACAATTTACTGTCTGCCTGGTCTGGACAAAAAGGTCTCAAGCTCATATCCTCATCACAAGTACTGGGAATTTTTCTCTTCAAATCAATGGTTTCTTCACAACTTTACCCTCAATCTCTTGGTAGTGAGATGTCTGGCCCTTGCCAGTTAATAGATAAAAAGAGAAGGCCCTACTCAAACAAATGTAATATTAACAAATCTACCTGAAAAGTCAGACTATCAATAATAAAAATATGAGTACCACTGAAGATTGAAGTTATCTGTCTGTATGGCAAAGGACACCCACTACTGCTGAGTCCAGAGAATGCCACTCTGTTCTGGCAATAAAATGAGTATTTCAGTAAAATTCAGTCCCCGAAAAATCCCGCAGGCCTACAGGGTTTTTTACTAGAAGTTAAAAGCTGGTGAATGCAAGCAAATTGTCTGGTTCAGGCAGGACTAGGAACTTGGTCTTATCTACCTTGAGAATGAAGCCCACAAAAGAAAAACTTCAGCACTCTACAATTGTTTTGAAATGAAAAATGTTAGAGTGTGAATCAAGCACCACAACTTCAATGATACAGCAAATTTCCAGCTAAAAAATGTGTTTTGCTGCAATATGTTTATGTGAAAACAAAATCACAAACTAAACAAAATGCTAGAATAGAAGGTTTACCACTTGCAGATGATCTCCATCACTGTCACAGTCACCATTTCCTAGAAGTTGTTGAGTCAATGTGACATTGTACCTGTAGGAACTGAATTCTGGCAGAATGACCCAGGAGACATTAACTTCTGTGCTGCTGAGAGCTGCTACATTTACCTGGCCAAACACTTTCCTGGCTGTGGATGCAATGCAGCAAATTAGATGATGAAAGTGATGCTAATGTGACAAGATATTTATTAAATGTGTTGGGACACATCTTGATGAATCTGGTGTCTTATCACCTTTACCAATACAATATTGTACAATCATTCCATTTATTTCATGTTTATCGTGAACTGAATCATAATAATTTCTATCATTATCTTATATTGCCCTTTCTATTCTTCTTCTTCTACCTTTTTAGCTCCCAGTGGAGCATAGGTCTTCAACAAACACTTTCCAAGTCATTCTGTTTTTTGCCATTCATTTAAGGTCATTCCATGTCTTCCCCATCATCTTCATCTCTGCTTCTATCTGTCTTCTCCAAGAATTCCTTGGTCTTTCTCTTTGTCTTTTCCCCTGGGGATTCCAAAAAAGGGTCTGTCATGTAATACTTTTCCCTTTTATTACTCTAATAATAATGGTATCACATATCTATCCATCTATTTTTCTTATGAGCTGAGGACGGCACATAGGGTAGCATTTCTAGACTCTTTGTGTCCGACAATCTTTGTTATCAAGCATCAGACCTTGCACAGGACCCACATTTTATCTTGTCACATGACTCTGTTCTTGAAGAGTTGTTCAATCTCGGCATTAGAGTTGATGCCCTCTGTTGTTATTGTCTCTTGCCTCTGTGTTCTTTTTAGTGTTACTCTAGTTCTGCCTCTTTTTCTCTGATTCCCATTTGAAGGCTTACTTTGAGATTCTCTTGTCTCTTCTCATCACATTGCCAACATATGACCACCTTATTTTCTTGATTACAGTTGATATTTTAGTACAAAGTATTTTCCAGGCCATTTGTTTTCAAATACATCCAGTTTATATTTTATTTCTCTCATTATTTTCAGGGCCATTTGTTTTCAAATACATCAAGTTTATCTTCTATTTCTCACATTATTTTCCAGGGCCATTTGTTTTCAAATACATCCAGTTTATCTTTTATTTCTCTCATTATTTTCCATGCCCATTTGTTTTCAAATATATCCAGTTTATCTTTTATTTCTCTAATTATTTTCCATGGCCATTTGTTTTCAAATTTATCAAGTTTATCTTTTATTTCTCTCATTATTTTCCATGGCCATTTGGTTTCAAATATATCCAGTTTATCTTCTATTTCTTTCATTATTTTCCAGACCATTTGTTTTCAAATACATCAAGTTTATCTTTTATTTCTCTCATTATTTTCCATGGCCATTTGTTTTCAAATACATCCAGTATATCTTTTATTTCTCTCATTATTTTCCATGGCCATTTGTTTTGAAATACATCCAGTTTATCTTCTATTTCTCTCATTATTTTTCAGGGCCATTTGTTTTGAAATACATCCAGTTTATCTTATTTTTCTCTCATTATTTTCCAGGGCCATTTGTTTTCAAATACATCCAGTATATCTTTTATTTCTCTCATTATTTTCCATGGCCATTTGTTTTGAAATACATCCAGTTTATCTTCTATTTCTCTCATTATTTCCAGCTCATACTATCACCTTGATCTTTACCCTCCTGATCTTGATCCTTCCTTCCATTAGACGTCACACAGGGCTTGTAGTGTTTTTCGTTGCCCATCTCTAGTCTTAAGAGGAAAAGAGGCTGACCCAGAGAGATATTGATAAGAACATTGATCAGAGAGGCAAGAGCAGCAGGAATCAGCTCTCTCAATGAGATAGAGTTGCTTGCACAGAACAGAGACAAATGGCGAGATTTGATAAAAATCTTTACAAGGATTGAAAACTGTTAGAATAAAATTTTAGATAAGAGAAAGAGCATCTGGGCCATCACACTATGGGCCGGCCACGGCTCGAAAGGTCAATAGATAGATAAATCTCTAGTCTGGGTGAGATGTTTAATCTATCTAATGAGTCTATGCCTGCCAACTTTGCTTCTCTTATAAGTGTTCTTTTTAGTGCCTCTTTAGGTCTTCCTCTTTTTTTTGTATCCTGATGTTTCCCATAGCTTGCTTTGGAATTCTCTTGTTGTCTCTTTTCTGCACATGTCTGACATATGTCCATCTTCTTTCCTTAATTATAGATGAGGTCTTGGGTATATTATCACCTATAATAATATAATTCCTCTTTATCACCATCACTTACATTATCATACTATCACATCACTTCTATCATCATTATCAATGATATCACCATCTAAAAATCTTCAATTATATTGAAATGTTATCCTTTCTATTTCTACTTATATGATCACTCTATCATCTCCATTTACAGCACCACCATATTTGGCCTTTAGTGTCTTGACAGACAGTCGGTAGCAAGAAATCTTGAAAAGTCTGTCATTTGGAAAAAAATATTAGTGTCTTATGCTAGATGCTGCTTTGCTGAACAGGACAAATGTCTATAAAGGATACTCTGTGTAAAATGGCATGAATTCAAGATTAATTGTAGCTTCTGTCAGTCATAGTTGACTGTACTAGCCTCCGTCAGTCATAGTTAACTATACTAGCCTCCGTCAGTCATAGTTGACTGTACTAGCCTCCGTCAGTCATAGTTGACTATGAATTTTTCAACACCCCTAGAAATGTTATTTTTTTCTTTTCTCTTGCAGTGTATTCTCTATTTCTATGAATCTGTCTGCTTCTTGTTTGAGTTGGAGCTTTAGAGTGTGTTTCCAGAGATTGCGGTCTGCAGATATTTCTTCCCAGGCTGCAGGGTTTATGTTCAGAATCTTCATGTCGCGTTTACACACGTCTACAAATTGCAGTTTCGGGTGCCCTCTAGTCCTTATGCCATCTGTCCATAGAGTATATCTTTTGGTATGTGGCCATTTTTCGTACGGTGTACGTGGCCGAGCCAGCATAACCTACATTGTTTGAGCAGCATATAGATGTTCAGGAGGCCTGTGTGAGTCATGACCTCCACGTTTGTAACTTTATTCTTCCAGGTGATACCAAGAATGCGGCATAAGCATCGCATATGGAATGCATTAAGCCTTCTCTCCTGCTTTGCATAGGTTGTCCAAGATTTGCTGCCATACAGGAGGATACTGATTATGCAGGCATTGTAAACTGTGGCCTTTTGTTTTAATTGTCAGTTTGTTGTTTTGCCAGACAGGCCTAGAAAGACGGGCGAATGTGGTAACAACTTTACCAATGCAGGTGTCAATTTCTGTATCTAAAGATAGTATGTCATTGATGATGGACCCCAGGTAGTTATATTGCCGCATGACATCAAGTTATCGATAGAGATGCAGGTGTTGCTTCAACGTCCTGACCAAGTATGTTAGTTTTCTGCAAACTTATTGTTAGACTGAAGTCTCTGCAGGCACGTGAAAAGTGATGTCACATGAGCTCGGAGTTCGTCCTACCTTTGCCGGACAAGTTAAAACATTACCATGTAAGAGATTAAAAAAATGTAAAAAAAAATTAATATTTAAAAAAATGTTAGTTTATAAACATTTAATCTGAAGACCATGCTAAAATTTTGTCTGACACTGAGCCATTGTGGGAGTTGACAGTTCGGGCTCTTAGAACTCGGTTCGGTACTTTTAGTAACAAAGAAATTAGGTCACATTATTAAGTAAACACATTCTAATTCCAAAAACATTAACAGGAAACAAAAGCTCATCCAATCCCTTTTCAACAATATATAATAAGCTTAGGCTAAAACCAATGAATTGACTTCTGTGGTTGTCCACAAAAATAGAACCTGAAATATCCAAAATTATTTAAAAAAACCAAGGACTTCTAAGAGTTAAACCTAAATTATCTATTTAATCTATCTAATGTCCTTTCGAGCCGGAGATGGCACATAGGGCAAAGCCTCAATCTCAAAAACAGAAACCCTGCGTGCCAAAATGGCACAAATTGCAGAGATAACTGCTTCTAAAATCTATGGTCTGTTTCCATAATAACACTTTTTACAATGACAGCTTGTCAAGCCATCGATCAACCTCCTTAGTCGCCTCTTACGACATGCCTGGAAGGTCACAGTGTCACTATTCTTTACTTCTTTCATAATGAAGCCCCGGTAACACACGGGAAAACCTAAATTATACTGTGTCATAAAAAAATACCTTCAAAACATATTTTTTAAGGAACTGGACAATTTTTGTGCACACATTTTTTTCCCCCATTGTGTACCTCCCTAATTGTTCCTACCAGAGACCTCTGATTAGCCATTGTGTTAGGATTTTGTAATTTCTTCAAATACACAGTAAGGTTGTGGTAAAAGTCTTATTATTATTAGTAAAGGTTGATGGTAAAAGCAAAAAAAGAACCCTTCCCCCTGGTTATATTTTTGTGGACTGCTAGCAAGACATCAATTGAGCCTTTAAAGACCTGGGATAGGCAACAAATGACTGAAAGATACAAGCATAGGACCAATAATGTTAGATGTAAGGATGGAGAGAAAAATAGCACTATTTTATCATGTGCCCAGATAGCGCCCCTAGTGTGTGTAAATGATTAAAATCATGCTCATGATGCCCTATGAAATTTAATGCAATAATTTGTAGCAAAAATTGTTATTACTTTTCAACATTACAGGAGATTTTTGTAGCCGTAAAGTTGAACATTTTGGCAAAATAATAGTAATCTTCTTCTTCTTTTCTCTTTCACTGATACCTAAAAGGTGTCGTGGTTTATATCATTTGTCGTTCTTGTGCTGCTTGAACTGTCTGAATTAGTGATTTTCCTTTGTTGTTACATGTCTCTGTCACTGCATCTATCCATCTTCTTCTGGGTCTTCCTCTTGGTCTTTTTCCATGCATTCTCGAGAAGAACGATGGTGATTGGTGAGGATTCTGACCAGGGGGCCAAATCATTTAAGTTGTTGTTCTATATATTCTTCGCAGGGTTTTGTTCCGACCATTTTTCTTATGGTTTCATTTGGTATTCTATCTCTTCTTGTGTTGTTTGTTACTTTTTTCAAGCATCGCATCTCACATGTATTGATCTTTCTTAATTGTGATTTAGAAAGGGTCCATGTTTGACTTTCATAGCACAAAGTTGGTATGAAGATGCTATTTATCATTTGTTGTTTAGCTGGCATAGAAATGTTTGGATGTTAAAAGGACATTAAATGAGCATAAATGTGTAGTGTTGTGGCTTATAGCAAACTGCCTTTGGGTCAACACACATAACATCAACATGGCTTTATATATCAGGGCATCCTTCCTCTACAATCTTACTCCTTCCACCTGTGTGGCTATGGCACAGACTATGGTTAGAGGAGAAAAAAGTAGAGCCACCATCACATGCCATGCATGTTGTAAGAAGTGACTAAGTTGGGGGTCAAGGTCTTTACCAGAGCTACGAGTTTATGCATCAGAGCAGAAGCCATCTTTAGTGCTTTCCTCACTGTATGGTGAAAGTGCTTCATGTTGGGGAAAGTGCTTCATGTTGGGGAAAGTGCTTCATGTTGGTGAAAGTGCTTCATGTTGGTGAAAGTGCTTCATGTTGGTGAAAGTGCTTCATGTTGGGGAAAGTGCTTCATGTTGGTGAAAGTGCTTAATGTTGGGGAAAGTGCTTCATGTTGGGGAAAGTGCTTCATGTTGGGGAAAGTGCTTCATGTTGGTGAAAGTGCTTCATGTTGGGGAAAGTGCTTCATGTTGGTGAAAGTGCTTCATGTTGGTGAAAGTGCTTCATGTTGGTGAAAGTGCTTCATGTTGGTGAAAGTGCTTCATGTTGGTGAAAGTGCTTCATATTGGTGAAAGTGCTTCATGTTGGTGAAAGCGCTTCATGTTGGTGAAAGTGCTTCATATTGGTGACAGTGCTTCATATTGGTGAAAGTGCTTCATGTTGGGGAATGTGCTGAGGAAGGGATCTGAGCACTATGGAGTTGTCCGTTGAGTAATGAAGATGATCTGTCAATCAAAGTAGACATAATAGCTGGTCTGTTACTAGGGTGACTGTAGAGAGGTGAAGTAGGATCTTGATTAGTTCTGTCAATTAAAGTAGACATAATGGCTAGACTGGCTGGTCTGTTACTAGGGTGACTGTGGAGAGATGAAGTAGGATCTTGATTAGTTCTGGTTCACTGATCATGATGCAAGAAGTCAGCTATGAGTCAGTGACCACTTTCAGCCCAGGTGCTGTCAGGCATTCATTGGACTGAAATATTCAAACATTGCAGCCTGCAACAAACTGGGACACATTGAAACAAACACTCTCCACAAAGGGAGTTATAAAGAAGACATTTTTTAATGAGTCAAGAGCAAACACAGGCTTAGAAATAATGACCAACACAAATAAACACATAAAAAGACACTTAAGTGACAGTCAGCACTTACAGACAGCAATCTTGGTGGTATTCTCTGGGGCGCTGGTTGCAATTGCTGAAGAAATAATGGTTTTGTGTCAAAAGTTGTTATGGTGTTTTTCTTGTTATATTAGCAATCACAACTGTGACTTTAATGTTTCAAGCAATTATGTGTAAAGTAAAGTATTTAACAAAGAAAATAAATGCAATAAATATTCCTTATTTCCTCTTTATACCTCTATAAGCATAATTCTAGTTCTTGCTCTTTTGACAGCCTCAAACATTTGACATGCTGCTGTTGTAGATTTCAGTTGGAGGACCTTGATTTTGCAGATGCCAGAGTAGTTATCAAGAGAAAAGTAAACATGATACAAGAAAATACAGATGCCCTGTCATCGATGGCTAGGAAGAAAGAACTTGAGATCAACCAAGGAAAGATGAACGTAAAAAGTAATTTCAAATTCACCCAAAGAAAAATTGTACCTAGAAAGAAAAGCAGAGGAAGAAGTAGATCACACTGTATATCTTGGAAGCTGCATAGATCAAGGAGACAGACACAAAGAAAGAAATTAGAATCAGAATAGAGGAGGCAGCAATGACTTTCAGAAACCTTGATAAGATATAGAAATCAAAATGACTAAGCACAAAAACAAAGCTCAGGATTTTCAAATCAAACTTATCATTCACCATTACTTATGTTTGCGAGAGCTGGAGAACATTCAAGTAGAGAATAAACTGGATGCATTTGACAATAAATACCTCAGGAAAATAATTTGCATAGAATAATTTAAGATGAGTGCAAATATAAGAGAAATAACAAAGCATCCAAAAATATAATCTATTATCTAGAGAAGGAGGTCATTGCAAAAATCAAATGGAAAACTGAGGGTAAAACAAAAAGAGACTAGCTTAGAAAAGCACTAAAAAGAACACTGAGACAAGAAGAACAAACACTGAGGAGAAAAATAACAATAGCAGGCACCAACTCCCTTGTTGATTTAGAGAGACTCACCCAGAATAGAGACAAGTAGAGAGACTCAACCAGAACAGAGACAAGTGGAGAGATTCAATGCATGACTTGTGCATGGTCTGATACTTAATAGCAAAGTTTGTCAATCATGGAGACTAAAATTTCTATCCTATGTGCTGTTTTCCACTAGAAAGGACAATAGATATATAAGCAGGCAGGCAGATGTTGTAGTACAGGCAGATAGACAGACAGACAGATGTTGTAGTGCAGGCAGATAGACAGACAGACAGATGTTGTAGTGCAGGCAGATAGACAGACAGACAGATGTTGTAGTGCAGGCAGATAGACAGACAGACAGATGTTGTAGTTTCCTTAGTACTGCACATCAACTTACTATTGCTCTCTTTGCTTCTCCTTTTCGAAGTCTTGGATTATATGGAGTTATACAACATTCTCTCCAGTGTGACAAACTATTTTATTTTCTGTGTAGGTAGTTCTACAATGGTTACCTGCAGTTATTCCTCTAATGTTTTCATTACTGACTGACAGTTCTGATTTCTATTTCTATTCCAGGCACTTTTCTCAGCATGTTATTTCTGAGTGACAGTTCTGATTTCTATTTCTATTCCAGGCACTTTTCTCAACATGTTATTTCTGAGTGACTAACTCCCACATCTGACACTGGTGGGCACTGTTAGCGTTAGATGGAATAATAATATTTATTTTGTTATGTAAAAAAAGTAAAGAGACTTTTACCATTTCATGACACACTGGGCCTTGCTACTGAACTTTAGTTGTATCCCTTGTTTTAGTGCAGTCTATCTATCTATCTATTGACCTTTCGAGCCGTAGCCGGCCCATAGGGCGTAGACCAAGATACTCCTTCTCTTATCTAAATTTTTTTTTTTTATTCTAGCAATTTTCAATTCTTTTAAAGATATTTTATCAAATCTCGCCATTTGTCTCGGTTCTGTTCAGGCAGCTCTATCTCGTTGAGGGAGCCGATTCCTGCTGCTCTTGCATCTCTCATCAATGTTCTTCTCAGTGTCTCTCTGGGTCTTCCTCTTTTCCTCTTACCTGTTGTTTCCCACATGAGGGCTTGCTTTGCTATTCGGTTATTATCTCTTCTCATCACATGTCCAACATATGACCATCGTCTTTTCTTTATTACTGAAGATATTAGTGGTTGATTGGCGATTTCTCTGATTTCCTCGTTTGTTTTGAATTCGTCCCATGCTATACCAAGTATTTTCCGGAGACATTTATTTTCAAATACGTTCAACTTTGTTTAGTGCAGTGCATAGATGACAAAAAGAGAAAAGATACCAGACAACATAAGAGAATGGCTTGGCAGAAGGTCAACAACAGTTAATAACTGTTGTGATCGAAAGTTGTGGAGAAACATGATCACCTACGCCAGTAGGCACAGTACTTGATGCTGATGGCACAGAAACAAAGACAACTGTCTGAAGAGAAACTGAAACAATTGTTGAAATATCTCATTTCGAGTCATTTATATTCTTCTGTTCTGAAACATCTCACTTTAGTAATCATGGCATTTCTTTTTTTTTATTGCTGTTATGTCCTTTTTGATCTAGATCATTCCAGGACCGCTAGATGTCACATAGAGTTCATTGTGTTTTTTGCCATCAATCTCTATATGCCTGCCAACATTGCTTCTCTTATAAGTGTTCTTTTTTTAGTGTCTTTCCAGGTCTTCCACTTTGTTTCTGTATCCTGATGTTTCAAATAGAAGAGCCTGTTTTGATATTCTATTGTTGTCTCTTTTCAACACATGTCTGACATATGCCCATCTTCTCTTCCTAATTGTAGATGGAATCATTGGTTGCATGGCTATTTCTCTTATCTCTATATTAGTCTTGAATTTATTCCATTGTATGCAGAGGATTCTTCAAAGGCATTTCTCTTAAAAAGCATTTAGTTCTTTCTCACTCTCTTTTGTTATTTTTCAGAGTTCACATGCGTATATAAGGGTTGATAATACATTAGAGTTGAATATTGTATGTAATATTCATATGTGACATTAAAAGCACAATGTTGGCAGAATATGTGGTATATACTCTGTATTGAAAAGAAAAATGTGTTAAATATAGAGCTTAATCATCAACAATACTAGTGCAACAACTCTTACTTTGACATGGATTTCTTATAACATCCGACTTAATTCCAGAACTGACTTGTGCCATAGGCTTGTCATAGGCTGAACCAACCACATCCACCCTGAAGTTGTAATCCTCATCAGGCTCAAGACCTGTAACACTGTACGTGTACTTGAGATGACCAGGCACTGTACTCACATTGACCACAGACTGCCAAGCTTGGGAACTGTCTGAGCTATTCAATGTCTTGAGTACACTAGAACAGAAATTTGACAACAAAATTAGATTATTAATGTTGCTAATTCAAGATAGTAGTTACTTGGTTAATTATACTCTCTAATGAAAAGCTTAAAGCATTGATATCTTCATTCATTGTTTAACTTTCAAGATAGTGGTCATTGTAAGTCTAAACTTCCCCAAATAATCTTATATATAAGCCAGCTTGTTATATATTATACATTGTCACAATAATGATATAATAGATCCCCTGGCACTCAAATACAATAGAAAAACAATCATGCACACCAGTTAATTATACTATAGATCCCCAGTCACTCAAATAAAAGAGAAAAACAATCATGCACACCAGTTAATTATACTATAGATCCCCAGTCACTCAAATAAAAGAGAAAAACAATCATGCACACCAGTTAATTATACTATAGATCCCCAGTCACTCAAATAAAAGAGAAAAACATTCATGCACACCAGTTAATTATACTATAGATCCCCAGTCACTCAAATAAAAGAGAAAAACATTCATGCATGCCAATTAGTTATACACAAGATTCCCTTTCACTCAAATACAAGACAAATATAATAATGCACACCAACTGCTGTTGAAAGCAGCAAACAAAGAAACTTGACTGAGTAAATGGATCACGAGAACTACAGGGAGAGAAATCTACACACACATGATCAACCTCGGTCCTAGAAACATTTTCTGAAAAGGAAGGATTCAAACACCATTTTCCAAGGTTCCAAAAACATTTCATGAATATCAAGGACCAGAGCATCATTTTTTGACTCTCAAACATAAATAATTTAATAAACAGTGGAGTAGGATACAACCAAAACACTTACCATTTAGTCACTGAGGCTCAAGTAACACAAAGTGCTAACAAATTTTCTTTGTATAAGATGTTTATTTGTGTTGATTAGTACTACTTTGTATAAGATGTTTATTTGTGTTGATTAGTACTACTTTGTATAAGATGTATATTTGTGTTGATTGGTACTACTTTGTATAAGATGTTTATTTGTGTTGATTAGTACTACTTTGTATAAGATGTTTATTTGTGTTGATTAGTACTACTTTCTATAAGATGTATATTTGTGCTGATTAGTACTACTTTGTATAAGATGTATATTTGTGTTGATTAGTACTACTTTGTATAAGATGTATATTTGTGCTGATTGGTACTACTTTGTATAAGATGTATATTTGTGTTGATTAGTACTACTTTGTTTTACTAGGAGAGGAGTTAACCGTCCCAGTACTTTACTAATTACACAGAATGTGAATTTTTTTTATCTATGTTCCCATCTCCGGAGAATGTTGTTCCTAGATACTTGAATTCTATTTTATACTCGTGTCCTCTATTTAAATATTAAAGCTTTGCTTCTCTCTTTCTATTGTTAACACTTCTGTTTTTTCATTTTTGTTGATACGATTTTGTTCTGATATTTGTCTGTTTCATATTCCTGATACTTGGACATGGTATGTTGTTGCAACTTCTCAGATGCTTCTGCTATCAAAGCCCAGTCATCCGCAAAGTGAGTTCATTATGTTATTTCTGGGCTTGGCATCTTTGCTTCTACTGTCAATGTAGGTTATGAACAAGAGTAGTGTTAGGACACATCCCTGTCTTACTCTAGACCTTTTAATTAATGAACTTCCTTGACCAACAAGGAAACTCTCAACTAGGCCAACACAAACAGACAGCTTCTAAAAGACATGAAATAGAAAGAATTTACATTTTTCTGACACACCATGAGAAGAGGAAAGTTAGAATACTTGGTTACATTTGGAAAAATACAGGGAGAGAGAGATCATTGGTGACAAAGACCAAAAAAATACTATATAAAGACACTATTTACATGACCTGTATTATTTATGATGATTTTATGAACTTCAATCTTGTGTGTGGTATATATGAGATATCAAGAGCACTCAGGATATTTTGGAGAATTAAAAATGTATTAGATTAGCGATATGTATAGTTAGTAAAACAAATAAAATGAAAAGAGAACTACTAAACACAATTAGAACAAGACAAATGAAATTTTTGGGGCATGTAAAAAGACACAACAGCCTAATAAAAGTAATATTGGAAGGGAAAATACAAGGCAAGAGGGACAGAGGTAAACCAAGACTAACATGGACGAGTAACATCAAAAGATGGACAAGTCAGCCTATGACAATCTGCACCATCAAAACAAGAGACAGAGTGGAATAGCGCTCCATGGTAGCCAACCTTCGATGCTGAGATGGCACTCAATGATGATTCATGATGAATGATGATAGTTAGTATAAGACAGTATCAAGACAGGTGGAACAAAAACTGCTAACTTTACTATAATGGAAGAGACGAAAAATAGGTTGGTCGAAGTTTCCAGGTGCAGCAGTCTATAGCAACAGATGAAGAAAACAACAAGATGGCAGAAGTAAACAAGAGCAGACACATAGCATAACTCTTCGTGGCATGCTCTTTAGATGTGACAATCTAGGTCACGATGATGCAAATGAAACAATTCTGCTGCCTGTCTATGAAGTCTCTAGGCTAGAAAAGCTGTTCTTTCTAACCTACATTCAGGACTGCTGTCTATGCATGCTTTCATTTACTTTTCCAGCTTTAGTGGAGTTGTTGCTATCAAAGCAGCTACTGTTTATATGATGTTGGATTTGACTTCAATCTGATGTTTGTGTTTCTTTCACTGTTGTTAGTTCACATTGCAAATTTGTTAAAATAACAATGAATAAGAAGCTTCGTTGGCTAGCCAGTGTTATACATTTTATCACTGGTGAACAAAAAATAAAGACCTACTTAAAGTATAAATATCTCACAAACAATTCCATGAGAAAAATTCAGACTTCCACTTTTAACTCACGGAATTATTAAAAATGTATTTTTGTTTTGTTTTAACAAATATTTGATTTGATTTATCTATTAACAACAGAGACTAAACATCAAGAAGTAGATTTTAATATAAATTTATAGTCCCAGCAGAATTTATCTGGAAGTGGAAGGCGAGACAAAGATTTTGGTTAGACCTTGTGGGGGAAAGGGATTATGTATTTGACATCATGACTGCACAAAACTATGATAGATGTTTTAAAGAGCAAGCAAGTCATTGTGTCAGACATGCTGTGACCTTCCTGTTTCACAATAAATATAAAATAAATGAAGAGTTTAGTTCATTGTGTTGTCAGTATGTCCTGCCATAAATAGATGATAAACTGAAGCATTCTTAACTCTTTCCGTATGTTTCGCCGCACTATGCGCCACGCCGATCTCGGCAGCATATGTTTCGCCACATAGTGCGCCACGCTCAATTTGATTAGTATGACCGCCATCAAACCATATTCATTTTACCTGTCTTGTATCATCTCGATATTGGTGAAACCTAATACCTTATTCAATTATCTAAAAATTCATATATAATATGTTAAATAAATATAAATATGTAGATTGATTCTTAAAACCATGAACAATTTTGTCTCTGAAATCTCTTCCGTTGCGTTGATAAAAAGCTTCCATAGGGAAAGAGTTAAAGGATGGAAAATAAAATGAATGCACAGAATACAGGGAAAAGGCTATTTTCCTTACAGAATAGATACAACAAGCAAGGCCCACAAACTGACTCAAGACTTTTCATAAGAGTTAATGCACAGACAGCCATTACAAAAACTATAAATTAATTTTTTTAAAAATACAACTGAAAAATCAGTAAAGAAGATCTAAATGTATTTCTGAACTTAAAATGCCAAAGAATTAAAATAAAACAAAAACCATAAAATAATGTAACTTTTGGGATGAATGATGGATTCTTTCTTTTCTTTCCATTATATGTTCATTGAAACTATAACTCCTCTTCTCAATCCACACTTAAAAGTGTGTTATGTGTGTCTGAATTTAGTTTAGTCAACAGATGATCCTCACTGCACAGCAGACACATTCATAAGTGTTCATGGCAGACATGTCTATAAGTGTTCATGGCAGACATGTCTATAAGTGTTCATGGCAGACATGTCTATAAGTGTTCATGGCAGACATGTCCATAAGTGTTCATGGCAGACACGTCCATAAGTGTTCATGGCAGACACGTCCATAAGTGTTCATGGCAGACATGTCTATAAGTGTTCATGGCAGACATGTCTATAAGTGTTTATGGCAGACATGTCTATAAGTGTTCATGGCAGACATGTCTATAAGTGTTCATGGCAGACATGTCTATAAGTGTTCATGGCAGACATGTCTATAAGTGTTCATGGCAGACATGTCCATAAGTGTTCATGGCAGACACGTCCATAAGTGTTCATGGCAGACATGTCCATAAGTGTTCATGGCAGACACGTCCATAAGTGTTCATGGCAGACACGTCCATAAGTGTTCATGGCAGACACATCCATAAGTGTTCATGGCAGACATGTCTATAAGTGTTCATGGCAGACACGTCCATAAGTGTTCATGGCAGACACATCCATAAGTGTTCATGGCAGACATGTCTATAAGTGTTCATGGCAGACATGTCTATAAGTGTTCATGGCAGACATGTCTATAAGTGTTCATGGCAGACATGTCTATAAGTGTTCATGGCAGACATGTCTATAAGTGTTCATGGCAGACACATCCATAAGTGTTCATGGCAGACATGTCTATAAGTGTTCATGGCAGACATGTCTATAAGTGTTCATGGCAGACACATCCATAAGTGTTCATGGCAGACATGTCTATAAGTGTTCATGGCAGACATGTCTATAAGTGTTCATGGCAGACATGTCTATAAGTGTTCATGGCAGACATGTCTATAAGTGTTCATGGCAGACATGTCTATAAGTGTTCATGGCAGACATGTCTATAAGTGTTTATGGCAGACATGTCTATAAGTGTTCATGTCAGACATGTCTATAAGTGTTTATGGCAGACATGTCTATAAGTGTTTATGGCAGACATGTCTATAAGTGTTCATGGCAGACATGTCTATAAGTGTTCATGGCAGACATGTCTATAAGTGTTTATGGCAGACATGTCTATAAGTGTTCATGGCAGACATGTCTATAAGTGTTTATGGCAGACATGTCTATAAGTGTTTATGGCAGACATGTCTATAAGTGTTTATGGCAGACATGTCTATAAGTGTTTATGGCAGACATGTCTATAAGTGTTCATGGCAGACATGTCTATAAGTGTTTATGGCAGACATGTCTATAAGTGTTTATGGCAGACATGTCTATAAGTGTTTATGGCAGACATGTCTATAAGTGTTCATGGCAGACATGTCTATAAGTGTTCATGGCAGACATGTCTATAAGTGTTCATGGCAGACATGTCTTTAAGTGCTCAGATAACCTTCAGAGCATGTTCCTCAGGTTGTAGAGAATTATTACTCCAGTTGTGTGTTGATTTGTCATTCTTCTTTGTCTTCCTTACTAGCACTCCTTTCTGGTATCTCTAGTTTTGATTGGATGTGTGTCTCTGAGTATTTTGTGTGAGTGAATGATGTATTTGAGTATTTTGTGTGAGTGAATGATGTGTTTGAGTATTTTGTGTGAATGAATTATGTATGTGAGTATTTTGTGTGAGTGAATGATGTGTCAGAGTATTTTGTGTGAGTGAATGATGTATCTGAGTATTCTGTGTGAGTGAATGATGTATCTGAGTATTCTGTGTGAGTGAATGATGTGTCTGAGTATTTTGTGTGAGTGAATGATGTATCTGAGTATTCTGTGTGAGTGAATGATGTGTCTGAGTATTTTGTGTGAGTGAATGATGTGTCTAAGTATTTTGTGTGAGTGAATGATGTGTCTGAGTATTTTGTGTGAGTGAATGATGTGTCTAAGTATTTTGTATGATTGAATGATGTGTCTGAGTATTTTGTGTGAATGAATGATGTGTCTGAATATTTTGTGTGAGTGAATGATGTGTCTGAGTAATGTGTGTGAGTGTATGATGTATTTGAGTATTTTGTGAGTGAATGATGTATCTGAGTAATTTGTGTGAGTGTATGATGTATTTGAGTATTTTGTGAGTGAATGATGTGTCTGGGTAATTTGTGTGAGTGTATGATGTATTTGAGTATTTTGTGTGAGTGAATGATGTATCTGAGTAATTTGTGTGAGTGAATGATGTATTTGAGATATGTGTGAGAGTGAATGATGTGTCTGAGTATTTTGTGTGAGTGAATGATGTATTTGAGTATTTTGTGTGAGTGTATGATGTATTTGAGTATTTTGTGTGAGTGAATGACATGTCTGAGTATTTTGTGTGAGTGAATGATGTGTCTGAATATTTTGTGTGAGTGAATGATGTGTCTGAATATTTTGTGTGAGTGAATGATGTGTCTGAGTAATTTGTGTGAGTGAATGATGTGTCTGAGTATTTTGTGTGAGTGAATGATGTGTCTGAGTATTTTGTGTGAATGAATGATGTGTCTGAATATTTTGTGTGAGTGAATGATGTGTCTGAGTAATTTGTGTGAGTGTATGATGTATTTGAGTATTTTGTGAGTGAATGATGTGTCTAAGTAATTTGTGTGAGTGTATGAAGTATTTGAGTATTTTGTGTGAGTGAATGATGTATCTGAGTAATTTGTGTGAGTGTATGATGTATTTGAGTATTTTGTGAGTGAATGATGTGTCTGGGTAATTTGTGTGAGTGTATGATGTATTTGAGTATTTTGTGTGAGTGAATGATGTATCTGAGTAATTTGTGTGAGTGAATGATGTGTCTGAGTATTTTGTGTGAGTGAATGATGTATTTGAGTATTTTGTGTGAGTGTATGATGTATTTGAGTATTTTGTGTGAGTGAATGACATGTCTGAGTATTTTGTGTGAGTGAATGATGTGTCTGAATATTTTGTGTGAGTGAATGATGTGTCTGAATATTTTGTGTGAGTAAATGATGTGTCTGAATATTTTGTGTGAGTGAATGATGTGTCTGAATATTTTGTGTGAGTGAATGATGAGTAATTTGTGTGAGTGAATGATGTGTCTGAGTAATTTGTGTGAGTGAATGATGTGTCTGAGTAATTTGTGTGAGTGAATGATGTGTCTGAGTAATTTGTGTGAGTGAATGATGTGTCTGAGTAATTTGTGTGAGTGAATGATGTGTCTGAATAATTTGTGTGAGTGAATGATGTGTCTGAGTAATTTGTGTGAGTGAATGATGTGTCTGAGTAATTTGTGTGAGTGAATGATGTGTCTGAGTAATTTGTGTGAGTGAATGATGTATTTGAGTATTTTGGACCAACACATTCAACTTTGGTGAGCCATTTTTAGGGACCGGATTAGCTTTCATCTTGACACCCCTACTTGCTTGGTTAGATTGGTTGTTCCAAGAATCACAACAGGGATGTAGTGCAGGGTTTTGATCAGCTTTAGTTCACTGATCCTGGTGGAAGCAGTCCACTTTGAGCTGCTAACTACTTTCAGTCACATGCTGGATGACATCTTGGTCACATGACTGAAGTGCTAGCATGAATGAGAATCCTGGTTAGATTTGGAACACCTCATTAAAAATGGACACACATTTGTTTTTTATCTAATTCTACACTTACTTGTACTGGCTTACAGGTCCAGTCCCTATGTCTTTGGTTTCATTAAAGGCATCCCACTGGATGGTGATGTTGCCACACTTAGACTCCAGCAGTTGTGGTGGAAGTGCTAACTTGGGCAGCCCTGGATTCATGACAAGATTAAACATCTTTAAAAACACAACATAGGAAAAAGGTTTCAACAAAGACATCCTTTTGGAATGACTAGTTTGCAATGGCACTTCCAGATGACTACAGGATTATCATAAATTGTAACAAGTGAATTCAGCAAAAATATGTATAATATTTGGCCATTTTTGTCTTGACAGATGGTTGGTATCAAGCAATTATAATTTGTTATTAGTTTAGTAATACACTAATTAATAAACAGTGGAAAACACTGACTCTGTAGAAATGTGGTTTTACAAAAGAATGTTGAGGATACCATGGACAGCTAAGAAGAGTAATGAAAACGTTCTGAAAGAGGTCAAAGCAAAAAGAGAGCTAATTTCCACTTTTAGGAAGAAACAATCATCATTTTTTGGCCATGTAATGAGAAGAGAATATATTGTAACAACTGGGAAAACTGAGGGATGAAGAGATAGAGGGAAGCAAAGAGAAAAGATACCAGACAGCTTAAAAGAATGGCTTGGCAGAAGGTCAACAACAGAAATTATAAATAACTGTCGAGATCGAAAGTTGTGGATAGACATGATCACCTACGTTAGCAGGCACGGTACTTGATGATAATGAACACACTTTTGTATTAACTCTTTCCACACAGAAAATCTTTGAATATGATACCTCTACTTATGATGGAGTTACATTTGAAAAAATTTGTAGAGAATTAGACAGAATGAAATGGCTTTACTGCAGGCAGGGCATTTCATAATAAATTTAGAAATATCATTATAGCATATGCTACCCTAGGCTAATGACAATTTTGGATAGGATTGCTAGAATATCATACAATTTATATAACCCATTTAGGATTTTTTTTCATTTTCCAATTAGATAAAATACACAAACATGGCTAAATATAGAAAATTACACAACAGTATTTCCTCTCGATACGTGTATTCCCATTGTATATGTCTGTATCATAACTCTTCATAACTCTAGCGTTCATAACTTTAGGAATGTCTGTATATAAAAAATTTAAAAAAGAAAGCAATTAAGTAAAGAAAAATCAGCATAAGAGTAAAGAGAAGAAGACTTTTAAAGATAAAATCTGATGACTGGTAAATAAAGAAATGTACTTCTCTGGCATCCAGCACTGCCCCAGTCCTGGTGACAGCGACCACTGCTACAGTCTCCATTGACATTGCTACAGTTGTCACCATCAGGGCAGTGGCACTGATACTGGCAGTCCAAGCCAAATGTTCTATCCGGACACACTAGTAAGAAGCACAGCAAGTGAAAAACAAATTGTAATTTCAAATAAACAAAATGTAATAATCAGTTGAAAAAAATCATTATCATGAGTCATCATCATCATCATCAAGTACCGAGCCTGCTGACGTAGGTGATCATGTCTCTCCACAACTTTCGATCTCGACAGTTATTTATCATTTCTGTTGTTGACCTTCTGCCAAGCCATTCTCTTAAACTGTCTGTTATTTTTTCTCTTTGCTTCACTCTATCTCTTCGCCCCTCAATTTTTCCAGTTGTTACAATATATTCCAGTTATTCCCTTCTCATTACATGACCAAAAAAAGATGATGATTGTTTCTTCCTAATATTGGAAATTAGTTCTCTTTTTGCTTTGACCTCTTCTGAACATTTTCATTACTCTTCTTAGCCATCCACAGTATTCTCAACATTCTTCTGTAAAACCACATTTCTACAGGCTCCAGTGATTTTCTTATCTGTTATCCTATTGTCCATGATTCACATCCATATGTTAAGACTGGCTCTACATAACATTTAAGAACTTTATCATGAGTAAGACAATTTAAAAACAACACTCTGTAGAATGTGTCTCACTGGCAGCTTTTAGAGCTTGCCGATGTAGGTATCTGTAATATTGTATGTTCATCTAAGACTTCTGGAAAAAATGTGTCCATGTTGACTGCATCTACAGAGATGACAGTTACTAATACCATTTTGGTTCCATTTATAATTTAGTGCGCTTTCCCAATTTATTCAAGTGAAATGGAGTAGGGAAGTGACCCTGTAAGTGTTCATTTTTTCAGTGATACCATTTTAAATTGTTGCCTATGGTTTGAACTGACTTCAACTTTGCTAGTGTCTTAATTGACAATGCATGTTGGGTCACATGTTAACCCTTTTTTGCAGAGATTAGCATAGTTGTTTAAAAGAATTTAGGAAATCGGAGTGAGATACAATAAAAATGAAAATCAAATTAAAGAGAAAACAAACAAAAAACTAATTCAGCAACACCAATAGATATAACAGCGTTAAACCAGAAAGATGTAAAAGAAACATATACTGTACAAGTAAAGAACACATATCAGAAGCTGTTAGAAGAGGGGATTGAGCAGTACAGAAGAGAAAATCCTGAGAAAAAGTCACAACAAAATGGCAATGCATAAAAAGCAGCATGCAAGAATCCTGCAACACCTTGCCCAAAAAGGAAAGTAACAAAAAATAAAAATGGATAACTGACAAAATCTTAGAAAAAATGGAAGAAAGAAGACAAGCAAAATACACTGCCAGATACAAGGATATTGACAATGAAATACGGAGAATGTGCAAAAAGGCAAAAGAAGACTGGCTCAAC
This sequence comes from Megaustenia siamemsis, assembly GCA_032433765.1. Lineage (NCBI taxonomy): Eukaryota > Metazoa > Mollusca > Gastropoda > Stylommatophora > Ariophantidae > Megaustenia > Megaustenia siamemsis. The sequence continues at coordinate 35,123,723 of JAVIAB010000159.1, read as the reverse complement.
CAAAGATGTCTGGAAGTCGAAACTATGGAAAGTAAACAAAACTTAAGAGAGATGCACACAGAAATAAAGAGAATGACTAATAAAGACAAAAAAGCTGCAGGAAACGGGTGTATTGCAAACAAAGAGGGAAGAAGGCTAACAGACAACAAAGATATAATAGATAGATGGCAAGAATATATAACAGAATTACTTCATGATGAAAGGGACAAAAAGCCAGACATAAAATGTACATACAACTATAAAATCCTGAAATCTGAAGTAGAAAAAGCTATAAAAACAATGAAAAAGGGAAAGGCAGCAGGACCTGACAATATACAGATAGAGATGATACAGGCTTTAGAAGATTTTGGCATCGTAGTGATCACAGACATATGCAATGACATATACCATACAGGATACATACCAAACGAACTAAAAACATCAACTTTCATTGCATTGCCTAAAAAGAATGGTACAGTTGAATGCAGTGATTTCAGAACAATAAGTCTAATGAGCCAGGTAAAAAAAATGTTACTAAAAGTTATACAGGGAAGGATTCAGAATAAAATCAATACTGAATTAGATGAGCAACAGTTTGGATTCAGGAAAAACAGTGGCGCAAAAGAAGTCATATTCAGCATGAGAACATTGATTAAAAAGTACACAGAAGTATACAAATGTAGTCTATGCCAGCTTCATAGACTACACCAAAGCTTTTGATAGAATACACCATAACCAACTTATAGACTACCTAAATGATATAAATCTAGATGAGACAGACGTACGACTAATATGTAATTTGTACTGGGAGCAAACAGCAATAATAAAATATAACCAGGAGAACTCGACACCCATGGACATAAAAAGAGGAGTAAGATAAGGATGCATCCTATCACCAAGCTTGTTCAATCTATACACTGAGCAAATCTTAAAAACATCTCAGAGATGCCAGGCCTAAACATTAATGGAATGATAATCAATAACCTAAGATATGCTGATGATATTGTTCTACTAGCAGAAAATCCTAAAGACCTACAACAATTGCTTAATGTGATAAACATAACAAGCAAAAAATAGGGATCAGATATGAATATAAAAAAGACTAAAACTATGATCATGAACAAAGAAAATTCTCAAGACCTACAATTAAATATCACAGTTGAGGGAATACATCTGGAGACAGTCCAGAGCTACAACTACCTGGGACATACTATAACCAATGATGGAAAATGTAAAATTGAAATAAACAAAAGAATAGGTATGGCAAAAAGTAATTTTAATGCCATGAAAAATATACTAACAACAAAACAAATATCAGCAGGGCTGAAACTAAGAATGGCAAAATGTTACATCTTCTCAATATTCCTGTATAGTGCGGAAACATAGACATTAGACAAGAAAACAGAACAGAAAATTGAAGCCTTTGAAATGAGGATTTATAAAAGAATAGGTAGAATTGGATAGAAAGGAAAGAAAACAAACGATGAAGTTTTAAAACAACTGAAAATAAAAAGAGAACTTCTAAATACAATTAAGACAAGACAAATGAAATTTTGGGGCATGTTAAAAGACACAACAGCCTACTAAAAGTAATATTTAAGAGAAAATACAAGGTAAAAGAGGCAGTGGCAGACCAAGACTAACATGGACGAGTAACATCAAAAGATGGACAAGTCAATCTATGACAGCCTGCACCAACAAAGCAAGAAACAGAGTAGAATGGCGATCCATGGTAGCCAACCTTCATTGCGGAGAAGGCACTCGACGATGACGATGGAGTGAAATAGTGATTGTGGGTTATCTTCACAATGAAAGCTTTACAATGGAGTGAGATAGTGATTGTGGGTTATCTTCACAATGAAAGCTTTACAATGGAGTGAAATAGTGATTGTGGGTTATCTTCACAATGAAAGCTTTACAATGGAGTGAGATAGTGATTGTGGGTTATCTTCACAATGAAAGCTTTACAATGGAGTGAGATAGTGATTGTGGGTTATCTTCACAATGAAATTTTACAATGGAGTGAGATAGTGATTGTGGGTTATCTTCACAATGAAAGCTTTACAATGGAGTGAGATAGTGATTGTGGGTTATCTCCACAATGAAAGCTTTACAATGGAGTGAGATAGTGATTGTGGGTTATCTTCACAAGGAAAGCTTTACAATGGAGTGAGATAGTGATTGTGGGTTATCTCCACAATGAAAGCTTTACAATGGAGTGAGATAGTGATTGTGGGTTATCTTCACAAGGAAAGCTTTACAATGGAGTGAGATAGTGATTGTGGGTTATCTTCACAATGAAAGTTTTACAATGGAGTGAGATAGTGATTGTGGGTTATCTTCACAAGGAAAGCTTTACAATGTAGTGAGATAGTGATTGTGGGTTATCTCCACAATGAAAGTTTTACAATGGAGTGAGATAGTGATTGTGGGTTATCTTCACAATGAAAATTTCACAATGGAGGGAGATAGTGATTGTGGGTTATCTTCACAATGAAAGTTTTACAATGGAGTGAGATTGTGGGTTACAATGAAAGTTTTACAATCATTTTATTTGGGGAATGTTATGACATGAAGTGGAGCAGATATGGAGAATTCCCACCTGCAGTGAAACTAATTCCATGGATAGAATAGAGTTGTCTGTTCAACAATTCAGGTGACTCTTTGTGTGAGCCTGGACATCAGATATTTGTATGTTTGGTGCTGAATGTGATTCCAAACACTTGTTTAATGCAATAATTTCTCATTCTGTTTTTTATAGTGACATTAATCCAAGATTACAATTTCTTCATACAAATTATGACCTTTTTAAAATGTCATTCTTTTAAGTAGTCTAGTACCTATTCTTTGTTATTCAATTTTATTCTAACAACGCTTTCACTACTGATCACTGACATTCTAACAACCCTTTCACTACTGATCACTAACATTCTAACAACCCTTTCACTACTGATCACTGACATTCTAACAACCCTTCCACTACTGATCACTAACATTCTAACAACCCTTTCACTACTGATCACTGACATTCTAACAACCCTTTCACTACTGATCACTAACATTATAACAACCCTTTCACTACTGATCACTGACATTCTAACAACCCTTTCACTACTGATCACTGACATTCTAACAACCCTTTCACTACTGATCACTAACATTCTAACAACCCTTTCACTACTGATCACTGACATTCTAACAACCCTTTCACTACTGATCACTAACATTCTAACAACCCTTCCACTACTGATCACTGACATTCTAACAACCCTTTCACTACTGATCACTGACATTCTAACAACCCTTTCACTACTGATCACTGACATTATAACAACCCTTTCACTACTGATCACTGACATTCTAACAACCCTTTCACTACTGATCACTAACATTCTAACAACCCTTTCACTACTGATCACTGACATTCTAAAAACCCTTCCACTACTGATCACTAACATTCTAACAACCCTTTCACTACTGATCACTGACATTCTAACAACCCTTTCACTACTGATCACTAACATTATAACAACCCTTTCACTACTGATCACTGACATTCTAACAACCCTTTCACTACTGATCACTGACATTCTAACAACCCTTTCACTACTGATCACTAACATTCTAACAACCCTTTCACTACTGATCACTGACATTCTAACAACCATTTCACTACAGATCACTAACATTCTAACAACCCTTCCACTACTGATCACTGACATTCTAACAACCCTTCCACTACTGATCACTGACATTCTAACAACCCTTTCACTACTGATCACTAACATTCTAACAACCCTTCCACTACTGATCACTGACATTCTAACAACCCTTTCACTACTGATCACTGACATTCTAACAACCCTTCCACTACTGATCACTAACATTCTAACAACCCTTTCACTACTGATCACTAACATTCTAACAACCCTTCCACTACTGATCACTGACATTCTAACAACCCTTCCACTACTGATCACTGACATTCTAACAACCCTTCCACTACTGACCACTGACATTCTAACAACCCTTTCACTACTGATCACTAACATTCTAACAACCCTTTCACTACTGATCACTAACATTCTAACAACCCTTCCACTACTGATCACTAACATTCTAACAACCCTTCCACTACTGATCACTGACATTCTAACAACCCTTCCACTACTGATCACTGACATTCTAACAACCCTTCCACTACTGATCGCTGACATTCTAACAACCCTTCCACTACTGATCGCTAACATTCTAACAACCCTTCCACTACTGATCACTAACATTCTAACAACCCTTCCACTACTGATCGCTGACATTCTAACAACCCTTCCACAGGTGATCGCTGACATTCTAACAACCCTTGCACTAATGATCACTGACATTCTAACAACTCTTCCACTAGTGATCGCTGACATTCTAACAACCCTTCCACAGGTGATCGCTGACATTCTAACAACCCTTCCACTAATGATCACTGACATTCTAACAACCCTTCCACTAGTGATCACTGACATTCTAACAACCCTTCCACTAATGATCACTGACATTCTAACAACCCTTCCACTAGTGATCACTGACATTCTAACAACCCTTCCACTGGTGATCACTGACATTCTAACAACCCTTCCACTAGTGATCACAGACATCCTAAAAACTGTTGTATAATATCACAGATTCTTGAAACCTTTATATATATTACTTATTCCTTGAGAATACATCTTTATATATTACCAAATGACAATTTTTGTTAAATATTATTTACTTTATGTACCAAAAGCGTTTTCCATCTACCACTGACTCCATTACAACCCTTCCTTATATTACTGACTCACTAAGTAAAGTGCCCCATCAAGCCAAGTGGCATGTAGGGAATATGGTGTTAGTGACCACATTTTTTGTAGACTTTCAGCACATGATTTTTGGGGTAATGTGGTCGGTATTACTTCCCCAGAAAAAATCCTGTATCCATTTAAGGCTGGGTCAAGCCGGAAGTTATCAATCAAGATCAAATCCTATCTCTTGTCCTTTCTAGTCGAGTTCACTAACTACTGAGCTATCACAGCTCCCACTGACTCCCATATATTCCAGACTCATTAACTACCTTTTCTAATATCAATAACTTTAACAATTTTTTAAAATATTACTGACTACTTGACAAACCTTTCTTATAGATCACTGACTCCTTAACAAACCTCCTTAATAGATCACTGACTCTTTGACAAACCTTCCTTATATATCCTTATATGATTTTTTGACAAATTTTCTTAAATATTTTACTGACTCATTAAAACCCCTTTCCAAATATCACAGATTCTCTACTAAGCCATACTTACAATCATGACACAGAGGCAGACCTGCATAACCCATTCTCTGATGATCCATACTTACAATCATGAGAGGCAGGCCTGTATAACCCATTCTCGTGATGATCCACACCTACAATCATGACACAGAGACAGGCCTGTATAACCTATTCTCTGATGATCCATACCTACAATCATGACACAAAGGCAGACCTGCATAACCCATTCTCTGATGATCCACACCTACAATCATGACACATAGGCAGACCTGTATAACCCATTCTCTGATGATCCATACTTACAATCATGACACAAAGGCAGGCCTGTATAACTCATTCTCTGAAGATCCACACCTACAATCATGACACAGAAGCAGGCCTGTATAACCTATTCTCTGATGATCCATACCTACAATCATGACACAGAGGCAGACCTGCATAACCCATTCTCTGATGATCCACACCTACAATCATGACACATAGGCAGACCTGTATAACCCATTCTCTGATGATCCATACTTACAATCATGACACAGAGGCAGGCCTGTATAACCTCGATCACACTTCCAGCCCATACAAAAGCCATTAGTTTTGTTGCACAGTTCATTGTCCAGGCAGTGACAGGAAGAGCTACAGTTTACACCATACTTGTCATGAGCACAAGCTAAGAACAGAAGAGCATCAGAAGAGGACTTGTTGACTAGTTAATGGAACCAACTTCAATGTAAACTAAGCATCTTATAAATGTTCAGTTTCTAACAACAGGTAAATGTTATATGCATGTTGTTGGTTCAAGTAGATTACACATCTTTCACAATCCATAAAACACTCTAACTCAAGCTCCAGTAGATTACACATCTTTCACAATCCATTAAACACTCTAACATAAGCTCCAGTAGATTACACATCTTTCATAATCCATTAAACACTCTAACTCAAGCTCCAGTAGATTACACATCTTTCATAATCCATTAAACACTCTAACTCAAGCTCCAGTAGATTACATATCTTTCACAATCCATTAAACACTCTAACTCAAGCTCCAGTAAATTACATATCTTTCACAATCCATTAAACACTCTAACTCAAGCTCCAGTAGATTACATATCTTTCACAATCCATTAAACACTCTAATTCAAGCTCCAGCAACTTTTTCTTCTACCTTTCAGCTCCCTGTGGAGCATAGGTCTTCAACAAACAATTTCAGCTCCCTGTGGAGCATAGGTCTTCAACAAGCAATTTCAGCTCCCTGAGGAGCATAGATCTTCAATAAACACTTTCAGCTCCCTGTGGAGCATAGGTCTTCAATAAACACTTTCAGCTCCCTGTGGAGCATAGGTCTTCAACAAACACTTTCAGCTCCCTGTGGAGCATAGGTCTTCAACAAACACTTTCAGCTCCTTGTGGAGCATAGGTCTTCAACAAACACTTTCAGCTCCTTGTGAAGCATAGGTCTTCAACAAACACTTTCAGCTCCCTGTGGAGCATAGGTCTTCAACAAACACTTTCAGCTCCCTGTGGAGCATAGGTCTTCAACAAACACTTTCAGCTCCCAGTGGAGCATAGGTCTTCAACAAACACTTTCCAAGTCACTTTGTTTTTTGCCATTCTTTTAAGATCATTCCATGTCTTCCCCATCATCTTCATCTCTGCTACTATCTGTCACCTCTAAGAATTCCTTGGTCTTCCTCTTTGTCTTTTTCCCTGGGGATTCCAAAAAAGGGCCTTTTGTGTAATACTCTCAGTTGGCTTCCATAGTGTGTGTCCTATCCAGCACCGTTGTCTTTACTGTATCTCTTTATCCACTGGTATTTGACTGGTGCATTTCCATAATTCTATGTTAGTGATTTTGTCCTGCCATTTCCATCCTTTTATTGTGCATAAGCATCCATTAATGAAGGTCTGTATCTTCATGATAGTCATTTTAGTTGTTCTCCATGTTTCACAGCCTTCCAGTAGCTTACACATCTTTTTTTCATCTGTTCAACACTCAAACTCCAGGAGTCAAACATCTTTTATTCATCATTTCAACACCTCACTATTTTCAACTAAAACTACAAATAGTCAAATGTTATATATACCCATCCTTCCTATATAGTGCAGAAACATGGATGTTAAAATAAGAAAGCAGGAGAAAAATGTAGTCTTTAAAATGTATAGAAAGATGGGGAGAATTGGATGGAAGGAAAAATAGACAAACAAGGTTCTGACTCAGCTGAGGGTCAGAACATTCATCCAGCAACTGACCTGAGTGTGTTCAGTGACACATAGCTGACTGCATGAGTCAGGATTGGCAAACAGCAGCTGATAAAGACCCTGCTCCACCTTTCAGTGGGGCTCCTGAAACAGACCATCCAGTCTGGCCAAGTTAAAGGGGAGGTAACCTGGTATGTGAAGAGACACACTACCCTACTAAAAGTCATCTTGGAGGGGAAAGTACAAGATAAATGAGGCAGACCAAGACTAAAGTATGATAATATTAAAAGATGGACTGGTGAACCTATGACAACATGCACTATAAAGACCAGAGACAGTAAAATGGCGCTCCATGGTAGAAAACCTTTGAGGTGGAAATTGCATACAATGAAAAATACAGATTTTTATTTTAGAAAATAAATTAAATTAAAAAGTTGTCTTCATCATCATCATTATCATCATCAAGTAAACTGGACCTGCTGGCGTAGGTGATCATGTCTCTCCACAACTTTCGATCTCGACAGTTATTTATCATTTCTGTTGTTGACCTTCTGCCAAGCCATTCTCTTAAGCTATCTTTTCTCTTTGCTTACCTCTATCTCTTCGTCCCTCAATTTTCCCAGTTGTTACAATATATTCCAGTTGTTCTCTTCTCATTACATGGCTTAAAAATGATGATTGTTTCTTCCTAATATTGGAAATTAGCTCTCTTTTTGCTTTGACCTCTTTCAGAATATTTTCATTACTCTTCTTAGCTGTCCATGGTATTCTCAACATAACGACAAAGTTGTCTTACTGTTTAAAAAAAAAAATGGCAAAACCAAAAGAAAAATATAAACATAACAATGTACAAAAACTGTCCTCCAAGAAACTTACCACTGCAGGCTTGATTCTGAATTTGCAAGTAACCAACTTTACACTGGCTACACATGTTTGGACCAGGTGCAATACAGCCAACACAAGAAGCATCACATGCTGTTAGGGAAAACAAAGTATGTGGATCAGTGATAGTTATAAAAACAATAAGCTAATTAATTTACACCAATGTTTAGGCACTACGAGTTCTCGCTATGCCTTGCTAGGCATATGAAGAATATGGTGTTAGTGTTTATAATTTTTCTATTACCATGGTACATTTTTGGGTGTTAAGATGGGCACAGCCAGAAACGAGAAACTTAGTTGGTGTATAAGAACTTATCAACCAACACAGGACAGGAGTCGTCAGTCGCTGGACACTGTGAAACTTGCTGAGGAGGGGATCTGAGCATCTATGGACATGTTTGAAGTGCAATGATGATGACCTGCTAATAGCTCAATTTTTGGGTGATATGATCAGTATTATAAGAGGCTGCCATTACTTACCAGAACAATCACTGGTACCCATTTTTAGAGGCTGGGTGAACCCCGGAGCCTTGTGGGTCTGAAAAAACATCCAGATTTCTGGGGATTGAACCTGGACCCTTCTGAAATGGTATTGTGTGATTATTAGAGACTCATCATCATGTGCCATACCGGTTGGCGTAGGTGATCATGTCCCTCCACAATCTTCTATCTACAGTGCATCGTATCAGTTCTGTTGTTGAATGTTTTCCATGCCATGACACCAAGCTATCCAGTATTTTCTCTCTTTCTTTTCCGCGATCTCTCTTTCCTTTTATTTTGCCAGTTGTAACCAAGTATTCCAACTTTCCTCTTCTCATGATGTGCCCGAAAAATGTTGATTGCTTCTTTCTGATGTTTTTTAAGAGCTTCCTTTTTGTGTTGGCCTCTTTGAGAACTTCCTCATTGGTTTTTTCAGCTGTCCAGGGAACTTTCAACATTCTTCTGAGAAATCCCATCTCTGTGGTCTCTAATCGTCTTTTCATTTGTTTGTCTATTGTCCATGATTCGCTTCCATAGGTCAGAATTGGTTCTATATAGCACCGATGAACTCTCTTTCTCATTTTTATTGACATAGATTTGTTGCATAAGATATTTTTCATTTTCTGAAATGCTATTTTGGCCTGAGCTATTCTGCTTTTTATTTCTGTGGTGCATCTCCCATCTGATGTTATTATTGTGCCCAAGTATTTGAAACGTTGTACTTGTTTCAGATTTGTCTTGTTTATTTTTATGCTGCATGCTGGTGATGATTGTTTCTTCAATATAACCATTACTTCTGTTTACTTACTATTCAGACTGAGACCTTTCTTGTTGCTTTCTTTTACTATTATATCTATCATTTCTTGTAGTTCGTTCTCTGTCTCTGCTATTAAGACTGTGTCATCCGCATATTGCAAATTATTTATGCTGTGACCGTTGACTTCAATTCCTTTTTTGTCTACTATTGATCTCACAATATATAGTCACTGATTGCACTGATAATGTTCATATAAAAAAAAATGAAAGAAAAGGGATATCCAACTACATGTATATCTTTAGTGATGATCTATGTCCTTCGTGTGAACATGGCACAAAGGGCAGAAATTCTTGATTCTTCATGTCTTTGCTATTAAGTGTCAGACTTTGCACAGAACCCACAATTTATCTTGCCACTTGTCCCTATTCTCTGTGAGTCTCTCAATTTTGGCAAGGGAGCTGTTGCCTATTATTGTTGCTTCTCATCTCAGCAATCTTTTTTAGTGTTTCTCTTGAATGGCCTGTTTTCTTTTACTCTTTGGTTTCCATTTGAGGGCCTGCTTTGAGATTCTCTTGTTGTCCCTTCTCATCACATGGTCAACATATGACCATTCTTGATTATAGATGCTATTTTTGAATGTTCACCTACACTTGACCTTCATCCTTCAAATGCTGCTAGATGTCACATAGGGCTCATGCTGCTAGATGTCACATGGGGCTCAGTCCTGCTAGATGTCACATAGGGCTCAGTGCTGCTAGATGTCACATAGGGCTGATTGCTGCTAGATGTCACATAGGGCTCATGCTGCTAGATGTCACATGGGGCTCAATGCTGCTAGATGTCACATAGGGCTCATGCTACTAGATATCACATTGGGCTCAATGCTGCTAGATATCACATAGGGCTCAATGCTGCTAGATGTCACATGGGCACAGTGCTGCTAGATATCAGATAGGGCTCAATGCTGCTAGATGTCACATAGGGCTCAATGCTGCTAGATATCACATAGGGCTCAATGCTGCTAGATATCACATAGGGCTCAATGCTGCTAGATATCACATAGGGCCCAGTGCTGCTAGATATCACATAGGGCTCAATGCTGCTAGATGTCACATAGGGCTCAATGCTGCTAGATATCACATAGGGCTCATGCTGCTAGATGTCACATGGGGCTCAGTCCTGCTAGATGTCACATAGGGCTCAGTGCTGCTAGATGTCACATAGGGCTGATTGCTGCTAGATGTCACATAGGGCTCAGTGCTGTTAGACATCACATAGGACTCAATGCTGCTAGATGTCACATAGGACTCATTGTTGCTAGATGTCACATAGGGCTCAATGCTGCTAGATATCACATAGGGCTCAATGCTGCTAGATGTCACATACGGCTCATTGTTGCTAGATGTCACATAGGGCTCAATGCTGCTAGATATCACATAGGGCTAAATGCTGCTGGATGTCACATAGGGCTCAATGCTGCTAGATATCACACAGGGCTAAATGCTGCTAGATGTCACATAGGGCTCATTGTTGCTAGATGTCACATATGGCTTATTGCTGCTAGATGTCATGTAGGGCTTGTGGTGTTTTTCACCATCTTCCTCTATTATGGAAGAGATGTTTGATCTTATCCAATAAGTCTCTGCCTGCCAAATTTGCTTCTCTTATAAGTGTTCTTTCATTGTCTCTCTAGGTCTTCCTCTTTTTCAGTATCCTGATGTTTCCCATATAAGAGCCTGTTATGAAATTCTTTTGTTATCTCTTCTCAACACATGCCCGGCATATGTTCATCTATTCTTCCTAATTTTAACTCTTTCCATATGTTTCACCGCACTGTGCGCCATGCTGATTTCTGCAACGTACGTTTCACCGCATAGTGCGCCATGTTCAATTTGATTAGTGTGAAGGCCATCAAACCATATTCCTTTTACATGTCTTGTATCATCTTGGTATTGCTGAAATCTAATACCTTGTTCAATTATCTATACATGCATATATAATATGTTATATGTTAGATAAATATAAATATGTAGATTGATTCTTAAAACCATGAACAATTCCATTGCGTTGATAAAAAGCTTCTGTACGGAAAGAGTTAAATGAGATCGTTCATTGCGTGACCATTTCATTTATCTCAATATCAGTTTTGAATTCTAGGGGGCGCCAAAGCTTCAATTTGTAGACGTGTGTAAACGTGACATGAAGATTCTGAACATAAACCCTGCAGCATGGGAAGACATAGCTACAGACCGCAATCTTTGGAAACACACTCTAAATCTCCAACTCAAACAAGAAGCAGACAGATTCATAGAAAAAGAGAATACACAGCGAGAGAAAAGACAAAAATAACATTTCTAGGGGTGTTGAAAAATTCATAGTCAACTATGACTGACGGAGGCTAGTACAGTCAACTATGACTGACGGAGGCTAGTACAGTCAACTATGACTGACAGATGCTAGCACAGTCAACTATGACTGACAGAGGCTACTATTAGTCTTGAATTCATGCCATTGTACACAGAGTATCCTTTTTAGGCATTTGTCTTCAAATGTGTTATTTTTGTGCTCAATATCTTTTGTTGTTTTCCAGGTTTCACATGTGTGGGTGTGGGTCAATGATACTTGTGAGTTGAATGATACCTCACCTGAATACCTCACCTGAATAGCTCACTTGAATACCTCACCTGAATACCTCACCTGAATATGTCACATGAATACCTCACCTGAATACCTCACCTGATACCTCACCTGAATACCTCACCTGAATACCTCACCTGAATACCTCATGGTGACTGCTCTGGACAAGCGGCTCTGCTAGACTATGTCAATGACTGAGTTTAAGAAATAGTGTTAATCTACTGATATTAAACTTAGCGTAACACTATATGATGGTTCAAGAAGGACTCATCTCTCTGGCTAGACCAAGGAATTACTTACCAAGACATTCAGTGCTCCCATTTGCTTTTTCAGCACAGTAAGTTGTGCTAGGACATCCAGCCTTCTGGCAAGGTGTCTCTGAGAAAAAATCATAAAAGTAAAGACTGAAAATACAAAACTGCAACATGGGGGAATTCCTGACTGCAATGAAACTGATAGAATAGAATAGAAAAGAATAGAATAGAATAGAATAGAATAGAATAGAATAGAATAGAATAGAATAGAATAGAATAGAATAGAATAGAATAGAATAGAATAGAATAGATTACATAATTGACAAAGTATGTATTTTTATTGTAATCTTTTAATAATATTATTATTATGTAAACAACAAATACAATTTTTATAGATGAAGCTACATTTTAATTGTTGTTATTGTTATATAGCTAATTTTATTTAATTAATGAGTACCCAGTGCTTCTGATTTCTAAAAAAATTATAAAATATTTACCAGAATTCTAAACCAGGAAATCGTAAAATGTAAATTATATATTATAATTATAAAACTATAATTATATAATGGTAATTCCCTAGTTTTGATGATTTAGACTTTGCTTATGACATAGCTCTCCTATCACACAGCCATCAGCAGATGCAGGATAAAATGAGCATACTTGATGAGAGATCACAACAGCTAGGACTGAAGATTAATAGAGATAAGACCAACATTATGAGAATTAATACAGTTGGCAATAACCAAATAAAACAAGGAAAAATACCTCTACTAGACGTACAATCTTACATATATCTGGGTAGTAATATAGATAAAGAAGGATGAACAGAAAATGAAAACAAAATAAGGATATCAAAAGCAAGAGGAGCTTTCATTGCACTGGGAAATATATGGAAATCCAAAGAAATTAGGTTAAATACAAAAATAAAAATTTTCAACTCAAATGTTAAGTCGGCCCCATTATATGGCTGTGAAACATGGAGAACAACAAAAGTGACAATCACGAAGATACAGACTTTCATTAATGGATGCTTACGCAGAATAAAAGGATGGAAATGGCAGGACAAAATCACTAACATAGAATTATTGAAATGTACCAGTCAAATACCAGTGGATAAAGAAATACAGCGAAGATGATGGCGCTGGATAGGACACACACTGCGGAAGCCAACTGAGAGTATTACACAACAGGCCCTTTTTAGGAATTCCCAGGGGAAAAGACAGAGGAAGACCAAGGAATTCTTGGAGAAGACAGATAGAAGCAGAGATGAAGATGATGGGGAAGACATGGAATAATCTTAAAAAAATGGCAAAAAACAGAATGACTTGGAAAGTGTTTGTTGAAGACCTATGCTCCACTGGGAGCTAAAAAGGTGGAAGAATTCCCTAGTTTAAGCATATAAATTATTTCATCAGAATGAGTGATCTCCCCTTAGTTGACGCACAAAAAAGCTACACTGGTTCTCATATTCTAAAAATTATTTTAAAATTTTGGGTTAAGACTTCACCCTCACAATGATTCTTGTTTCTTAAGAATTAATTAGGGGGCTTCTAATGGCAGATTAGAGAACCACTGAATAAAGTACAGTAGTATGTTACTCATGGGGACGTTACTCTTCTGAAGTGAAATAATTTATTTATATGTGGCTTAAACTAAGACTTTCATCATCATCATCGAGTGCCATCTCCGCAACGAAGGTTGGCTACCATGGAGTGCCATTCTGCTCTGTCTCTTGCTTTGATGGTGCAGGTTGTCATAGGCTGACTTGTCCATCTTTTGATGTTACTCGTCCATGTTAGTCTTGGTCTGCTCTCTGCCTCTTTTACCTTGTATTTTCCCCTCCAGGATTATTTTAAGTAGGCTTTACTCAACTAGGACTTGACCTATATTCTAGCCTCATTCTGAACAGTGAAGTATGTGGCGTTCTTGTTACTTCTTGTAACTGTTAATCTAATATATTTGTTACTGTTATTATTAATAGTTATAGAGAAAGAGAATACACGACGAGAGAAGAGAAAAGAAAAAAATAACATTTCTAGGGGCGCTGAAAAATCCGTAGTCATCTATGACTGATGAAGGCTACTATACTATATGTCAACTCAGTAACTAACGTAGTTACTGATCTGACTACTTTCAGATCCAGATCCAAATGTGAAAGGAAGTATTGAAGTACCCATGAATGAATCTCACAATAAGATAACTCCATGATGACAATAGATAGATAATGACAGTGCATGAGATTGGGAGAATTAATAATAAGAAAGTAAATTCAAAACTAATGAAGGCAAACTTATTGACAGTATTGTTACTGAATTGAATTACATTAGTAATTACTAGTGGTATTTATAAATTTATATTATTATTACCAAAACGAGAGCTAATTTTAAATATTAGGAAGAAACAATCATTATTTTTTGGCCATGTAATGAGAAGAGAACAACTGGAATATATTGTAACAACTGGGAAAATTGAGGGACGAAGAGATAGAGGGAAGCAAAGAGGAAAAAATACCAGACAGCTTAAGAAAATGGCTTGGCAGAAGGTCAACAACAGAAATTATAAATAACTGTCAAGATCGAAAGTTGTGGAGAGGCATGATCACCTATGCCAGCAGGCCCGGTACTTGATGATGATGATGATTATTATTACCAGTATCTGCTGAGATATCTTTCTTCTAACTCTCTTCTAACTCTCTTCTAACTCTCTTCTAACTACAGTTACTCGACTTTGTGATGACCATGACTGAGAAAATGTCCTAAAAATCAGGAGACCACTTTCAGCTTGGGGAGTGGGGGCATGATAATTATTGTATTCACGTGATGATGATTGTGTTAATGATCCGAACACTGCCACCTTTATCTGAAGATAGCTGTGATTGTGATATTTCCATTTTGATTCAAACTTGAAAGAAGCCCCACCCGGAAATTCTATCTATCTATTGACCTTTCAAGCCGTAGCCAAGATACTCCTCCTCTTATCTAAATTTTTGTTCTAGCAGTTTTCAATTCTTTTAAAGATATTTTATCAAATATCGCCATTTGTCTCTGTTCTGTGCAAGCAGCTCTATCTCATTGAAGGAGCCAATTCCTGCTGCTCTCGCCTCTCTCATCAATGTTCTTCTCAGTGTCTCTCTGGGTCTTCCTCTTTTCCTCTTACCTGTTGTTTCCCACATGAGGGCTTGCTTTACTATTCGGTTATTATCTCTTCTCATCACATATCCAACATATGACCATCGTCTTTTCTTTATTACTGAAGATATTAGTGGTTGATTGGCGATTTCTCTAATTTCCTCGTTTGTTTTGAATTCGTTCCACGCTATACCAAGTATTTTCCTTAGACACTTATTTTTGAATGCGTTCAACTTTGTTTCTATGTCTCTTGTTGTTTTGAAAACATACATTGTGGCCTTGTATGAATGTCCACAAGTTATTTTTTCTTACTTATTATTATACTATTATATATATATTATTAAC
Organism: Megaustenia siamemsis; assembly: GCA_032433765.1. Classification (NCBI taxonomy): domain Eukaryota; kingdom Metazoa; phylum Mollusca; class Gastropoda; order Stylommatophora; family Ariophantidae; genus Megaustenia; species Megaustenia siamemsis. The sequence continues at coordinate 35,107,763 of JAVIAB010000159.1, read as the reverse complement.
ATATTATTAATATATATATATATATATTATTATTATTCTATCTATCTATCTATCTATCTATCTATCTATCTATCTATCTATCTATTGTCCTTTTGAGCCAAAGACGGCACATAGGGCAGAACGACAATCTCAAAGACAGAAACCTTGCATGCCAAAGTGGCACATATTGCAGAGATCACTGCTCTAAAATATATGGCGCTGTTTCCATAACAATACTTTTTACAATGACAGCTTGTCAAGCCATCGATCAACCTCCTTAGTCGCCTCTTATGACATGCCTGGAAGGTCACAGTGTCACTATTATATTATTATTACTTATTATTAAATCCACGATTTGAAACATACATATCATATCAAATTTGATCAACCTGGAAATGACAACCCTGTTTATTGTGACTGTGTCCGTACTGCATTGAGTTGACATTCTTCTTCTTCTTCCCCATAATCTTGGGAGCCATTGTGGCACTACTGGTGACTTTATCAACCTTCTCCATCTATCTATCTTCAGTCATTCTTTGGGACTCGTACAGTCCATCTCTGTATTTGTCTACCTTTTATTCTTCCTCCTTTCACAGTTCACTGCAGAAAGGTCTTTGCCATATCAAATGATCCAGATGCATGGATTTTATTTTGCGTTTCTTCTGAACAACAGTTACAAGATCATCATGTACTCTGAATTTTTGTCTATGTTGACTTTTGGGATTGTTAATGATGTGCCCAGTGACTCATTTTTTGTAGTCGAGTGTAAATTATCGTAACTATATCTTGCATCATGTAGTAAAACTATGAGAAAACACGTCACTTTCTGAGATCATCACCATCATCAAGTACCATGCCTGCTGGCATAAATGATCATGTCTCTACACAACTTTCAATCTCGACAGCTATTTATCATTATTGTGGTGACCATGAATAAACTAAGAAGTTACAACGGTGGTTTTCTATTGCCTTCCGTCGGTTTGTTTATGGTTGACTGGGCTAGTTTTGAACAAAAAGTCTCACTCATAGGCAATGGGACTGTTTTACTTTAGGGTACCCTCTCTTAGCCTTTTACTCTTCCAAGCATACCTGCAAGGCAGCACGGCAGCCACAGGTTGTACTGTCTACTGCATACAGTAGCAGGTGAAATTACCTGACCTGACTGGACTTTCTGAGATAGTTATTTTAAATCATGGTTGTATTATAAGGAATAATAAAACGAAGAAGTATGTGTTAGCACTCGGAAATAACGACAGACAAACAAAAACAGAAAAAAACAAAGAACAATATATGATCCGAAGTGGGATCAAACCCGTACTCAGTGGCACCGCGCCTAAAATATTTTTTGTATTATTTACCAAAATTAATTAAAATTTATTATGTACCATAATATTTTTTGTTTGACAACGATGTGCTCTTTATATGTTACATTAATGCACATATGCAGACTTTGTAAGCTTTCATATTCAAACGCTTCAAGAATAAGATGTCTAGGAGTCATGACCCAGGCTGGCCTGCCCCCTCCTAGAGTGTCAAGAATCTAAAAGGATGAAATGCTTGACACTTCTGATGATTAGATTCCGTCCTGCTGCAAAACTCCTATCATTAATGCATTATGCTCTTATATTCAATGTCACATAGTCAAAGTGCCTCCTCTAATCAAAGTGCTTCCTCTATAATCAAAGTGCTTCCTCTATAATTAAAGTGCTTCCTCTATAATCAAAGTGCTTCCTCTCATCAAAGTGCTTCCTCTATAATCAAAGTGCTTCCTCTATAATTAAAGTGCTTCCTCTTATCAAAGTGCTTCCTCTATAATCAAAGTGCTTCCTCTTATCAAAGTGCTTCCTCTATAATCAAAGTGCTTCCTCTATAATCAAAGTGCTTCCTCTATAATCAAAGTGCTTCCTCTATAATCAAAGTGCTTCCTCTATAATCAAAGTGCTTCCTCTTATCAAAGTATCCAGACTTGTTGCTACTCCTACCCCTTTCCTGTCTACATTTATAGTTTTACATTTTCTGGTACACACAAAATAAAGAAAAAAATGTTTAATAACAGCCCACTTTCTCTCTCTCTCTTTCTCACATCACACATGTACTCACGGGCAAGAGAATAAAACATCAAGTTCACAAAGAACAGAACAATCTTCCAGGTGTGTAACATTCTTCGCTTGAAGACTGTGAGAATGGGCCAGTTGACTCTAGATGATAAGATTTAGAATCCGCCACTGTTATATGGGGGAGCCAATCGATTTATGTTTCATCCTTTACAATTTCTGCACCGGAAAACAACACAGTTTTAGGCCCACACATTTCAATACAAAACCTCTAATGACTGAACACAAATTAACCAAAGTATAAAATATAAATAAAATATAGATAAAATATAGATAAAATATAAATAAAATATATGTAAAATATAGATAAAATATGGATAAAATATACATAAAATATATATATAAAATGCAATTTACTGATTATAACATTGACTACTTATGAAGACAATGAAATACAAAAGCAATTTTGGGGAGAAAGAAGACGCTTGCGCTAGAGTTACCTAAACATATTTGCTGAAATATTTCTTTTGTTAGGGGGCCTAGGTAGCCTAGTTGGGAAAACCGCCCAACTGGGCTACCGACGTTAGGACAGCCCGAGTTCAATTCCCGCTAGAAAAAGTGTGAGTTGTACTCATGACTGGAAAAAAATACCCCCGCGGTCGACCCAACGCTGGTAGAAATGGGTACCAAGGTAGTACTCTGGGAAGGTGAGGAATGCCACTTCGCATCGTGAGTATTGATGCTTGAAGCGTCACTATCCAGAAATCTCTGAACATTTCTGGATAGGCGGCCAAGCACATATGGGTGGAAACTCATGTGCTAAGATGCCGATTCAAGTCTCGTACTTTACCTTACCTTCTTTTTTATCTATCTATTGACCTTTCAAGCCGTAGCCGGCCCATAGGGTGTAGACCAAGATACTCTTTCTCTTATCTAACTTTTTATTCTAGCAGTTTTCAATGCTTTTAAAGATATTTTATCAAATCTCGCCATTACAAGGCCACATTATCCATTACAAGGCCATATTGCCCATTGCAAGGCCACATTACCCATCACAAGACCACATTATCCATCACAAGGCTACATTGCCTATTACAAGGCCACATTGTCCATCACAAGACCACATTGTCCATCACAAGGCTACATTGCCCATCACAAGGCCACATTGTCCATCACAAGGCCACATTGTCCATCACAAGGCGACATTATCCATCACAAGGCCACATTGCCCATCACAAGGCCACATTGTCCATCACAAGGTCACATTGTCCATCACAAGGCGACATTATCCATCACAAGGCCACATTGCCCATCACAAGGCCACATTGTCCATCACAAGGCCACATTGTCCATCACAAGGCCACATTGTCCATCACAAGGCCACATTGTCCATCACAAGGTCACATTGTCCATCACAAGACTACATTGCCCATCACAAGGCCACATTGTCCATCACAAGGTCACATTGTCCATCACAAGGTCACATTGTCCATCACAAGGCTACATTGCCCATCACAAGGCCACATTGTTCATTACAAGGCCACATTGTCCATCACAAGGCTACACAGTCAAATATAGATTTATTTTGAATGTCCACAGTCAAATATAGATGCATTTTGAATGTCCACAGTCAAATATAGATACATTTTGAATGTCCACAGTCAAATATAGATACATTTTGAATGTTCACAAACAGTCAAATATAGATACATTTTGAATGTCTGCAAACAGTCAAGTATAGATACATTTTGAATGTCTACAAACAGTCAAGTATAGATACATTTTGAATGTCCACGAACAGTCAAGTATAAATACATTTTGAATGTCCACAAATAGTCAAGTACAAATACATTTTGAATGTTCACAAACAGTCAAATATAGATACATTTTGAAAACTAATGTGACATAATCATCTGGTTTCACATTACTGACAACTAAAGTGACAGAATCATCTGGCTTCACATTTTGACAACTAATGTGACAGAATCATCTGGTTTCACATTTCTGACAATTAATGTGACAGAACTAACTGTTTCACATTACTGACAACTAATGTGACAGAATCATCTGTTTTCACATTACTGACAACTAATGTGATAGAATCATCTGGTTTCACATTACTGACAACTAATGTGACAGAATCATCTGGTTTCACTTTACTGACAACCCATGTGACAGAACTAACTGTTTCACTTTACTGACAACTCATGTGACAGAACTAACTGTTTCACTTTACTGACAACTCATGTGACAGAACTAACTGTTTCACATTACTGACAACTCATGTGACAGAACTAATTTTTTCACTTTACTGACAACTAATGTGACAGAATTAACTGTTTCACATTATGACAACTAATGTGACAGAATCATCTGGTTTCACTTTACCTACAACTAATGTGACAGAATCATCTGGTTTCATCTTACTGACAACTCATGTGACAGAACTAACTGTATCACATTACTGACAACTCATGTGACAGAACTAACTGTTTCACTTTACTGAAAACTCATGTGACAGAATCATCTGGTTTCACATTACTGACAACTAATGTGACAGAATCATCTGTTTTCACATTACTGACAACTAATGTGACAGAATCATCTGGTTTCACATTACTGACAACTAATGTGACAGAATCATCTGGTTTCACATTACTGACAACTAATGTGACAGAATCATCTGGTTTCACTTTACTGACAACCCATGTGACAGAACTAACTGTTTCACTTTACTGACAACTCATGTGACAGAACTAACTGTTTCACTTTACTGACAACTAATGTGACAGAATCATCTGGTTTCACTTTACTGACAACTCATGTGACAGAACTAAACTGTTTCACTTTACTGACAACTAATGTGACAGAACTCTCAGTTTCACATTACTGACAACTAATGTGACAGAACTCTCAGTTTCACTTTACTGACAACTAATGTGACAGAACTCTCAGTTTCACTTTACTGACAACTAATGTGACAGAACTCTCAATTTCACATTACTGACAACTAATGTGACAGAACTCTCAGTTTCACATTGCTGACAACTAATGTGACAGAACTCTCAGTTTCACATTACTGACAGCTAATGTGACAGAACTCTCAGTTTCACATTGCTGACAACTTTTTATGATAGTGGCAGGAAGCTGGAGACATTTTCACCATTGACTTTCATGCGATTTATATTTTTCATTAACAAGAAAGGAAACAAAATTAAATTGAAGACTTTAGGAATAATGTACAATATTAAGTAGCTGTATGTCTGACTGGCTTTCAAATAACTGTTGAGAGAGAGAACTCACGCTCAGGGAGATATGCAATGAAAAAAACATGTTAATAGAGATCTAAACCAGAACTAAATTGCAGCCTTGTCTAGGCCACACTTTACTGCTAGTCCGATACCCAAAATGGTTGCTTTCGAGGCACATCATCATGCAAGTTCCGTCTAAGTGACTACAGAAAAATAAAAATTAAGATTTCCCTCAAAACTTTAAGGCATATTGTGTTAGTGCTCATTTTTGTCAATGACCAAAAGTACATTTGATCGCATGGGTGAATTGGTCAGTATTACACCAGGCCACCTATTTTCTGTACAAAAATCAGGTACTCATTTATGGATGGTTGAACCTAAGAGTTGTCAATCAAGATCAAACATGACCTTTTGTCTTTAGTGGTCCTGTTTGAGTACAGGGTAGGTCTGCCTCTACCAATTAATAAATTTGTAGGCATACAATGATTGATTACTGTGACTTTTGTATCATGACCTCAGTCATATAGAATGTGTTGTTAGCATGCAGCAAGCGATGGCAGTAGCACAAGTTGTATGCCTCAGAGGGACTCCATGAATTACTATCGCTGTTGAAACAAAGGCTCTGTGCCACAGAATATGTGGAATGCATATATCATTCAGTTATACACTAACAAAGACAACCATGAAAATTGCAACAATTACATGAAATCTCACTGCTAAACAAAGTAGGAAAGATCTTTATCCGAGTACTTCTAAAAGTGTTTCAGAGTTTGTCAGATCTTGTTTACTTCATGTCACAATGTGGTTGTCACTTGAGATTTTTTTGTAAGGACAGTTGATGAAGAGGTCAGGTCAGTTGATGGAGAGGTCAGGTCAGTTGATGGAGAGGTCAGGACAGTTGATGAAGAGGTCAATCAATTTCTTTACTAGTCTTCAAGTGAAAGCCAGAAAGAGAAAGAAAGATAACAGAAAGATACAAGAAAATGCAACTACCAATGGATACCCCTACACAATGCATTGAATTAATAAATCTTATGAAGGTACATGATCACCTCAACAGATATGGCCACTTTAAATTTCTTGGAAAGGGTGAATGTCCAACAAAACTGTTACGTGTTATCCCAACATCCAATCTCAATATGAAATGTGCAGTACAATATAATGGGGTACCTCTAATGAGTGTCGGAAATGATTTCCTCTCCTAAAAGGAATGATACACAGCTGTGTTTTAGCACCATTACTTTTGTGGTTTTCTTTTCAATGTTACCTTATTCTACATTCAATCCATCAGATGAGATCAGATTTTGGATTATTCCTTCACACAGGAGCAGATAGATTATTCCTTCACACAGGAGCAGATAGATTATTCCTTCACACTGGAGCAGACAGAGGATTATTCCTTCACACAGGAGCAGATAGAGGATTATTCCTTCACACAGGAGCAGATAGAGGATTATTCCTTCACACAGGAGCAGATAGATTATTCCTTCACACAGGAGCAGATAGATTATTCCTTCACACAGGAGCAGATAGAGGATTATTCCTTCACACAGGAGCAGATAGAGGATTATTCCTTCACACAGGAGCAGATAGAGGATTATTCCTTCACACAGGAGCAGATAGAGGATTATTCCTTCACACAGGAGCAGATAGAGGATTATTCCTTCACACAGGAGCAGATAGAGGATTATTCCTTCACACAAGATCAGATAGAGGATTTTTCAAACTGACTCAGTTCAGAGCAAAGACAAAAATAGGAAAAATTCTTATTGGAGAGTTCCTCTTCACGTATGATGCTATGATGGTAGCTTATTGTGAAGAACATATACAAGCGCTCACTGATAAGTTAGCAAATGCGCACAAGGATTTTGGTTTATCCACCAGCCCTTTCTAAAATGGAAATCATGTGCCAAGATGTTAGCAACCCCTCTCCTCCCTCCCACTATTCTTATTAATGACCACACTCTCACAGTAGTCAGTCTTACATATATTGGTTCCACAATACGCACTCCCTTGATGTTGAAATCAGCAGACATGTTGGTAAAGAATACAGTTGCAATCTTCTGACTTGCAAAAATTGGTATAGAAAAACATTGTCCTCACAAACAATACAATATATGCCAAGGCAACCAGACCTGTGTTCTCAGTACTCTGATACGACAGTGAGACATGGACAGTATATGCTTGTCAAGAATACCATCCCAACACATTCCACATGCGCTGCATATGAATAATCCTGGGCAACAGATGGTATGTACCCAACTTTGCTAACAGCAAACACAAGAAACACATCTTGCCTTCTAAGTCAATGTCATTTTAAATCTTTGGAACACATGATCCACATGGAAGATGACAGAACATAAAAAAAAACATTTTGTACAGGCAGAGCCTGATTAAGACTTAGTGAGTTCTGAGGCCACCTGTTAAAAAATTAACACCAGAAGGTCTCTGGATAATAATAAATAAATAAACAAATAAATAAATAAATAAATTTGAGTCCCTGTCAGATTGTGAAGCCCTAAACTGTAGTTCATGTTGTCTATGCCTAAATCTGGCCTTGTGTACAGGGAGCTAGTTACAGGCACTTGACTTATCAACCGACCAGCACTCCAATTAAAAAATACTTACATTCGCTACATGAAGCAATTAACATAACAGTGAAAATCTGGTAAGATACCACAGACAAACAGAAATGATGTGCACTGGTAAAAGGTGGCATAAAAATTGGAGGCATAATGAGACATTAAATGTAGCAAGAAAAGAAAAGATGCAAAAATGAAGACACAGCAAAAGCACTGATGGCAGCGTCCTCATCCAACTTCATCTGTTCTATATACATATAAGACTATCATTCTAACAAGGATTATTCAACTATAACAAACACAGTGATCACCCTTGAGTGACACATTGGTTTATCTCCTCGGATAGAAAGCCTGTTGTTATTATTTATTTGTCAAACATCACGATGCCTTTTATAACATCAATTCATTGATTCAAAAATAATATTTACGATTGCATTGTGTTAGCTCTTTCCGTATATTTTGACCATGCCTATTCTGGCTGCATACATTTTGCCATATAGTGTGTCACTCTCAATTTGATTAATGTGAACCACTATCAAACCACATTTATTTTACATGTCTTGTATCATCTTGGTATTGGTGAGATCTAATACCTTGTTTAATTATCTAAAAATTCATATATAATATAAATGTATATAATATTTATACATATACAGAAACAATATCAGATTGAATCTTAAAACCATGAATTATTTTGTCTCTGAAATTTCTTCTTTTGCATTGGTAAAAAGCTTATTAACGGAAAGAGTTAACTAATCATTTATGTCACTTTTATTTAAAATTAAAAAAAAAAGAATGTAAATTTAATAAATCAAAGAAATAAGAGTTCAATAAGAATATACCTAGCATCTTACCTTATAAGTAGACAATGTTGCGTTTACTCAATCAATAGATGCCCATCTATTTTTTTAAAATACATCGTATTATGCCATGGTACTGATGTCAATTATTCTAATGTGGCAAATATGTATCAGCAATTAAATAGAGGATGTGAATTGTCACAAAAATGTTAGAGAAAGAATGTGTGACAGCCCTTAAGGCTTAATAAGCTAACTTTCAGCAGGAAACTATGTGGCACCAGTCTAGACTTATGAGCCAATTCTGTTAACTGCAACTGTATTATGATCATGATGAGTTATAATACAAGCCAAGCAGAATCATATTGTACGGGCGATTCTAGTACTAAGAATATAGTATTTTTACACGTATATATATCATCATCATCATCAAGAACCGGGCCTACTGGCGTAGGTGATCATGTGTCTCCACAACTTTCGATCTCGGCAGCTATTTATCGTTTCTGTTGTTGACCTTCTGCCAAGCCATTCTCTTAAGCTGTCTGTTATTTTTTCTCTTTGCTTCCCTCTATCTCTTCGTCCCTCAATTTTTCCAGTTGTCACAATATATTCAAGTTGTTCTCTTCTCATTACATGGCCAAAATATGATGATTGTTTCTTCCTAATATTGGAAATTAGCTCTCTTTTTGCTTTCACTTCTCTCAGAACCTCTTCATTACTCTTCTTAGCTGTCCATGATATTTTCAACATTCTTCTGTAAAACCACATTTCTACAGACTCCAGTGATTTTCTTGTCTGTTGTCCTATTGTCCATGATTCACATCCATATGTTAAGACTGGCTCTACGTAACAATTTAAGAACTCTTTTTCTTGTTTCTATTGTCAAAAATGAATTGCACAGTATCTTCCTCATTTTTTGGAAAGCTGCATTTGCCTGAGCCATTCTGCATCTCACCTCTTTTGTACATCTTCCGTCTGAGGTTAACAAAGTTCCCAAATATTTAAATTCATTTACCTGTTTTAATATTGTTCCACTTGTCTTTATTTTGCACTGAGGTGATGTCTTTTTCTTTGTTGTTACCATTACCTCTGTCTTTTTGCTATTAAGGCTGAGTCTTTTATTTTTGCTTTCTTTCACTATAATGTCCAACATTTCTTGTAACTCATTTTCACTCTTAGCGATTAATAATAATATATATATATATATATATATATATATTATATATATAATAAATATATATATATATATAATATTATATATATATATATGTGTGTGTGTTATTTATATATATATATATATATATATATATATACCTTTTTAAGAAGGATATATGTGTGTGTGTTTTTAAACCCAAAATCTATGTTGTAAATGTAAATACATAAACACAGACTACAATCTACAGATTACTCTGTACCACCTACATCGTAACCTGTCCACTGTCTACCTAAGCTCGACTCCCTCTTTGTTGTCTAGAAGCAGGACACTAAAACAACGGGCTGTTTTTATTGATTTTCTAGGGAGGGACTCTGGGGAATTTCGGCCTTTCCTTTGTGTGTGTATCAATATAATGAAAATATCAAAAATATAATATAATTTAAAAAATATATCGCAAGTAGATGTTTCTGTAAGTGTAATTATTATTAAGTATGAAAGTTTTGAAACAAAACAACGATCGTGTGGGTGGAATTTCTAAACTAAAACTTAATCATTATTTAAAAAAAAAAATATATAATTAATCTCCCTCGTTACAACGCTTCATTTCCTGAAATGTTAGAATGAAACATGTCACAAAAACTAACACATCAGAACAAGATGATATTAGAATAATACTCGAATTTGGAATAGTTTCGAAATAAAAACATGGATTTTCATTTTTCTTTTGAACTTAAATGTTATTTCCGTGTTACTTGGCTGTTATGGCAACACAGTAAACAACAGTGACTTTAAAAACTACGATCATTGCTAGTTTTGAGCACAATTGTATTATATTTGTCACTAAAATGTAATGTACTAATTATTTTTTTTAATCAATTAAGGACCACTTTTATTTAAATATCACCACTTTTATTAATGCTTATTTATTTTTTTTAATCAATTAAGAACCACTTTTATTTAAATCTTCTTCTTTTCTCTTTTCACTGATACCTGAAAGGTGCCGTGGTTGATATCATATCATGTGACGTTCTTGAGCTGCTCGAGCTGTCTGAATTAGTGACTTTCCTTTGTTGTTACATGTCTCAGTCACTGCATCTATCCATCTTCTTCTGGGTCTTCCCTTTGGTCTTTTTCCATGCATTCTCGAGAAGAACGCCCTTGGTGGTGGTTTGTGCGGATTCATTCTGACCAGGTGGCCAAACCATTTAAGTTGTTGTTGCTCTATAACTTTATATATTCTTGGCAGGGTTTTGTTCCTACCATTATAGACCTGCGCGTGGCCGTGCGGCTAAAACCACTGTTCCGCTGGCTGAAAAGCTGACGTACGGTGTTCGAAGCCCGCTGTAGACAGAAAGGATTTTTTCTATCGGGGGTGAAATAAAAATCCGGAGTCGCACACGTCGTGGCGGCTGCTTGACCAAGCGGCATTTACCCCTCGGGTTCTAGCGTCCCCCCCCCCCCCCGACATACACCAGCAATGGTACTATGTGTCGTAGAAAATAGTTTTTTTTTTTTAGATTTTTCCGATGGTTTCATTTGGTATTCTATCTCTTCTTGTGTTATTTGTTACTTTTCTCAAGCATCGCATCTCACATGTATTGATCTTTCTTAGTTATGAATTAGAAATGTTTGACTTTCATAACACAAAGTTGGTATGAAAATGCTATTTATCATTTGTTGTTTAGCTGGCATAGAAATGTTTGGATGTCTTAGCAATGGTGAAAGCTGGTATGTGACAGCATTTGCTTTTTGTATTATCAAGTAAATTTCTCTGTCCAGTTTTCCATCTTCTGTGAACATTGTGCCCAAATACTTGAATTCTTCTACTTGTTTTATTTCTTTACCTTTGATCTTAATGTTTAATGGGTGTTTTGATTTGCGTATTCTCACAGCCTCTGTTTTTGCTGTGTTAATATTCATACTGTAGTTTATTTAAATACTTTTATTAAATATCTGTCCAAACTATATAAAAGTTCTCGATACACAAAATATTTCTCCGTCTACTTCCCAGCTACACCAGCTACCATCATGAGAAACCAAACGCTAGAACACACGGCAAACTAGGCGATCAAAAAGAAGCTGTCATTGGCGATGTCTTTCATCCTGGTGTACTCAAGACTGGGAAGGGGTAAAGGCAAAGAAATGCAAATGAAGCATAAAAATGCGAAGCTGCAGTAAAGCTGAATATGAGGGAAAATTGAAAAAAATAAAAAAAAAGTTGTATGGTAAATGCTTTACGTGGTTAGTAACCACGTAAAGCTTTTACCATATCATTTTTTACCATACCATGTCCTATTCAATTGGGCCGAAACGTCGTTCAAATCTGTGTCATCTAGCAGCCACGTAAAGCTTTTACCATACCATTTTTTACCATACCATGTCCTATTGAGCCGAAACGTCGTTCAAATCTGTGTCGTCTAGCAACCACATAAGCTTTTACCATATCATTTTTTTTATATTTTGTACTCAAGACTATAGCACAGGGTTACGAACACAACTCGGGAATAAATTATACTGTATTTTCTTATTTTCATGAGTAATTTCCCTGTAATGACGCATGCGCATGAACATAGCAACAGAATGCCTAACACCACGTACTCGGTGTTTACCGAGGGTAGAGTGAGGACATTTATTTCGTGCGAGGGTTTACAGTTCAGCCATTTTTACTCAAAGCAAGTCAAAGTGAGCTGATTACTGAACCCTGCAGCCATGCCGAACAAAAATCAAACGGCACAAAGGCCAGTCACTGAGCAGATCGAAGATTTGAAGGCAAAGATTAATCTTTTAGGTTAGCTGAGCTACTAATTAAATTAACTTAACTAATAATTTTATATAAATTTACTTCTGTCAGTTTGAGTTTATGAGTTTACAGAAGAGTTAGAGTGTTTATAATATTTTATTATAATTGTATTTAATGTATTGTCACTGTGTAACTAAACTTACCAGGCTAGCACCTACTAACTTAACTAGTGCTAGTCCTACTATTACCACTAACTTACTTAACAGTTAACTACAGGACTTGACTTAACTAACTTTATTTTATACTACTTACTAACTAATGTTATTAATTTACTAGTTAACCTTAACTCTTTCCGTAAAGCTTTTTATCAACGCAACAGAAGAGATTTCAGAGACAAAATTTGTGACGGACCTTATGGTTTTAAAACATCAATCTACATGCTTTATATTTATCTATCTTGGATATTACATTGGAAATTTACATATCTTGGATCCACAGTTACGCAAATCATCTCTCTTGATGAAGAAATAAACTGTCGAATTGGTAAGGCAGCTACGACCTTCGGCAAACTCACAAAAAGGGCATGGAACAACACGAAACTAACTCAAAAGACTAAACTCTTAATATATCAAACTTGTGTGCTTAGCACACTACTATATGGATCCGAAACCTGGACAACATACTCAAACCAGGAAAAAAGACTAAATGTCTTCCACATGCGATGTCTCCGCAAAATAATGCACATCAAATGGCAGGATAAAATAACCAACTTAACTGTCCTGCAACGTGCTAAGACCCTAACAATCATGTCGATGCTCAGAAGTCGAAGGCTAAGATGGCTGGGGCATGTCCAACGGATGGAAGAAAAACGCATTCCTAGGCAAATACTATATGGCGAGCTAAAACACGGACAACGACAAATCGGCAGACCTAAACTACGATATAGAGATATCTGCAAATCATCTCTGAAAGACTTCTCCATCTGTGAAAACGACTGGCAACATCTGGCAAGTGATCGCACATCATGGAGAGCACGTATAAGGAACGGTATAACAACATTTGAGACTGTTCTAAGACAGGACTTAGAAGAGAAGAGACTCATGAAAAAGGATGGTAAACCCTGTGGACCAGCGAGCCTGACCTGTTCATTATGTGACCGCGTGTGTTTGTCAAACATTGGTAGAATTAGCCACGAGAGAAGCTGTTCGGCAAAAACAATACCTAAAAAAAATACGCAATAGCCTCCACTAGACCGTCTGACAAGACGAAAAGGGCCACACACATATTTATCTAACACATAACATATTATATATGGATTTTTAGATAATGATAATTGAACAAGAAGATTCCACCAATGCCAAGATGATACAAGACATGTAAATAGAAATATTGGAGATAAACGACCAACAACAACAAAATTGAAACATCAAATTCAAACCACAATTGACAACTTACTATCATATAGATCTGGTCATAGTAATCCAATATGAATTATTTTGTGAAAAAAACAAATATCCATATGTCTCTAAGCAGCCATGAAGGTTTGGTTGATGTAGCATAACAATAACTGATATTTTGTCTTCCACAATCACAACAAGTGACAAAAATGAAATTTCAACTTTTTGGGGGAAAAAAATTACTATGTACACAATATTGACACTTTTGTTTGACAACACACACAAAAATTACTATGTACACAATATTGACATTTGTGTTTGACTACATACAAAAATTACTATGTTCACAATATTGACACTTTTGTTTGACAACACACACAAAAATTACTATGTACACAATATTGACATTTGTGTTTGACTACATACAAAAAAATCACTATATACACAATATTGACACTTTTGTTTGACTACACACACAAAAATCACTATATACACAATATTGACACTTTTGTTTGACTACACACACACAAAAATCCCTATATACACAATATTGACACTTTTGTTTGACTACACACACACAAATCACTATGTACACAATATTGACACTTTTGTTTGACAACGCACAAAACAATCACTATATACACAATATTGACACTTTTGTTTGACTACACACACACAAATCACTATGTACACAATATTGACACTTTTGTTTGACTACACACACAAAAATCACTATATACACAATATTGACACTTTTGTTTGACTACACACACACAAATCACTATGTACACAATATTGACACTTTTGTTTGACAACACACAAAAAAATCACTATATACACAATATTGACACTTTTGTTTGACTACACACAAAACAATCACTATATACACAATATTGACACTTTTGTTTGACTACACACACACAAATCCCTATGTACACAATATTGACACTTTTGTTTGACTACACACACAAAAATCACTATATACACAATATTGACACTTTTGTTTGACTACACACAAAACAATCACTATATACACAATATTGACACTTTTGTTTGACTACACACAAAACAATCACTATATACACAATATTGACACTTTTGTTTGACTACACACACAAAAATCACTATATACACAATATTGACACTTTTGTTTGACTACACACACACAAAAATCCCTATATACACAATATTGACACTTTTGTTTGACTACACACACAAAAATCACTATATACACAATATTGACACTTTTGTTTGACTACACACACAAAAAAATCCCTATATACACAATATTGACACTTTTTTTTCACTTACACAAAAAATACTTTCTCTATTTATTCTCCATGAAATGCCTTGAAGCATTTGGATGAAAGATGTGGTTTAATTTCACATCCTGAACAGAAAAAAATGCGTTCGTGCACGCTTTGTGCTAAAAAATCCGATATCTGGATCACTGTCATCACCATTGTTGTTATCAACACTTACAGTGTCTGAACTATCATCGGAATCATCCAGAAAAATTAATTGACAAGCTTCTTCAGCCGTCATCAACTGACTTTTAGCATTACAATCACTGCTACTGGAAGCCATTTCTATCAGCTGACTTCTAGCATTACAATCACTGCTACTGGAAGCCATTTCCATCAGCTGATTTTTGTTTACACTTTTTTTACGATAAACACTAATTCCAAATGAAAAAATCACACGTTAGAGTAAGTCTTTCCACTTGAACCTAGTGGGGAAGAAGGAAGGAACTCTCCGGTGAAGGAATCTATAAAAAATAGTCAATCTAAAATATAAGAATACAGTTTGTTGACGGTTTACACGAAACAACCTGATAGTGGCGCACTATGCGGCTGAACGTACGCCACTGAAATGGATTTGGCGCACCATACGGCGGAATGTACGGAAAGAGTTAACTAATACTTTTACTGAGTTTTACTTAACTAACTTAATACTTAACTAACTATATGGCCCTTTTCGTCTTGTCAGACGGTCTAGTGGAGGCTATTGCGTATTTTTTTTAGGTATTGTTTTTGCCGAACAGCTTCTCTCGTGGCTAATTCTACCAATGTTTGACAAACACACGCGGTCACATAATGAACAGGTCAGGCTCGCTGGTCCACAGGGTTTACCATCCTTTTTCATGAGTCTCTTCTCTTCTAAGTCCTGTCTTAGAACAGTCTCAAATGTTGTTATACCGTTCCTTATACGTGCTCTCCATGATGTGCGATCACTTGCCAGATGTTGCCAGTCGTTTTCACAGATGGAGAAGTCTTTCAGAGATGATTTGCAGATATCTCTATATCGTAGTTTAGGTCTGCCGATGTGTCGTTTTCCGTGTTTTAGCTCGCCATATAGTATTTGCCTAGGAATGCGTTTTTCTTCCATCCGTTGGACATGCCCCAGCCATCTTAGCCTTCGACTTCTGAGCATTGACATGATTGTTAGGGTCTTAGCACGTTGCAGGACAGTTAAGTTGGTTATTTTGTCCTGCCATTTGATGTGCATTATTTTGCGGAGACATCGCATGTGGAAGACATTTAGTCTTTTTTCCTGGTTTGAGTATGTTGTCCAGGTTTCGGATCCATATAGTAGTGTGCTAAGCACACAAGTTTGATATATTAAGAGTTTAGTCTTTTGAGTTAGTTTCGTGTTGTTCCATGCCCTTTTTGTGAGTTTGCCGAAGGTCGTAGCTGCCTTACCAATTCGACAGTTTATTTCTTCATCAAGAGAGATGGTTTGCGTAACTGTGGATCCAAGATATGTAAATTTCTGTACTGATTCTAGTGGGCAGTCTTTTAGAGTAATAGATATAGGTTTGAAGTCACCTTGATTTAGTATTACTGTCTTCTGAACATTAATTGACAGTGAAAAAAGGTCGCATGCTTTATCCAGGTTGTTGATCAGCGACTGTAGGGTGGCCTCACTATGAGCGACTAGGGCTGCATCATCAGCAAATAAAAATTCTTTAAGTAGGGCAACATTTGTTTTGGTTTTTGCTCTTAGTCGTGCTAGGTTGAACAGTGAGCCATCTGGTCTAGTGCGAATGTAAATATCTCCTGAGCTGTTTTCGAAGGCGTAATTTAGGAGGGCAGCAACAAATATACCAAAAAGGGTGGGGGCGAGGACACATCCCTGTTTCACTCCTTTGTTGACTTTGAAATTCTCTGATGGACTCCCATCAAAATGGACTTTGCCATTCATGTCTTCATGGAAGGAAATTATCAGCCTAAGTAATTTAGGAGGGCAGCCTATGCCTTCTAACACCTTGTAGAGACCATCTCTGTTTACTGTGTCGAATGCCTTTGTGAGATCCACAAAGGCAATATAGAGCGGCATATTTTGTTCCCGACATTTTTCCTGCAGTTGTCTAAGAGTGAAGATCATATCTATGGTTGATCTCCCGGGTCTGAAACCGCATTGGGACTCGGGAAGCACCCGTTCTGCAAGTCTATGCAGGCGATTAAGTACGACTCTAGCAAAAGCTTTGCCTGTTGTGCTAAGGAGAGAAATGCCTCTGTAATTGTTGCAGTCACCCCTGTCTCCTTTATTCTTGTACAGCGTTATAATCTTAGCATTTCTCATATCATGAGGTATTTCTCCGTTTCTCCAGCATTTAATTAGCAGTTTGTATAGGTGTGGAAGTAGTACGCTTAGGTTGTCCTTTAGTACATCTGTGGGAATGTTGTCATTTCCTGCAGCTTTTCCTCTTGAGAGGGCATTTATAGCGTCAGCAAGTTCGTTCATAGTAGGCTCAACATCCAGTTAAAACATTGTAGGATATTTGGGTATTGATTGTGCTAGAGCTGTGTTTGCTGGTCTGTCGTCACTGTATAGATTATAGTAGTGTTCAACCCATCTTTGCATTTGTTGTCCCTTGTCAGTAATAGGTTCTCCAAACTTGGATTTTAGGGGGGCTAATTTTGTTATTTTTGGTCCAAGGGCCTTTTTTATATTGTCATGCATGGTTTTTGAGTCGCCCCTGTCTGAGGCTTTCTGTATTTCAGAGCATAGATTGTTCCAGTATTCGTTTGCGCATCTTCTTGCTTCGCGTTGTAGGGTGGCTTGCGCATGTTTGAGCTGATCCTTGGTGATTTGATTGGGATTATTATTGAAGTTCAGTAAAGCCTTTTTCTTATTAGCTATTAGTGGGTCTAGTCTTGCTGCATTTTCTTCGACCCAGTCGTTCTTTGAGAACCGTTTCTGGCCGTAGGTAGATAGAGCGCAGTTATAGATGTGTGTTCTCAGGGAGCACCAGTTGTCATCCACACTTGATGCATCTTCTACTTCTTCTACCAGTTCATCAAACTTGGATCTAAAAATATCTTCGGTTGGTGTGGTTTTTGTCGCTGTGATGTTGATCTTGGCTGCTGCAGGCTCTCTTGATTTGTAGATACGACTACTTCTGGCTTTGATCTTACTAATGACTAGAGCGTGGTCTGTGTTGCAGTCTGCACTGTGATATGTTCGTGTTATTCTGATGTTATTTAAAGACTGCCTACGTGTAAGAACTAGGTCTAGTTGGTGCCAGTGACCACTTCTAGCATGACGCCATGTTACTTTATGCTTGTGTTTCACATTAAAGTATGTATTTGTTACACATAGGTGGTTATTTGAGCAGAATTCTAGGAGTCGCTGGCCATTTCCGTTGATTTTTCCAATGCCGTGGTGACCTAGACATGTTGGCCAATATTAACTAACTACTAACCTAAACTAAATATATATAATAAATATTATAAATCACCTGTTTACAGTAATGTTATGTGTCAGTGTATAAGTTTATATTGTATTAGACTATATATATATATATATAGATATATATGGCACGTTTCGTCTTGTCAGATGGTATAGTGGAGGCTATTGTGTATTTTTTTGAGGTTTTGTTTTTGTCGAACAGCTTCTCTCGTGGCTAATTCCACCAATGTTTGACAAACACACGCGGCCACAGAATGAACAGGTCAGGCTCGTTGATCCACAGGGTTTTCCATTCTTTTTCATGAATCTTTTCACTTCTAAGTTTTGCTGTAGCACAGTCTCAAATGATATTATACCGTTCCTTATACATGCTCTCCATGATGTACGATCACTTGCCAATGTTCCCAGTCATTTTCACATATGGAGAAGTCATTCAGATTTTATTGACATATATCTCTATATCGTAGTTTAGGTATGCCGATGTCTTTTTCCGTGTGTTAGTTCGTCATATAGTATTTGCTTATTGTATTATATGTATATATTATACATTATATAAACAGAGTAAGTATTAAGAGTATAGTCACTATAACTTAGTATCACAGTATATAAATATTGTAACAACTAGTAACACATTATAATAGAGTTAATATTATTATAAAATTCACGTATGATGTAAAGTAAAGTAAAGTGCCCCAAGTCACGCCAAGTGGCGTATAGGGAAATATGGTGTTAGTGACCCTATATTTTACAGACCTTCAGCACATGATTTTTGGGGTAATGTGGTCGGTATTACGCCCGTGCTGCTTTACTTTCCCAGAAAAAAATCCGGTACCCATTTAAGGCTGGGTGAGCCCGGAGGCCGTCGGTTGGGATCGAACCCTACCCCTTGTCCTTTGTAGTCCAGTTCACTAACCACTGAGCTATCGCGACTGTACGTATGATGTAGCAACTGATATATTTATAAATACTGATGAATCTATCGCAACTGCAGATGAGACAAAAATATAGTAATAGAGAATGACGAATAGATAATAGAGTGTAGGAGAGAATAGATAATAGAGTGTAGGAGAGGAAAGCAAATAATTGAACAAAAAGAAATATTAAAAACTAACATGGGTTTAAACAAGAGTAATATCCATATATAGGAGCTGTGATAGCTCAGTGGTCATTGAACTGGACTACAAAGGACAAGAGGTCGTTTTTGAACCGGATAGATGGCTTCCGGGTTCATCCAGCCTTAAATGGGTATCAGATTTTTTTCTGAGAAAGTAAAGCAGCACAGGAATAATGCTGACCACATTACTAAAAAATCATGTGCCAAAGGTCTGTAAAGATTATGGTCACTAACACCATATTTCCTATTATGGCACTTGGTATGTCGAGGCTCTTTACTTACTTTACTTTTCAATATTCATATACAACACATTTCTGCCATGTTTTATTATTTTGCTGCTGTGGCTGTAATTTTCTGTTTGAAAGAGTAAACTGTTTATTATGGTTATCTTATCTAATAATATCTATCTATTGACCTTTCGAGCCGTAGCCGGCCCATATGGCATAGACCAAGATACTCCTCCTCTTATCTGAATTTTTGTTCTAGTAGTTTTAAATTCTTTTAAAGATATTTTATCAAATCTCGCCATTTGTCTCTGTTCTGTGCAAGCAGCTCTATCTCATTGAGGGAGCCGAATCCTGCTGCTCTTGCCTCTCTCATCAATGTTCTTCCCAGTGTCTCTCTGGGTCTTCCACTTTTCCTCTTATAATCAACCACTAATATCTTCAGTAATAAAGAAAAGACAATGGTCATATGTTGGACATGTGATGAGAAGAGATAATAACCGAATAGCAAAGCAAGTCCTCATGTGGGAAACAACAGGTAAGAGGAAAAGAGGAAGACCCAGAGAGACACTGAGAAAAACATTGATGAGAGAGGCAAGAGCAGCAGGAATCAGCTCCCTAAGGGAGAGCTGCTTGCACAGAACAGAGACAAATGGCGAGATTTGATAAAATATCTTTAAAATAATTGAAAACTGCTAGAACAAAAATTCAGATAAGAGGAGGAGTATCTTGGTCTATGCCATATGGGCCGGCTACGGCTTGAAAGGTCAATAAATAGATTATTTATTTTGTTCTGGCTTGTTGCAGGAGCTACTGAGTTAAGTGCTCTGTGCACACCGTGAGCTGTGTGTCTCATTCGCTTTGATCATGTTTCGATATTGCAATTGTTTACGATGAATGATGATATCGTATGACAGGGAACAGTTGGCTGTGTTCACTTTCTGTGCGGTTTCGCCTTATGTCTTTTGGCGTGTGCTGAGACTGCTATGATAGGGACTACAGCTACCTTTCTTTGTTTGGGAGATGAGATTAGTTCGGATGATTACGCTGGCACGGGTGGTTGAGCAATTATGGATCTCATTTCATTTGCAGTGATACCGGTGCCTTCCATAACCAAATAACCAAATATATATTTTGTGCAAAGTTCTAGTATATAAAGTGTAGAGGCTTCTGTATATAAAGTGTATAGGCCTCTGTATATAAAGTGTATAGGCTTCTGTATATAAAGTGTATAGGCCTCTGTATATAAAGTATATAGGGCTCTGTATATAAAGTGTACAGACCTCTGTATATAAAGTGTATAGTTTTTTTATTAAGTGTATAGTGCTCTGTATATAAAGTGTATAGACCTTTGTATATAAAGTATATAGGGCTCTGTATATAATGTGTAGAGGCCTCTGTATATAAAGTGTATAGACCTCTGTATATAAAGTATATAGGGCTCTGTATATAAAGTGTACAGACCTCTGTATATAAAGTGTATAGTTTTTTTATTAAGTGTATAGTGCTCTGTATATAAAGTGTACAGACCTCTGTATATAAAGTGTATAGTTTTTTTATTAAGTGTATAGTGCTCTGTATATAAAGTGTACAGACCTCTGGCTATTGAAGCAGGTACCAAAATAATATTTCCATTATACCTCTCTTTAGGTTTTTTCATTTTACTTGGGGATTCTGTGTGCCGTGGGACCTCTTTTCATTATCAATTTTTTGTTAGTTCATTTTAATGTTAATTTAAAAAAATTCATATTTGTGTATCTATCTATCTATTGACCTTTCGAGCCGTAACCGGCCCATAGGGCGTAGACCAAGATACACCTTCTCCTATATGAATTTTTGTTCTAGCAGTTTTCTTTTAAAGATATTTTATCAAATCTCGCCATCTGTCTCTGTTCTGTGCAAGCAGTTCTATCTCATTGAGGGAGCCGATTCCTGCTGCTCTTGCCTCTCTCATCAATGTTCTTCTCAGTGTCTCCCTGGGTCTTCCTCTTTTTCTTTTACCTGTTGTTTCCCATATGAGGGCTTGCTTTGCTATTCGATTATTATCTCTTCTCATCACATGTGTATGCCAATGTCATAATTTCACTTTCTTCAAAATTTTGTAGAGGGTGATCGAAAGGCATATCATGAATCGTCCCAGTTTGCCATAAAGAAGAACAAGGAAAATATCCTCTCACTCAGGAAGGAGACTAAAGAACTACGTCAGCGCCTGAAGGATAGACTATCGGTAAATGGAGCTTGTGTATGATTTAAAATCTGAGCATAGACTTTGCACACGAGAGAAAAATATTGTCTGTGTTTTTTTTTTTTTAACGTTTTTGGTTTTATTTGGGTTTTTTTTTATGGAATCTTGTAATGTCTTTAATAATATGTTTTTTTTTTTTAGCTCTTATAAAAATATTCAGGTCAGGTCAGGTAATTTTACCTGCTACTGTAGCAAGTAAACAGTACAACCTGTGGCTGCCCTGCTGCCTTGCAGGTAAGCTCGGGAGAGTAAAAGGCTAAGGGAGGGTACCCTGAAATAAAACAACCCCACTGCCTTGTGGGTGAGACTTTTTAGTCAAAGGCTAGTGGAGCCAACCGTAAACAAACCGACGGAAGGCAACAGAAAACCACCATCGTAATTTTTTTGTACAATCATGAATCGTCACAACAGTAGAAATAAAACAGGATGTTAGACAGGGTTGTGTGCTGTCACCAGATTTGTTTAATATTTATAGTGAGATTATTTTAAGATCCATGAAGGACATGCCTGGAATAACAGTTGGAGGTCATAATATAAATAATCTATGGTATGCTGATGATACAGTCTTAATCGCTAAGAGTGAAAATGAGTTACAAAAAGTGTTGGACATTATAGTGAAGGAAAGCAAAAATAAAGGACTCAGCCTTAATAGTAAAAAGACAGAGGTAATGGTAACAACAAAGAAAAAGACATCACCTCAGTGCAAAATAAAGACAAGTGGTACAATATTAAAACAGGTAAATGAATTTAAATATTTGGGAAATTTGTTAACCTCAGACGGAAGATGTACAAAAGAGATGAGATGCAGAATGGCTCAGGCAAAAGTAGCTTTCCAAAAAATGAGGAAGATACTATGCAATCCATTTTTGACAATAGAAACAAGAAAAAGATTTCTTAAATGTTATGTAGAGCCAGTCTTAACATATGGATGCGAATCATGGACAATAGGACAACAGACAAGAAAATCACTGGAGTCTGTAGAAATGTGGTTTTACAAAAAAATGTTGAGAGTACCATGGACAGCTAAAAAGAGTAATGAAGATGTTCTGAGAGAGGGCAAAGCAAAAAGAGAGCTAATTTCCAATATTAGGAAGAGACAATCATCATTTTTTAGGCCATGTAACGAGAAGAGAACAACTTGAATATATTGTAACAACTGGAAAAATTGAGGGACGAAGAGATAGAGAGAAGCAAAGAGAAAAAATAACAGACAACTTAAGAGAATGGCTTGACAGAAGGTCAGCAACAGAAATGATAAATAACTGCCTAGATCGAAAGTTGTGGAGAGACATGATCACCTACGCCAGTAGGCCCAGTACTTGATGATGATGATGAAAATATTCAGTTTTAAAAATCTCACAGATCTCTGATTTTATTCTCCAGGTCCATTGTCCTCTGGAACAATGTTCTATGGAATCATTGTTTTTGCATAAAATCTTCATTCATAGTAGGATTGTATGTTCAATGTTGTTGCTAAACTTCACTGGTTTAGCTTGAAGGTCTGATCTTCTTCTTCTTTCTTCTTTCCTTCCTCATTTACCTTTCAGCGTCGAGAGGAGATATAATTTGCAGTCTTTTGCTCTTCTGTTCACCTCTGCTGTTGTTATGTTTCCTAGTGATTCTAGTATTCCATAGACCCATCTTTTTCGTGTTCGACCCTTGGGTCAGGTGTTCTCACAACGTTTGTTGAAAGCTCGTTGTGTTGTGTTTTGTTCTTTCTGCCTTGTCACGTGGCCGAACCATTTTATCTGTTGTTTCCTTATATACTATTCTAGGGCGGGTGCTATTCCTAGCCTTTTTCTCAGTTCTTCATTTCTGATCTTATCTCTCAGACTGTTTCCTGTCATTCGTCTAACACATTTAATCTCTGTAGAGGTTATTTTTCTTACTGTTGAAGGTCTGATGATCAATTGAAATCTTGTTCATTCCTAGTCTGATGCTGATTGATCTGGCTCATTCCTAGTCTGATGCTGATTGATCTGGCTCATTCCTAGTCTGATGCTGATTGATCTGGCTCATTCCTAGTCTGATGCTGATTGATCTGGCTCATTCCTAGTCTGATGCTGATTGATCTGGCTCATTCCTAGTCTGATGCTGATTGATCTGGCTCATTCCTAGTCTGATGCTGATTGATTTGGCTCATTCCTAGTCTGATGCTGATTGATCTGGCTCATTCCTTGTCTGATGCTGATTGATCTGGCTCATTCCTAGTCTGATGCTGATTGATCTGGCTCATTCCTTGTCTGATGCTGATTGATCTGGCTCATTCCTTGTCTGATGCTGATTGATCTGGCTCATTCCTTGTCTGATGCTGATTGATCTGGCTCATTCCTTGTCTGATGCTGATTGATTTGGCTCATTCCTTGTCTGATGCTGATTGATCTGGCTCATTCCTTGTCTGATGCTGATTGATCTGGCTGGAAAGAGAAAAAAAAAAAAAAAGACCCAACAATCCCACTGGCTCACTGGTTTGGGAAAGTTGGCAAGAACCATCTCCTGGCAACTGAGCATGCTGCCTTAGCTCTTTCCATACAGAAGCTTTATACCAATGCAAAGGATGGGATTTATGAGACAACATTTTCATGGTTTTTATAAATGAATTTTTATAAAATTGAACAAGGATTTAGATTTCACCAATACCAAGGCGACACAAAACATGTTAAAAGAATATGATTTGATAACGATCCACACTAATCAGTTTGAGAGTGATACAGTATGTGGAGAAACATGTGCACCCAAAATCAGCATGGTGCACAGTGTGTCAAAACGTATGAAAAGAGTTAATTCATGGCCCTAAAACTAATCATGTTGACCCAAACAATAGGACAAATGCCATAAGGGTAGATTTATTTCCTTACAATATTATATGTTACAGGATAACTTTTAGTTTTGTTTCTGCTTGCTGTGTGGTTACCTCATTCTGGCCATTTTTATGTGCATCTAAACTAATCTGATGTGATCAGGATTGTGTTCGTCTGCTTAAAAATATTAATTTTTCTTACTTTAATATTTCTTCACATTCCCGAGAAAGTAAATATGTCATCCACCTGTCAACTCCCTGTAGAGCATAGGCCTTCAACAAAAGCACTGTCAACTCCCTGTAGAGCATAGGCCTTCAACAAAAGCACTGTCAACTCCCTGTAGAGCATAGGTCTTCAACAAAAGCACTGTCAACTCCCTGTAGAGCAAAGGTCTTCAACAAAATCTCTTTCAATTCCCCTGTAGAGCATAGGTCTTCAACAAAAGCACTGTCAACTCCCTGTAGAGCAAAGGTCTTCAACAAAATCTCTTTCAATTCCCCTGTAGAGCATAGGTCTTCAACAAAAGCACTTTCAACTCCCTGTTGAGCATAGGTCTTCAACAAAATCTCTTTCAATTCCCTGTAGAGCATAGGTCTTCAACAAAATCTCTTTCAATTCCCTGTAGAGCATAGGTCTTCAACAAAAGCACTTTCAACTCCCTGTAGAGCATAGGTCTTCAACAAAATCTCTTTCAATTCCCTGTAGAGCATAGGTCTTCAACAAAAGCACTTTCAATTCCCTGTAGAGCATAGGTCTTCAACAAAATCTCTTTCAATTCCCCTGTAGAGCATAGGTCTTCAACAAAAGCACTTTCAATTCCCCTGTAGGGCATAGGTCTTCAACAAAATCTCTTTCAATTCCCCTGTAGAGCATAGGTCTTCAACAAAATCTCTTTCAATTCCCCTGTAGAGCATAGGTCTTCAACAAAAGCACTTTAAATTCCCTGTAGAGCATAGGTCTTCAACAAAAGCACTTTAAATTCCCTGTAGAGCATAGGTATTCAACAAAAGCACTTTAAATTCCCTGTAGAGCATAGGTCTTCAACAAAAGCACTTTCAATTCCCTGTAGAGCATAGGTCTTCAACAAAAGCACTTTCAATTCCCTGTAGAGCATAGGCCTTCAACAAAAGCACTTTCAATTCCCCTGTAGAGCATAGGCCTTCAACAAAAGCACTTTCCAAGCCATCCTAATATGCTTCATTTCTACTTCCATCTGCCTTCTACAAGTCTATTTTGGCCTTCCCCTTAGTTTCTTCTGGGGATTCCAAAAACAGACCTGTCATGTAATCAGTTAGCTTCCGCAGTGTGTGTCCAATCAAGCACCATCATCTTTATTACATCTTTTTGTACATTAGTGTTTATCTGGTACTTTCCTATAGTTCTATGTTAGTCATTTTGTTCTGCTACTTCATCTTTTTATTCTGTACAAATGGCTTTCACCCAATGGTGAAAGCCTGTATCTTCATGCCTATCATTTTTGTAGGGCATTAACAGTAATAGTTTGAGGTTATATAATAATTATTTCAAACATCCAGCTGCAGGAAAACATTAATGTTAAAACATGTGTGTACGCATACACTTTGGTAATGTTGGTAGATTTGAGCTCTTGTTTGGTGATAGAGTCAATGTGAGTTTGATCACAATTTAATGTTACCCATCAATTTAAATAATGAGTGGGTATCTTGCAAAGTGACTTGGAGAAAATCAATAAAATCAAGGAGCTTTACTGGCTCTACAGTGAAGTTTAAAATTTCACTTCCTTCAAAATTAATTGTATCATGAGGCATACTCAACTGTATACACATACACACATTAACAATGAGAAGTAAAAAATACATAGGGTCACCTTTGTCTATGTCCCTGGACATGTGGGAGTACAGGGAAAGGAAAGAGTGGACAGGTTGGCTAGCTGTGCTGTTGTTGAAGACAGGTCAACCAATGGATCAGGTGGACATCATCAATGCCCTCCAAGATGTGGGAAAGGCACAGGACTTCTACAATAATGAGTCCACATCACTCCTTCGGATGAAAGAGATGGGAATTAAGATGGGCACAGCCAGACACGAGAAACTTGGTGGGCATGTAAGAAGACTTATCAATCAACACAGAACTGGAGTCGTCAGTCGCTGGACACTACGGGACTTGCTGAGGAGGGGATCTGAACAAATATGATCATGTTCAGCGTGCAACGATGATGACCCACAAATAATTCAATAACACATTCACAAAAGCATTTTTATGTTATTCATATGTTTCTACATATTTCCTTGTGTCTAAAATGTTCCAATTTTGAATGAATCCAGCAAGATGCTCATGTGATTGGGAAAGTGTTCCATGACAGGCCTGTTGAGAGAGCTGCATTATCTAATAAGTCTGGCCCAGTAAGTGCACATTGTTTTATTTTGTTTATTTATTAATAGTTTCAGTGATTCATATTTTTGTTTTTCACTTCTATCTTATTTATACTAATTCTTCTTATAGATTAGACACATTAGAAAACAAATGCCTCTGGAAAACACTTCATATATCATGGAATGAATTCTGAAACAGAGCAAATAAGAGAAATGACAAAGCATCCAAAGGCATCATCTATAATGAAGAGAAGATGGGACATTATTGGACAGAAGACATGAAGAGACAACACGAGATATCAAAGCAGGTATTCAAATGGAAACCAGAGGGAGGATACAAGAAAAAGAGACTGACCTAGAGAAACAATAAAAAGAACACTGAGACAAGAAGCAACAACAGCAGGCAGCAGCTTTGTATTCTAGGTTGAGAGGCTCAACTAGAACAGAAGTGTATGGGCTAGTATACCTTGTCATAATTGGTAGACTTAGTACATGATTGATAGATATAAAAAAGTAAAAAGTAAAGTACCCCGTCCCGCCAAGCGGCGTATAGGGAATATGGTGTTAGTGACCATATATTTTACAGACCTTTGACACATGATTTTTGGGGTAATGTGGTCGGTATTACGCCCATGCTGCTTCACTTTCCCTGAAAAAAGTCAGGTACCCATTAAAGGCTGGGTGAACCTGGAAGCCGTCGGTTGGGATCGAACCCTTCCTCTTGTCCCTTGTAGTTCAGTTCACTAACCACTGAGCTATCACGGCTCCCCATTGATAGATATACCCGCATGATTTGTAGAATTATTTCTTGATTAGTAGGCTTATTACATTTGTAGCTTGTTTTTGTAAGTTAAAGTGTAGCATTTCATAACTCATTGTTTTTGTAAGTTAAAGTGTAGCATTTCATAACTCATTGTTTTTGTAAGTTAAAGTGTAGCATTTCATAACTCATTGTTTTTGTAAGTTAAAGTGTAGCATTTCATAACTCTTCTAATTAAACATTATTTCTGCCTTTATTTCAACAGCAAGCCA
Source organism: Megaustenia siamemsis (assembly GCA_032433765.1). Classification (NCBI taxonomy): domain Eukaryota; kingdom Metazoa; phylum Mollusca; class Gastropoda; order Stylommatophora; family Ariophantidae; genus Megaustenia; species Megaustenia siamemsis. Next base: position 35,079,345 of record JAVIAB010000159.1, on the reverse strand, counting down.
TTGTCATCTTTGACCACAAATTGTGTGACTCCATCAAAGTGCTGAATGCCAAGCGACACAAAACAGCCCAGAAGCAGAAGAGGCTTGAGGAGCTGCAGACTCAGTATGACCAGATGACCAGAGACTCTTCTGAAATGGTCAACACAGAGAAGGGGGAATCAGCTGATTCCCAGGTGTGGTGAAAGATAAATAATAAAAAAATAAAATAAATCTGTACAAAATTAATGAACTAATTATTATCTACATTATAGGTATGAGCCAGCTCTGATGATCAGATCTGACACTATGCAACATTATAACTTAACTCTTTCTGTATGTTTCGCCGCACTGTGCGCCATGCCGATTTTGGCAGCGTATGTTTCGCATAGTGCCCCACACTCATATTTATTAGTGTGAACACCATCAAACCATGTTCATTTTACATGTCTTGTATCATCTTGATATTGGTAAAATCTAATACCTTGTTCAATTATCTAAACATTCATATAATATGTTATATTTTAGATAAATATAAATATGTAGATTGATTCTTGGTTATTTGGTTATGGAAGGCCCCGGTATCACTGCAAACGAATTAAAATCCATAATTGCTCAACCGTCCGTGCCAGCGTAATCATCCGAATCTCATCTCCCAAACAAAGAAAGGTAACTGTAGTCTCCATCATAGCAGTCTCAGCATACGCCAAAAGACATAAGGTGAAACCGTGTAGAAAGCGAACACAGCCAACTGTTCCCTGTCATATGATATCATCATTCATTGAAAGCAATTGAAATATCGAAACATGATCAAAATGGATGAGACACACAGCTCACGGTGTACACTGAGCACTTAACTCAGTAGCACCTGCAACAAGCCGGACTTGGAATATGAGGAAACTGCAACAAGGAACACTTTTCATGCATAGCCTTCAATTGTTCCCGCTGCCCATCCACCATATACCGGGAGTTCACGTCCTCTTGAAAATGATGATCGTCGTATTTTTAAAAAATGTAGAGTGCTTGATGATGTTAGGCCATCGTTGTTGACTCCAATTCCGAACATATAGACACACAGTTAGTCATCAGATTATCCCCGTCGCACATCAAACAACTGACCATAAGATTAGCGTACGGCCGGTCTAGAGTCTAGGGATATACCAGATTGATTCTTAAAAACATGCACAATTTTGTCTCTGAAACCTCTTCCATTGCGTTGATAAAAAGCTTCTATATGGAAACGTTAATAGATGTTCTACTATGAAATGAGGTTTTATGCATTAAAACCTTACCAGGTGAACATCTGTATAAATTTGCTATTCTTACGAGTCTCCACCATAAAGTGGTAGAAGAACCAGTGTGCTGATATTACCAAGAGCTGTTCTAGTGATAACAATGCTACCAAGGGGTCACCTAAACTTGACAGGTCAAAGGGCTAGGACCAGGAAAAGTGAAACAGAAACATGTTACAAATTGGATACACTGGGCTACATGCCTAACAAAACTGTGCAATGTAATTATCACCTGAAGACATCACAGTCTAGAAGGTAGCGAAGTGCTGCTCATCCTCATGATGAATGGTGATGTCACCAGCCTTGAGTTGATTAACATTTTCTTCAAACTTATTAATGTTGATGTCTAAAGGTGTGCACTGAAAAGTAAGGAGATCTTTCTAGTTATTTTTGTATTTATATTTTTTATATTTAATTTCCTTTATGAGCCTTGAAATGCTTTCTGTGATGGATTTCAGTTGTGGGAACATCAGCTTTTAAAATATATCTTTTATATGCCAAACTGAAGAAAAGCTGAAAGATTGGAAAATGACTTGTTCAGTCTTTCAACAACTCGCTCCCAAAGGAAAGAAACTGTTTTATTGTGGTTATAACTTTTTGTTTTACATTTTAATTAAATGTAAGCATTGCTAAAAATGAAAGACCATTATTTGCATAAAAAAAACTGACCAAGAACAAAATAAATATGGTAATTCAAAAGAAACAGAATAAATCTAAATGCTGCTAGCGATATAATTAACTGATTTATGCTATGGGAAAAAATTTACAATATAGCAAGAAAAATATCAGCTTAACCCTAGATTACGATACTGTAGTAAAATTTACTGCATCAAAACAGAAAATTCCTCAAAATTTGACATTTTACCATGTTCAAACTTTACCTCACCCCCCCTTCCCCCATCCTCCCCCTTCCATGTACCTTCCTAATTACTACTTCCATTGACCCCTGAGTGTTTAATTTAATTCCATTGCTGTTAACATTTTATTGTTTTTGAGATCATGAAATACATAGTTTAATGTGAAACAAAAATCATAAATGTACACAAAATTGGCTGTTTTTCCTTTTCTGACAGACATGCTGGAACAGTATTGATAGACATTGTAACATGTCCGGTCTATGAGGTGAAACTCAAGCCATAAATCAACCTAAGCTAAGAATTTTGAGTCCCAGTGTTTTGCCTAGTGTGAACACATGGGACTGTGTCAGGAGTTCAGAGAAATGACTATTTTTAGAGCACTATGGGACATTTAAGTGGTAGTAATTTTTAACTACAGTATCACGACTGGGAGAGTTACAGATAGGTACTGTAATCTAGGGTTAATTACACACTAGATAAAAATAATAAAGCCTGGAGTAGTAAACTTTATTCAGCATGAGGTAATTTGATATTAGAAGTAGACTGTGAAAAGAAGGTTTTGGTTTGTTGGCAAAATATAAAACTAAACTTATTTTCAAAGTTCAGTGCCTACATCATTATTATTAAACTAAAATAATTGTTAAAATAAAAATAATATTTCAACAAAGATGTAGTTTTTTCCTCTTGGAGTTAAAGACACAGGACAGAGTTCATAATTCTCTGGAGGCCAAGGTGCTGACATCATCCGAGCTGAAGTCGCCATCGAATCACATTTAATGTCTTGTGCCAGGATCAGTGAATCAGAACCATCCAGACCCTACTCCACCTCTTTGCGGTGCCTCTAGTCTCAGACTAATCTGTCTATTCTGGCCAAGTGAGAAGGGTTTGAGAGGGAAGACAACCCAGTACTCAAAAATGTCATACTGAAGTTGGATGTGTTGGCCTGAACGGCGCAAATATCATGGTTGTACTACAAACCACAACACAACGCATACACACCCACTTAACATCCTTTTAAGAGCAGATGAGAAAGAGGTTTATTTAGTCATAGAGTGAAAGCATAACTCTTGATATCTGACTGCTAGGTCTTGTTTTATTTTTAAGCTCTTAGTGAGCCCTGCTTATTAATTATTTTTCTTAAAGTTTTTTTTTGGTCTTCCTTCTTTTTTTTCCTGCAACCTGATGTCTATGTGTAGGCCTCTCAAAGAAGTCTTTTTTTATCCATTCTGAGCACATGATTGATGTACGTCCAGGTTTTCTCTGTACATAGATTGTTGTGTATAAAGATAAATATCAAATATTTGTCACTTTTTAATTTAATATTTTAATTTAGACCATGAGGTACCTAGAGAATAGTTACGACAAGGTTATGATGAAAACAGAAGAGGCCAAGCAAGTACGTAGAGTTTACTTGGACATCAAGAACAGATTTGAAGTGGTGAGTTGAGGTTTGTTTCTGTTAATGATCTAGGTCATTGTTACACTGGGATCAATCAGAAGGAATTTTGTTGTTAATGTTTGTTGTGAGATTTTGTTGTTAATGTTTGTTGTGAGATGTTGTTGTTAATGTTTGTTGTGAGATTTTGTTGTTAATGTTTGTTGTGAGATTTTGTTGTTAATGTTTGTTGTGAGATTTTGTTGTTAATGTTTGTTGTGAGATTTTGTTGTTAATGTTTGTTGTGAGATTTTGTTGTTAATGTTTGTTGTGAGATTTTGTTGTTAATGTTTGTTGTGAGATGTTGTTGTTAATGTTTGTTGTGAGATTTTGTTGTTAATGTTTGTTGTGAGATTTTGTTGTTAATGTTTGTTGTGAGATTTTGTTGTTAATGTTTGTTGTGAGATTTTGTTGTTAATGTTTGTTGTGAGATTTTGTTGTTAATGTTTGTTGTGAGATTTTGTTGTTAATGTTTGTTGTGAGATTTTGTTGTTAATGTTTGTTGTGAGATTTTGTTGTTAATGTTTGTTGTGAGATTTTGTTGTTAATGTTTGTTGTGAGAATTTGTTGTTAATGTTTGTTGTGAGATTTTGTTGTTAATGTTTGTTGTGAGATTTTGTTGTTAATGTTTGTTGTGAGATTTTGTTGTTAATGTTTGTTGTGAGATTTTGTTGTTAATGTTTGTTGTGAGATTTTGTTGTTAATGTTTGTTGTGAGATTTTGTTGTTAATGTTTGTTGTGAGATTTGTTGTTAATGTTTGTTGTGAGATTTTGTTGTTAATGTTTGTTGTGAGATTTTGTTTTCTGATGCCAAAAATATTTCATAAACAATTTTCTGTCAACAATTGTTGTGTGATGTTGTTTGCTGTAACTAAAGACATTTCTGTCAACACTTGTTGTGTGATGTTGTTTGCTGGAACTGAAGCCATTTCTGTCTACGCTTGTGTGATGTTGTTTGCTGGAACTGAAGCCATTTCTGTCAAAACTTGTGTGATGTTGTTTGCTGGAACTGATGCCATTTCTGTCAACACTTGTGTGATGTTGTTTGCTGGAACTGAAGCCATTTCTGTCTACACTTGTGTGATTTTGTTTGCTGGAACTGAAGCCATTTCTGTCTACACTTGTTGTGTGATGTTGTTTGCTGGAACTGAAGCCATTTCTGTCAACACTTGTTATATGATGTTGTTTGCTGGAACTAAAGCCATTTCTGTCAACACTTTGTTGTATGTGATGTTGTTTGTTGGAACTAAAGCCATTTCTGTCAACACTTGTTATATGATGTTGTTTGCTGGAACTAAAACCATTTCTGTCAACACTTTGTTGTATGTGATGTTGTTTGTTGGAACTAAAGCCATTTCTGTCAGCATATGTTGTATGTGATGTTGTTTGCTGGAACTAAAGCCATTTCTGTCAACACTTGTTATATGATGTTGTTTGTTGGAACTAAAGCCATTTCTATCAGCATATGTTGTATGTGAGGTCGTTTGCTGGAACGAAAGCCATTTCTGTCAACACTTGTGTGATATTGTATGCTGGAACTAAAGTCATTTCTGTCAACACTTGTGTGATGTTGTTTGCTGTAACGAAAGCCATTTCTGTCAACACTTGTGTGACATTGTTTGCTGGAACTTAAGACATTTCTGTCAACACTTGTTGTATGTGACATTGTTTGCTGGAACCAAAGCCATTTCTGTCAACACTTGTTGTGTGATGTTGTTTGTTGGAACCAAAGCCATTTCTGTCAACATTTGTTGTATGACGTTGTTTGCTGAAACCAAAGCCATTCTGTTTGTTGATTGTTGATGTAATTAAAAACATAATTAGATAAAAGACCCTCTTGCTTACGATGAAGAAATGCAAATGCAGACCATATAATTTGCTCATCGAGCTTTATTATAAAGTCATGCAGAAAACTGTGATTTAGGCACAAAAGAGGTGGATAACAGAAGCAAGATGAGATGACAGCATCAAAGGATACACAGACCTTGGCTTCATCAGCTAAAAATAACAGAAGCTTTAGCAGGAGAGAGGGGAGCCGCGATAGCTCAGTGGTTAGTGAACTGGACTACAAAGGACAAGGGGTAGGGTTCGATCCCAACCGACGGCTTCCGGGTTCACCCAGCCTTTAATGGGTACTGGATTTTTTTCTGGGAAAGTGAAGTGGCACGGACGTAATACCGACCACATTACCCCAAAAATCATGTGCCGAAGGTCTGTAAAATTTATGGTCACTAACACCATATTCCCTATACGTCACTTGGCGTGACGGGGGTACTTTACTTTTTTTTTATTAGCAGGAGAGAGTGGTGATGGAAGTTAGATGTAGTGACCAGTGTTGTTCAGATAAAGGAGTTCAGAAGAAAATCTCTATTTTAGAACAGGAGTTTCATATACTTTTCTTCTCTTTTTCAAATACTTTTCTTCTCTGTTTCACATTCTTTTTTTCTCTGTTTCACATACTTTTCTTCCACGTTTCACATAATTTTATTCTCTGTTTCACATAATTTTCTTCTTTGTTTCACATAATTTAATTCTCTGTTTCACATATTTTCTTCCTTTTCACATACTTCTCTTCTAATAGCTTTCTAAATGAAGTGTCTTTTAAAAACATCAGTCAGAAACTATGAAATTTTATGTTTTTTTATTAGTGTTTTGTTTTGATTTGTTGGCACTTTGCTCTTAGAAAGATTGTTTTGTGAATTTATCCCTTTGTGCCAGTCACATGATAATTTGTATTAACTGTCTGGTTATTTGGTTTGGAATTTGTTCTGTAATTCAGGAACCTTTTAAAAAAAAATGAAGTGTGTGCTAAATCTGAAATTACATGTTGATATAAACTGAATTGTAGTGAATACTTTATAAAAGTTACAATATAAAAGCATCAAAAGCTTTCTGCCTCAAAACATCAGGACAGAGAACAAGAGAAAGACCAAGGAAGAGATGGATAGACAGAATACAAGACTTAGGCAAGAACAAGAATATTTTTATCCTAATAGTGTCAGTGATGTTAATAATAACATCAGATGGGAGATGCACCACAGAAATAAAAAGCAGAATAGCTCAGGCCAAAATAGCATTTCAGAAAATGAAAAATATCTTATGCAACAAATCTATGTAAAAAAAAATGAGAAAGAGTGCTATATAGAACTAATTCTGACCTATGGAAGCGAATCATGGACAATAGACAAACAAATGAAAAGACGATTGGAGGCCGCAGAGATGGGATTTCTCAGAAGAATGTTGAAAGTTCCCTGGACAGCTAGAAAGACCAATGAGGAAGTCGTCAAAGAGGCCAACACAAAAAGGGAGCTCTTAAAAATATGAGAAAGAAGCAATCAACATTTTTTGGGCACATCATGAGAAGAGGAAAGTTGGAATACTTGGTTACAACTGGCAAAATAAAGGGAAAGAGATTGCGGACGACAAAGAGAGAAAATACTGGATAGCTTGGTGTCATGGCATGGAAAACAGTCAACAACAGAACTGATACGATGCACTGTAGATAGAAGATTGTGGAGGGACATGATCACCTACGTCAACCGGTATGGCACATGATCAATAGTGTCAGTGATGTTCAAGAATGATACTACATCTAAAAGGGAAGTGACTAAAAGAACAAGCAATGCAGCAAATGTAAACATTAGATTATATTCCTCGTTTCTCCTGCAAAACTTCAAGACATCAGCAGATGTGTTAAGGAAAAGAAAGAAGAATTGTTTTCATTCCTGTTGGTTATTGCAATAAATATTTGTTGCTTGTAATATTTACTTGAATATTGTTTATAATTTCTGAATTTATTTCTTGCTACATGTTTACCATTGATAAATGTATCATTGAAGTGAAACAAAAGTGTCATGGTTTGGCAGTTTGAAAAAAAATGTATACTAGCAAAAGTTCATCATCATGTGTCACACAGTTGGCATAGATGATCATGTCCTTCCACAATCTTCTATCCATTGTGCATCATATCAATTCTGTTGTTGACTGTTTTCCATGCCATGACATCAATCTATTTTAGCTCTATGTTGTCTGTAATCTCTCTCTTTCCCTGCATTTTTCCAGTTGTAACCAAGTATTCCAACTTTCCTCTTCTCATGATGTGCCCCAAAAAATATTTATTGTTTCTTTCTGATCTTTTTTAGGAGCTCCCTTTTTGTGTTGGCCTCTGAGAATTTCCTCATTGGTTTTTTTAACTGTCCAGGGACCTTTCAACATTCTTCTGAAAAATTCCATCTCTGTGACCTGTAATCTACTTTTAGTTTGTTTGTCTACTGTCCACTATTCGTTTCCATAGGTCAGAATTGGCTCTATATAATTAATAATATAATATTCAGTTAATGGGGTAGAGTTGTGCCCTACCAAAGGGAGGAGTAAGATGTCTTCTTTCCTCCGCTAGTATTCCGGACACCCTTGGGCAAGGTGAAGCTCCCGTTTAGCCCCCCCCCCCCCCCCCCCCCCCGGGTTATGTGAAGCCATTGGAGCAGGTCGCGGATGGTGTTGTGGGAGCAGCCTACAAGTAGTGCCGGTTATGGTCCCCACTCCGTGATGGCAGGCAGAGGATCTCATTTATAGAGACAATGACTGCAATCTCCGACAGTACAGTCACTGCCAAGAATATCAAACTATCTTCTTATATTGCCAAGTAGCATTATGTCCAAATACAATTTGATATCTACAGCAAAAGTTCACTGACTTAAAAATAATTTTCTGTCACAAAAAATAAAATGCCATGACATGTTGATTTAAATAATCACTGCCCTATCAGTTAAAATGGCTTTTTTTTAATATACCCTCCATCCCAACAAATTGCCTTGCAGTAAGAATATAATGTTTATTAGATTTTACTGTGCTGATTTTTAACATGCCAGGTTGCAGTGCTCTTTTCATACTAGTTTATACAACTTAACACTGTGAATTTGATACTTATTTAGATCTGTGGAGGCGAAGGCGTGCCTACTAGCACCAGAGCTGGAAGTTGTCAGCAACCCACAGCTGATGGCTTGTGCCAGGATCGGTGAACCAAAACCATCCAGACCCTGCTCCACCTCTCCGTGGTGCCTCTAGTATCAGACTAACCTGTCTAGTCTGGCCAAGCGAGCAGGGATTGAAGAGGGAAGACAACCCAATACTAAAAAATGTCATGCTGAAGTCGGATGTGTTGGGCTGAAAGGCGCAAATATAACAGTTATACTGCAAACCACAACACAACACAGACACGCCCACTTAACGTCCTTTTAAGGGCGGATGATGAAGAGGAATATTCTAGTCTACCAGAATACTCTAGAATACTTTAGTCTTAAGATCTGTGAAGCATTTCTTTACTCTCATCATTTATTCCATACAGAGTTCACTACCCTTGACTACTTTGCTTCCATTGACATATATTATTAGGAATTAAAAAAACAATTGTAATGTAGTGTAAAAATGGTAGATTAGTGTAAATTTAGTTATTGTTGATTATTATTAATGTAGACATTAGAGGGTAAATATAAGCATTAATTATTGTATATTGTAACTTTGTAGCTTATTGTAAATTAAAACATTGAGGATTATTGTAAATTTACACATTGTAGATTATTGTAAAGCTGGAAAACAACAAGAGGTATAGAAACAAAGGTGAACGTATTCGAAAATAAATGTCTAAGGAAAACACTTGGTTTAGCGTGGAACAAATTCAAAACAAACGAGGAAATTAGAGAAATCGCCAATCAACCACTAATATCTTCAGTAATAAAGAAAAGACGATGGTCATATGTTGGACATGTGAGGAGAAGAGATAATAACCGAATAGCAAAGCAAGCCCTCATATGGGAAACAACAGGTAAGAGAAAAAGAGGAAGACCCAGGGAGACACTGAGAAGAACATTGATGAGAGAGGCAAGAGCAGCAGGATTCGGCTCCCTCAATGAGATAGAGCTGCTTGCACAGAACAGAGACAGATGGCGAGATTTGATAAAATATCTTTAAAAGAAAACTGCTAGAACAAAAATTCAGATAGGAGCAGGTGTATCTTGGTCTACGTCCTATGGGCCGGCTGCGGCTCATAAGGTCAATAGATAGATTATTGTATATTTGGATATTATAGATTGAACTGACAGCATCAAGACACTATGCTCATTGCAACTCACACTCAATATCATCTGCTAAAATGAAGCGAGGAACAATGAGGCTGCCAAGTGGCAATGAGAACATTCTGCTAACTAATCTAAAAATTAAATTAAATAAGAACTTAAAAATACAATATACATGTAAACATACATTCCTCTTCTTCATCCCATTACCACTTTAGGGCCTTCAACCTTCTCCATTTCTCTCATCTTCAGCCATTCTTTGGGATTCTGCAAAGTGAAGGCTTGTCCCTTCTTTGATGTTACCTTCCCATCTCTTTCTCTGCTTACCTCTTTCTCATTCCTTTCATAGTTCCTTGTAGAATGATTTTTGCTTGACACTAGACAGTTGAGTTACATGGTCAAGCCATTTCATTTTGCATTTCTTCACAATACTCAGATGATCATTATTTACTTCAATTGCTTGTTGTATCCTTTTATGAACTTTTACATTCATGGACATAGAAATAATATGTTCTTCATTCTTGATCCTTCCCATGCCGTTAGAGCTAGTAGTGGTTTTTACCTCCCATCTCTATTCTAGAGATGTTCGATCTTATCTAATGAGTCTATGCCTGTGAACTTTGCTTCTCTTATAAGTGTTCTTTTTAAAATAAAATATCTATTTGTCTGTCTGTCTGCCTGCCTGCCTGCTGTCTGTCTGTCTGTCTGTCTACTGTCCTTTAGAAGCCGAAGATGGCACATATTGCAGAGCTCACTGCTTCTAAAATCTATGTATCTGTTTCCATAACAATACTTTTTACAATGACAGCTTGTCAAGTCATCAATCAATCTCCTTAGTCACCTCTTACGACATGCCTGGAAGGTCACAGAGTTACTATAAAATAAAATATAGTATAATATAAATTAACATGACAATGAGATTAATCTAACATAAATGTTCTCTCATATCAGGAAGCACAAGATTATCCAACTAAGCTGGAAGCCCTAGAGAATGAGATCAGGCAAACACAAGCACAGTTAAAGGAACTTCAGGTCATATACAATGATGCCCAGCTATCCAGAGAGACGGCAGTGAATGATCTGAAATTGCTTGAAGAGACAGTGTATGCAGAAAGAAAAAAACGAGAAATTGAACTGCAGAAGATGAAGAAGGAAGCAGAAGAGAAGAAAATGCAACATGAAAGAATTGAGAAAAGACTGGTAAGGCAAAAGGCATTATGAGTAAGTAAAGTACCCCTGTCACGCCAAGTGGCATATAGGGAAATATGGTGTTAGTGACCCTATATTTTACAGACCTTCAGCACATGATTTTTGGGGTAATGTGGTCAGTATTACGCCCGTGCTGCTTTACTTTCCCAGAAAAAAATCCGGTACCCATTTAAGGCTGGGTAAACCCGGAAGCTGTCGGTGGGATCGAATCCTACCCCTTGTCCTTTGTAGTCCAGTTCACAACCACTGAGTTATCGTGGCTCACAAGGCATTATGAGTGATGTCTTTTATGTTATGTTATGAAATCTTGCTTCAAATATGCTATCCATATGTGTAGTGGAAAAGTAAAATAAAAAGTAAAGTAACCCCGTCACGCCAAGTGGCATATGGGGAATATGGTGTTAGTGACGATAAATTTTGCAGACCTTCGGCACATGAATTTTAGGGTAATGTGGTCGGTATTACGCCCGTGCCGCTTCGCTTTCCCAGAAAAAAATTCGGTACCCATTAAAGGCTGGGTGAACCCAGAAGCCGTCGGTTGAGATCGAACCCTACCCCTTGTCCTTTGTAGTCCAGTTCATGTGTAGTGGAAGGCTGCAGTAAATTGTATCTATTGTTATTTCCAAACCAAAGACAGTACATAGTGCAGAAAGTCTAGACTTATACGTCTGATGATTTTTGCAATTAAGTGTCAGACTTTATACCGGACCTATATTGTTCCTCACTGTATGTCTCCCTGTTCTGGGTGAGCCTCTTAGCCTCTGTAAAGGAGCTGATGTCTGCTATTGCTGCTTTTCATCTCAGTGTCCTATTTAGTCATTCTCTAGGTTGGCCTCTTCTTCTTTAACCCCCTGGTTCCCATTTTTTTTTTCGTTCACCAGCTTTTACCATTGATGAAGTCCCTAGAGACTAGGAACTGAAATTTGTGTGTTAATCCATTTTTCTCTGGCAGCCATGTGCACAGGGGTCTCACGCCGCACAGGCAGATAACGCCGTCTTAGGAGATACTCATATTTTCTCTGTCGATGAGTAATTGACGTTTCAAGCCGGGCCTCGCTGCTGAGACCAGGAGTGGTTGCCGCAGAGAGAAATTATAAATAAAAATCCCAACTGGTGCAGTCAGGATTTGAACCCACTACCTCTCTGTCTTGAGGCTGGTGTCTTGCCTTGAGACCAACCAGTCCCCCTATGGTTCCCACTTGATAACCTGCTTTGGAATTCTCTTGTTGTCACTTCTCATCACAACTTATGAAAAAGCTTTCATGCATATCTATTATATTTGTGATGAATTGCACTTGCTCATATGTTTTTGTCAGTTGTTAGCTGGTACAGATTGTAGAACTTCTGGGATTTTGATGTTCATGTAACTGAAGGGTTAAAGAAATATGAAACAACCCATTTTTGATTGCAGAAGTAAGAAAAACAGTTGTTGAGTGTTCGTTTTTTTCAAGCATCACATTCAACAAGCTATGATCTTTCTTGAGTCCTATATAATGACTATATTTGTTTCTCATAAATGAAGGAGTAAGGTTGCAAAGAAATATATAAAATGTTCACAAAATACGCATGCAACCTTTCACTGCAGAATAATTTTCAATATTTTGACAAAGAGCCTTTAAAATACAAAATAATGCAAAACAAACTAACATATAAGTAAGTAATAAATAGTATATATGTGGCCTTTGTCTGATGGTTGGTAGCAAGCCATCATGATAAGTCAGTAGTTGGTAAAATTGAAGTGTGTGTGTTATGTTGGATGCTGCTTTGCTGAACAGCTTCTCTCATGGCAGAATCTGCAATTATTGGATAGACTGATCCATCTGCAATGAACAGAATGTATTTGTGGTGCCTGGCCTCATCTCCTTTCTCTTGCACCTTTTGTTTTCTGAATTTGATATCAGCACTGCCACAAAAGTTACTGTGCCATTTTTTATGTTTGTTCTCCATGTGCTAAGATCTGCAGTCAGATTTCCAAATTTCTTTCACTGATAGAGAATTCCCTCAAGGAATCAAAACAAACTTAAATCTCTGGTCTGTCTTTTTGGTCTCTTTTCCTCCTTAAGTTTGCCATACAATATTTTTGTTTGGGAATACGAATGTTTGTCATTCTTCTTACATGACCCAGCTACTTTAAACTGTGAATCATTTCAGAGGAAGATGTATGTTTACAGCACTCGAGCTAAAGGAAATAAATCACAAATAATCAACAACAGAAAAAAACAAAGAACAATATATGGTACAAAGTAGAATCGAACCCATACTCAATTGGCACAGTGCCTTGCCACAAGAAACCAAACGCTAGAGCACATGGCCAACTCAGCTGACTGCTCTAGCATTTGGTTTCTCGTGGCAAGGCGCTGTGCCAAGTAGTACAGGTTTGATCCTGCTTTGGACCATATATTGTTTTTTGTCTTTTTTTTTTTCTGTTGATTATTTGTGATTTTTTCTGAGTGCTATAAACATAAGGTGATGAAACCCTTTGAAACCCTAATCCAGGACGGATTGATTTGACTTAAATTTTCCATCAATAAAATGAAATTTCTTCCATCTTTTTCAAGTGAACAATACACATATTTTCTCTCTCTCTCTCTCTCTCTCTCTCTCTCTCTCTCTCTCTCTCTCTCTCTCTCTCTCTCTGTGATCAGGACTCAATCAGAGTAGGATTCCAGACTCTCACATGAAGTCAGCTGTCAGGTTAAGTGTGTTGATCGCCCCCACAGACAGAACATCACAATTAGAGCCTGCCAGATCCACTCTGATTGAACATCTGTTAAAACGTTGCACTGTGTTCTGCGCCAGTGGCCCAGTGCATCCGATTTCAGCCAGCATTTTATTCAGATTTGCTTTCCTTGATTGTCCCCAATCTTCCTGCAAGGCAGCAGATTGGCTTTTACTGTAGGGGGATTCTGCCCTTAGATAGTTGGCCCTCCCAGGTTTACGAGCACCATCTGCCCGAGTCACTAGAGGTGACTAACACAGACATGCACACACAAAGATATGACATGTGACTAACACAGACATGCACACAGCGATACGAGGCATGACTAACACTGCCACACATCAAGATATAAGATATGACTAACACAGACAAACACGCAAAGATATGACACATGACTAACATAGATATGCACACAAAGATATGAGATATGACTAACAGAGATATGCACACACAAAGATATGACACATGCCTAACATAGACATGCACACAAAGATATGAGATATGACTGACATAGACATGCACACACAAAGATATGAGATATGACTGACATAGATATGCACACACAAAGATATGACAAATGCCTAATATAGACATGCACACAAAGATATGAGATATGACTGACATAGATATGCACACACAAAGATATGACACATGACTAACATAGACATGCACACAAAGATATGAGATATGACTGACATAGATATGCACACACAAAGATATGACACATGACTAACATAGACATGCACACAAAGATATGAGATATGACTGACATAGATATGCACACACAAAGATATGACACATGACTAACATAGACATGCACACAAAGATATGAGATATGACTGACATAGATATGCACACACAAAGATATGACACATGACTAACATAGACATGCACACAAAGATATGAGATATGACTGACATAGACATGCACACACAAAGATATGACAAATGCCTAACATAGACATGCACACAAAGATATGAGATATGACTGACATAGACATGCACACACAAAGATATGACAAATGCCTAACATAGACATGCACACAAAGATATGAGATATGACTAACATAGACATGCACACACAAAGATATGAGATGTGACTAATATAGCCATGCACACACAAGGATATGAGATGTGACAAACACAGACATGCACACACAAAGATATGAGATATGACTAACATAAACATGCACACAAAGATATGAGATATCACTAACCCAGACATGCACACACAAAGATATTACACATGACTAACACAGATACCCACTAAGATATGAGATATGACTAAACACAGTGACTAAACACAGACACACATAAAGATATAAGATATGATTAACACGGACACACTGAGATATGAGATATGACTAACATGACACACACCAAGATATGAGCCATGGCTAGCACAGAAACACACTAAGATATGAGCCAATGCTAGCACAGAAACACATTAAGATATGAGCCATGGCTTCACGAAAACACACCAAGATATGAACCATGTCTAGCACAGAAACACATTAAGATATGAGCCATGGCTAGCATGGAAATACACTAAGATATGAACCATGGCCAGCACAGACACACACTAAGATATAATACATATATTTTAAAACTAATTAAAACACTTAACAATATAGGATTACAAAACGTTATCAGGAGATTTAAAAAAACATTAGTGATACTCACTTAAATGGAAGGTGAAGCTGAGTTGCTATAATTCTCTGATCAGTGTTTCAGTTTCAGTCTACAAGATGTCAAACTTGGAGCCCATTTTACTGTTACTGTTTCACCAAATGAACAGTCAGTTCAACTTTTTAAACATTTTCTACACAACAACGGAATAATGTCTATTTTTAAGTTGAGGAGACGTTTACCATATTGGCAAAATTGGTAAACGTTTGTGTCCCTAATGTATTTTAACAAATCCGGGACAAAAGCTAAAAAATCCACCAAAATTGGGACAAATTCGGGACAGTAACAAATCCGGGACAAAGATTTGAAAAGACAGCAAAAAATTGGGACTGTCCTGGAAAAATTGGGACGTCTGGTTACCTTAATAAACATACCTGTTCCTCTGAAATGATTTGCTGTTCTATCGCCTCTGAAACTTCTCTCTATAGTAATATTCACTTATTATTATTGTCTCCTACCTTAATTGACCTTAAATCTGTTTTCAGGCTCAGAGAGGCTCTATCCAGCACGATGACCTGAGCTCCCACGAGAAGTCAAACTTGGCCTATGAGGACCATCATCAGAAGATTACAACTTATGAAGAAGCTTTCAAGCATATCAAGGATTGCACTGGCATATCAGATACAATGGTAAACAATCCTAATATTTAACTCTTTCTGTACGGAAGCTTTTTATCAATGCAATGGATGAGATTTCAGAGACAAAATTTTTCATGGTTTTAAGAATCAATCTACATATTTATATTTATCTAACATAAGAAGAGCAATGAAAATGTTCTGAAAGAGGTCAAAGCAAAAAGAGAGCTAATTTCCGATATTAGGAAGAAACATTCATCATTTTTTGGCCATGTAATGAGAAGAGAAAGACTGGAATATATTGTAACAACTGGAAAAATTGAGGGATAAAGAGATAGAGGGAAACAAAGAGAAAAGATACCAGACAGCTTAGAGAATGGCTTGGCAGAAGGTCAACAACAAAAATGATAAAGAACTGTCAAGATCAAAAGTTGTGGAGAGACATGATCACCTATGCCAGTAGGCCCGGAACTTGATGATGATGATGAACATATAACATATTATATATGAATTTTTAGATAATTGAACAAGGTATTAGATTTCACCAATACCAAGATGATACAAGACATGTAAAGAGAATATGGTTTGATGACGGTTCACACTAATCAAATTGAGAGTGACGCACTATGTGGTGAAACGTGCACGGCTGAAATCTGCATGGTGCACAGTGTGTTAGAATGTGAAGAAAGAGTTAAGTTACTCTCGGTAGAAACTCTACAGCCCGACTAGTTTACTTCTTGCACATGTTTTCTCTCAGCCTGCCTTCAATTTGGCAATGTTCCCTCCATTTGCTTCACCTTCAACTCTTCAGCATTAAACTCATTAGAGTCTTTACTAATAGATGGGCATGTTATTCAAATAGGAAATGTCATGTTATTCAAATAGGAAATGTCATGTTATTCAAATAGCAAATGTCATGTTATTCAAATAGCAAATGTCATGTTATTCAAATAGGAAATATCATGTTATTCAAATAGCAAATGTCATATTATTCAAATAGGAAATGTCATGTTATTCAAATAGCAAATGTCATGTTATTCAAATAGCAAATGACATTTTATTCAAATAAAAAATGACATGTTATTCAAATGGTAAATATGTTATTCAAATAGCAAATGATATGTTATTCCCAAATCTGAAATTATATTGTCAACCCATTTTTCAGTTGTTCTTTTAGCAGAGACCATGAGTGTATGTTCTTGTTTATAATTGTGGCGAAAGTTTGTGATTCTGCTTCTTTCCTTCCTTATTTCCCTTTCAACGTCGAGAGGAGATATCATTTGTGATCTTTTGCCCTTCTGTTTGTCGCTTGTTATGTTTCCCAGTGTTTCTATTATTCCGTCAATCCATCTTTTTGTGATCGGCCTTTGGGTCTGGTGTTCTTGCATCGTTTATTGAAGGCTTGTTGATTTGTGTTTTCATCACTCTTCCTTGTCACGTGGCTAAACCATTTTATCTGTTGTTTTTTTTTATATTCTACAGCGAGGGTTATTCATAGCTTTTTTCTCGGTTCTTCATTGGTATTACACCTGTGCCACTTTACTTTCCTAGAAAAAATCCGGTACTCATTTAAGGCTGGGTGAACCTGGAAGCCATTGATCAGGATCAAACCCGACCTCTTGTCCTTAGTAGTCGACAAGCTTACAATGGCTGACAATTACACATCTGCATTTCATGGTAATTGTTCCGGCTATGCTGTCATCCCATTCATTTTCTTTCATGTACAAGGGTCCAGGAATAAAAATTAAACAAAAAATAAATAGTTCTGAATTCTTTAGTGACACCACCACTGTTTTGTAGCTCAGCCCCTTTTGCTTTTCATAAGCTTGCTCATCAGGTCACTCAGAAAACAGACTTGAGTAAAAGGTTACCACAGGTAACCAGGCTTTCAAGGTTACCACAGGTAATAATAGAACAAATAAGTATGTGTTAGCACTCGGAAAAATTAACAGACAAACAACAACAGAAAAAAACGAAGAACAATATATGGTCCGAAGTGGGATCCGAGTGCTAACACATACTTATTTGTTTTATTATTCCCTATTATCGCCTCGGAAGTTCCCCATATAATAATAATATTTATGTATTATTATTTGTTACCAGTATATTACCACAGGTAACCAGGCTTTCAAGGTTACCACAAGTAACCAGGCTTTCAAGGGTTACCACAGGTAACCAGGCTTTCAAGGGTACCACAGGTAACCAGGCTTTCAAGGGTACCACAGGTAACCAGGCTTTCAAGGGTACCACAGGTAATCAGGCTTTCAAGGGTACCACAGGTAATCAGGCTTTCAAGGGTACCACAGGTAATCAGGCTTTCAAGGGTACCACAGGTAATCAGGCTTTCAAGGGTACCACAGGTACCCATGCTTTCAAGGTTACCACAGGTAATCAGGCTTTCAAGGGTACCACAGGTACCCATGCTTTCAAGGTTACCACAGGTAATCAGGCTTTCAAGGTTACCACAGGTAATCAGGCTTTCAAGGGTACCACAGGTACCCATGCTTTCAAGGTTACCACAGGTAATCAGGCTTTCAAGGTTACCACAGGTAATCAGGCTTTCAAGGTTACCACAGGTAATCAGGCTTTCAAGGGTACCACAGGTAATCAGGCTTTCAAGGGTACCACAGGTAAACCAGACTACTATTCGTGCTGTTTCGTCCTACTACTATTTCAAACTACTATTCGTGCTGTTTCGTCCAATAAATGTTTGTCTACAACACAAGTATTCAGCCCTACTGGGAGATACTTGCATTAATAGGAAAGTACAAATATACAATTTATTTCCGGTCTGTGATCGTTACCCTATGCTATAGTCATTGAGATCGCCTTTCGTGGAAGACACTACTGCAATAGCCAATTTTTTAGTTGGCTGCGTGGCAGTGTACCAAGCGTTCGGCTTCTCGTGGCAAGGCGCGGTGCCACTGAGTACGGGTTCGATCCCACTTCGGAACATATATTGTTCTTCGTTTTTTTCTATTGTTGTTTGTCTGTCTATTTTTCCGAGTGCTAACACATACTTCTTTGTTCTATTATTCCCTATTATCGCCTCGGAAGTTCCCCATATAATAATATTTATGTATTATTATTTGTACCCAGTATATAACCACTGGGAACTACTATTCGTGCTGTTTCGTCCAATAAATGTTTGTCTACAACACAAGTATTCAGCCCTACTGGGAGATACTTGCATTAATAGGAAAGTACAAATATACAATTTATTTCCGGTCTGTGATCGTTACCCTATGCTATAGTCATTGAGATCGCCTTTCGTGGAAGACACTACTGCAATAGCCAATTTTTAGTTGGCTGCGTGGCAGTGTACCAAGCGTTCGGCTTCTCGTGGCAAGGCGCGGTGCCACTGAGTACGGGTTCGATCCCACTTCGGACCATATATTGTTCTTCGTTTTTTTCTATTGTTGTTTGTCTGTCAATTTTTCCGAGTGCTAACACATACTTCTTTGTTCTATTATTCCCTATTATCGCCTCGGAAGTTCCCCATATAATAATATTTATGTATTATTATTTGTACCCAGTATATAACCACTGGGAACTACTATTCGTGCTGTTTCGTCCAATAAATGTTTGTCTACAACACAAGTATTCAGCCCTACTGGGAGATACTTGCATTAATAGGAAAGTACAAATATACAATTTATTTCCGGTCTGTGATCGTTACCCTATGCTATAGTCATTGAGATCGCCTTTCGTGGAAGACACTACTGCAATAGCCAATTTTTTAGTTGGCTGCGTGGCAGTGTACCAAGCGTTCGGCTTCTCGTGGCAAGGCGCGGTGCCACTGAGTACGGGTTCGATCCCACTTCGGACCATATATTGTTCTTCGTTTTTTTCTATTGTTGTTTGTCTGTCAATTTTTCCGAGTGCTAACACATACTTCTTTGTTCTATTATTCCCTATTATCGCCTCGGAAGTTCCCCATATAATAATATTTATGTATTATTATTTGTACCCAGTATATAACCACTGGGAACTACTATTCGTGCTGTTTCGTCCAATAAATGTTTGTCTACAACACAAGTATTCAGCCCTACTGGGAGATACTTGCATTAATAGGAAAGTACAAATATACAATTTATTTCCGGTCTGTGATCGTTACCCTATGCTATAGTCATTGAGATCGCCTTTCGTGGAAGACACTACTGCAATAGCCAATTTTTTAGTTGGCTGCGTGGCAGTGTACCAAGCGTTCGGCTTCTCGTGGCAAGGCGCGGTGCCACTGAGTACGGGTTCGATCCCACTTCGGACCATATATTGTTCTTCGTTTTTTTCTATTGTTGTTTGTCTGTCAATTTTTCCGAGTGCTAACACATACTTCTTTGTTCTATTATTCCCTATTATCGCCTCGGAAGTTCCCCATATAATAATATTTATGTATTATTATTTGTACCCAGTATATAACCACTGGGAACTACTATTCGTGCTGTTTCGTCCAATAAATGTTTGTCTACAACACAAGTATTCAGCCCTACTGGGAGATACTCGCATTAATAGGAAAGTACAAATATACAATTTATTTCCGGTCTGTGATCGTTACCCTATGCTATAGTCATTGAGATCGCCTTTCGTGGAAGACACTACTGCAATAGCCAATTTTTTAGTTGGCTGCGTGGCAGTGTACCAAGCGTTCGGCTTCTCGTGGCAAGGCGCGGTGCCACTGAGTACGGGTTCGATCCCGCTTCGGACCATATATTGTTCTTCGTTTTTTCTATTGTTGTTTGTCTGTCAATTTTTCCGAGTGCTAACACATACTTCTTTGTTCTATTATTCCCTATTATCGCCTCGGAAGTTCCCCATATAATAATATTTATGTATTATTATTTGTACCCAGTACCACAGGTAACCAGGCTTTCAAGGTTATCACAGGTAACCAGGCTTTCAAGGTTACCACAGGTAACCAGGCTTTCACTCCACCACTCGTCCCAGCATTTATTGAAGCATTTGCAGGCTGATTATTCCTGTCAGGTATTGATTGCAGATACATCTGCTTTCCCAACTAAGCATTCCAGATCAACCAGACCTCAGGCTTTAGCAAGGAGGGAACTACTTTCTTGGTCATGATATAATGTATTATTGGGAACTATTTTCCTCTTGTGCAGGAAGTTGTACTGAGGTTTCAGAACCAAGGTGACACAACCCATCACTTGGAGCAGTTGAAGAAAGACAATGAGAAGCAGATAACAAGACTGAGAGAGGAGAGAAAGAAACTGCAACAAGAATTTGAAGAGTTGAAGTATTCAGGGGAAGCTAAACTATCCAGGTAGGAAGAGTTAAGCGTTTCTTGATGTTTGTAAAATAAAATAAAAATGCCTTGATTCAGTAGACATAGATCAAGAAGGAAACACAAAGAAAGACATTATCTATCTGTCTATCTTTTGTTCACCTGAAGTATTGTCTATATCTGCAATGTCGTTTCTTATATAAATTTTACTGTCTTTTGTAATTCTTGCAGTTGCCCATATAGTTGTGTCTGTAGTGTTGTATCTATGGGCCAATGGATTTTCCTCAGTCTACTATCTTCAGTGCAGTCTTGAAGTATGTGTTCAGCAGTCGGGGCGCCAATCCACATGTACAAGTAGTTGAGGTGCCGATCTTGAATTTTATATACCTGTGATTATGGAATCAATTGTATCCTGTTCTGAGACGTATAATGATAACTTGTTTGTTCATATCTATTCAATGTGTAGATCTAAAAGGTGGAGATATCACAACATGTTGTAGTCAGATGTGTAGGACTAAAAGTTGGAGATATCACAACATGCTGTAGTCAGATGTGTAGGACTAAAAGTTGGAGATATCACAACATGCTGTAGTCAGATGTGTAGGTCTAAAAGATGGAGATATCACAACATGCTGTAGTCAGATGTTGGACTAAAAGTTGGAGATATCACAACATGCTGTAGTCATATGTGTAGGACTAAAAGTTGGAGATATCACAACATGCTGTAGTCAGATGTGTAGGACTAAAAGTTGGAGATATCACAACATGCTGTAGTCAGATGTAGGACTAAAAGGTGGAGATATCACAACATGCTGTAGTCAGATGTGTAGGACTAAAAGTTGGAGATATCACAACCTGCTGTAGTCAGATGTGTAGGTCTAAAAGATGGAGATATCACAACATGCTGTAGTCAGATGTGTAGATCTAAAAGTTGGAGATATCACAACATGCCATAGTCAGATGTAGGTCTAAAAGATGGAGATATCACAACATGCTGTAGTCAGATGTAGGTCTAAAAGATGGAGATATCACAACATGCTGTAGTCAGATGTGTAGGACAAAAGTTGGAGATATCACAACATGCTGTAGTCAGATGTGTAGGTCTAAAAGTTGGAGATATCACAACATGCTGTAGTCATATGTGTAGGACTAAAAGTTGGAGATATCACAACCTGCTGTAGTCAGATGTGTAGGTCTAAAAGTTGGAGATATCACAACCTTCTGTAGTCAGATGTAGGACTAAAAGGTAGAGATATCACAACCTGCTGTAGTCAGATGTTGGACTAAAAGTTTGAGATATCACAACATGCTGTAGTCAGATGTGTTGGACTAAATGTTGGAGATAATACAACATGCTGTAGTCAGATGTAGGACTAAAATGTGGAGGTCTCACATATTTATTGTATAATATAAAGTGTATCATGAATTAGGAGCATATATAACTAGTAAGCTACATACATTTCTGGTTGGTGTTGCAGGCCAAGATGGACACCTAGTCAAATCAGACTGGTGGCATATTTGCTGCAGTGTGTTTTCAAATTATTTTTTCTGGTTTGGATTTTTGTTTGTGGAGACAGTGGTAGCCCTGTCACTTTCACCTAGCCACAGAGTCAACATGTTTGTGGCACCCATTTGGTTATTTGGTTATGGAAGGCATTAAAATCCATAATTGCTCAACTGCTCGTGCCAGTGGAATCATCTGAATTAATAACTCATCTCCCAAACAAAGAAAGGTAGCTGTAGTCCCCATCATAGCAGTCTCAGCACACGCCAAAAGACATAAGGCGAAACCGCACAGAAAGTGAACATGGCCAACTGTTCCCTGTCATACAATATTAGCATTCATCATAAACAATTGGAATATTGGAACATGATCAAAACTGATGAAACACACAGCTCACGGTGTGCACAGAGCACTTAACTCAGTAGCTCCTGCAACAAGCCGGACTTGGAATATGAGGAAACTGCAAGAAGGAACACTTTTCAGACATAGCCTTCAATGGTTCCTGCCGCCTATCCACCATATTGCCCGGAAGTTCACATCCTCCTGAAAATGATGATCGTCATAGTATTTAAATGTATAGCGCTTGATGATGCCAGGACATCGTGCTTGACTCCAACTACGAACATACAAAACACAGTTCGTCGTCAGATAATTTGAGTATTATCTTTTTTTATTTGATAATTTGAGTATTATCTTTGTATTATTTGATAATTTGAATATTATCTTGTAATATTCAGTATTATCTTGTGGCACCCATGCTCATAGGTATGTGCTGCAGGCGACTAACCATTTAATGACGTGGAACAGTAGAAGGTTTCAGCTTTGTCCTTGGATGTGATGTGTGATTTGTGTTCAACAGCAAATTTGTCACCATGTGGACTGCAGTCGGATCAAGTGGTTAACTGAAGTGAAGGCCTAACTTCATTTCTTGGGACATGTTCACTAATGATGAAGTCTCCATTGATTGATCATGAGGCGCATGAAAGTCATGCTGACCAAGACAGCTGTTACAGTGACCAAGAAGTGTGCATCATGAGTTATGCGCCTTCTTTCAGAATGCAATACATTCATTAGAACAGTATTAATGATCAGGATGACTACTCTGTTGGTTGTTGAGCTGATATGGAAATGCCCCGCTTGCAGTGATGCCATTTTATTCTAAAGTCTAAAGTCTACATGAACTATCTACATTATCTGTTGGAAAGGACTGAGCAACTACTTGTTGTGAGTGCATCAAAGTCAGAACTGAAATCTGTAATCACTTAAACTCCCAGCAACAGGACTAGAAACAAACCAGATTGGCCTGAAGAGTAGGTATTGAAGAGGAAAGGCACTTATTTAGAAAAATGTGTTTAACTGAAAGGTGCATATATCATAGCATATCATAGCACAGTGCATTAATACATTACTAATGTATTTTTAATGGTGGACAATGAAGAGAAGTGGTTAACAGGCAAGTGCAGAATGATAAGAAGAAATAATAGTTTTGACAAAATTATGAATAGATAAAACAAAATGAGCTAGGTAGGGTGTTGGCCTTGTAGAGGGGGATTATTATGCCCCCTTTTGAATTTATTGAAATCGTAATCGCTGATCGCCTTGCCGTGTCGTCTTGATGTAACCCCGTGATCTCTGTGGTTCTTTCGTACTTCGCGCTGTATCTTGTGGTTACCGCTCTGACCCCGTCAGTTCGTTCGTCGCCAGTCAAGGATACAGCTGGACTGATTCGATAGACTCAACAACAACTGTTTGATAACATAAATGTTCAGCCTTTATTTCATTCACAGTACATGCCCTCGAGTTTCGAGGGAACACATTGACATTGACTTCCACCAATCTAAATTCGTGGGCTTATCATACACCATACACTGCAAACACTTTCGTTCACGTTCCAGATAAATAACAAAGTTCAGCTGACCACAGGACAACTGCCGGAATTGGGTGGCGCGTTCCCGTGCCACACATCAATAGACAATTTTAACAGTTCAATTAATAACACACCCGTGGCTGACTTGCATAGTGAACTCAATGTATAAATATATGAAATAAACGCTATTGCTCTCACCTTCCTTGTAGTTTACAAAGTTCAGTTCATACACACATTTGGCTAACTTTTAGTATTGATCTCACTGTCTAACAATCACTGAAACGCTCTGAATTTAGCATTTCTTGTACTTGCAAAAGCTCAGCCAACAACAACACATTTAGCTGACGTGAGTAGTGATCTCACTGTCTAACAAATCACTGAAACGCTCTGAATCTAGCATTTCTTGTACTGGCAAAAGCTCAGCCAACAACAACACATGTAGCTGACGTGAGTATTGATCTCACTGTCTAACATCACTGAAACGCTCTGGATCTAGCATTTCTTGTACTTCTGGTAGCCATCTCACTGGGCTGTCTACCCTAAGAATTACTGTTTCGTTACACTTCTGGTAGTTATTTCACTGGGCTATCTACCCTAATAACTGCTGTTTCGCTACACTGACTTCGGCCAAACACTACTTGTACTGCCACACTAATTTTATGACTAATTCCTATGAAGACCAGCAGGCTCACTGTCTACCTACTGTCTCGACCAACTCTCTCAGACTACTCTTGTCTTGCTCACTCCTGACAACTCACTAGTCACATGCGCATTCCCTTAATTTCACGAAAATCTGACTGACTCGTGTTCATTATTTTCTCGAGCACTTGAACACCTCTCAGCCCTCCTTACTAATTATCCCCCCTTTGTTTACATCTTGCCCTTCACTCACTAATTTCCTATCGCTGCTATCTCCTGTTTCAAACTTACTATTGCTATAGTCTGTTTCAACCATACCCCCTCTATACACTGTTTCAGCCTCACTTCTAATCATTTACTCTTTTTACAGAGTTCTTAGACACTTGGCACATGTACATGTGACATATGTACTATTGTCCACTATTTGACCACCTTTACCTCTTTTGATCAATATGGCGGATTGGTGGCAGGAACCGTTGAGGCTTAGTCTGAAAAGTGTTCCTTGTTGCAGTTTCCTCATGTTCCAAGTCTGGCTTGCTGTTGGAGCTACTGAGTTTAGTACTCTGCAAATCACCAGCTGTGTTTTTCATTCTGATAGTGTTGCTATATTTAGATTGCTTACGATGAACGGGGGAGCCACGATAGCTCAATGGTTAGTGAACTGGACTACAAAGGACAAGCGGTAGAGTTCAATCTCAACCGATGACTTCGGGTTCACCCAGCCTTTAATGGGTACCGGATTTTTTTTCTGGGAAAGTAAAGCGGCATGGACGTAATACCGATGACAATACCCCAAAAATCATGCACTGAAGGTCTGTAAAATTTATGGTCACTAACACCATATTCCCTATCCGCCACTTGGCATGACGGGGGTACTTGACTTTTTTTTTAACGATGAATGATGATATCGTATGACAAATGACAGTTCAGCTGTGTTCACTTTTGGTGCTGGTATGTCTTATGTCTTTTTACGTCTGCTTTCTTTGCTATGATTTGGACTGCAGCTGCCTTTCTTTGTTTTGATATTCAATGAGATGTTAATTTGGATGATTCCACTGGCATGGACAGATGAGCAGTTATGGATTTTCTTATGTTTGCAGTTGCCTTTGCAGGGACCTTTGACTAACCATAACCATCTATCTATCTATTGACCTTTTGTGCCGTCGACAGCCCATAGGGCGTAGACCAAGATACTCCTTCTTTTATCTAAATTTTTATTCTAGCAGTTGTCAATTATTTTAAAGATATTTTATCAAATCTCGCCATTTGTCTCTGTTCTGTGCAAGTAGCTCTATCTCATTGAGGGAGCTGATTCCTGCTGCTCTTCCCTCTCTCATCAATGTTCTTCAAAGTGTCTCTCTGGGTCTTCCTCTTTTCTTCTTACCTGTTGTTTCCCACATGCGGGCTTGCTTTGCTATTCGGTTATTATCTCTTCTCATCACATGTCCAACATACGACCACAACTGTACTATTTGTGTTTTCAGTGGCCAAGCAGTGTTGGAAGAATTTGAAGCTCAGTTGGAAAAGGAAGAGACAAGACGAGACATTGCTAACGAGCAACTTCAGAAGACCAGCCGTATCTTAGTGCAGGTCAAATCAGGTATAGAGCACCTGGCAGGCAAGTTGCATCACATCAAAGTGGTGAGTTTTATCTTGTATGGTTCTTGGAATTTATTTCTGAAGGAATTATTTGCATCAAAAGTTAGAGGTTTCATTTTAGTTGTATAGTCTAGTTAGTTGTATAGTTTAGTTAGTTGTGTAGTTTAGTTAGTTGTATAGTCTAGTTAGTTGTGTAGTTTAGTTAGTTGTGTAGTTTAGTTAGTTGTATAGTTTAGTTAGTTGTGTAGTTTAGTTAGTTGTGTAGTTTAGTTAGTTGTGTAGTTTAGTTAGTTGTGTAGTTTAGTTAGTTATATAGTTTAGTTAGTTGTGTAGTTTAGTTAGTTGTATAGTCTAGTTAGTTGTGTAGTTTAGTCAGTTGTGTAGTTTAGTTAGTTGTGTAGTTTAGTTAGTTGTGTAGTTTAGTTAGTTATATAGTTTAGTTAGTTGTGTAGTTTAGTTAGTTGTATAGTTTAGTTAGTTGTATAGTTTAGTTAGTTGTATAGTTTAGTTAGTTATATAGTTTAGTTAGTTGTGTAGTTTAGTTAGTTGTATAGTTTAGTTAGTTGTATAGTTTAGTTAGTTATATAGTTTAGTTAGTTATATAGTTTAGTTAGTTATATAGTTTAGTTAGTTGTATAGTTTAGTTAGTTATATAGTTTAGTTAGTTATATAGTTTAGTTAGTTATATAGTTTAGTTAGTTATATAGTTTAGTTAGTTGTGTATTGGTCGTTTCAAATCTAAATGTTCACGATTAACATGAAATATCTCCTCTTTCCCTGCACTTACAAACTTGATTTTTTGCATCTGACCTTGTTTTTCCAAGGTCCCACCGATTTCACAAAATTTAATGATGTAGGAAGTATGCTTCATCATGAAGCAGCACTTTCCTTTGATCTCAGTGAATTTACGGATCTTTTTGCTCCTGGAGAAAATAATTTACCGTACATTAATGGAAATCAGCTTCTCGACATAGGCGTCTCTACACAACTTGAAAGTTGGAGGCGTTTATCAACTGTTTACTTTCTATTGTTTACTTTCTTTAAAATACTATGAGAATGTCAATGTTATAGCCTTTACAGACGGTCTAAAACAAAAATCAGCGTATAAACAGTTCCATTAATGAAAACTATTTAAACAATATACAACAAAGAATACATTTAAAAAAATTAATTATCCGTTGCGAGTGATAACGAGCATGACATATCAAGCAAAGTTATTGTTTATGGGTACGCATGTGACTAAAGAGTCCGATGTAAGCACGGGATCCTCTTCACTGTAAAGAGCTACATTGTTCGTTTTATGTCTTTCCATGTGAATTTCATTATTTTACGTAAACAAGACATATGAAAGTGATTTAGTTTCTTTGCATGCCTGCAGTACACATATCAAGAATCTTTACATTTTCAAAACGTTATCAACTTTAGCTAAAGATTGATCATGCGGACATATAAAAACGTCCATTATTATTTCATTTATTCTGAATCAGAGGAGTCTAACATATTGATTACTAATCTGGGCTGAACGAACGATAGTCCATCTTTTTTCCAATAGTCATTTTCTTCTTTTAAGACATGATCTTCACATTTGCACCAAAAATCTTTGTCAATCTGTGATAGAGCAGCATATGTCAGTCCTTTTATATCGCATAGTTTAAAACTTGTATTCTCAGCTGCCACCTGCCCTTTAATTTTGCCCAAACGAGTTCAATGGGGTTTAATTGTGGATGATAAGGGGGCAGTCTCAAGCACGTATGACCATGCTGTTGAATGATTTTGTCTATTTGGAATACTTTGGTCTTTTGCGATTTCTTAACAAGTGACAGTAATTCAGGTTTCAAAAATCCCTCGTTAAATGGAATTCCTTCCTTTCTTAGCCAAATCTTTATAACATCTTTTGTACTGGTAGATGTAGGAATTTTGTCTTCTTCTGCCACAGCGTTGTGGTACGATGCGTTGTCCATTACCAGACAGGATGGTCTGTCTAGAATTGGAAGAAGAGTATTTTCAATCCACTCTCTAAATATATGGCCATTCATCTTGGTGTGATAGTCCCTGTTGTCAGTATAATTAGAGGTGAATATAAGTTCTGCATTTTTCACCAACCCTTCTTTTCGGCTGCCTGCATGTGCCATTATAATACGCTGTCCTTTTCCAGTGGGTACACATCTTTTAATACTTCCATCTGATAACTGCCATTCCTTTGCACTTGTGTGGTGAGAATTTATTCAAGATTCATCTAGAAATACAATATCATAACCTTGGTTACGCATTTCCCGTACTTCACGTAAATATTTACTCCTCATAGAAACTAAGTGCAGCTTCTCGCAGATGACATTTCTACCACTATCGTACTTTCTAAACGTAAAACCGATGCTTCTAACAGTTCTCCATAATGTTGTTTTCGACACAACAATGTCATTTTCTGCTCTCAGTCGAATTTTCAGTTTTCTTAAAGTCACAGTTTCTTTGGAATCGAACATTTTACAAATTGCTCTTCTAATCACTTCCTTGTCAAAACTATCTACTACTTTCTTTCTTCCTAGCGTCCTAGTCTTGATTGAACTGGACACTCCGTTAGCTTTAAGCACTTGTTTGAAAAAGCGTTTGCTTATACCCAATGCGTGAATAGTTCTCTTTTCTGGCTTTGAGATGCTTCGATACAGTTTTCCACGCTTAGCTTCTATGCAAAAATATATATACACCTTTATTGCCACTGATTGTAATGTAAGGAACTTTACTTTTATACCCATTGACTAACAGATCACAAATTTAACGAAATTACCCAATAATTAGGATACGCCGTTGCACATAAATCACAACAAAACGACAGGAAATGGGATGCATCGGATATAAAATTATAACTATGACGCGTTTTATGTGTTTTTTAGTGCTTAAAACAGGGAAATTGGCGCGCGTTACGTTCAAGATGACAAGTCCGTGGGTGCTCACTCATATGAAGCGGTAATTCCTCCAAATATATGGTTTGACCAAAATGCCTTAAATTTGTATACTTCAAATAAAGAATATTTAAAACTATACGTTTGTTGGTGAGGAAATGAATGTACTTCTTGGGACCAAAAAATCACAAGACCATATGCAAAATTTCAGCATTATCAATCAATTGGTTGCAGAGATATGGAATTTTAAACACCTTCAAAATATTTTGAAATGACCTATAGTTTAGTTAGTTGTATAGTTTAGTTAGTTGTGTAGTTTAGTTAGTTATATAGTTTAGTTAGTTATATAGTTTAGTTAGTTGTGTAGTTTAGTTAGTTATATAGTTTAGTTAGTTATATAGTTTAGTTAGTTGTGTAGTTTAGTTAGTTATATAGTTTAGTTAGTTATATAGTTTAGTTAGTTGTATAGTTTAGTTAGTTGTATAGTTTAGTTATTTATATAGTTTAGTTAGTTATATAGTTTAGTTAGTTGTGTAGTTTAGTTATATAGTTTAGTTAGTTATATAGTTTAGTTAGTTATATAGTTTAGTTAGTTGTACAGTTTAGTTAGTTGTATAGTTTAGTTAGTTATATAGTTTAGTTAGTTATATAGTTTAGTTAGTTGTGTAGTTTAGATAGTTATATAGTTTAGTTAGCTATATAGTTTAGTTAGTTGTATATTTTAGTTAGTTATATAGTTTAGTTAGTTATATAATTTAGTTAGTTATATAGTTTAGTTAGTTATATAGTTTAGTTAGTTATATAGTTTAGTTAGTTATATAGTTTAGTTAGTTGTGTAGTTTAGTTAGTTCTATAGTTTAGTTAGTTATATAGTTTAGTTAGTTATATAGTTTAGTTAGTTATATAGTTTAGTTAGTTCTATAGTTTAGTTAGTTGTGTAGTTTAGTTAGTTGTATAGTTTAGTTAGTTGTATAGTTTAGTTAGTTGTATAGTTTAGTTAGTTATATAGTTTAGTTAGTTGTATAGTTTAGTTAGTTGTATAGTTTAGTTAGTTATATAGTTTAGTTAGTTATATAGTTTAGTTAGTTATATAGTTTAGTTAGTTATATAGTTTAGTTAGTTGTATAGTTTAGTTAGTTGTATAGTTTAGTTAGTTGTATAGTTTAGTTAGTTGTATAGTTTAGTTAGTTATATAGTTTAGTTAGTTATATAGTTTAGTTAGTTGTATAGTTTAGTTAGTTATATAGTTTAGTTAGTTATATAGTTTAGTTAGTTATATAGTTTAGTTAGTTATATAGTTTAGTTAGTTATATAGTTTAGTTAGTTGTGTAGTTTAGTTAGTTGTATAGTTTAGTTAGTTGTATAGTTTAGTTAGTTGTATAGTTTAGTTAGTTATATAGTTTAGTTAGTTATATAGTTTAGTTAGTTATATAGTTTAGTTAGTTATATAGTTTAGTTAGTTATATTAAACTTCTGGTTTGTGCAGTGAATCAAAATGGCTTCCTAGTTAAATCAGGTTTGGCTCTGGTGGCACTTTTGCTGCAGTGTGTGTTCGAGTGATTCTTCCTGGTCTGAATTTTTGTTGCAAAGACAGTGGTAGTCCAGTTGCATTCTCCTGACCATGAAGTCAACATGATTTTGGCACCAGTGTCTGGGAATTGATGCTGCAGTCAACTGACCATTGATTGAAATGTAATGGTGCCAAGCCCCTGCTTTGATTTGTGTTTGACTACAAATTCACCACCTGCTGGGCTGTGCTCAGGTCAAGTGGTTCGCTGAAGGGGAGATCTGACTCTTTTGTTCAGACAGTAATTCTTGGAGCATGCTCATCAACCACAAAATCTACACAGATTCAGCGTGGCCACATGAAGGTCATTCTGCCCTTGATAATCATTACATTGATTCAGAAATATGCATCATGAACTGCACCCCTTTTCTTTTTAGAATGTGACACTATCACTAGAACAGTATGAATGTGACACTATCACTAGATCAGTATGAATATGACACTATCACTAGAACCGTATGAATGTGACACTATCACTAGATCAGTATGAATGTGACACTATCACTAGATCAGTATGAATGTGACACTATAATTAGAACAGTATGAATGTGACACTATCACTAGATCAGTATGAATGTGGCACTATCACTAGATCAGCATGAATGTGACACTATCACTAGATCAGTATGAATGTGACACTATCACTAGATCAGTATGAATGTGACACTATCACTAGATCAGTATGAATGTGACACTATCACTAGATCAGTATGAATGTGACACTATCACTAGAACAGTATGAATGTGACACTATCACTAGAACAGTATGAATGGTCAGGATGAACACTTTGTTGAATGTTGGGACAGTGGTATAGCAGATATGTGATTGTCCTGCCTGCAGTGAGGCTAATTCGCTCTACAGTCGCAAAGAAAGTTAGTTATTGTTTGAGATTATAATTCTCAATCCACTCTACAGTCACAAAGAAAGTTAGTTATTGTTTGAGATTATAATTCTCAATCTGCTCTACAGTCGCAAAGAAAGTTAGTTATTGTTTGAGATTATAATTCTCAATCTGCTCTACAGTCGCAAAGAAAGTTAGTTATTGTTTGAGATTATAATTCTCAATCTGCTCTACAGTCACAAAGAAAGTTAGTAATTGTTTGAGATTATAATTCTCAATCTGCTCTACAGTCACAAAGAAAGTTAGTTATTGTTTGAGATTATAATTCTCAATCTGCTCTACAGTCACAAAGAAAGTTAGTTATTGTTTGAGATTATAATTCTCAATCTGCTCTACAGTCACAAAGAAAGTTAGTTATTGTTTGAGATTATAATTCTCAATCTGCTCTACAGTCACAAAGAAAGTTAGTTATTGTTTGAGATTATAATTCTCAATCTGCTCTACAGTCGCAAAGAAAGTTAGTTATTGTTTGAGATTATAATTCTCAATCTGCTCTACAGTCGCAAAGAAAGTTAGTTATTGTTTGAGATTATAATTCTCAAATTCATAATTTGTTTTTTATTCTTCAATTGTCTTTAAAACTTTGTTATTGTATAGAAACTTGCATGCCCCCTAACCAAAAAGATATTATATAAGATAATTTCTGGACCCAACAGGGTGCATTTAGAGAGGATAGGAAGAATAGATTGACGGATTAGAGAAAGGAAATCACAAAATAATGGGCTGAGTGGTACATATAGGAGTGTGACTTATAGATTATTAAAGAATAGGTATGGCAAAAAGTAATTTTAATGCCATGAAAAATATACTAACATCAAAACAAATAACACCAGGGCTAAAATTAAGAATAGCAAAATGTTATATCTGCTCAATATTCCTGTATGGTGCAGAAACATGGACATTAGATCAGAAAACAGAACAGAAAATTTAAGCCTTTGAAATGTAGATATATAGAAGAATAGGAAGAATTGGATAGAAAGAAAAGAAAACAAATGATGAAGTTTTAAAACAATTAAAAATGAAAAGAGAACTACTAAACACAATTAGAACAAGTCAAATGAAATTTTTGGGGCATGTTAAAAGACACAATAGCCTAATAAAAGTAATATTGGTAGGGAAAATACAACGTAAAAGAGGCAGACCAATACTAACATGGACAAGTAACATCAAAAGATGGACAAGTCAACCTATGACAATCTGTACCATCAAAGCAAGAGACAGAGTTGAATGGCGCTCCATGGTAGCCAACCTTTGATGCGGAGATGGCACTCAATGTTGATGACTTATTGATACCAGAAGGAGATGAGAAACACGCCTGTAGGCTACTCTGTTTTCAATTCTGTTTAGTACATTGTTACCATATGTTGCAGGGTTATAGTTTGTCTTAGTAAGAATGCAATATGATCTAGATTATCAATTCTACAAAGAGAATCAGTTATTAATTTGATGATTTTTGTTCCCACAGAGTAGAGGACATGTTTTGATAACTCATGCTCCCCCAACATCAAATGAATATGTTCTGGACCAGCTGCAGTCAGTGGAAGAGAAGCTTCTCAAGTTGCTTGAGGAGCTTGATGGCAAGGATCTGCCAGAGATCCTCAAACAAATGGAAGAGGAGGAGGTAAGCACTTGTTTCCCTTGGTAATAAATCTTTCATTACTGACTTATAGAAAGAAATTGACTTGTTAGACTTAGACATATATATGTTTATTCAGCTGGTACAGGCTGGGACACATTCTAGTAAACTATTATAATGTTCTATCTCTATCTATCATCCTTTCGAGCCGAAGACGGCACATAGGGTAGCACCGCAATCTCAAAAACAGAAACCTTGCGTGCCAAAGTGGCACATATTGCAGAGATCACTGCCTCTAAAATCTATGGTGCTGTTTCCATAACAATACTTTTTACAATGACAGCTTGTCAAGCCATCGATCAACCTCCTTAGTCACCTCTTATGACATGCCTGGAAGGTCACAGTGTCACTATTCTTTATCTCCCTCATAATGAGGCCCCGGTAACACACGGTTATAATGTTAACGGTCCCAAAATAAATATTTTATAACAAATTGAAAACTTGTGATTGTCAGACTTGTATTTTGTGTCTAAACAACTGCTGTAATTATAATATGAATCATATTAGAATCAAACTATCTTAAAATTTCAAGATAGTTTTTTTAAAACTTAAATCATAACAACTAGATTTCACTTTAAAAAATTCAAATCCATTTATTCGTGGCTGTATGTCACTTATGATATGAGTTATGGATTTTTAAGTGAGATGTTATTGTTTAGAAGAACTGTCAGAACAGTAGGTTGGCTTTCTACTGAAAATAAACAGTAATATTGGTCATACCTTCTCAAAGGAGTTGTGATAGGTGAGGATGGGCATAACATGAAAAAAAAACAATGGTGTGATGTTGTTATATTGGGCAATAAATAAATTCTAAACTGCTTAGGGGACAACAAATGAAATGGTTTGCTCATCTCAAAAAAATACCAAGAGATTCTATACTATTCTTGATCCTTTACATAGAACTTTACATAGAACTTTACATAGAACTTGTAGTGTTGTTCGCCACCCATCTCTATTCTGAGTGAGATGTTTGATCTTATCTAATGAGTCTATGCCTGCCAACTTTGCTTCTCTTATAAGTGTTCTTTTTAGTGTCTCTATAGGTCTTCCACTTTTTCTGTATCGTGATGTTTCCCATAGAAGAGCCTGTTTAGGAATTCTCTTGTCTCGTCTCAGCACGTGTACTAAAGCAAAGATGCATAGACCAATGTAGACAACTGTGTCCGTAAACACCATTAGGGGAGACAAATCAGTGAGGGGCAGAATTAGAGAAAAACCAATACTAGTTCATATCAGAAGATAATGATAGTAAGTTAGTTAAGAACCTATCGCAAGCGTGTAATCAACTGTCTTTTTTCATCCACATGAGGTTTTTTCCTGAAGAATTCAGTCACTAGAGTCCTTACCATGGGACTTTCTTTAAGTAAAGTAGCGAGCCTATGTGGTTTTTTCCTGAAGAATTCAGTCACTAGAGTCCTTACCATGGGACTTTCTTTAAGTAAAGTAGCGAGCCTATGTGGTTTTTTCCTGAAGAATTCAGTCACTAGAGTCCTTACCATGGGACTTTCTTTAAGTAAAGTAGCGAGCCTATGTGGTTTTTTCCTGAAGAATTCAGTCACTAGAGTCCTTACCATGGGACTTTCTTTAAGTAAAGTAGCGAGCCTATGTGGTTTTTTCCTGAAGAATTCAGTCACTAGAGTCCTTACCATGGGACTTTCTTTAAGTAAAGTAGCGAGCCTATGTGGTTTTTTCCTGAAGAATTCAGTCACTAGAGTCCTTACCATGGGACTTTCTTTAAGTAAAGTAGCGAGCCTATGTGGTTTTTTTCCTGAAGAATTCAGTCACTAGAGTCCTTACCATGGGACTTTCTTTAAGTAAAGTAGCGAGCCTATGTGGTTTTTTTCCTGAAGAATTCAGTCACTAGAGTCCTTACCATGGGACTTTCTTTAAGTAAAGTAGCGAGCCTATGTGGTTTTTTCCTGAAGAATTCAGTCACTAGAGTCCTTACCATGGGACTTTCTTTAAGTAAAGTAGCGAGCCTATGTGGTTTTTTCCTGAAGAATTCAGTCACTAGAGTCCTTACCATGGGACTTTCTTTAAGTAAAGTAGCGAGCCTATGTGGTTTTTTCCTGAAGAATTCAGTCACTAGAGTCCTTACCATGGGACTTTCTTTAAGTAAAGTAGCGAGCCTATGTGGTTTTTTCCTGAAGAATTCAGTCACTAGAGTCCTTACCATGGGACTTTCTTTAAGTAAAGTAGCGAGCCTATGTGGTTTTTTCCTGAAGAATTCAGTCACTAGAGTCCTTACCATGGGACTTTCTTTAAGTAAAGTAGCGAGCCTATGTGGTTTTTTCCTGAAGAATTCAGTCACTAGAGTCCTTACCATGGGACTTTCTTTAAGTAAAGTAGCGAGCCTATGTGGTTTTTTCCTGAAGAATTCAGTCACTAGAGTCCTTACCATGGGACTTTCTTTAAGTAAAGTAGCGAGCCTATGTGGTTTTATCCTGAAGAATTCAGTCACTAGAGTCCTTACCATGGGATTTTCTTTAAGTAAAGTAGCGAGCCTATGTGGTTTTTTTCCTGAAGAATTCAGTCACTAGAGTCCTTACCATGGGACTTTCTTTAAGTAAAGTAGCGAGCCTATGTGGTTTTTTTCCTGAAGAATTCAGTCACTAGAGTCCTTACCATGGGACTTTCTTTAAGTAAAGTAGCGAGCCTATGTGGTTTTTTCCTGAAGAATTCAGTCACTAGAGTCCTTACCATGGGACTTTCTTTAAGTAAAGTAGCGAGCCTATGTGGTTTTTTCCTGAAGAATTCAGTCACTAGAGTCCTTACCATGGGACTTTCTTTAAGTAAAGTAGCGAGCCTATGTGGTTTTTTCCTGAAGAATTCAGTCACTAGAGTCCTTACCATGGGACTTTCTTTAAGTAAAGTAGCGAGCCTATGTGGTTTTTTCCTGAAGAATTCAGTCACTAGAGTCCTTACCATGGGACTTTCTTTAAGTAAAGTAGCGAGCCTATGTGGTTTTTTCCTGAAGAATTCAGTCACTAGAGTCCTTACCATGGGACTTTCTTTAAGTAAAGTAGCGAGCCTATGTGGTTTTTTTCCTGAAGAATTCAGTCACTAGAGTCCTTACCATGGGACTTTCTTTAAGTAAAGTAGCGAGCCTATGTGGTTTTTTCCTGAAGAATTCAGTCACTAGAGTCCTTACCATGGGACTTTCTTTAAGTAAAGTAGCGAGCCTATGTGGTTTTTTCCTGAAGAATTCAGTCCCTAGAGTCCTTACCATGGGACTTTCTTTAAGTAAAGTAGCGAGCCTATGTGGTTTTTTCCTGAAGAATTCAGTCACTAGAGTCCTTACCATGGGACTTTCTTTAAGTAAAGTAGCGAGCCTATGTCTTCACTAGATATAGTTGAGGACTTACAGTTTAGTTATAAGAGAATAAACAACTGTATAAACTTTTACAATATACAATTATTATTGTATATTACAACTTTCCTCTTCTCATGTTGTGCCTGAAAAATGTTGATTGTTTTTTTAATGATGTTTCTTAGGAGCTGCCTTTTTGTGTTGACATCTTTGAGAATTTCCTCATTGGTCTTTTTAGCTGTCCAGGGAACTTTCAACATTCTTAGAAATTGATCAACAGATTTAAATTTGTTCTCTTGATTCTTCTCCTGACAATTGTATGTATGGTTATTCATAGGACAATTGTATGTATGATTAATCATAGGACAATTATATGTATGGTTATTCATAGGACAATTGTATGTATGGTTATTCATAGGACAATTGTATGTATGGTTATTCATAGGACAATTGTATGTATGGTTATTCATAGGACAATTGTATGTATGGTTATTCATAGGACAATTGTATGTATGGTTATTCATAGGACAATTATATGTATGGTTATTCATAGGACAATTGTATGTATGGTTATTCATAGGACAATTGTATGTATGGTTATTCATAGGACAATTGTATGATCATGCTGTATTGTTATTCATAGGACAATTGTATGTATGGTTATTCATAGGACAATTGTATGTATGGTTATTCATAGGACAATTGTATGATCATGCTGTATTGTTATTTATAGGACAATTATATGATCAGGCTGTATGGTTATTCATAGGACAATTATATGATCATGCTGTATAGTTATTCATAGGACAATTATATGATCAGGCTGTATGGTTATTCATAGGACAATTATATGATCAGGCTGTATGGTTATTCATAGGACAATTATATGATCAGGCTGTATGGTTATAATAGTGAAGTGTTGTCTTCATTATGTAGCCTGTCCAGTTGTAAAAATGATGAATATGGTTTGTGAATTCACCAGTTTCAAGCCAGTATTGAGAGCAAGCTTCCAGCGTACAACACAAGGGTCAAGTTGCCTCAAACACAGAGAGACCTGGTCTATGAAGGTAAACTTTTTTATTATTTCAACATTTTTTATTTCTTAACCATGAATGTCTTCAGCAATTATTTCTCAACCTTTTATATCTTCAGCAATTATTTCTCAACCTTTTATGTCTTCATCAATTATTTCTCAATCTTTTATGTCTTCAGCAATTATTTCTCAACCTTTTATGTCTTGAGCATTTATTTCTCAATCTTTTATGTCTTCAGCAATTATTTCTCAACCTTTTATGTCTTCAGCACTTATTTTTCAACCTTTCATATCTTCAGCAATTATTTCTCAACCTTTTATGTCTTCAGCAATTATTTCTCAATCTTTTATGTCTTCAGCAATTATTTCTCAATCTTTTATGTCTTCAGCAATTATTTCTCAATCTTTTATGTCTTCAGCAATTGTTTCTCAACCTTTTATGTCTTCAGCAATTATTTCTCAACCTTTTATGTCTTCAGCAATTATTTCTCAACAATTTATGTTTTCAAATTTTTTGTTATTTCCTTAATATTTAATTTTGTTCATTGTTCAATGTTTATTTGCTAATACATTTTATTTGTTCAACAGTGGTTTGTAAAAATATTGCTAAATGTTTTCTTATATTTTCTATACTTCTGTCTCCAAGATGGCGGATCAAGTCCACGTCCTCTCGATTGCTGCAGAAAGTGCATTCTGGGTCTGATTAATTGCGGTTCTCCGTTGCACTTTTGTGCGTTAAAGTCAAAATGATGATATACTTATCTGTGATGATCTGTGCCGCTAAAGCGAAGTCGTACGTCGGCAACAGTCCCTTTTTGACAAATCATGTGTTGTGAATGCGACCTTCCACCATCTAGACTTGTTCTGCGCTTTACGTCACATTGATGCTGTTCATGACCGTTGTTGGAATTCCTTGACGCAAGTTATTTACTTGTTGATAATTAATGTAAACTACTTCGTCAGCAGCAATTTTATCTCTTTAGGGAATTTGCACCGTGTTTTGTTCATCGTAGGCTGCATTCACTAGAGTTATCAAGAATCTAAAGGGCACGTCATTGCTGAGAGTGAGACATTATTATGTGTACTACGTCATCGTAATGGCTCATCGTAAATCCCTATACTGGCCTTACGCTAATCTTATGGTCTGTTGTTTGATGTGCGATGGGGATAATCTGATGACTAACTGTGTGTTTATATGTTCAGAATTGGAGTCAACAATGATAGCCTAACATTATCAAGCGCTATACATTTTTAAAAAATATGACGATCATCATTTTCGGGAGAACGTGAACTTCGGGTATATGGTGGATAGGCGGCAGGAACCATTGAAGGCTATTCATGAAAAGTGTTCCTTGTTGCAGTTTCCTCATATTCTCAGTCCATGGGGGACTTGTTGGTCTTGAGGCAAGACACCGGCCTGGGGACAAAGAGGTTGTAGGTTCAAATCTCAGCTACACTGGTTGAGATTTTTATCTATGATTTCTCTCTTTGCGGCAACCACCCCTGGTCTCAGCAGTGAGACCCGGCTTGAAACGCCAGTTACTTATCGACGGAAAAAACATGAGTACCTACTAAGTCAGAGTTATCTGCCTGTGCGGCAAGGGATCCCTGTGCACATGGCTGCCGGGAAAAAGTGGATTAACACGCAAAATTCAGTTCCTAGTCTCTAGGGACTTCGTCAGAGATGAAAGCTGGCGAACGCAACAACAAAAACAATATTTTTTTTTTTTTTTTTTTTGATAATTGTTTGTATCATGATTATTTGTATCATAATTATCTTTTCTACTTTTATTTGTTCAATGTTTTATTTGTTCTTATTGTTAAGATTTCCATGTTTTACTTCTTCATAGATTCTTTTGTTATTTAATATTCCTGAGTCTGTTTTTTCTGTTACATGATTACATTTTCTCTTTTTTTTATTTGTCCCATATTTAATTAGTCACTGTCTCATTACTTATGTGCTTGTTTATTTTTAAACATAAGAATTTATTTCATTTATATATTTAATAATCTCTTGCTTGAATCATATCACAAATGAGAAGTTCACATAAGGATATAACATGCAATTAGAGTATCATCATCATTATCAAGTACCGGGCCTGCTGGTGTGGGTGATCATGTCTCTCTAGCACTTTTGATCTTGACAGTTATTTTTCATTTCTGTTGTCGACCTTCTGCCAAGCCATTCTCTTAAATTGTCTGGTATCTTTTCTCTATGCTTCCCTCTATCTCTTCGTCCCTCAATTTTCCCAGTTGTTACAATATATTCCAGCTGTTCTCTTTTCATTACATGGCCAAAAAATTATGATTGTTTCTTCCTAATATTGGAAATTAGATCTCTCTTTGCTTTGACCTCTTTCAGAACATTTTAATTACTCTTCTTAGCTGTCCATGGTATTCTCAACATTCTTCTGTAAAACCACATTTCTACAGCCACCAGCGATTTTCCAGTTTGTTGTCCTATTGTCCATGATTCACATCCATATGTTAAGACTGGCTCTACATAACAATTAAGAACTCTTTTAATTTATCATAGTATGTGATAATCTTTCGATCATTGTGAAGAAGCACATAATGAAATGGTTTGGCTACGTATCTAGATCATCTAGTGAAGCAAAGATCATTCTGCAAGGAACTGTGTAAGGAGCGAGGAGAGGCAGGCAGAGAAAGAGATGGGAAGATAACATAAAAGATTGACAAATCTAAACTTTGCAGAGTCCCAGGACTGGGAAATGGGAAGTGTTGACAAAATCTGTCAGTGGTGTCCTACAATGACCCAAAGGTTTATGGGATGAAGAAGAGTAGCAGCAGAAGTTATTTAATAACTCTTGTATGCCAGCCATCTTGTTTTATTTGACACGCTCTTTCAGTCACATTTAAAATGTTCATTGGAACATTCCTCCCGCAACACTTCAAGGCAACAGCAGATGAATAAAAGAAAGAAAGAAGGAATTATAAAATTGTTGTGGAAATATTTATGTTTTTTTTTTTTTTTGAGATAAAACATTACATTAATTTCAGCACCAAAACCTGTATGTTTGGCGGCCTCGGTAGCCGAGTTGGGAAAACCACCCGACTGGACTACTGCCGTTCGGACAACCCATGTTCGATTCCCACTAGGAGCAGTGTAAATTGTACTCGTGGTTAAAAAAAAAAATACCCCCACGGTTGACCCAGCCGTTGGCAGAAATGGGTACCAAGGTATTACCCTGGGAAAGTGAGGAATGTTGCCTCGCATCTGAGTTTCAACGCTTGAGGCGACACTATAAAAAAATGTCTGAACATTTCTGGATAGGCGGCCGAGCACATATGGGTGGAAACTTGCGTGCTAAGACGCCGGTCCAAGTCTCATACTTTACCTTTACCTGTATGTGACCCATTTAAAAATTAGCAATCTGCATCCTCCAGCACTACAGTGTTGTGATGACTAACTGTGTTTCATATGTTCGGATGTGGAGTCAAGGTGATGTCCTAGCATCATCAACTGCTATACATTAAAAAAAAAAATATGACAATCATCATTTTGAGGAGGACGTGAACATCCGGTCAATATGGTGGATAGGTGGCAGGAACCATTAAAGGCTATGTCTGAAAAGTGTTTCTTGTTGCAGTTTCCTCATATTCCTCATATTCATGTTGCAGGAGCTACTGAGTTAAGTGCTCTGTGCACACTGTGAGCTGTGCATTTCATCCGTATTGATCGTGTTTCGATATTCCAATTGTTTATGATGAATGATGATATCATATGTTGGAGAACAGATGGCTGTGTTCACTTTCTGTGTGGTTTCGCCTTATATCTTTTGGCGTGTGCTGAGACTGCTATGATGGGGACTACAGCTACCATTTCTTTGTTTGTGAGATGAGATAGTAATTTGGATGATTCCACTGGCATGGGTGGTTGAGCAATTATGAATTTTAATTCGTTTGCAGTGATACCGGGGCCTTCCATAACCATAACCGTATTAGGTTATTGAGTTATTAGCAGGTCATCATCATTGCACTCCAAACATGTCTATAGGTGATCAGATCCCCTCCTCAGCAAGTCAGAAAATCCACTTCTTGCAGTGTCCAGTGACAGACGACTCCAGTTCTGTGTTGGTTAATTAGTGTTCTTATATGCTCACTAAGTTTCTTGTTTCTGGCTGTGCCCATTCTTAACTCCCATCTCTTTCATTCAAAGAAGTGACGTGGACTCATGGTTGTCGAAGTCCTATGTCCTTCCCACTTCCTGGAGGGCATTGATGATGTCCACCTGATCCATTGGTTGACCATCCTCAACAATAGCTAGCCAACCTGTCCGCTCTTTCAGTTCCCCGTACTCCCGCATGTCCTGGGACGTAGACAAAGGTGAACTTACATAGACAAAGGTGACCTTACATGTTTTTGACTTGTCCACATGTCCAAAAGAATCAGCATGTAGGGTACACATTTTTATTTTACTCCCTCACTAAAAGAAAAGGTTATCAATTTTAACAAGAATTAAACCACCTTATGGTGGCCTAGTTTTAAGACATCAGCTTCTGGATAAGAAGGTTGTGGGTTCTAATTCTGATACAACGGGTGGGAATGTTTCAGTTCAGATCCATAGTGTCTTCATGACTTTACCCACCCTCTGGGTGATGCTAGCCCTCTCAGGTAAAGGTGAAACACATGTGACCATCACAGAACTCTCCACAGGCATAATGAGTAAGTCAAAATGGCTGCTGGTTGGGAGAAATTGTTCATTAAATCTACCCACGGATGTTCAGGTCAAAAGGTGCAGATGTCATGGCTTTGATGCAAATAAGCAACACAAGACATCCATGTCCTTTTAGCAGATGAATGATGAAGATAAAAAAAAAGGTTGAACAATTGATTCAATCCTTTCTGCAATCAGTTAAATGACCCTCTGATGTAAGTAA
This sequence comes from Megaustenia siamemsis, assembly GCA_032433765.1. NCBI lineage: Eukaryota > Metazoa > Mollusca > Gastropoda > Stylommatophora > Ariophantidae > Megaustenia > Megaustenia siamemsis. Next base: position 35,036,429 of record JAVIAB010000159.1, on the reverse strand, counting down.
AAAAAAGTAAAGAGCCCCTGTCATGCCAAGTGGCGTATAGGGAATATGGTGTTAGTGACCATAAATTTTACAGACCTTCGGCACATGATTTTTTAGGTAATGTGGTCAGTATTACGCCAGTGCCACTTTACTTTCCCAGAAAAAATCCAGTACCCATTTAAGGCTGGGTGGACCCGGAAGCCGTTGGTTGGGATCAAACCCTACCTCTTGTCCTTTGTAGTCCAGTTCACTAACCAGTGAGCTGTCGCGGCACCCTACCCCCTGATGTGCCAAGCAAAGACTATGAGATATTTTTCCCATGTTAAAAGCTGTGACACAATGTACTTAATTCTATTTAAAGATATGTATGATTTCTTAGAAGAATGTTGAAAGATCCCTGGATAGCTAAAGACCAACTAGGGCATTCTCAAAGAGACCAACAAAAAAATGGAGCTCCTAAACATCACAAAGAAACAGTCAACATTTTTAGGGCACATCATAAGAAGAGGAAAGTTGGAATACTTGGTTCATCATCATCATCAAGTACCGGGCCTACTGGCGTAGGTGATCATGTCTCTCCACAACTTTCGATCTCGGCAGCTATTTATCATTTCTGTTGTTGACCTTCTGCCAAGCCATTCTCATAAGCTGTCTGTTATTTTTTCTCTTTGCTTCCCTCTATCTCTTCGTCCCTCAATTTCTCCACTTGTTATAATATATTCCAGTAGTTCTCTTCTCATTACATAGCCAAAAAATGATGATTGTTTCTTCCTAATATTGGAAATTAGCTCTCTTTTTGAGAAAAAAAATACTTGGTTACAACTGGCAAAATACAGGGAAAAAGAGATCATGGATGGTAAAGAGAGAAGATACAAAATAGCTTGGTGTCATGGCATGGAAAACAGTCATCAACAGAACTGACATGATATGCTCTGTGGAAGGACATAATCACCTGTACCAGCTGGTATGGTTCTTGATGATGGTTTATTTTGGGATGATGTGAGTGATATATTATTACTTTTTATTTGTTTCATTTTTAATTTTTAACTTTTAACTTTCAACACAATAGATGAAGAAGACAGTGGTGAGGATGATGTTGATGTTCCCAGCCGCTCCACTATCAAGAAGCAATCACAGTTCATTGTGGACAGCAAGACCAAGAAGAGAGTGCCCAAGAAGAGAAAGAAGACGTAATTAGCTGATGGAAATGGACAAGTTGTTTTATCCTTTTGATTATTTTATCCTCCTGGAACTTGCAACATCATCCCACTTAAAAGGAATGAAAGCTAGATTAATTGCCAGCTTATAGATCTACATATTTGTAACAAAATTACCTTGGCACCCATATTTTAACATATTCTACATATAGTTTGTGACTGTGTTTTGTGATGATGTCAACATTTATTGTAGTTGTTGATTTTTATTCAACATCCTTTGGGTTTATTACTATCTTTGGCTCTAAAACATTACATTGTGTTGTTCATTTATATTTCTTTCTCAACCCACTGTGGTTATGTGGAAAACATGAAACTGAAATTATTGTTTTTGAGGCTGTGTCCAGAGTCCAGTCTGCACTTTATTTTTTCAAACGCTGAAGACTTTTTAGCCCTAGATTATGATACGGTCATAAAAAATATTACAGACCAAAACACAAATTCTTCAAAATTTTATAGTTTGTTGTGTTCAAACATTACCTCCCTTCATGTAGGGAGCCAATGGTGGGGTGTACTAAACACTCCAAGGTATTTGCCTGTTCCCCTCCCTTCATGTACCTTCCTAATTACTACTTCTGGTGACCCCTGAGTGTTTAATTTATTTCTGTTGATGTAGGATCCCCCCCCCCCCTGCCGTTTTATGGGATAAAATCCAATATTATGAAAAAAATTCGTCAAATTAATAAAAATTGGTCATCTTTCATTTTTTTTTGTTTTCCTTTGACTAGAGAAATTTTCTCGGCCATCAGTGACATCACACAACTGTTGTTTGTGACTTGGGAAACTCAGCGAATAATGCTTTGAGATAAGCTGAACCTACTGATGGATTTATGTCATCTGTGACATCACACAACTGTTGTTTGTGACTTGGGAAACTCAGCGAATAATGCTTTGAGATAAGCTGAACCTACTGATGGATTTATGCCATCTGTCAGAATAAACTAAGTAGCACGTCCAGTCCAAACGGTCAGTTTTGGGTCATAAATCAAGCTGAGACCAAACATTCAAGTTCCCTCTGTGTGTCAATGGTAAACTCACATTTGTGTGTCAATGGTAAACTCACATTTGTGTGTCAATGGTAACCTCACATTTATGTGTCAATGGTAAACTCACATTTGTGTGTCAATGGTAAACTCACATTTGTGTGTCAATGGTAAACTCACAATTGTGTGTCAATGGTAAACTCACATTTGTGCGTCAATGGTAAACTCACATTTGTGTGTCAATGGTAAACTCACATTTGTGTGTCAATGGTAAACTCACATTTGTGTGTCAATGGTAAACTCACATTTGTGTGTCAATGGTAAACTCACATTTGTGTGTCAATGGTAAACTCACATTTGTGTGTCAATGGTAAACTCACATTTGTGTGTCAAAAGTTCAAAGAAAATGCTATTTTTAGTATTAATGTTACAATTAAGAGGTAGTATTTTCTACTATCTACTACGATGCAGGAAAACACAAATGAACTATCATCAATAGCCAGCAAAATTGGGCTTGAGGTCAATCATGAAAAGACTAAAGTCATGAAAAGTTTAATTCCAACAAGTGACAAAATATACATGGAAAACAAACCAGTAGAAGAGATCGATCACTTCATCTATCTTGGAAGTCACATTGATCGAGAAGGGGATACGAGCAAAGAAATTAGAATCAGACTGGCTAAAGCAGCAATGTCTTTCAGAAGCCTTGAAAAGTTGTGGAAATCAAAACTCATTAGCACAAACACAAAACTTAGGCTATTCAAATCAAATGTACTATCAACCCTTACATATGCGTGTGAAAGCTGGAAAACAACAAGAGATATAGAAACAAAGTTGAACGCATTCGAAAATAAATGTCTAAGGAAAATACTTGGTATAGAATGGAACGAATTCAAAACAAACGAGGAAATTAGAGAAATCGCCAATCAACCACTAATATCTTCAGTAATAAAGAAAAGACGATGGTCATACGTTGGACATGTGATGAGAAGAGATAATAATCGAATAGCAAAGCAAGCCCTCATATGGGAAACAACAGGTAAAAGAAAAAGAGGAAGACCCAGGGAGACACTGAGAAGAACATTGATGAGAGAGGCAAGAGCAGCAGGAATCGGCTCCCTCAATGAGATAGAACTGCTTGCACAGAACAGAGACAGATGGCGAGATTTGATAAAATATCTTTAAAAGAAAACTGCTAGAACAAAAATTCATATAGGAGAAGGTGTATCTTGGTCTACGCCCTATGGGCCGGTTACGGCTCGAAAGGTCAATAGATAGATAGATAGATTTTCTACTATGGAATGTAACGAAGTCCGTCACAGGCAGGTGTTATAATTGAGGGTTACAATTAGCTATATATTCTTCATCAATATATAAGAGTTGATGTTTTGTTTAATTTAGCCAACAGGTCATCCTTAATGTCCAAATTACAAATCCATAAGTGCTGAGATCTCCTCCAAAGCATTATGTAGTGACTAATGACGCTGGTATTGTGTTGGTTTACAAATGTTAATTGGGCTCCTGCCAAGTGCTTTCGTCTGGTATCTCCAACAGGACCATGCGTACTCTTTAAAAAGTCTATCTTAGTCTCTGGCAGTCATTCTGGCAGTCATGACATCAAAAATAAAATTCTCTTCAGCAAAGTCTGACATGAATGTTCATCTAACCTACCGCTGCTGGAAAAATTACACCACGACTGTATAATTTATAATTAATTTGCATCATATTAACATTGAGAATCTATATTTGTTTATACAACAATACAATTTAATAAAATTTCTGTGAGTAAAAGTGAAAGTCATCATTTCTTTGAGTGCATAAATTTTGTGAATATTGTATTTGAAGTAGATCTATGTTTCCACAGAGATAGGATTTCTCAGAAGAGTGTTGAAGTTCCCTGCACAGCTAAAAAAGACCAACAAGTAAATTCTCTACGAGGCCAGGACAAAAAGGGAGCTCCTAAAAAACATCAGAAAGAAACAATCAACATTTTTCAGGCACATCATGAATATAGGAAAGCTAGAATACTTGGTTACAACTGGCATATTGCAGGGAAAGAGAGATCACAGACGACAAAGAGAGATCACGGACGACAAAGAGAGAAGATAGTACATAGCTTGGTGTCATGTCATGGAAAACAGTCAACAACAGAATTGATATGACGAACTGTGGATAGAAGATTGTGAAGGACATGATTGCCTTTTCCAAGCAGTATAGCACATGATGATGATGATGAAATTGTTAGAAGAATCTGTAGCTTCAAATATAAAATAAAAAAACTAATGTGGTTACAAATTGAATAATGACTTCCGGAAACTCTGAGATTTATCCAATCTCTGATTTTGTTTGTGAGCATGAACTACTGGCATACCATTCATATAGAGATGGTTATGATTATGGTTATGGAAGGCCTCGGTATCACTGCAAATGAATTATAATCCATAATCACTCAACTGCCCATGCCAGTGGAATTAATATCTCATCTCCCAAACAGAGAAAGGTAGCTGCAGTCCCCACCATAGCAGTCTCAGCACACGCCAAAAGACATAAGGCGAAACCGCACAGAAAGTGAACACAGCCATCTGTTCCCTGTCAGACGATATCATCATATTATATAGAGATGTTTTCTTTAATAACAACATGTTGTCTGATGTCACAAATTGAATCCACTTCCATAAAATATCAGTTTTAACAATCAGTGGAATGTACTAGGGTTCATCCATAAATGCTGCAGTTTCCAAATCTAGAACTAAAATATCAATGATTGTGTAGACAACACAATTAGTTGTTCTTTGTTGCCTTCATATCTATCTTTTGACCTTTTGAGCCATAGCCGGCCCATAGGGCATAGACCAAGATACTCCTTCTCTTATCTAAATTTTTTTTCGAGAAATTTATAATTCTTTTAAAGATATTTTATCAAATCTCGCCATTTGTCTCTGTTCTGTGCAAGCAGCTCTATCTCATTCAGGGAGCCGATTCCTGCTGCTCTTGCCTCTCTCATCAATGTTCTTCTCAGTGTCTATCTGGGTCTTCCTCTTTTCCTCTTACCTGTTGTTTCCCACATGAGGACTTGCTTTGCTATTAGATTATTATCTCTTCTCATCACATGTCCAACATATGACCATTGTCTTTTCTTTATTACTGAAGAAGGTTAGTGGTTTATTGGCGATTTCTATAATTTCCTTGTTTGTTTTGAATTCGTTCCACGCTATACCAAGTATTTTCCTTAGACATTTATTTTCGAATGCGCTTAACTTTGTTTCTATGTCTCTTGTTGTTTTCCAGCTTCCACGCACATACGTAAGGGTTGATAATACATTTGATTTGAATAGCCTAAGTTTTGTGTTTGTGCCTTCATATAGTGATAGTTTAATTTGTTTTGTTCAGCTGTGTGGACTTGCTTAGTCTCACTTCATAAATACTAATCACAGATTTTACCTGCTGATATTGTCAATGTTTTGTTTTGTAATCCTTTTTTTTCATCCGAAATAAAATGATTATCAAACTTGTCAAAGCGGTGAGTTATTGAGTTATCAGCGGGTCATCATCATTGCACTCCGAAAATGTCCATAGGTGCTCAGATCCCCTTCTCAGCAAGTCCTGCAGTGTCCAGCGACTGACGACTCCAGTTCTGTGTTGGTTGATAAGTCTTCTTACACGCCCACTAAGTTTCTAATTTCTGGCTGTGCCCATCTTAACTCCCATCTCTTTCATCTGAAGAAGTGACGTGGACTCATGGTTGTCAAAGTCCTGTGCCCTTCCCACTTCCATGAGGGCATTCATGATGTCCGCCCGAACCATTGGTTGACCGTTCTCAACAATAGCGCAGCTAGCTAACCTGTCCGCTCTTTCATTTCCCTGTACTCCTGCATTTGCCTCTTTTTAGCCTGACACCCTTCCCTGTGTTGACCTCTTGATGCAATGGATTATCTTTATCTGCACTTATCTTCAGGTATGTTCGTGCCCTCCAGATCTTGAGCCTGTCATCCATGGTCGGAAAGTCAAGAAGATACCTCATTGCTACACAGGGAGTGTCCCTCGTACACCCCAAGATAATGTGCATAACTTCATTCTGTACTTTCTCCAAAGTGGCGATTTTAGTTTTATTGGAAAATTTTAGTGCATAATTGAGCAATTCCTTTCATTGTTAGTTTGTCAGGTGAGATTCAGTGGTGTAGAACAAGCACATTTGTCTTGGAGAGTAAGTGAACAAGCACATTTGTCTTGGAGAGTAAGTGAACAAACACATTTGTCTTGGAGAGTAAGTGAACAAACACATTTGTCTTGGAGAGTAAGTGAACAAGTGCATTTGTCTTGGAGAGTAAGTGAACAAACACATTTGTCTTGGAGAGTAAGTGAACAAACACATTTGTCTTGGAGAGTAAGTGAACAAGCACATTTGTCTTGGAGAGTAAGTGAACAAGCACATTTGTCTTGGAGAGTAAGTGAACAAGCACATTTGTCTTGGAGAGTAAGTGAACAAAAACATTTGTCTTGGAGAGTAAGTGAACAAGCACATTTGTCTTGGAGAGTAAGTGAACAAGCGCATTTGTCTTGGAGAGTAAGTGAACAAGCACATTTGTCTTGGAGAGTAAGTGAACAAGCACATTTGTCTTGGAGAGTAAGTGAATAAGCACATTTGTCTTGGAGAGTAAGTGAACAAACACATTTGTCTTGGAGAGTAAGTGAACAAGCGCATTTGTCTTGGAGAGTAAGTGAACAAGCACATTTGTCTTGGAGAGTAAGTGAACAAACACATTTGTCTTGGAGAGTAAGTGAATAAGCACATTTGTCTTGGAGAGTAAGTGAACAAACACATTTGTCTTGGAGAGTAAGTGAACTACACACCCCATTAAAGTTTTACTTGAAAACAAAATAATATGAGACTCATTTCATGTTGCAGACAAAGGTTTTTCAACAACATTCTACATCAAACAGTCAGTTACAACAAAACGCATGCAAATAAACAAACAAAACACACGCAATTAAACAAACAAAACTAATGCAAATAAACAAACAAAACTAATGCAAATAAACAAACAAAACACGTGCAAATAAACAAACAAAGCACAAGCAAATAAACAAACAAAATACATACAAATAAAGAAACAAAACACAAGCAAATAAACAAACAAAACACAAGCAAATAAACAAACAAAACACAAGCAAATAAACAAACAAAACTAATGCAAATAAACAAACAAAACACGTGCAAATAAACAAACAAAGCACAAGCAAATAAACAAACAAAACACAAGCAAATAAACAAACAAAATACATACAAATAAAGAAACAAAACACAAGCAAATAAACAAACAAAACACAAGCAAATAAACAAACAAAACACAAGCAAATAAACAAACAAAACACAAGCAAATAAATAAACAAAACACAAGCAAATAAACAAACAAAATACATACAAATAAACAAACAAAACACAAGCAAATAAACAAACAAAACACAAGCAAATAAACAAACAAAATACATACAAATAAATAAACAAAACACAAGCAAATAAACAAACAAAACACAAGCAAATAAACAAACAAAACACATGCAAATAAACAAACAAAACACATGCAAATAAGTAAACTAAATACGTGCAAATAAACAAACAAAACACAAGCAAATAAACAACTAAAACACAAGCTAATAAACAAACAAAACACATGCACATAAACAAACAAAACATATGCAAATAAAAAAAACAAAATACATACAAATAAATAAACAAAACTCATGCAAATAAACAAACAAAACACAAGCAAATAAAAAAACCAAAATACATACAAATTAACAAACAAAACACATGCAAATAAAGAAAGAAAAACACATACAAATAAACAAACAAAACACATACAAATAAACAAACAAAACACATACAAATAAACAAAACAAAACACATACAAATAAACAAGAGAACGTAGTTATTAAAGTGCAACATTTACATTTTATTTCTGATTCACAAATTTGATCTCTTACAAGAAGCATATACTCGTAAAGCAACAACTGGGAAGATAACCCGAAAAAAAAAAAATAGAAAGAGTAAAATATCGCTGACAGATATCAACCTCAGAGAAGAACAATTGGATATCAATCAGTAAAAGAAATAGATTGCTCTTTACACTGGAGCAATAACCCAGACAACAAACATATAGCTGTTTACACTGGAGCAATAACCCAGAGAACAAATAGATTGCTGTTTACACAGAGCAATAACTCTGACTACAGATTGCTGTTTTCCAAAGAGCAATAACTCTGACTACAAACAGATTGCTGTTTTCCAAGGAGCAATAACTCTGACTACAAACATGTTGCTGTTTTCCCAGGAGCAATAACTCTGACTACAAACAGATTGCTGTTTTCCAAGGAGCAATAACTCTGACTACAAACATGTTGCTGTTTTCCCAGGAGCAATAACTCTGACTACAAACATGTTGCTGTTTTCCCAGGAGCAATAACTCTGACTACAAACATGTTGCTGTTTTCCCAGGAGCAATAACTCTGACTACAAACAGATTGCTGTTTTCCCAGGAGCAATAACTCTGACTACAAACAGATTGCTGTTTTCCCAGGAGCAATAACTCTGACTACAAACAGATTTCTGTTTTCCCAGGAGCAATAACTCTGACTACAAACAGATTTCTGGTTTCCCAGGAGCAATAACTCTGACTACAAACAGATTGCTATTTAACAAGGAGCAATAACTCTGACTACAAACATGTTGCTGTTTTCCCAGGAGCAATAACTCTGACTACAAACAGATTGCTATTTAACAAGGAGCAATACCTCTGACTACAAACAGATTTCTGGTTTCCCAGGAGCAATAACTCTGACTACAAACAGATTGCTATTTAACAAGGAGCAATACCTCTGACTACAAACATATTTCTGGTTTCCCAGGAGCAATAACTCTGACTACAAACAGATTGCTGTTTTCCAAGGAGCAATAACTCTGACTACAAACATGTTGCTGTTTTCCCAGGAGCAATAACTCTGACTACAAACATGTTGCTGTTTTCCCAGGAGCAATAACTCTGACTACAAACAGATTTCTGGTTTCCCAGGAGCAATAACTCTGACTACAAACAGATTTCTGGTTTCCCAGGAGCAATAACTCTGACTACAAACAGATTTCTGGTTTCCCAGGAGCAATAACTCTGACTACAAACATGTTGCTGTTTTCCCAGGAGCAATAACTCTGACTACAAACAGATTTCTGGTTTCCCAGGAGCAATACCTCTGACTACAAACAGATTGCTGTTTTCCAAGGAGCAATAACTCTGACTACAAACATGTTGCTGTTTTCCCAGGAGCAATAACTCTGACTACAAACAGATTTCTGGTTTCCCAGGAGCAATAACTCTGACTACAAACAGATTGCTGTTTTCCAAGGAGCAATAACTCTGACTACAAACATGTTGCTGTTTTCCCAGGAGCAATAACTCTGACTACAAACAGATTTCTGGTTTCCCAGGAGCAATAACTCTGACTACAAACATGTTGCTGTTTTCCCAGGAGCAATAACTCTGACTACAAACAGATTGCTGTTTTCCCAGGAGCAATAACTCTGACTACAAACAGATTGCTGTTTTCCAAGGAGCAATACCTCTGACTACAAACAGATTTCTGGTTTCCCAGGAGCAATAACTCTGACTACAAACATAATGTTCCTGAGGGAAGTCCAGGAAAACAACAGACCAGGAAAGTTATTCCTAGCTTGGAGACAAGGGGGGGGGGGTGTAAATGAAAGCATACATAAGTTTGTGGAGGATCACAAGCAGAATGTAGAAAGACTTCACCACAGGTATTCACATGGAAACCATTTGGCAAAAGAAAACAGACAGACGTTGATAATCGCAATGCAGAAAAATTACTAGAGAAGGCTCGACCATGGAACTAAAAAATAACCAAGAACTACAAGAACTAGCATCAAACCGTCACTCGTGGAGAACTATGACTTCTGCCCTTCTGTCCTCGACTCGAGAGGAAAATGAACGAATAAACCTGCAAGACTTGCACAGAGAACAGCAATCAGAAACTGCAGCAGAATTATTTTCTTCAGATAACGTTGACAACAAGAGAGGCAGGAGGAAACAACACAATTTCCCTTTCATTGGGCTAAAACTCAAACAAAATTCCCCTTTCATTGAGCTGAAACACAAGCAAAATTCCCCTTTCATTGGGCTAAAACACAAACAAAATTCCCCTTTCATTGAGCTAAAACACAAACAAAATTCCCCTTTCACTGAGCTAAAACACAAACAAAATTCCCCTTTCATTGAGCTAAAACACAAATAAAATTCCCCTTTCATTGAGCTAAAACACAAACAAAATTCCCCTTTCATTGAGCTAAAACACAAACAAAATTCCCCTTTCATTGAGCTAAAACACAAACAAAATTCCCCTTTCATTGAGCTAAAACACAAAACATCATCATCATCGGTTTGCGAGTCTTTTGCAGAACGTTTCACTCGCCACAGCCCGTCTTAAGGAATCTCTATCTCTAGCCAGATCTGCCACTCCTTCTGTTGTCACATTCAACATCTTCTTGGTGTCTTGAAGCCACCTTCTACTTGGCCTGCCTCTGTCCCGTCACCCTAGAACTATTATTCTGTTGCATGTTATTGATTCTGCCTGGCCTTGTTGTTTCACCATCTGATCTGTGAGAGTTTCATTTCTAGATGGTCTACACTAGCACTGGACCACAACATTGAAGATGTAGCGGGAGCAATTCCGAGAATGAACAAACAACGAAGAAGGGGAAGAATTAGATGAAACACGTCAAGAAATTTCAATATGGATTCTGTACTGGGCCATGCAATGCTTGAGAAAAGTAACAAACAACACAATAAGAGATAGAATACCAAAATGAAACCGTAAGAAAAATGGTAGAAACAAAACCCTGCCAAGAATATATACAACAATAACAACAACTTAAATAGTTTGGCCACCTGGTCAGAATGAATCCTCACCAATCACCATCAAGGGCGTTCTTCTCTAGAATGCATGGAAAAAGACCAAGAGGAAAACCTAGAAGAAGATGGATAGATGCAGTGACAGAGACATGTAACAACAAAGGAAAATCACTAATTCAGACAGTTCGAGCAGCTCAAGAACGACAAATGATATAAACCACGACACCTTTTAGGTATCAGTGACAATAGAAAAGAAGAAAGAAAGTACTGGGCCAGTCTTTTTACTGATTCTAAACTCTTATTCTTTTGGCGTGTTGGAATAACAAGGTCGGTACTAATGATAGAACATTTAGAATAACAAGGTCGGTACTAATGATAGACCATTTGAAATAACAAGGTCGGTACTAATGATAGAACATTTAGAATAACAAGGTCGGTACTAATGATAAACTTTTGGAATAACAAGGTCGGTACTAATGATAGAACATTTGGAATAACAAAGTCGGTACTAATGATATAACATTTGAAATAATAAGGTCGGTACTAATGATAGAACATTTGGAATAACAAGGTCGGTACTAATGATAGAACATTTGGAATAACAAAGTCGGTACTAATGATAGAACATTTGGAATAACAAAGTCGGTACTAATGATAGAACATTTGGAATAACAAGGTCGGTACTAATGATAGAACATTTGGAATAACAAGGTCGGTACAAATGATACAACATTTGGAATAACAAAGTCGGTACTAATGATAGAACATTTGGAATAACAAGGTCGGTACTAACGATAGAACATTTGGAATAACAAGGTCGGTACTAATGATAGAACATTTTGAATAACAAAGTCGGTACTAAGGATAGAACATTTGGAATAACAAAGTCGGTACTAATGATAGAACATTTGGAATAACAAAGTCGGTACTAATGATAGAACATTTGGAATAACAAAGTCGGTACTAATGATAGAACATTTGGAATAACAAGGTCGGTACTAATGATAGAACATTTAGAATAACAAGGTCGGTACTAATGATAGAAAATTTGGAATAGCAAAGTCGGTACTAATGATAGAAAATTTGGAATAGCAAAGTCGGTACTAATGATAGAACATTTGGAATAACAAGGTCGGTACTAAGGATAGAACATTTGGAATAGCAAAGTCGGTACTAATGATAGAACATTTGGAATAACAAAGTCGGTACTAATGATAGAACATTTAGAATAACAAGGTCGGTACTAATGATAGAACATTTGGAAAAACAAAGTCGGTACCAATGATAGAACATTTGGAATAACAAGGTCGGTACTAATGATACAACATTTAGAATAACAAGGTCGGTACTAATGATAGAACATTTAGAAAAAAAGGTCAGTACTAATGATAGAACATTTAGAATAACAAGGTCGGTACTAATGATAGAACATTTGGAAAAACAAAGTCGGTACTAATGATAGAACATTTAGAATAACAAGGTCGGTACTAATGATACAACATTTAGAATAACAAGGTCGGTACTAATGATAGAACATTTAGAAAAAAAGGTCAGTACTAATGATAGAACATTTAGAATAACAAGGTCGGTACTAGTGATAGAACATTTGGAAAAACAAAGTCGGTACTAATGATAGAACATTTAGAATAACAAGGTCGGTACTAATGATACAACATTTAGAATAACAAGGTCGGTACTAATGATAGAACATTTAGAAAAAAAAGGTCAGTACTAATGATAGAACATTTAGAATAACAAGGTCGGTACTAATGATAGAACATTTGTAGTAATCTCCGTCTCTAGCCAGATCTCCCACTTCTTCTGTTGTCATGTTCAAGGTCTCTCTCATGACTTGGAACCACCATCATCTGTTGTTATGTTCAAGGTCTCTCTCATGACTTGGAACCCACTTCTTCTGTTGTTATGTTCAAGGTCTCTCTCATGACTTGGAACCACCATCTTCTGTTGTCATGTTCAAGGTCTCTCTCATGACTTGGAACCCACTTCTTCTGTTGTCATGTTCAAGGTCTCTCTCATGACTTGGAACTACCATCATCTGTTGTCATGTTCAAGGTCTCTCTTATGACTTGGAACCCACTTCTTCTGTTGTCATGTTCAAGGTCTCTCTTATGATTTGGAACCACCATCATCTGTTGTCATGTTCAAGGTCTCTCTTATGATTTGGAACAACCATCATCTGTTGTCATGTTCAAGGTCTCTCTTATGACTTGGAACCCACTTCTTCTGTTGTTATGTTCAATGTCTCTCTTATGATTTGGAACCACCATCATCTGTTGTCATGTTCAAGGTCTCTCTCATGACTTGGAACCCACTTCTTCTGTTGTCATGTTCAAGGTCTCTCTCATGACTTGGAACCACCATCATCTGTTGTCATGTTCAAGGTCTCTCTCATGACTTGGAACCACCATCATCTGTTGTTATGTTCAAGGTCGTCTCTCATGACTTGGAACCACCATCATCTGTTGTCATGTTCAAGGTCTCTCTCATGACTTGGAACCCACTTCTTCTGTTGTCATGTTCAAGGTCTCTCTCATGACTTGGAACCACCATCATCTGTTGTCATGTTCAAGGTCTCTCTCATGACTTGGAACCACCATCATCTGTTGTTATGTTCAAGGTCGTCTCTCATGACTTGGAACCACCATCATCTGTTGTCATGTTCAAGGTCTCTCTCATGACTTGGAACCCACTTCTTCTGTTGTCATGTTCAAGGTCTCTCTCATGACTTGGAACCACCATCATCTGTTGTCATGTTCAAGGTCTCTCTCATGACTTGGAACCACCATCTTCTGTAGTCATGTTCAAGGTCTCTCTCATGACTTGGAACCCACTTCTTCTGGTGCCATGTTCAAGGTCTCTCTCATGACTTGGAACCACCATCATCTGTTGTCATGTTCAAGGTCTCTCTCATGACTTGGAACCACCATCTTCTGTAGTCATGTTCAAGGTCTCTCTCATGACTTGGAACCCACTTCTTCTGGTGCCATGTTCAAGGTCTCTCTCATGATTTGGAACCCACTTCTTCTGTTGTCATCTTCAAGGTCTCTCTTATGACTTGGAACCAACTTCTTCTGTTGTCCTCTTCAAGGTCTCTCTCATGACTTGGAACCACCTTCTTCTTGGTCTGTCCATGTCAAAAGCACCCCTCCCTCCCCTCATATTTCTCCACAATCTCTCTATCGGAGGAACACGTGGTCGATCAGCGAAATCCACTGTTTCGCTGGCCAAAAAGCCGGCGTCCGGTGTTTGAAACCCGCCGTAGACAGAAAGGATTTTTGTTTCTCCATTAAATGAAATAATAGATTTCTTACTTAGATATTAGTTGACCCACAGTGCTTCGTGGCCAGTGCTCAGATCCTTGCTTCAGTAAACCCCAAGGGTGTTGCAAATGACAACACAAACTCTGTGACACAGATAATTATATCTAAGGCCCGCAGGTTAAAAGGGTTTACACAAATCCTATGATGTTTTCAGCATTGCAAGCAAGGGCGGTTAGGATACCGTGCCGATTGAGATTTGTTAGGAAAAATAACTTAGTGAAACATTTTGGTAAATTCCGTGATGCTATTCTTTTTCATTTGATTTTGCCTGATAATTAAAAAAAAAAAAAGTAAAGAGCCCCCGTCGCGCCAAGTGCCGTGTAGGGAATATGGTGTTAGTGACCATAAATGTTACAGACCTTCGGTGCATAATTTTTGGGGGTAATGTGGTCGGTATTACGCCCGTGCCGCTTTACTTTCCCAGAAAAAAATCCGGCACCCATTAAAGGCTGGGTGAACCGGAAGCCGTCGGTTGGGATCGAACCCTACGTCTTGTCCTTTGTAGTCCAGTTCACTAACCTCTGAGCTTTCGCGGCTCCCCGATTTTACCTGCTAGGGAATCCTCGATTAGATGAAACAACATGTACATCTCGGCATCACGGAACGACGCAGGAAAATTCTCTTCTTCAAAATGCGGATTAGGTTTGACAAGAAGATAATATCTCAGGCTCGGTTCTCTGTAGGGCAGAGGGTAGAAGAGCTTTGCACCGGAAGTTGATTGACGTGTTGCTGTAGACCATGGATAAACATCCGGGGTAGCATGGGTCTCTGCGCCTGCGCTGTAGAGCTGTCTGGATTTTGAAAGTACACAGCGTCTAGGTTGGACAATATGGCAGAAGCCTGGATAGAGAAATAAGTTAATGGAGGTCAATGACGTCACTTTGGTAAATATTTCTAACACTAAGTTATATACTCTCGTATTAGGTATTGTTGCTTCTGTACTATTGACACTGGAGAAGCGCGTGCTGTGCTGCGAAATCCACTGATTTTGTGTAGCGCGGTGTTCGAAGTCCGCCGTAGACAGAAATGATTTGTTGTTCTTCATCTTCTACCTTTCAGCTCCCTGATGAGCATAGGTCTTCAACAAACACTTTCCAAGTCTTTCTGTTTCTTGACATTCTTTTAAGATCATTCCATGTATTCCCCATCATCTTCATCTCTGCTTCTGTCTGTCTTTTCCAAGAATTTCTTGGTCTTCCTCTTTGTCTTTTCCCCAGGGATTCCAAGAAAGGGCCTGTTGTGTAATACTCTCAGTTGGCTTCCGCAGTGTGTGTCCTATCCAGCGGCATTGTCTTCGCTGTAACTCTTTATCCACTGGTATTTGACTGGAACATTTCCATAATTTTTTTCCATTTGTCCTATCGGGGGTAAAGTAAGAATCCAGTCTCACACGTCGTGGCGACTGATTTAACCAAGCGGCCTTTATCTCTCTGGTCTTATTGTGAGCCCCTAGACACCAGCAATGGTAATATGGCCCCTAGACATACACCAGCAATGGTAATATGGCCCCTAGACATACACCAGCAATGGTAATATGGCCCCTAGACATACACCAGCAATGGTAATATGGCCCCTAGACATACACCAGCAATGGTAATATGGCCCCTAGACATACACCAGCAATGGTAATATGGCCCCTAGACATACACCAGCAATGGTATTATGTGTCATTATGATTGTTTCTGTCAGTTCCGAGAGATAATGTTTTGGCCAGAGGGTGGTCTAATTTTTCCTGTTTCCGTTGTGTCTGGCTAAATGTTATGTTCATCTTCACTCCCTCTTGTACGGGGACTGGTTGGTCTCGAGGCAAGACGCCGGCCTTGAGACAGAAAGATTGTGGGTTCAAATACCGGCTACACCGGTTGGGATTTTTATTTATGATATCTCTCTGCGGCAACCACCCCTGATCTGAGCAGCGAGGCCCGGCTTGAAACGTCAATTACTCATCAACAGAAAAAATATAACTACTTTCCGAAGTCGAAGTTATCTACCTGTGCGGCGAGGGACCCCTGTGCACACGGCTGCCTGGGAAGAACGAATTAACACGCAAAATTCAGCTCCTAGTTTCTAGGGTCAGAGGTAAATGCTGGCGAACGAAAGAGTTACAAAGTTCTGGTTCTCGTTCTTTTGACAACTTCATCTCGTGATGTTGTTGTAGAGTTTCTGATATAAAAAAAAGTAAAGTACCCCCGTCACGACAAGTAGCGTTTAGGGAATATGGTGTTAGTGACCATACATTTTACAGACCTTCGGCACATGATTCTTGGAATAATGTGGTCGGTATTACGCCCGTGCCGCTTTACTTTCGCAGAAAAAAATTCGGTACCCATTTAAGGCTGGGTGAACCCGGAAGCCGTAGGTTGGGATCGAACCCTACCAGCTATCGCGGTTCCCGAGTTTCTGATATGCTGTTGGCTTATTCTACTCTGGGCCTGTATCATTGTCTTCTCCCGTGTACATACATTAGCACTAAAATAATGTTGCTTGCCCAGGCAAAAGCAGATTTATAAAAAGTGAGAACGATACGGTGGCATTCATTGTTGACTGCAGAAATACAAAAGAGTTATTACATTTTATGTAGAGCCAATCTTAACATATGGATGTGAATCATGGACAACATCAATTGGACAACAGACAAGAAAATCGCTGGAGGCTGCAGAAATGTGGTTTTACAGAAGAATGTTGAGAATACCATGGGCAGCTAAGAAGAGTAATGAAGATGTTCTGAGAGCGGTCAAAGCAAAAAGAGAGCTAATATCCAATATTAGGATGAAACAAACATCATTTTTTTTGCCATGTAATGAGAAGTAAACAGCTGGAATATATTGTAACAACTGGGAAAATTGAAGGATGAAGAGGTAGAGGGAAGCAACGAGAAAAGATACCAGACAGCTTAAGAGAATGGCTTGGCAGAAAGTCAACAACAGAAATGATAAATAACTGTCGAGATCGAATGCTGTGGAGAGACATGACCACCTACGTCAGCATATATTGTACTTGTTGATGATGATGATGATGACTAGTTAAGGCTCGTCTGCAGATTATTTACCTGCTTACTCTTAATTGACAGAATAATGATCGTAAGGTATTTGGTGTCGCGATTGACAGCAATCTGTGTTATCTTTGTTTTAGTTCAAAACATTCGATATCAGAGGAATCGGTATCCGGTTGATTCTTTAATCCCAATTCGGTTGTCCAGTTATATAAGATTGTGTTCTGGCCACTAAAGGAGATGGAGTAACGTTTGTTGTTACTGCTGTCAGCTATGAGTTGTTGACCAGTTTCAGCCCTGTATACTGGCTAGGGCACTTGATGAACCGAAGGTAGATCTTCTTCAACGTAGACATCTCATCATCATCATCATCATTTAGTGCCGTCTCCGCATCGAAGATCATGGAACGCCATTACGCGCTGTCTCTTATTTTGATGGTGCAGGTTGTCATAGGCTGACATGTCCATCTTTTTATGTTACTCGTCCATGTTGCTCTTGGTCTGCCTCTGCCTCTTTCACTTTTTGTTTTTCCTTCCAAGCTAACTTTTAGTAGGCTGTTGTGAATTTTAACATGCCTCAAAAATCTCATTTCTCCTGCTTGAATTGTGTTTAGTAGTTATCTTTTCGTTTTTAGTTGTTTGAAGACTTCATTGTTTGTTTCTGTGTATTTCTTTGAGCATAAAACATGTATCCCTTACCGACCTGCTGAGTCAGTTAGAATATATAAGGAAACAACAGTTAAAATGGTTTTGCCACGTGACAAGGCAGAAAGATCAAAACACAACGCAACGAGCCTTCAGCAAACGTTGTTAGAACACCAGACTCAAGGGGTCGACCACGAAAGAAGATGGATTGATGGAATATTACAAGCACTAGGAAACAGATGCGAAAAGAAGAGCAAAAGACGGCACATTATTTCTCCCCTCAACGCTAAAGGCAGATGGGGAAGGAAAGAAGAAAAAGAAGAAGATCGTTTGTTTTATTTTCTTGCCATCTAATTCTTCCCATTATTCTATAAATGGACAATAGGACAACATACAAGAAAATTACTGGAGTCTGTAGAAATGTGGTTTTACAGAAGAATGTTGAAAGTACCATGGACAGCTAAGAAGAGTAAAATACATGTTCTGAGAGAGGTCAAAGCAAAAAGTGAGCTAATACCCAATATTAGGAAGAAACAATCATCATTTTTTTGCCATGTAATGAGAAGAGAACAACTGGAATATATTGTAACAACTGGAAAAATTGAGGGACGAAGAGATAGAGGGAAGCAAAGTGAAATAATAACATACAGCTTAAGAGAATGGCTTGGCAGAAGGTCAACAACAGAAATGATAAATAGCTGCCAAGGTTGAAAGTTGTGAAGAGACATGATCACCTACGCCAGCAGGCCCGGTACTTGAGGATAATTCTATAAATCCACACTTCAAAGGTTTCAATTCTCTGTATGCCTCTTTACGTTAATATCGATGAGTTCGAAGAATGTATTCGTGAGCTCAAGGCTGGTGTATCGTATAGCTTGTCCCGGTATGGTATTATGGTAATGGACCACAAGAACCTTCTCTATTTATTATATGTTGGGCATATGCGACAACGTTAAGGGGGATTCCAATGGAAAACCCTCGTTCGGTAGGGGACATCATGTGCTACAAGAGGAAAGCAACGAGATAAAATACCAGACAGCTTAAGAGAATGGCTTGGCAGAAGGTTAACAACAGAAATGATAAATAACTGTCGAGATCGAAAATTGTGGAGAGACATGATGAACTACGCCAACAGGCCCGGTACTTGATGATGATGATATGCGACACACGCATTTTGAAATCGGATGCACTGGGACATAACTCAACATAACAATGAAATGTAACTCTCACCATGAAGAAGATAGATCAAGATGATTACCTGAGGATGATAGTTGAACCAGTACGGGTTGGTATGTAGGATTCTCTGGACAGCGGCATAGTTCCCTGCCTCTGCTAGAAGCTCTAGACCAACAGCCGACTGACGTTTCCACTTAGTTCTAGGAAATACACACGAAGCATTAAATGTGAACTAGCAAGAGTGAACTAATATGTGAACTAAGAAAATCAACATAGATAACAAATAAATAACAGATTATGGTTACAGTAATAACAAGCGAATAAGAGCTGGCAAAAGAAAAAAAAAGAAGAAAAAAGAAGAAGTAGCACACGAAAATTAGCAAATAAGAGACAGTAAAGAAGATTTGTAAAATATGAAGTAGCAAATGAAATAAACCTGCCTAGGTAGCAAAATGTCCAAAGATGAAGACATAACATAAGAAATCATGACACGCAACGCACTAGCATTAAATGAAAATATAACATCAGAAATTATGACACGCATCGCACTAGCATTAAATGAAGACATAACATAAGAAATCATGACACGCATCGCACTAGCATTAAATGAAGACATAACATCAGAAATCATGACACGCATCGCACTAGCATTAAATAAAGACATAACATAAGAAATCATGACATGCATCACACTAGTATAAAATGAAGACATAACATCAGAAATCATGACACGCATCGCACTAGCATTAAATGAAGACATAACATAAGAAATCATGACACGCATCACACTAGCATCAAATAAAGACATGACATCAGAAATCATGACACGCATCGCACTAGCATCAAATGAAGACATAACATCAGAAATCATGACACACATCACATTAGCATCAAATGAAGACATGACATCAGAAATCATGACACGCATCACACTAGCATCAAATGAAGACATGACATCAGAAATCATGACACGCATCGCACTAGCATTAAATGAAGACATAACATCAGAAATCATGACACACATCACACTAGCATCAAATGAAGACATGACATCAGAAATCATGACACGCATCACACTAGCATCAAATGGAGATATAACATCAGAAATCATGACACGCATCACACTAGCATCAAATGGAGACATAACATCAGAAATCATGACACACATCGCACTAGCATCAAATGGAGACATAACATCAGAAATCATGACACGCATCGCACTAGCATCAAATGAAGACATAACATCAGAAATCATGACACGCATCACACTAGCATCAAATGGAGACATAACATCAGAAATCATGACACGCATCGCACTAGCATCAAATGAAGACATAACATCAGAAATCATGACACGCATCGCACTAGCATTAAATGAAGACATAACATCAGAAATCATGACATGCATCACACTAGTATCAAATGAAGACATAACATAAGAAATCATGACACGCATCACACTAGCATCAAATGAAGACATAACATAAGAAATCATGACACGCATCACACTAGCATCAAATGAAGACATAACATAAGAAATCATGGCACGCATCGCACTAGCATCAAATGAAGACATAACATAAGAAATCATGACACGCATCGCACTAGCATCAAATGAAGACAACATCAGAAATCATGACACGCATCGCACTAGCATCAAATGGAGACATAACATGAGAAATCATGACACGCATCGCACTAGCATCAAATGGAGACATAACATAAGAAATCATGACACGCATCGCACTAGCATCAAATGAAGACATAACATAAGAAATCATGACACGCATCGCACTAGCATCAAATGGAGACATAACATAACAAATCATGACACGCATCGCACTAGCATCAAATGGAAACATAACATGAGAAATCATGACACGCATCGCACTAGCATCAAATAAAGACATAACATCAGAAATCATGACACGCATCACACTAGCATCAAATGAAGACATAACATGAGAAATCATGACACACATCGCACTAGCATCAAATGAAGACATAACATCAGAAATCATGACACGCATCACACTAGCATCAAATGAAGACATAACATCAGAAATCATGACACACATCGCACTAGCATCAAATGAAGACATGACATCAGAAATCATGACACACATCGCACTAGCATCAAATGAAGACATGACATCAGAAATCATGACACGCATCACACTAGCATCAAATGAAGACATGACATCAGAAATCATGACACGCATCACACTAGCATCAAATGGAGACATGACATCAGAAATCATGACACGCATCACACTAGCATCAAATGAAGACATGACATCAGAAATCATGACACGCATCACACTAGCATCAAATGAAGACATGACATCAGAAATCATGACACGCATCACACTAGCATCAAATGGAGACATGACATCAGAAATCAAGACACGCATCGCACTAGCATCAAATGAAGACATGACATCAGAAATCATGACTCGCATCGCACTAGCATCAAATGAAGACATGACATCAGAAATCATGACACACATCGCACTAGCATCAAATACCTTCAAGAAACTGACGAACATCTGGAGATCCAAAGTTCTCAGTAAACGAACAAACTTAGACTGTTCAACTCGTATGTGATACAAGTGCTAACATATGAAAGCTGGAAATCCACCAAGACTTTAGATAGGAAATTAAATGTCTTTGAGAACAAATGCCAGGCAATATAAGATTCAAACATAAGTTGGAAAGAATACATTTCACATTAACAAATATGGGACTTCCGGTCAATACAACGGATAGGCGGCAGGAACCATTCAGGCTCAGTATGAAAAGTATTCTATGTTGCAGTTTCCTCATATTCCAAGTCCGGTTTGCTGCTGGAGCTACTGAGTTTAGTGCTCTGTGGACACAGTGAGCTGTGTTTTTCATCCGGATCGTGTTTCGATGTTATGATTGCTTACAATGAATGATGATATCGTATAACGAAGGACAGTTCAGCTGCGTTCACTTTCGATGCGGCCACGTTTCATGTCTTTTGGCGTGTTCTGTAGCAGCTATGATTGGGACTGCAATTGCCTTTCTTTGTTTGGATCCTTCAATAAGGTGAGATTTAATTCTGATGATTCCACTGGCACGGACGGTTGAGCAATTATGGATTTTAATTCGTGTGTAGTGATACCGGGACCTTCGACTAACTATAACCATAACCATAACCATAGATATGGGACGAATCAGAACATGGATACGTGCCGAGCTTCATGAGATGAATGCATCGGAAATACATCGGTCATGTGCTGAAAATGAAGAAAGACTTCCCCTTCTGGCATTCATATGGAAACCATCCAGTCAAAGAAAATATGGGAGACCAAAAGCATAGCCAAGCAGAACACTAGCTAGGTAAGACACATACACAGCACTAAAAAAACAACAAAGAACTACAAGAACTAGCAGCAGATCGTCAATCTATGACTTTTGTCCTGTGTGCGTCTTCGCCCGAGAAGAAAATGATAAAAACAAACAAACTCACACACATAAACAAATAAGAAAGTGAACATGACATGACCAATAAAGAAAGTGAACATGACATGACCAAATAAGAAAGTGAACATGACATGGCCAATAAAGAAAGTGAACATGACATGACCAAATAAGAAAGTGAACATGACATGACCAAATAAGAAAGTGAACATGACATGACCAAATAAGAAAGTGAACATGACATGACCAAATAAGAAAGTGAACATGACATGACCAAATAAGAAATTGAACATGACATGACCAAATAAGAAAGTGAACATGACATGACCAAATAAGAAAGTGAACATAAAAGTAAGTAAGTAAAGTACCCCCGTCACGCCAAGTGGCATATAGGGAAATATGGTGTTAGTGACCATATATTTTACAGACCTTCAGCACATGATTTTTGGGTAATGTGGTCGGTATTACGTCGTGCTGCTTTACTTTCCCAGAAAAAAATCCGGTACCCATTTAAGGCTGGGTGAACCCGGAAGCTGTCGGTTGGGATCGAACCCTACCCCTTGTCCTTTGTAGTCCAGTTCACTAACCACTGAGCTATCGCGGCTCCCAAAGTGAACATGATATGACCAAATAAGAAAGTGAACATGACATGACCAAATAAGAAAGTGAACATGACATGACCAAATAAGAAAGTGAACATGACATGACCAAATACGAAACATTCGTAGAATATAAGATATGGTGAGTGAGAAGTACAAAGAATGGAAGCCTTTGAAATGTGGATATATAGAAGAATAGGTAGAATTGGATGGAAGGAAAAGAAAACAAACGATTAAGTTTTAAAACAACTAAAAATGAAAAGAGAACTACTAAACACAATTCAAAAAACACAAATGCGATTTTTGGGCCATGTTAAAAGACACAACAGCCTATTAAAAGTAATCCTGGAGGGGAAAATACAAGGTAAAAGAGGCAGAGGCAGACTAAGACTAACATGGACGAGTAACATCAACAGGTGGACAAACCAGCCTATGACAACCTGCACGATCAACGCAAGAGAAGGAGCACATTGGCGCTCCATGGTAGCTAACCTTCGTTGCGGAGATGGTACTAGATGATGATGATGACGATGAGTGAGAAGTAGGAAATAACAAGTAGCAAAGAAGTAGCATAAACAATAAATGTGTCAAGGAAGAAATATAAAAAAGAAAAACAGGAATTATCCAGAAGAAAAGCACAATAAGCAACACAGACACAACGGGCAAAAACAAAAGCAACGGAGAAACACGAGTTGGCAAACAATAATTACCAAAACGGTAGCAATGAAAATAGCTAAAAAAAAAGAGCTATATTTGTGAGAATAACGAAAACGTGTAAGTGATATGGTAATGGCAAATAAGAGGTAGCAACAGGGATGATAAATAGGAGGTAGTACAAATGATGAGAAATAAGAGGCAGAAAATGATGAGAAATAAGAGGCAGAAAATGATGAGAAATAAGAGGCAGAAAATGATGAGAAATAAGAGATAGAAAAAATGATGAGAAATAAGAGGCAGAAAATGATGAGAAATAAGAGGCAGAAAATGATGAGAAATAAGAGGCAGAAAATGATGAGAAATAAGAGATAGAAAAAATGATGAGAAATAAGAGGCAGAAAATGATGAGAAATAAGAGGCAGAAAATGATGAGAAATAAGAGGCAGAAAATGATGAGAAATAAGAGGCAGAAAATGATGAGAAATAAGAGGCAGAAAATGATGAGAAATAAGAGGCAGAAAATGATGAGAAATAAGAGGCAGAAAATGATGAGAAATAAGAGGCAGAAAATGATGAGAAATAAGAGGCAGAAAATGATGAGAAATAAGAGGCAAAAATGATGAGAAATAAGAGGCAGAAAATGATGAGAAATAAGAGGCAGAAAATGATGAGAAATAAGAGGCAGAAAATGATGAGAAATAAGAGGCAGAAAATGATGAGAAATAAGAGATAGAAAAAATGATGAGAAATAAGAGGCAGAAAATGATGAGAAATAAGAGGCAGAAAATGATGAGAAATAAGAGGCAGAAAATGATGAGAAATAAGAGGCAGAAAATGATGAGAAATAAGAGGCAGAAAATGATGAGAAATAAGAGGCAGAAAATGATGAGAAATAAGAGGCAGAAAATGATGAGAAATAAGAGGCAGAAAAATGATGAGAAATAAGAGGCAGAAAATGATGAGAAATAAGAGGCAGAAAATGATGAGAAATAAGAGGCAGAAAATGATGAGAAATAAGAGGCAGAAAATGATGAGAAATAAGAGGCAGAAAATGATGAGAAATAAGAGGCAGAAAATGATGAGAAATAAGAGGCAGAAAATGATGAGAAATAAGAGGCAGAAAATGATGAGAAATAAGAGGCAGAAAATGATGAGAAATAAGAGGCAGAAAATGATGAGAAATAAGAGGCAGAAAATGATGAGAAATAAGAGGCAGAAAATGATGAGAAATAAGAGGCAGAAAATGATGAGAAATAAGAGATAGAAAAAATGATGAGAAAAAAGAGGCAGAAAATGATGAGAAATAAGAGATAGAAAAAATGATGAGAAAAAAGAGGCAGAAAATGATGAGAAATAAGAGGCAGAAAATGATGAGAAATAAGAGGCAGAAAATGATGAGAAATAAGAGGCAGAAAATGATGAGAAATAAGAGATAGAAAAAATGATGAGAAATAATAGGCAGAA
The DNA here is from genome assembly GCA_032433765.1 of Megaustenia siamemsis. Lineage (NCBI taxonomy): Eukaryota > Metazoa > Mollusca > Gastropoda > Stylommatophora > Ariophantidae > Megaustenia > Megaustenia siamemsis. The sequence goes on along the minus strand of JAVIAB010000159.1, from coordinate 35,011,012 downwards.
AATGATGAGAAATAAGAGATAGAAAAAATGATGAGAAATAAGAGGCAGAAAATGATGAGAAATAAAAGGCAGAAAATGATGAGAAATAAGAGATAGAAAAAATGATGAGAAAAAAGCGGCAGAAAATGATGAGAAATAAGAGATAGAAAATGATGAGAAATAAGAGGCAGAAAATGATGAGAAATAAGAGGCAGAAAATGATGAGAAATAAGAGATAGAAAAAATGATGAGAAAAAAGAGGCAGAAAATGATGAGAAATAAGAGGCAGAAAAATGATGAGAAATAAGAGGCAGAAAATGATGAGAAATAAGAGGCAGAAAATGATGAGAAATAAGAGGCAGAAAATGATGAGAAATAAGAGGCAGAAAATGATGAGAAATAAGAGGCAGAAAATGATGAGAAATAAGAGATAGAAAAAATGATGAGAAAAAAGAGGCAGAAAATGATGAGAAATAAGAGGCAGAAAAATGATGAGAAATAAGAGGCAGAAAATGATGAGAAATAAGAGGCAGAAAATGATGAGAAATAAGAGGCAGAAAATGATGAGAAATAAGAGATAGAAAAAATGATGAGAAAAAAGAGGCAGAAAATGATGAGAAATAAGAGATAGAAAAAATGATGAGAAAAAAGAGGCAGAAAATGATGAGAAATAAGAGGCAGAAAATGATGAGAAATAAGAGGCAGAAAATGATGAGAAATAAGAGGCAGAAAATGATGAGAAATAAGAGATAGAAAAAATGATGAGAAATAATAGGCAGAAAATGATGAGAAATAAGAGATAGAAAAAATGATGAGAAATAAGAGGCAGAAAATGATGAGAAATAAGAGGCAGAAAATGATGAGAAATAAGAGGCAGAAAATGATGAGAAATAAGAGATAGAAAAAATGATGAGAAAAAAGAGGCAGAAAATGATGAGAAATAAGAGATAGAAAAAATGATGAGAAAAAAGAGGCAGAAAATGATGAGAAATAAGAGATAGAAAAAATGATGAGAAAAAAGAGGCAGAAAATGATGAGAAATAAGAGGCAGAAAATGATGAGTATTAAGAGATAGAAAAACTGATGAGAAAAAAGAGGTAGCAAAAATGATGATAAATGATAGGTAGCAAAAATGATGATAAATGATAGGTAGCAAAAATGATGATAAATGATAGGTAGCAAAAAGAATGAAAAATAAGAAGTAGCAAAAATGATGATAATTAAGAAGTAGCTAAAAGGATGATATATAAGAGATAGAAAAAAGGATCGCAAAATAAAAAAGTATTAAAAAGTATCACAAGGGACAGCAAGATGACGAATAATAGGTAGCAAGAAGAATAACAAATAAGAAGTAGCGAAAAGAATGACAAAAATGAAATAACAAAAGGAATGACAAATAACAGATTGCGAATAAAAAAGAAAAACAAAAGCTTTTTTAATAACAAATACGAAGTAGCAAAAGTAGTAGCAAAAGTAATAACAAATGCGAAGTAGCAAAAGTAATAACAAATGCGAAGTAGCAAAAGTAATAACAAATACGAAGTAGCAAAAGTAATAACAAATACGAAGTAGCAAAAGTAATAACAAATACGAAGTAGCAAAAGTAATAACAAATACGAAGTAGCAAAAGTAATAACAAATACGAAGTAGCTAAAAGAATGACAAATAAGAGGAGGTAGCAGAAAAAAATGAAACCATAAGAAAAATAGTAGGAACAAAACCCTGCCAAGAATATATAGAACAACAACAACTTAAATGGTTTGGCCACCTGGTCAGAATGAATCCTTACCAATCACCATCAAGGGTGTTCTCTCGAATGCATGGAAAAAGACCAAGAGGAAGACCCAGAAGAAGATGGATAGATGCAGTGATAGACATATAACAACAAAGGAAAGTCACTAATTCAGACAATTCGAGCAGCTCAAGAACGACAAATGATATAAACCACGACACCTTTTAGGTATCAGTGAAAAGAGAAAAGAAGAAGATGGATAGATGCAGTGATAGAGACATATAACAATATAGGAAAGTCACTAATTCAGACAGTTCGAGCAGCTCAAGAACGACAACTGATATAAACCACGACACCTTTTAGGTATCAGTGAAAAGAGAAAAGAAGAATATTTAGAAAAAATGATAAATCAGAAGAAAGAAAGAGAAGAGACTTCGCACATATTAACAGCGCCAGGAGGACAAGGCAAGTATAAAAAAAAAACAGTAAAGAGCCCAGTCACGCCAAGTGTCGTATGGGGAATATGGTGTTAGTGACCATACATTTTACAGACCTTCAGCACATAATGTTTGGGGTAATGAGGTCGGTATTACGCCCGAAGGCACGTATCGTACCACATAATCTGCTATTTGAAAGTCTTATTAATGTTTAAATAGAAGGTTGTGATTTGTCATGATTATTATGTTGACAGTTCCCTGGACAGCTAAAAAGACCAATGAGGAAGTTCTCAAAGACGCTCATCACAAAAAGAGAGCTCTTAAAAAACATCAGAAAGAAGCAATCAACATTTTTCGGGCACATCATGAGAAGAGGAAAGTTGGAATATTTGGTTACAACTGGCAGAATAAAAGGAATGAGAGATCGCGGACGACAAAGAGAGAAAATACTGGATAGTTTGTTGTCATGGCATGGAAAACAGTCAACAACAGAACTGATACGATGCACTGTAGGTAGAAGATTGTGGAGGGACATGATCACCTACGCCAACCGGTATGGCACATGATGATGATGATTAATGTTTGTTTTTTCGTTTAGAACATATGGTTGGAGGGTTGGTGTGGGGGGGGGGGGGGGATTAATAGAAAAGGAGTAAGAAAAGACAGAGTGGTGGTGAGAAATAGAGAATTAAGAATGTAGATAGATTAGATAGATAGATAGATAGATAGATAGATAGAGAGAGAGAGAGAGAGAGAGAGAGAGAGAGAGAGAGCTGGCAATTGACAAGTCTAGGCGATGAATGACACGATAAAGAGTCATAAAAGTAGTGGTAGGCAGAAAGAGAAATTGTAGACATAGAGATAGCGAGAAGAGAAAGAAAAAAATATATCATCAGACAATGAGAGAACTATAGGCACAGAGAAAGGAAGAACGGAAGGACATAAACACAGAAAAATAGAAATATATTATCAGACAATGAGAGGTAGAACATTCAGAGAGTTAATTCTCTGGAATGCAACTTTTGCGTGAGCTATGTTGCATCTTACGTCTGTACGATCTACACGAACATCTACCAAGTGAGATTAAACGTGTAGACCATATCAACGAGGCCTTCACCTGAGTGTCTGGCAGGTAACTCACCCCGGCCGCGCACACTCACGTAATTTACGTACGATCTAGACTCCACATAAACTTACCGTACATAAATTACTTAGATGTAGCCTGTGGGTGAACGTTTTGAGGATAACACCTATGGGTGTGCCCATAGTGCAGTGATAATTACCATATAGTGACATAACAAACCAGCCTCTGTCTTTGTAAAAAAGTCTTCATTTGAGTGTCTGTGATATACTTTTCGGCTTCTCCTCACTGCAATGAACACTCATGTACTCTAGTATGGAGATACCACACAAACTTACCTCCTTTTCTGGTACCAAGTCTTGACTTGAGTGTCTGTCAAACCTACCCCATGTTCTGGTACCAAGTCTTACCTTGAGTGTCTGTCATACTTACCTCCTGTTCTAGTACCAAGTCTTGACTTGAGTGTATGTCAAACTTACCTCCTGTTCTGGTACCAAGTCTTGACTTGAGTGTCTATCAACTTACCTCCTGTTCTGGTACCAAGTCTTGACTTGAGTGTCTATCAACTTACCTCCTGTTCTGGTACCAAGTCTTGACTTGAGTGTCTATCAACTTACCTCCTGTTCTAGTACCAAGTCTTGACTTGAGTGTCTATCAACTTACCTCCTGTTCTGGTACCAAGTCTTGACTTGAGTGTCTATCAACTTACCTCCTGTTCTGGTACCAAGTCTTGACTTGAGTGTCTATCAACTTACCTCCTGTTCTAGTACCAAGTCTTGACTTGAGTGTCTATCAACTTACCTCCTGTTCTGGTACCAAGTCTTGACTTGAGTGTCTATCAACTTACCCCATGTTCTGGTACCAAGTCTTGACTTGAGTGTCTATTAACTTACCACTTGTTCTGGTACCAAGTCTTGACTTGAGTGTCTATCAACTTACCACATGTTCTGGTACCAAGTCTTGACTTGAGTGTCTATCAACTTACCCCATGTTCTGGTACCAAGTCTTGACTTGAGTGTCTATCAACTTACCTCCTGTTCTGGTACCAAGTCTTGCCTTGAGTGTCTATCAACTTACCTCTTGTTCTGGTACCAAGTCTTGACTTGAGTGTCTATCAACTTACCTCCTGTTCTGGTACCAAGTCTTGACTTGAGTGTCTATCAACTTACCTCTTGTTCTGGTACCAAGTCTTGACTTGAGTGTCTATCAACTTACCTCTTGTTCTGGTACCAAGTCTTGACTTGAGTGTCTATCAACTTACCTCTTGTTCTGGTACCAAGTCTTGACTTGAGTGTCTATCAACTTACCTCCTGTTCTGGTACCAAGTCTTGACTTGAGTGTCTATCAACTTACCTCCTGTTCTGGTACCAAGTCTTGACTTGAGTGTCTATCAACTTACCTCCTGTTCTAGTACCAAGTCTTGACTTGAGTGTCTATCAACTTACCTCCTGTTCTGGTACCAAGTCTTGACTTGAGTGTCTATCAACTTACCCCATGTTCTGGTACCAAGTCTTGACTTGAGTGTCTATCAACTTACCACTTTTTCTGGTACCAAGTCTTGACTTGAGTGTCTATCAACTTACCACTTGTTCTGGTACCAAGTCTTGACTTGAGTGTCTATCAACTTACCCCATGTTCTGGTACCAAGTCTTGACTTGAGTGTCTATCAACTTACCTCCTGTTCTGGTACCAAGTCTTGACTTGAGTGTCTATCAACTTACCTCTTGTTCTGGTACCAAGTCTTGACTTGAGTGTCTATCAACTTACCTCCTGTTCTGGTACCAAGTCTTGACTTGAGTGTCTATCAACTTACCTCTTGTTCTGGTACCAAGTCTTGACTTGAGTGTCTATCAACTTACCTCTTGTTCTGGTACCAAGTCTTGACTTGAGTGTCTATCAACTTACCTCTTGTTCTGGTACCAAGTCTTGACTTGAGTGTCTATCAACTTACCTCCTGTTCTGGTACCAAGTCTTGACTTGAGTGTCTATCAACTTACCTCCTGTTCTGGTACCAAGTCTTGACTTGAGTGTCTATCAACTTACCTCCTGTTCTGGTACCAAGTCTTGACTTGAGTGTCTATCAACTTACCTCCTGTTCTGGTACCAAGTCTTGACTTTTGTGTCTATCAACTTACCACTTGTTCTGGTACCAAGTCTTTACTTGAGTGTCTATCAACTTACCCCATGTTCTGGTACCAAGTCTTGACTTGAGTGTCTATCAACTTACCTCCTGTTCTGGTACCAAGTCTTTACTTGAGTGTCTATCAACTTACCTCCTGTTCTGATACCAAGTCTTTACTTGAGTGTCTATCAACTTACCTCCTGTTCTGGTACCAAGTCTTTACTTGAGTGTCTGTTAAACTTACCTCCTGTTCTGGTACCAAGTCTTTACTTGAGTGTCTGTTAAACTTACCTCCTGTTCTGGTACCAAGTCTTTACTTGAGTGTCTGTTAAACTTACCTCCTGTTCTGGTACCAAGTCTTTACTTGAGTGTCTGTTAAACTTACCTCCTGTTCTGGTACCAAGTCTTTACTTGAGTGTCTATCAACTTACCTCCTGTTCTGGTACCAAGTCTTTACTTGAGTGTCTATCAACTTACCTCCTGCTCTGGTACCAAGTCTTTACTTGAGTGTCTATCAACTTACCTCCTGTTCTGGTACCAAGTCTTTACTAAAGTGTCTGTTAAACTTACCTCCTGTTCTGGTACCAAGTCTTGACTTGAGTGTCTGTCAAACTAACCGCCTGTTCTGGTACCAAGTCTTGACTTGAGTGTCTGTTAAACCTAGCTCCTGTTCTTGTAGCAAGTCTTGACTTGAGTGTCTGTCAAACTTACCTCCTATTCTGGTAGCAAGTCTTGACTTGAGCCAAGTCTTGACATGAGTGTCTGTTAAACCTACCTCCTGTTCTGGTACCAAGTCTTGACTTGAGTGTCTGTGAGACTCAGTTTGGCTGCCAGCTCCATGCGGTCCTGGACACTCAGGTACTTCTGCCTCTCGAATGTCTTCTCCAGGATGGAGAGCTGGTGGTCAGTGAAGGCAGTCCGAGCCTTGCGTGGCTTCTTCGCTCTACCCAGGAGGTGGCAGGAGCTGGAGCTGTGGGTCTTGCTTGGAGGTTGATCATCTGTTGCCATGAAGAACAAAGTACAGATATCAATATCACAGATCTGAACAAAGTACAGATATCAATATTACAGATCTGAACAAAGTACAGATATCAATATTACAGATCTGAACAAAGTACAGATATCAATATTACAGATCTGAACAAAGTACAGATATCAATATCACAGATCTGAACAAAGTACAGATATCAATATCACAGATCTGAACAAAGTACATATATTAATATCACAGATCTGAACAAATTACAGATATCAATATCACAGATCTGAACAAAATACATATATTAATATCACAGATCTGAACAAAGTACAGATATCAATATCACAGATCTGAACAAATTACAGATATCAATATCACAGATCTGATCAATGTACAGATATCAATATCACAGATCTGAACAAAGTACATATATCAATATCAATGATCTGAACAAAGTACATATATTAATATCACAGATCTGAACAAAGTACATATATCAATATCACAGATCTGATCAATGTACAGATATCAATATCACATATCGGAACAAAGTACAGATATCAATATCACAGATCTGAACAAAGTACAGATATAAATATCACAGATCTGATCAATGTACATATATCAATATCACAGATCTGAACAAAGTACAGATATCAATATCACAGATCTGAACAAAGTACAGATATCAATATCACAGATCTGAACAAAGTACAGATATAAATATCACAGATCTGATCAATGTACATATATCAATATCACAGATCTGAACAAAGTACAGATATCAATATCACAGATCTGAACAAAGTACAGATATCAATATCACAGATCTGAACAAAGTACAGATATCAATATCACAGATCTGAACAAAGTACAGATATCAATATCACAGATCTGAACAAAGTACAGATATCAATATCACAGATCTGAACAAAGTACATATATTAATATCACAGATCTGAACAAAGTACAGATATCAATATCACAGATCTGATCAATGTACAGATATCAATATCACATATCGGAACAAAGTACAGATATCAATATCACAGATCTGAACAAAGTACAAATATCAATATTACAGATCTGAACAAAGTACAGATATCAATATCACAGATCTGAACAAAGTACATATATTAATATCACAGATCTGAACAAATTACAGATATCAATATCACAGATCTGATCAATGTACAGATATCAATATCACAGATCTGAACAAAGTACAGATATCAATATCACAGATCTGAACAAAGTACATATATTAATATCACAGATCTGAACAAAGTACAGATATCAATATCACAGATCTGATCAATGTACAGATATCAATATCACATATCGGAACAAAGTACAGATATCATTATCACAGATCTGAACAAAGTACATACATCAATATCACTGACCTGAATGAAGTACAGATATCAACTTTGATAATACAGATATAAGAGTAATAAAGAAGAGCGACAAAAATAAAGGTCTTTGGTTAAACAGCAGCAAAGGGGCAGAAGTAATGGTCACAGCAAACAAAAAGTGTTATCTTAAACACGTTGGTGGGGCAGTGATAAACATGTCAATACATTCACATACCTAGGAAGTATGTTAACGTCACACTGTAGGTGTAGAAGAAATGATGCAGAATCATCATCATCGAGTGTCATCTTCGCAACGAAAAGAGAACAAACGATGAAGTTTTAAAACAACTAAAAATAAAAAGAGAACTGCTAAATACAATTAAAACAAGACAAATGAAAATTTTGGGGCAATGTTAAAAGACACAACAGCCTACTAAAAGTAATATTGGAAGGGAAAATACAAGGTAAAAGAGGCAGATGCAGACCAATACTAACATGGACGAGTAACGTCAAAAGATGGACAAGTCAACCTATGCCAGCCTGCACCATCAAAGCAAGAAAATGAGTAGAATGGCGATCCATGGTAGCCAACCTTCGTTACGGAGAGGGCACTCGATGATGATGATGGTTGGTATTACGCCCGTGCCGCTTTACTTTCCCAGAAAATAATCCGGTACCCATTAAAGGCTGGGTGAACCCGAAAGCCGTCGGTTGGGATCGAACCCTACCTCTTGTCCTTACTAACCACTGATCTATCGCGTCTCCCTACAGACATATGTAGAGACAACAAATTGCGGAGATATTTCCCTATACGCCACTTGGCGTGACGGGGGTACTTTACTTACTTTTTACAAATTGCGGAGACATCATCACTTACGCCAGCGGCGGGACTTGATTATGATTTTGGTTAGAATTTTTTTCTTTCATCGCACTGTTACTGCATGCGCGTTTTACTTATATTATTATTATTCTATCTATTGTCCTTTCGAGCCGAAGACGGCACATAGGGCAGAACCACAATCTCAAAAACAGAAACCTTTCGTGCCAAAGTGGCACATATTGCAGAGATCACTGCTTCTAAAATCTATGGCTCTGTTTCCATAACAATACTTTTTACAATGACAGCTTGTCAAGCCATCGATCAACCTCCTTAGTCGCCTCTTACGACATGCCTGGAAGGTCACAGTGTCACTATTCTTTACCTCCCTCATAATGAGGCCCCGGTAACACACGGGATATTATTATTATTAATGTATTAATATTTCATTTTCCACCTATTGTAATCTCGTTTTACTCTTATTATTCGTACATTTTTCTCGTATTGTAATCACGTTTTACTCTTATTATTCGTACATTTTCCACCTATTGTAATCTCGTTTTACTCTTATTATTCGTACATTTTTCTCGTATTGTAATCACGTTTTACTCTTATTATTCGTACATTTTTCTCGTATTGTAATCACGTTTTACTCTTATTATTCGTACATTTTTCTCGTATTGTAATCACGTTTTACTCTTATTATTTGTACATTTTTCTCGTATTGTAATCAAGTTCTACTCGTTTTATTCTTACATTTTTCTCGTATTGTAATCAAGTTGTACTCGTTTTATTCTTACATTTTTCTCGTATTGTAATCAAGTTGTACTCGTTTTATTCTTACATTTTTCTCGTATTGTAATCAAGTTGTACTCGTTTTATTCTTACATTTTTCTCGTATTGTAATCAAGTTCATGTTTGTGAAGCCATCAAATTATTAAAAGATGGTAAAGCCACAGGACCAGATGAAATTCCTTCGGAAGCCATCAAAGCAGATATTAACACCTCTACCAAGATGTTACAGGATCTATTGGATAAAATTTGGGAGAGGGAAGAAATACCTAAAGACTGGAGAGAAGGTTATATGATCAAACTACCAAAGAAAGGAAGTTTACAGGAGTGCACAAATTATAGGGGAATTATGCTACTATCAGTGCCAGGAAAAATATTAGGCAGAATCATTCTGGAGAGACTAAAAGAGGCTATAGAGAAACATTTGAGAGATGAACAAGCAGGTTTTAGGAAGAACAGATCATGTGCTGATCAAATAACTACCCTACGTATAATAGTTGAACAAAGTTTAGAACTAAAATCCCCACTATATATTGGATTCATAGATTACGAAAAGGCATTTGATAGTTTAGACAGAAGAATGCTTTGGAAGTTGCTGAGTCATTACGGAATCCCCATAAAGTTTATTAACCTGATAAAAACAATGTATGAAGGAACAAAATGTAGTGTGGTGCATGAAGGACAGCTTACAGAAGCATTTGAAATAAGAACAGGAGTAAGGCAAGGATGCCTCCTGTCTCCATTTCTCTTTCTACTGGCCATAGATTGGATTATGAAAATAACTCAAAACAACAGAAATGGGATCCAGTGGTCACTGACCAAACAACTTGATGATTTAGACTTTGCTGATGACATAGCTCTCCTATCACACAGCCATCAACAGATGCAGGATAAAATGAGTATATTAGATGAGAGATCACAACAGCTAGGACTAAAGATTAATAGAGATAAGACCAATATTATGAGAATTAATGCAGTTGGCAATAACCATATAAAACTAGGAGAAATACCTCTACTAGACGTACAATCTTATATATATCTGGGCAGTAATATAGATAAAGAGGGAGGAACAGAAAATGATACCAAAATAAGGATATCAAAAGCAAGAGGAGCTTTCATTGCACTGGGAAACATATGGAAATCCAAAGAAATTAGGCTAAATACAAAAATAAAAATTTTCAACTCAAATGTTAAGTCGGTCCTATTATATGGCTGTGAAACATGGAGAATGACAAAATTGACAATCACGAAAGTACAGACTTTCATTAATGGATGCTTGCGCAGAATTGGAAATGGCAGGACAAAGTCACTAACGTGGAATTATGGAAATGTACCGGTCAAATACCAGTGGATAAAGAGATACAGCGAAGACGATGGCGATGGATAGGACACACACTACGGAAGCCAACTGAGAGTATTACACAACAGGCCCTTTTTTGGAATCCCCAGGGGAAAAGACAAAGAGGAAGACCAAGGAATTCTTGGAGAAGACAGATAGAAGCAGAGATGAAGATGATGGGGAAGACATGGAATGATCTTAAAAGAATGGCAAAAAACAGAACGACTAGGAAAGTGTTTGTTGAAGACCTATGCTCCACCAGGAGCTAAAAGGTAAAAGAAGAAGAAGTAATCAAGTTGTACTCGTTTTATTCTTACATTTTTCTCGTTTTGGAATCAAGTTGTACTCGTTTTATTCTTACATTTTTTCTCGTTTTGGAATCAAGTTATACTCGTCAATTCTAATATCGCTTTCGTATTGTAATCACATTAAACTCGTATTATTCTCGTTTTATTTTCGTAATGTATTTAAGTTGTGCTCCTATTGTTCTCGTGCTCTACTCATATAATACTCGTATTTATTCTACTGTTGTACTGTGCGATTGTAAAACGTGTATTAAAGTTCATAATTACAGTACTATATTACTGTATTATGAATGCGGGTCATGGACAACAGACAAGAGAGTCGCTGGAGTCTGTGGAGATGTGGTTTTACAGAGGAATGTTGAGAATACCATGGACAGCTAAGAGGAGTAATGAAGATGTTCTGAGAGATGTCAAAGCAAAAAGAGAGCTAATTTCCAATATTAGCAAGAAACAATCATTATTTTTTGGCCATGTAATGAGAAGAGAACAACTGGAATATATTGTAACAACTGGAAAAATTGAGGGACGAAGAGATAGAGGGAAGCAAAGAGAAAAAAATAACAGACAGCTTAAGAGAATAGCTTGGCAGAAGGTCAACAACAGAAATGATAAATAACTGCCGAGATTGAAAGTTGTGGAGAGACATGATCACATACGCCAGTAGGCCCGGTACTTGATGATGATGATGTGTACTGCTCTTGTCCTACTTGAGTACAACAAGAAATCGAGTGTTCGATGGTTAGGCAGACTCTCAGTTGAGAGGCAATGCTGACTTCATCCCCATAAACGGTCCTAAATATTTCTAATGAAGCATTTCTCACATACACACATATTGATGAGCATACAATCTTAAATACTAACATGCATAAAAACATATATGCAAACATACAAATATGTGCACACACCATACGTTTATAATTACATAAATGCAAAAAGACAGGGAGGCAGGCAGCAGGTCGATAGACAGACATACAGATGGATGTATGGAGAGATACTTGTGGCAGACTTGTGTATTGTCACACTCGACAGGAAAAGTAGGGAACAGAACCCGGTCGTGGTTAATGCTGAGGTCAACGGTTTCATCTGCGATAACACCGATGAGAAAGATGCAGTCATCTATACAGATGGATCTGTAAGACGACACGAAAGAAGTGCATGGGCATTTACAGCACGCTCGGCAGGCAGAATAGTCAAAGAAGACAGTGGTGCATACGTCATGACCACGAGTAGCATGACAATGGAGGTGATGACAGTGACCAAGGCATTCAAATGGTTAGAGTCACAAGACTACACCCACGCATGTATACTGAGAGATTCGATAAGCATGATAAAAAAAGTGGAGGCGGGCTCTGTACGCATGCAATGGGTAGAGTCGTTGCAGAAATCCAAAATATGTAAGGTCACCTTTGTCTATGTCCCTGGACATGCGGGAGTACGGGGAAATGAAAGAGCGGACAGGTTGGCTAGCTGTGTTGTCGTTGAGGACGGGCAACCAATGGATCGGCGGATATTATCAAAGCTCTCCGAGATGTGGGAAGAGCACAGGACTTCGCCAAACACAGATCCATGTCACTTCTTAGGATGATGGAAATGGGAGTTAAGATGGGCACAACCAGAAATGAGAAACTTAGTGGCCGTGTAAGAAGACTTATCAACCAACATAGAACTGGAGTCGTCAGTCGCTGGACACTGAGGGAATTGCTGAGGAGGGGATCTGAGCACCTATGGACATGTTCGGAGTGCAATGATGATGACCCGCAAATAACTCAATAACTCAATAACTCAATAACTTGTGGCAGACGTAAACTAATAGTCATTTAGATCCAGTAATGTCATGTGATGGATCCAGTAATGTCATGTGATAGATCCAGTAAATGTTTTGTGATAGATCCAGTTATGTATTGTGATAGATTCAGTAATATAATGTTATAGATTCAGTAAGATGCTGTGATAGACCCAGTAATGTCATGTGATAGATCCAGTAATGTTATGTGATAGATCTAGTAAGATGATGTGATAGATCCAGTAATGTCATGTGACAGGTCCTGTAAGGTGATGTGATTGATCCAGTAATGTCATGTGATAGATCTAGTAATGTGATTTGATAGATCCAGTAAGATGATGTGTTAGATCCAATAATGTCATATGATAGATCCACTAAGGTGATGTGATTGATTCAGTAATGTCACGTCATAGATCTAGCAGTGTGATTTGTTAGATCCAGTGAGATGATGTGATAGATCAAGTAATGTCATGTAATAGGTCCAGTAAGGTGATATGATAGATCTAGTAAGATGATGTTATAGATTCAGTAAGGGGGTGTTATAGATCCAGTAAGATGATGTTATAGATTCAGTAAGGGGGTGTTATAGATCCAGTAAGATGATATGATTGGTCCAGTAATGGTGGCGTGATGGCTCGCAACGGATTTCTTGATTTCCTGGTGTTTTTTTCTGAAGAAATTGGACTTTGATCTTTCTAGAGGACCTAACAAACTATGTTTTCTATATCAGTAGACTTCCACCACTGCAATACTAGATCTTCTGTATCAGCGGACCCCTCAACCGCAATACTAGGTCTTCTATATCAGCGGACCCCCACAACCGTAATACTAGGTCATCTATATCAGCGGACAATCACAATCACAATACTAGGTCTTCTATATCAGCGGACAATCACAATCACAATACTAGGTCATCTATATCAGCAGACAATCACAATCACAATACTAGGTCTTCTATATCAGCGGACAATCACAACCACAATACTAGGTCTTTTGTATCAGCGGACAATCACAACCACAATACTAGGTCTTCTACATCAGCGGACAATCACAACTACAATACTAGGTCTTCTATATCAGCGGACAATCACAACTACAATACTAGGTCTTCTATATCAGCGGACAATCACAACCACAATACTAGGTCTTCTATATCAATTGACAATCACAACCACAATACTAGGTCTTCTATATCAGCGGACAATCACAATCACAATACTAGGTCTTCTATATCAGCGGACAATCACAACCACAATACTAGGTCTTTTGTATCAGCGGACAATCACAACCACAATACTAGGTCTTCTGTATTAGCGGACTCCCACAACCGTAATACTAGGTCTGCTATATCAGCGGACAATCACAATCACAATACTAGGTCTTCTATATCAGCGGACAATCACAACCACAATACTAGGTCTTTTGTATCAGCGGACAATCACAATCACAATACTAGGTCTTCTATATCAGCGGACAATCACAACCACAATACTAGGTCTTTTGTATTAGCGGACAATCACAACCACAATACTAGGTCTTCTGTATCAGCGGACTCCCACAACCGTAATACTAGGTCTTCTATATCTGCGGACCCCCACAACCGTAATACTTGGTCTTCTATATCAGCAGACCCCCACAACCACAATACTAAGTCTTCTATATATCAGCGGACAACCACAACCGTAAAACTATGTCTTCTACATCAGCGGACTCCCACAACCGTAATACAGTAAAGTCTCGATTATGCGGTACTCAATAATCCGGAATTCTCAATTTAACGGACTTTTTTTTTTTTAATTATTATAGGGAGAAAGCTTGAATCATGTTTTGTTCAGTTAAATTAAATGCCTTTATCCGGAAATCGAAAACGCTACAACACGGTTTGTGCGCTGCGCTTACTTCTACAGGCTCTATCATTACACAATATTGCGTTTACAATAGTGTATTTACAGTAATATACTTCAAATAGGAGCGAACATATTTTATTCAATCCAGACATTGTGTCTCCAAATATTCCAAGTAAAAGCGACAGACAGTCTATATCTTCACTTTTTCCCCCGACTAAATGTTTTTGTCGGGAAATCTTAGTCGTGCCAAAAACACTTATCTACATGATTTTACAAATTTGCTTAATTTTCTCATAGCCTGCTTTAGATCTAAAGTTGGTCATGAATTTGTCAAAAATATGACGTTTGACAGTCTGACCGAACATTAGAAGCAGACGTATTGTTTGTGAAAATTCAAGAGCCCATAACTTTGATGATTATAAATCAAAGGTTGAGCAGCCGGCGTGCAGTGACATAGAGATAGTGAGAAGAAAGGGGGAGGGGTTCAAAAATTACCGACTGGAAATTCAAAAAGAGTAAGATACAGAGTTTGACGTTAGTTTGTCTCAGACATTTGTGCAAGCTGAAATTCGTTCCATCAGTATAAATTATACATGTTTGGGGGGCCTCGGTAGCCTAGTTGGGAAAACCACCCGACTGGACTACCGACGTTCGGACAACCCGTGTTCAATTCCCGCTGGGAGCAGTGTGAATTGTACTCGTGGTTGGAAAAAAAAATAAATAAATAAAATACCCCCACGGTCGACCCAGCCGTTGGCAGAAATGGGTACCAGGGTATTATCCTGGGAAGGTGAGGAATGTCGCTTCGCATCTGAGTTTAGATGCTTGAGGCGACACTATACAGAAATATCCGAACATTTCTGGATAGGCGGCCGAGCACATATGGGTGTAAACTCGCATGCTAAGACGCCGGTTCAAGTCTCGTACTTTACCTTTACCTTTAAATTATACATGATATGCTATAAACGCATGTGTGCATACTTTTTAACGGAATACATTTTTGTGTTAAATAATGGCCTCTGCGAGTGCAAACCACACCTCAATTTCCCGCAAAGGTAAACGCAAGCGAACTGTATTGACACTGAACCAGAAGATTGAAATCGCTAGTAGACTTGAAAAAGGCGTTAATCGCAACGTTTTGATGACTGAATTTGGCATAGCCTCTTCAACATTATATGACATACGAAATCAAAAAGATGAGTTGTTTAAGTTTGCGTCGGAGTCTGAAAGCAGCAACAATATACACCAGAGACGAAGTATGAAACGGCCAAAATTTGAAAAACTCGACGACGTCCTTTATGTGTGGTTTTTAGAAAGAAGATCCTTTATGTGTGGTTTTTAGAAAGAAGAAGAAAAGGAATGCCAATATCAGGACCCATGTTGATAGAGAAAGCTAGTGAATGTCACACGAATTTAAATATTTCTGAGCATTGCAATTTTTCAATCATGTTTTTTCATAAATTTTGAGTTTGGTTTTCTTACTCTCGATTATCCAGAAAAATTCAATTATCCAGAATGGGTTCTTCCCCGAGCATTCCGGATAATCGAGACTTTACTGTACTAGGTTTTCTATATCAGCGGACCCCCACAACCGTAATACTAGGTCTTCTATATCTGCGGACTCCCACAACCATAATACTAGTTTTTGTATATCAGCGGGCTCCTACAACCGTAATACTAGGTTTTGTATATCAGCGGGCTCCTACAACCGTAATACTAGGTTTTGTATATCAGCGGGCTCCTACAACCATAATACTAGTTTTTGTATATCAGCGGGCTCCTACAACCGTAATACTAGGTTTTGTATATCAGCGGGCTCCCACAGCCGTAATACTAGGTTTTGTATATCAGCGGGCTCCCACAGCCGTAATACTAGGTTTTGTATATCAGCGGACTCCCACAACCGTAATACTAGGTCTTCTACATCAGCAGACCCCCACAACCATAATACTAGGTCTTCTATATCTGTGAACTCCCACAACCGTAATGCTAGGTCTTCTATATCAGCGGACAATCACAACCACAATACTAGGTCTTCTGTATCAGCGGACCCCCACAACCGTAATACTAGGTCTTCTTTATCAACGGACTCCCACCACTGCGGGGATTACGTTCGTGATTATCTCATCTGTCAGCCTTCTTTGACGTTGACTATTACCAGGCAAACTAACTGGGAGGTGATGTGAGGTCTTGGCCACCTGTAAGTCCTAGACCCTGCTGTGGCTACTTGTACACCCCTGGATGGAAGATTGGATGGATGTATTGATCTATGGTTTGATGGATGGGTGGGAGGGTAGTAGACAGATACACACAAACAAATTGACTGAAAGAATAAACAAATTACAGGACGACTTACATTGACATTGTTCTTACCCTCTTCTGTGTCACTACTGAAAGTACTGTCCTCATCCGTACGGCAAGTAAAACCAATCCGGTGAACTGCAGCAACTTCTTCCCCATCACCAGCCTTAGTGATGACGTTATCTTCCTTGTTGTCATCTTGTTTAGTCTCGTTTTTTTTATCACAAATATTTTCCGCTACACAAAACTCGCGTCCAACCCTGGAAACTAGAGTTGGATATCTCGAGCTAAAGGCCGAGTGTGAGGACAAATCCGAGAGCTTTATTTCCCGACTTGTCTCTGAAGACCTCAACCCCAAAATGTCTGTTATCAAGAATGTTGGGCGACTGTTTGTCGCTTTTGTGGTTGGGAAATACGATTTATCATTATTGTCGTTATCCTTAGTTCTGGTGATTGGTGGCCAGTTATTAGATTGAAAGTTAGGAGTCACGTGTTCAATGAGCCTTAAATTCGGTTGCCATAGTGCAGACTTTGACGCAGTGGATGTTGAAGTCGGTGATATTGCCGATGAAAATGAGGGTACTGGTAGAATTGAAGGAATATGAAGGAAGTTGGGTAGATTAATCGGCATGTTTCTCAGGCTGTCTGTTGAGTCTTGTTTATAACTGTCGTACCTTTTATTAAAGGCTACTGGTTGACTGTCGAGTGGATGATGTACTTGCTGATGAATGTACGTATATCTTGTGCTGTCTGGGAGAAATGATCTTGCTGAATTTCTTCCTTCCAAACTTAATTCTAACATTTTGCTACTCTCAGCTTTTGAATTACGAAGTATCCAGGTATGAAGAGTGTCGTCTGAGTTATCTCTGTTCATGTTATTGTTGTCATACAATGTACAACTTTCTTCATTGTGATTGTCTGATAATTCATCGATTGAACTTTTAATCTGTTTATTTTCATTCTTTTGTTGACCTAGGTAGTCATGGGAACGATAGATCCCAGCCTCGTTTTCGTTAACTTTTTCGTATGAATCATCTTCTGATGTAACGACGTCAAGAGATTCTTCATCGGACAGGTGGCGACTATCTAAAGCCATGTAATTCTCTCTGTTCGTTGTGTCTTCTGCTATTGCAGCTGCAGTGGCCATATTTTTCTTGCTAGATTTTCTATAATTGTTTTCATTACATTTTAAATAACATTTTGTTCATATATTACATTTGAAATAACATTTTGTTCATATATTACATTTTAAATAACATTTTATTAATATATTTCATTTTTTAAAAAAGTTCTGCTTTTGTGAACTATTTCTGATCTACTTTTATAGTATCACTTTGCATTTGGGTATAACTTGTAGCTTTGAGTCTTTTCTATTGTTTGTGGCCACTACACTTAGATTTGTAACAACTATTCTCTAGCCTTAGCTGAGAAGGCGTCTATTATGAAATCACTTGTGCTCTTCAGTCACGTTAGTTCTGATGTTCAGACCGATGTGATGCTACTTCCTTCTGCTGCGATTTCTGATCTGACGTTGACTTAATTTTTGATGTCACTACATTTACTAGCTTGCCTTCCCTACCGTATGGTCATTACTCTTTTAGGTCACTCAGTTTTGTTGTCGGGCCACTTCATGTTCTGTTCTGTTGACACTCAATTTTCACGTGACGTCATTGATTTCTGCTGTGATGTCACTGTAATCTGTTTCGATACCACTCAATTTTCACGTGACGTCATTGATTTCTGCTGTGATGTCACTGTAATCTGTTTCGATACCACTCAATTTTCACGTGACGACATTGATTTATGCTGCGATGTCACTGTATTTTGTTAATAAACTTGCCTGTGTACACACTCCAGTCCCGCCGGCATAACAACAAGTAACATGTATGCTCCTGATATCTAAGAGAAATTAGTAGAAGAAACAAGTTTGAGAATCACACACGTAAAGTTATTTTTATAAACAGATCGATAACGTCAACGTTTATATCAACAATAACAAACTATAAAACTGATCAATGGGAGAAATCATCATCATCATCGTGTGCCTTCTCCGCAACGAAGGTTGGCTACCATAGATCGCCATTCTACTCTGTTTCTTGCTTTGATGGTGCAGGCTGTCATAGATTGACTTGACCATCTTTTGATGTTGCTCGTCCATGTTAGTCTTGGTCTGCCTCTGCCTCTTTTACCTTGTATTTTTCCTTCCAATATTACTTTTAGTAGGCTGTTGTGTCTTTTACCATGCCCCAACAATTTCATTTGTCTTGTCTTAATTGTATTTAGTAGTTCTCTTTTTATTTTCAGTTGTTTTAAAACTTCATCGTTTGTTATCTTTTGTTTCCATCCAATTCTACCTATTCTTCTATAAATCCACATTGGGGAGAAATACAGTCAGCAATTAACTCTTCATCGCTGAATGCCGTTCTCATCGGTTGAATATCTTAGAGTCAACAATTAGAGCAAATGCAAAACATGGAGTCGGGTAATGCACGATGACTAGCGAGGCGTTTGGGGAACTGACACGGTAATCAACAATCAATATAATTTGATTTTCTCTTCTGTTTTATCAATAATGCTGTTACTGAATGTATACTCTTTCTACATAAAGATATTCATAAACTATGATCGGGATTGAGCCGCTATAGCTCAGTGGTTAGTGAACTGGACTACAAAGGACAAGAGTGGGTTCGATCCCTACCGATGGCTTCCGGGTTCACCCAGCCTTTAATGGGTACCGGATATTTTTTTATAGGAAAGTAAAGCGGCACGGGCGTAATATCGACCACATTACCCCAAAAATCATGTACCGAAGGTCTGTAAAATGTATGGTCACTAACACCATATTCCCTATACGCCACTTGGCGTGACGGAGGCTCTTTAATTTTTACTTAAAGAGAAAAGATACCAGACAGCTTAAGAGAATGGCTTGGCAGAAGGTCAACAACATAAATAAATAAATAACTGTCGAGATCGAAAGTTGTGGAGAGACATGATCACCTACGCCAGCAGGCCCGGTATTTGATGCTAATGATGTTGAATTATATTTAAAAAATAGGTTAATTGTGGTTTTAGTGTAATAGATATGTAGTTGTTACATACGCGTTTAGCTATTATGTTCGTAAATGAATTATTTTATACTATTATATATATTATTTTATACTATTATATATATTATTTTATACTATTATATATATATTATTTCATATTATTATATATATTATTTTATACTATTATATATATTATTTTATACTATTACGGATGGGGTGTCCGGTTAGCGCAATCAATAGGCGGTTGGCTTACCACGGCAACAGCCGGGGTTCGTAATCCTGGCGAGGACACCTGGGTTTTACTAATTCCCTAAAAATTAGTAGGAGCCGCGATAGCTCAGTGGTTAGTGAACTGGACTACTACGGACAAGGGGTAGGGTTCGATCCCAACCGACGGCTCCGGGTTCACCCAGCCTTAAATGGGTACCGGATTTCTGGGAAAGTAAAAGCAGCACGGGCGTAATACCGACCACATTACCCCAAAAATCATGTGCTGAAGGTCTGTAAAATATAGGGTCACTAACACCATATTTCCCTATACGCCACTTGGCGTGACGGGGGGTACTTTACTATTACGGATATTATTTTATACTATTATATATATTATTTTATACTATTATATATATTATTTTATACTATTATATATATCATTTTATACTATTATATATATTATTTTATACTATTATATACATTATTTTATACTATTATATAATATTATTTTATACTATTATATATATTATTTTATACTATTGTATATATTATTTTATACTATTATATATATTATTTTATACTATTATATATATTATTTTATACTATATATATATTATTTTATACTATTATATATATTATTTTATACTATTATATATATTATTTTATACTATTATATATATTATTTTATACTATTGTATATATTATTTTATACTATTATATATATTATTTTATACTATTATATATATTATTTTATACTATTGTATATATTATTTTATTTATAAAAGTATTTTGGCTAATTTGTCATTATAAAATTAGTCAGATAATTAATTCAACGTTTCTGCGAGTAAAGTAAAATGGAATAATTGGTTAATTAAAGACGCAAATTGTGCCTCAGGTAGATTTCTAGATTATTATTTTCCTGCAAAATCATAGTTCTATATGACCTTTTTATAGTAAAATCATAGTTCTATATGACCTTTTTATAGTAAAATCATAGTTCTATATGACCTTTTTATAGTAAAATTATAGTTCTATATGACCTTTTTATAGTAAAATCATAGTTCTATATGACCTTTTTATAGTAAAATCATAGTTCTATATGACCTTTTTATAGTAAAATCATAGTTCTATATGACCTTTTTATAGTAAAATCATAGATCTATATGACCTTTTTATAGTAAAATCATAGTTCTATATGACCTTTTTATAGTAAAATCATAGTTCTATATGACCTTTTTATAGTAAAATCATAGTTCTATATGACCTTTTTACAGTAAAATCATAGTTCTATATGACCTTTTTATAGTAAAATCATAGTTCTATATGACATTTTTATAGTAAAATCATAGTTCTATATGACCTATTTACAGTAAAATCATAGTTCTATATGACCTTTTTATAGTAAAATCATAGTTCTATATGACCTTTTTATAGTAAAATCATAGTTCTATATTACCTTTTTACAGTAAAATCATAGTTCTATATGACCTTTTTATAGTAAAATCATATTTCTATATGACCTTTTTATAGTAAAATCATAGTTCTATATGACCTTTTTATAGTAAAATAATAGTTCTATATGACCTTTTTATAGTAAAATCGTAATTCTATTAAATCGGTAAAATCGGAATGGCGCTTCATGGTAGCCAATCTTCGATGCAGAGACGGCACTCAATGATGATGATGAATAGTAAAATCAGAGTTCAATGTAACATTTGTTATAGTAAAATCATAATTCTATATAACTATTTAAAATAGTACAAAACATAGTTCTAATGAATATTTTTCATAGTAAAATCATAAACCGATGTAGCATATTTGATAGAGAAATAAAGCTTGTTCCAGCTTGGCTGGGTGTTCTTTCTCTGCCATATCGTTGTAGCTGATATGTGATTTCTGTTCTGTGAATGAAGTATCCTGATGAGGATGATGGAGATCTGAATGCTTGAAGAAATGTAACCAGAAACATGAAATAAAACACACCATCATAGAGTTGCTTGGTGCTAAATAGTTTCTTGAACATCATCATAGAGTTGCTTGGTGCTATATAGTTTCTTGAACATCATCATAGAGTTGCTTGGTGCTAAATAGTTTCTTGAACATCATCATAGAGTTGCTTGGTGCTAAATAGTTTCTTGAACATCATCATAGAGTTGCTTGGTGCTATATAGTTTCTTGAACACCATCATAGAGTTGCTTGGTGCTATATAGTTTTTTGTACATCATCATAGAGTTGCTTGGTGCAATATAGTTTCTTGTACATCATCATAGAGTTGCTTGGTGCAATATAGTTTCTTGTACATCATCATAGAGTTGCTTGGTGCAATATAGTTTCTTGTACACCATCATAGAGTTGCTTGGTGCAATATAGTTTCTTGTACACCATCATAGAGTTGCTTGGTGCAATATAGTTTCTTGTACATCATCATAGAGTTGCTTGGTGCAATATAGTTTCTTGTACATCATCATAGAGTTGCTTGGTGCAATATAGTTTCTTGTACATCATCATAGAGTTGCTTTGTGCAATATAGTTTCTTGTACATCATCATAGAGTTGCTTGGTGCAATATAGTTTCTTGTACATCATCACAGAGTTGCTTGGTGCAATATAGTTTCTTGTACATCATCACAGAGTTGCTTGGTGCAATATAGTTTCGTGTACATCATCATAGAGTTGCTTGGTGCAATATAGTTTCTTGTACATCATCGCAGAGTTGCTTGGTGCAATATAGTTTCTTGTACATCATCACAGAGTTGCTTGGTGCAATATAGTTTCTTGTACATCATCATAGAGTTGCTTGGTGCAATATAGTTTCTTGTACATCATCACAGAGTTGCTTGGTGCAATATAGTTTCTTGTACATCATCACAGAGTTGCTTGGTGCAATATAGATTCTTGTACACCATCATAGAGTTGCTTGGGGCAATATAGTTTCTTGTACATCATCACAGAGTTGCTTGGTGCAATATAGTTTCTTGTACATCATCATAAAGTTGCTTGGTGCAATATAGTTTCTTATACATCATCATAGAGTTGCTTGGTACAATATAGTTTCTTGTATACCATCATAGAGTTGCTTGGTGCAATATAGTTTCTTGTACATCATCATAGAGTTGCTTGGTGCAATATAGTTTCTTGTACATCATCATAGAGTTGCTTGGTGCAATATAGTTTCTTGTACATCATCATAGAGTTGCTTGGTGCAATATAGTTTCTTGTACATCATCATAGAGTTGCTTGGTGCAATATAGTTTCTTGAACAAGTGCATGAAAAGTCATTCTTCTTGCGTTTTCGTTGCCTGATTACTTGAGGTGAGGAGTTGTGGTCCTTGCGTCATCACTGCACTTTCGTAAGATCTTATTTTGTAATAAGTGTTATATTTTGTAATAAGTGTTATATTTTGTAACTTTTTTACAGTTAATGTGATGACAATAAGACATGTAATAATGTATGTGGGTGTGTATGTAAAAAAAAATAATTAAAGAGCCCCGTCACGCCAAGTGGCGTATAGGGAATATGGTGTTAGTGACCATAATTTTGACAGACGTGATTTTTAGGGTAATGTGGTCGGTATTACGCCCGTGCCGCTTTACATTCCCAGAAAAAAAAATCCGGTACCCATTTAAGGCTGGGTGAAACCGGAAGCCGTTGATTGAGATCGAACCCTACCTCTGGACCATTGCTTGGTGGTCATGAAAAGTGAGCCCCAGCCTCTCTCTGATCCAGCCATGTGATCACATTTTGTGTCATGCTCTCTGATGACGTAGAAGACACCATACAGGCTTGATGCAGGAGCTACTGAGTTAAGTGCTCTATGCACACCGTGAGCTGTGCATTTCATCCGTTTTGATCATGTTACGATATTCCGATTGCTTACGATGAATGATGATGTGGTATGACGGGGAACAGATGGTTGTATTTACTTTCTGTGTGGCTTCGCCTTATGTCTTTTGGTGTGTGCAGAGACTGCTATGATGGGGTACTGCAGCTATCTTTCTTTGTTTGGGAGATGAGATAGTAATTCGGATGATTCCACTGGCACGGGCGGTTGAGCAATTATAGATTTTAATTCGTTTGCAGTGATACCGGGGCCTTCTATAACCATAACCATATTTTATAATGAAATCATAGTTCTGTATAATATTTTTTTATAGTGAAGTCATATTTCTACAGGTATATAAAATGTTAATAGTAAAATCTTAGTTCACAATTAAGTAAAGTAAATTACCACAGTCACGCCAAATGGCGTATAGGGAATATGGTATTAGTGACCATACATTTTACAGACCTTAGACACATGATTTTTGGGTTAATGTGGTCGGTATTAAGCCCGTGCCGCTTTACTTTCCCAGAAAAAAATCCGGTACCCATTAAAGGCTGGGTGAACCAGAAGCCGTCGTGGGATCGAACCCTACCTCTTGTCCTTTGTAGTCCAGTTCACTAGCCACTGAGCCATCGCGGCTCCCATAGTTCACAATAACACTTACATTCTACAATCATAATTCCATATAACATTTTAGAGCAAAATCATAGTTCTATATATATATATAACATGTTAATATGTTCGGACAAATATGTTCGTAGTGCAACGATGATGGCCCTCAAATAACTCAATAACATTGATATAGTAACATCATAATTCTATATAACATGTTAATAGTAAAATCATAGTTGAAAATAACATTTTTCTTATTTGCAAAAAAATAGTTCGATATAACGTTTTTAAATTGTCAAATCACAGTTCTATACAAAGTTGAATATAGCATTCTTTATAGTAAAAATCATAGTTGAATATAGCATTCTTTATAGTAAAAATCATAGTTGAATATATCATTCTTTATAGTAAAAATCATAGTTGAAAATACCATTCTTTATAGTAAAAATCATAGTTGAATGTAACATTCTTTATAGTAAAAATCATAGTTGAATATAGCATTCTTTATAGTAAAAATCATAGTTGAATATACCATTTTTTATAGTAAAAATCAAAGTTGAATATAGCATTCTTTATAGTAAAAATTATACTTGAATATAGCATTCTTTATAGTAAAAATCATACTTGAATATATCATTCTTTATAGTAAAAATCATACTTGAATATAGCATTCTTTATAGTAAAAATCATACTTGAATATATCATTCTTTATAGTAAAAATCATAGTTGTATATAGCATTCTTTATAGTAAAAATCATAGTTTATATAGCATTCTTTATAGTAAAAATCATAGTTGTATATAGCATTCTTTATAGTAAAAATCATACTTGAATATAGCATTCTTTATAGTAAAAATCATAGTTGTATATAGCATTCTTTATAGTAAAAATCATAGTTGTATATAGCATTCTTTATAGTAAAAATCATAGTTGTATATAGCATTCTTTATAGTAAAAATCATAGTTGTATATAGCATTCTTTATAGTAAAAATCATAGTTGTATATAGCATTCTTTATAGTAAAAATCATAGTTGTATATAGCATTCTTTATAGTAAAAATCATAGTTGTACATAGCATTCTTTATAGTAAAAATCATAGTTGTATATAGCATTCTTTATAGTAAAAATCATAGTTGTATATAGCATTCTTTATAGTAAAAATCATAGTTGTATATAGCATTCTTTATAGTAAAAATCATACTTGAATATAGCATTCTTTATAGTAAAAATCATAGTTGTATATAGCATTCTTTATAGTAAAAATCATAGTTGTATATAGCATTCTTTATAGTAAAAATCATAGTTGTATATAGCATTCTTTATAGTAAAAATCATAGTTGTATATAGCATTCTTTATAGTAAAAATCATAGTTGTATATAGCATTCTTTATAGTAAAAATCATAGTTGTATATAGCATTCTTTATAGTAAAAATCATAGTTGTATATAGCATTCTTTATAGTAAAAATCATAGTTGTATATAGCATTCTTTATAGTAAAAATCATAGTTGTATATAGCATTCTTTATAGTAAAAATCATAGTTGTATATAGCATTCTTTATAGTAAAAATCATACTTGAATATAGCATTCTTTATATTAAAAATCATACTTGAATATAGCATTCTTTATATTAAAAATCATACTTGAATATATCATTCTTTATATTAAAAATCATAGTTGACTGTAACATTCTTTATATGAAAGTCATAGTTTGACTATAACATTCGTTACAGTAAAATTATAGTTGACCTCTTCTTCTTTTATCTTTCTCACTGGTACCGAAAAAAGTGTCGTGGTTATATCATTTGTCGAGCTGCTCGAACTGTCTGAATTAGTGATTTTCCTTTGTTGTTACATGTCTCTATCACTGCATCTATCCATCTTCTTCTTTTCTCTTCTCACTGATACCTAAAAGGTGTCGTGGTTTATATCATTTGTCGAGCTGCTCGAACTGTCTGAATTAGTGATTTTCCTTTGTTGTTACATGTCTCTATCACTGCATCTATCCATCTTCTTCTTGGTCTTCCTCTTGGTCTTTTTCCATGCATTCTCGAGAAGAACGCCCTTGATTGTGATTGATAAGGATTCATTCTGACCAGGTGGCCCAACCATTTAAGTTGTTGTTCTATATATTCTTGGCAGGGTTTTGTTCCTACCATTTTTCTTATGGTTTCATTTGGTATTCTATCTCTTCTTGTGTTTACTTTTCTCAAGTATCGCATCTCACATGTATTGATCTTTCTTAAATGTGATTTAGAAAGGTCCATGTTTGACTTTCATAGCACAAAATTGGTATGAAAATGATATCTATCATTTGATTCTCTCTCTCTCTCTCTCTCTCTCTCTCTCTCTCTCTCTCTGTCTCACTGCGATCAGGACTCAATCAGAGTAGGACTCCAGACTCTCACACGAAGACAGCTGTCTGTTTAAGCCTGTTAGATCCACTCCGCTTGAATACCCGTTAAAACGTTGCACTGTGTTCTGAGCCAGTGGCCCAGAGTATCCGATTTCAGCCAGCATTTTGTTCAGGTCTGCGTTCCTTAGCCTTTGATTGTCCCCAATCTTCCTGCAAGGCAGCAGATGATCTTTTCTGTAGGGGGATCATTTGATTCGAATTTGATCACAAATAAATCGCAAATAAATCAGTTCGAAATCACACACAAGAACACTTGAATTGCTTTTTTTTTACCACGGGCATTGACATTCATTTACAAATATATAGTTGACTATAACGCTCTTGATAGTAAAATCATAATTATTGTAGTTCAATAGTTGGTCTGTTCATTATTATTATTGTTATTGGCTATGGAAGGCCTCGGTATCACAGCAAACGAATTAAAATCCATAATTGCTCAACCGCCCGTGCCAGTGGAATCATCCGAATTACTAACACATCTCCCAAACAAAGAAAGGTAACTGTAGTCCCCATCGTAGCAGTCTCAGCATACGCCAAAAGACATAAGGCGAAACCGCGCAGAAAGTGACCACAGCCAACTGTTCCCTGTCATACGATATTATCATTCATCGTAAACAAGCGGGATATCGAAGCAGGATCAAAACGGATGAGACACACAGCTCACGGTGTGCACAGAGCACTTAACTCAGTAGCTCCTGCAACAAGCCGGACTTGGAATATGAGGAAACTGCAAGAAGGAACACTTTTCAGACATAGCCTTCAATGGTTCCTGCCGCCTATCCACCATATACCATGGGAGTTCACGTCCTCCCGAAAATGATGATCGTCATAGCACTTGATGATGTTAGGCCGTCATTGATGACTCCAATTCCAAACATATAGACACACAGTGGTGGTAAGTTATCATTTCCAATCCAACAGAAGCCACCTGACCTGTAGTTAGTAAAACCACAGAGAGAATATGATTTTGTGACCTTCACTGATTCACTCTTGGATGTGAATGTGTAGTTTACACAAGAGGAGAAGTTTTCGACTACATTGATCCCATTTAAGGCAATTCTGGGATAGCAAGGCAAGTCTCCTTTATAGCAGCAGAACTTGATGTTCTCTGCTCCCTTCTTGTAGCTGCTGCCACACGATTCTGATGTCTCATTAACTTGGACATCATTCAAGAACAATGTCAGATTAACATTCCATAGATCTGGCTCTGCTGATGAAGTGCTTGGTGCAACAGTTGTATCAATCATACAGGAGGTTCCTGGTTTGTGGTCATTAATATCACAGACGGCATATGATGTTGTTATATTCAGTATTTCTTTCTGGGGTATAAATATGTGGCACACACATGGAGAGTGGCTTGTGGTCACAGTAATCCCATTAAAGGCAATTCTAGGGTAGCATGGCATAGCTGTTTCAGAACAGCACAATCCTGTGATGTTTTTTGTGTTCGCTATAAAGCTACTGCTGCTACCCAATCCCGACCAATTATAGGTGTGGACATTATTCACTTGCAATAACAAAACTGCTTTGTTTACATCATAAACCTCTGGAAGCGAATCATTTATGGACTAATAGTACAATTTATTCTTCCATCGGGGATATCTTCCTTGAGTCCCCCCTCCAAAAAAAAAAAAATCTTTGGTTAAAAAGCACATATGCTTTTGAGTTAAACACAAAATGACACTTCATAGATTCAGAATGCTCCTTGCCAATGCCATCCGTTTGCACAAGTTAGGTCCTTAGCTACCAAGGTCACAAATGAAGCCATCGAATTAAAGACTTTATCTACAGCGAAGGTTAACGAACTGTGAACAAACATTTATGTTCAAACCCTTGAATACATTTTCAAAAATCTGCCAACTCGCTGCAATAACAGATATCGTAGAATTCAAAGTTAACATTGCTTAGTCCATGGCTCGAATATAAATAAGCTGCCATTTTGGTGCGTCCCATGACGTCAGCCTCGTGAACTAAACTCTGGTCAGTTCAATAGTTGGTCAGTTCAATAGTTGGTCAGTTCAACAGTTGGTCAGTTCAATAGTTGGTCAGTTTAATAGTTGATCAGTTCAATAGTTGGTCAGTTCAACAGTTAGTCAGTTCAATAGTTGGTCAGTTCAATAGTTGGTCAGTTCAATAGTTCGTCAGTTCAATAGTTGGTCAGTTCAACAGTTTGTTAGTTCAATAGTTGGTCAGTTCAATAGTTGATCAGTTCAATAGTTGGTCAGTTCAATAGTTGGTCAGGTCAATAGTTGGTCAGTTCAATAGTTGGTCAGTTCAATAGTTGGTCAGTTCAACAGTTTGTTAGTTCAATAGTTGGTCAGTTCAATAGTTGATCAGTTCAATAGTTGGTCAGTTCAATAGTTGGTCAGTTCAATAGTTGGTCAGTTCAATAGTTGATCAGTTCCACAATTCATTAAATTATTTGGTAATAAAATGGCTCCCGCCCACGCTTTAAGACGTTTCGAGAATGAGATATCAGTGATCATATTCTTCAGTGAACAACGGTACAATATGTGGGTGATATGGCCGGTATCACGCCAGTTCGCCTTATTATTAACGTGAGCGAGAACAAACTCCTGATTTGAGCGAGAACAAATTTCTGTTTTTGAGCAAGAAAAAATTGCTGTTTTTGAGCTAGAATGAATTCCTGTTTTTGAGCGAGAATAAATTTCTGTTTTTGAGCGAGAACAAATTTCTGTTTTTGAGCGAGAACAAACTCCTGTTTTTGAGCTAGAATGAATTCCTGTTTTTGAGCGAGAATAAATTCCTGTTTTTGAGCGAGAACAAACTACTGTTTTTTGAGCGAGAACAAACTCCTGTTTTTGAGCGAGAACAAATTACTGTTTTTTGAGCGAGAACAAACTCCTGTTTTTGAGCGAGAACAAATTACTGTTTTTGAGCGAGAACAAACTCCTGTTTTTGAGCGAGAACAAACTCCTGTTTTTTGAGCGAGAACAAACTCCTGTTTTTGAGCGAGAACAAACTCCTGTTTTTGAGCAAGAACAAACTCCTGTTTTTGAGCGAGAACAAACTCCTGTTTTTGAGTGAGAACAAACTCCTGTTTTTGAACGTGAACAAACTCCAGTTTTTGAGCGAGAACAAACTCCTGTTTTTGAGCGAGAACAAACTCCTGTTTGTGAGCGAGAACAAACTCCTCTTTTTGAGCGAGAACAAACTCCTGTTTTTGAGCGAGAACAAGCTCTTGTTTTTGAGCGAGAACAAACTATTGTTTTTGAGCGAGAACAAACTCCTGTTTTTGAGCTAGAACAAACTCATATTTTTGAGCGAGAACAAACTCCTGTTTTTGAGCGAGAACAAGCTCTTGTTTTTGAGCGAGAACAAACTCCTGTTTTTGAGCTAGAACAAACTCATATTTTTGAGCGAGAACAAACTCCTGTTTTTGAGCGAGAACAAGCTCTTGTTTTTGAGCGAGAACAAACTCCTGTTTTTGAGCTAGAACAAACTCATATTTTTGAGCGAGAACAAACTCCTGTTTTTGAGCGAGAACAAGCTCTTGTTTTTGAGCGAGAACAAACTCCTGTTTTTGAGCTAGAACAAACTCATATTTTTGAGCGAGAACAAACTCCTGTTTTTGAGCGAGAACAAGCTCTTGTTTTTGAGCGAGAACAAACTCCTGTTTTTGAGCTAGAACAAACTCATATTTTTGAGCGAGAACAAACTCCTGTTTTTGAGCGAGAACAAGCTCTTGTTTTTGAGCGAGAACAAACTCATGTTTTTGAGCGAGAACAAACTCATGTTTTTGAGCTAGAACAAACTCATGTTTTTGAGCGAGAACAAACTCCTGTTTTTGAGCTAGAACAAACTCATGATTTTGAGCGAGAACAAATTACTATTTTTGAGCAAGAACAAACTCATGTTTTTGAGCGAGAACAAACTCCTGTTTGTGCCGCCGCCGCTAATCGAAATGGCTAGAAATCGGGTCTCACCACCAGGAGAAGCGTAACGCCACAGGGAAACCACGGATTGGAAGAGAAACATTCCCATCGTCTGTGGCGGGATTTGATCCCACGACCTTTCTGTTCAGATGTTTTACCTTCATGCAACCCACTCCCACAATTGTTGTTGTAGTTATAGTTGTAGTTATAGTTGTAGATATAGCTGTAGTTGTAGTTGTAGTTATAACTGTAGATGTTAGTTGTACTTATAGTTGTAGTTATATTTATAGTTGTAGTTATAGTTGTAGTTACAGTTGTAGTTATAGTTGTAGTTGTAGCTATAGTTATAGTTGTAGTTGTAGCTATAGTTGTTAGTTGTACATATAGTTATAGCTGTAGTTATATTTATATTTGTAGTTGTAGTTGTAGTTGTAGTTACAGTTGTAGTAATAGTTGTAGTTAAAGTTGTAGTTGTAGCTATAGTTGTTAGTTGTACTTAAAGTTATAGCTGTAGTTATATTTATATTTGTAGTTGTAGTTGTAGTTACAGTTGTAGTTATAGGTGTAGTTATAGTTGTAGTTGTAGCTATAGTTGTTAGTTGTACTTACAGTTATAGTTGTAGTTGTAGTTATAGTTGTAGTTGTAGCTATAGTTGTTAGTTGTACTTACAGTTATAGTTGTAGTTGTAGTTATATTTGTAGTTATATTTGTAGTTGTAGTTACAGTTGTAGTTATAGTTGTAGTTATAGTTGTAGTTGTAGCTATAGTTGTTAGTTGTACTTACAGTTATAGTTGTAGTTGTAGTTATAGTTGTAGTTTTAGCTATAGTTGTTAGTTGTACTTATAGTTATAGTTGTAGTTGTAGTTATAGGTATAGTTATAGTTGTAGTTGTAGCTACAGATGTTAGTTGTACTTACAGTTATAGTTGTAGTTGTAGTTATAGTTATAGTTGTAGTTGTACTTATAGTTATAGTTGAAGTTGTAGCTATAGTTGTTAGTTGTACTTATAGTTATAGTTGTTCTTGTAGTTACAGTTGTAGTTGTAGTTATAGTTATAGTTGTAGTTATAGCTGTAGTTCTAGTTGTTGTAGTTACAGTTGTAGTTGTTGTTATAATTGTAGTTCTAGTTGTAGTTATAGTTGTAGTTATATTTATAGTTATAGTGAAATTTGTAGTTATTTTTATAGTTGTAATTATAATTTCATTTATATTTATATTTGCAGTTGTAGTTATAGTTATTGTTGTATGTATAGTTATAGTTGCCGTTGTTGTAGTTGTAGCACAAGTTGTAGTTATAGTTGTAGTTGTAGTTATATTTATAGTTGTAGTTATAGACATAGTTGCAGTTATATTAATAGTTGTAGTTACAATTGTAGTTATAATTGTAGTTATGTTTAGAGTTGTTATAGTTGTTGTTATATTTATAATTGTAGTTATAGTTGTAGTTATATTTATATTTTTAGTTGTAGTTATAGTTGTATTTGTAATTATAATTATAGTTGTAGTTATTGTTGTAGTTGTAGTTTTAGTTGTAGTTATAGTTAGTCGAATGACCCGATATCACTGCAAACGAATTAAAATCCTTAATTGCTCAACCGCCCGTGCCAGTGGAATAGTCCGAATCAATATCTCATCTCACTTTACTTTTCTTGATCAAAAACTTTACTTTTCTTGATCAAACACTTTACTTTTCTTGACCAAACACTTTACTTTTCTTGATCAAACACTTTACTTTTCTTGATCAAAAACTTTACTTTTCGTGATCAAACACTTTACTTTTCTTGATCAAACACTTTACTTTTCTTGATCAAACACGTTACGTTTCTTCATCAAACACTTTACTTTTCGTGATCAAACACTTTACTTTTCTTCATCAAACACTTTACTTTTCTTGATCAAACACTTTACTTTTCTTGATAAAACACTTTACTTTTCTTGATCAAACACTTTACTTTTCTTGATCAAAAAATTTACTTTTCGTGATCAAACACTTTACTCTTCGTGATCAAACACTTACTTTTCTTGATCAAACACTTTACTTTTCTTGATCAAAAACTTTACTTTTCTTGACAAACACTTCACTTTTCTTGATCAAACACTTTTTTTTCTTGATCAAACACTTTACTTTTCGTGATCAAACACTTACTTTTCTTGATCAAACACTTTACTTTTCTTGATCATACACTTTACTTTTCTTGATCAAACACTTTACTTTTCTTGATCTTACAATTTACTTTTCTTGATCAAAAACTTTACTTTTCTTATTAAACACTTTACTTTTCGTGATCAAACACTTTACTTTTCTTGATCAAACACTTTACTTTTCTTGATCAAACACTTTACTTTTCTTGATCAAACACTTTACTTTTCTTGATCAAACACTTTACTTTTCTTGATCAAACACTTTACTTTTCTTGATCAAACACTTTACTTTTCTTGATCAAACACTTTACTTTTCGTGATCAAACACTTTACTTTTCTTGATCAAACACTTTACTTTTCTTGATCAAACACTTTACTTTTCTTGATCAAACACTTTTCTTTTCTTGATCAAACACTTTACTTTTCTTGATCAAACACTTTACTTTTCGTGATCAAACACTTTACTTTTCTTGATCAAACACTTTACTTTTCTTCATCAAACACTTTACATTTCTTCATCAAACACTTTACTTTTCTTGATCAAACACTTTACTTTTCTTGATCAAACACTTTACTTTTCTTGATCAAACAGTTTACTTTTCTTCATCAAACACTTTACTTTTCTTGATGAAACACTTTACTTTTCTTGATCAAACACTTTACTTTTCTTGATCAAACACTTTACTTTTCTTGATCAAACACTTTACTTTTCATTTACAACTAATTGTTTCTACCATCCTCGAATTCTTTTATCGTAGAGCTTGTCTCTTGTTATGATTTTGTTTTATTTATATATGGAAGGTCAATAATTGCTCATGAAAATTCCTGATTAATTTGCAACGGAATTCATTAAAAATCTATGTAAACAATCACTAGCATGCAAAATTAAAAAAAAGAGGACAAATCTAAAGCAAGTGTAGAAGGTGAAATTCTTTGGCACAATAATAAAATCTGACGGATGATGCACCACAGAGATTAAAAACAGAATAGCACACGCCAAAGTAGCATTTAAAAAAATGAAAAATGTCTTGTGCTACAAGGCTATGTCAGTAGATGTGAGAAAGAGGTGTTATTTAGAGGTAATAATGACCTATTGAGTTATTTGCGGGTCATCATCATTGTACTCCGAACATGTCCATGAGTGCTCAAATCCCCATCTCAGCATGTCTCGCAGTGTCCAGCGACTGACGACTCCAGTTCTGTGTTGGTTGATAAGTCTTTTTAAACGCACACTAAGTTTCTCGTTTCTGGCTGTGACCATCTTAACTCCCTTCTCTTTCATCCGAACGAGTGACATGGACTGATGGTTGTCGAAGTCATCTGTCCTTCCCACTTCCTGAATTGATGATGTCCGCCCGATCCACTGGTTGATCGTCATCAACAATAGCGCAGCTAGCCAGCCTTTCCGCTCTTTCATTTCCCCGTATTCCCGCATGTCCAGGGACGTAGACAAAGGTGACCTTACGTATTTTTGACTTCTGAAATGACTCTACCCATTGCCTGCATACAGAGCCCGCCTCCACTTTTCTTATTATGCTCATCGAATCAATCAATATACAGGCATGGGTGTAGTCTTGTGACTCTAACCAGATGACTTCCCTGGTCACTGCCATCATCTCCATTGTCATGCTACTCATGGTCATAACGTATGCGCCACTGTCCTCTTTGACTATTCTGCCTGCCGAGCGTACTGTAAATGCCCATGAACTCCTATGGTGTCGTCTCACAGATCCGTCTGTATAGATGACTGCATCTTTCTCATCGGTGTTATCCCAAATGGGGCCGTTGACCTCCGCATTGACCACGAATGAATTCTGTTCCCTACATTTCCTGTTAAAGTGACAATACAAATGACCTATTGAAGTGAATCATGGACAGTAGATAAAACAAAGGAAACGACAATTAGAAGCCACAGTGTTGGGGCTGCAATATTCACATCTTTTAAAGAAATAAAGTGTTTTTTTTTAAGGTGTAAGATCTTCTAATTAACTGGAATGTATAAAATAAAAATGTGTATCTCATGTTGCTTGAAAGACACGAATAAGCAAAACAATTAAAGTATCAGTGATAAAGAGCTGTGATAAATTAAGCAACGAATGCAATCAAATATGGAGGAGAAGCCATTATCTTTAGAATGGGGCGGGTCATGGTCTGTCGGTGGCAGAAGGGAAGTTGTCAGGTTCCTTAAAGCTGTCAGAGGCGATACAAACTACACATGAAAGGGGAAAAGGCGATACAAACTACACATGAAAGGGGAAAAGGCGATACAAACTACACATGAAAGGGGAAAAGGCGATACAAACTACACATGAAAGGGGAAAAGACTATACAAACTACACATGAAAGGGGAAAATGCGATACAAACTACACATGAAAGGGGAAAAGACTATACAAACTACACATGAAAGGGGAAAAGGCGATACAAACTACACATGAAAGGGGAAAAGACTATACAAACTACACATGAAAGGGGAAAATGCGATACAAACTACACATGAAAGGGGAAAAGGCGATACAAACTACACACGAAAGGGGAAAAGGCGATACAAACTACACATGAAAGGGGAAAAGGCGATACAAACTACACATGAAAGGGGAAAAGGCGATACAAACTACACATGAAAGGGGAAAAGACTATACAAACTACACATGAAAGGGGAAAAGGCGATACAAATTACTCATGAAAGGGGAAAAGGCAATACAAACTACACATGAAAGGGGAAAAGGCGATACAAACTACACATGAAAGGGGAAAAGACTATACAAACTACACATGAAAGGGGAAAAGGCGATACAAACTACACATGAAATGGGACAAAGGTGATACAAACTACACATGAAAGGGGACAAAGGTGATACAAACTACACATGAAAGGGGACAAAGGCGATACAAACTACACATGAAAGGGGCCAACGGCGATACAAACTACACATGAAAGGGGAAAAGGCGATACAAACTACACATGAAAGGGGGCAACGGCGATACAAACTATACATGAAAGGGGGCAACGATGATACAAACTACACATGAAAGGGGAAAATGCGATACAAACTACACATGAAAGGGGACAACGGCGATACAAACTACACATGAAAGGGGAAAATGCGATACAAACTACACATGAAAGGGGACAACGGCGATACAAACTACACATGAAAGGGGAAAAGGCGATACAAACTACACATGAAAGGGGAAAAGACGATACAAACTACATATGAAATGGAAAAGGCGATACAAACTACACATGAAAGGGGGCAACGGCGATACAAACTACACATGAAAGGGGAAAAGGCGATACAAACTACACATGAAAGGGGGCAACGGCGATACAAACTACACATGAAAGGGGGCAAAGGTGATACAAACTACACATGAAAGGGGAAAAGGTGATACAAACTACACATAAAAGGGGAAAAGGTGATACAAACTACACATGAAAGGGGAAAAGGTGATACAAACTACACATGAAAGGGGCAAAGGTGATACAAACTACACATGAAAGGGGAAAAGGTGATACAAACTACACATGAAAGGGGCAAAGGTGATACAAACTACACATGAAAGGGGGCAACGGCGAAACAAACTACACATGAAAGGGGAAAAGGTGATACAAACTACACATGAAAGGGGAAAAGGCGATACAAACTACACATGAAAGGGGAAAAGGCGATACAAACTACACATGAAAGGGGGCAACGGCGATACAAACTACACATGAAAAGGGGCAACGGCGATACAAACTACACATGAAAAGGGGCAACGGCGATACAAACTACACATGAAAGGGGAAAAGGTGATACAAACTACACATGAAAAACGGCAACGGCGATACAAACTACACATGAAAGGGGGCAACGGCGATACAAACTACACATGAAAAGGGGCAACGGCGATAGAAACTACACATGAAAAGGGGCAACTGCGATACAAACTACACATGAAAGGGGAAAAGGTGATACAAACTACACATGAAAAACGGCAACGGCGATACAAACTACACATGAAAGGGGAAAAGGTGATACAAACTACACATGAAAGGGGCAAAGGTGATACAAACTACACATGAAAGGGAAAAGGTGATACAAACTACACATGAAAGGGGCCAACGGCGATACAAACTACACATGAAAGGGGAAAAGGTGATACAAACTACACATGAAAGGGGCAAAGGTGATACAAACTACACATGAAAGGGGACAAAGGTGATACAAACTACACATGAAAGGGGAAAAGGCGATACAAACTACACATGAAAGGGGACAAAGGTGATACAAACTACACATGAAAGGGGAAAAGGTGATACAAACTACACATGAAATGGGACAAAGGTGATACAAACTACACATGAAAGGGGACAAAGGTGATACAAACTACACATGAAAGGGGACAAAGGCGATACAAACTACACATGAAAGGGGGGCAACGGCGATACAAACTACACATGAAAGGGGAAAAGGCGATCCAAACTACACATGAAAGGGGGCAACGGCGATACAAACTATACATGAAAGGGGGCAACGATGATACAAACTACACATGAAAGGGGAAAATGCGATACAAACTACACATGAAAGGGGACAACGGCGATACAAACTACACATGAAAGGGGAAAATGCGATACAAACTACACATGAAAGGGGACAACGGCGATACAAACTACACATGAAAGGGGAAAAGGCGATACAAACTACACATGAAAGGGGCCAACGGCGAT
Organism: Megaustenia siamemsis; assembly: GCA_032433765.1. Lineage (NCBI taxonomy): Eukaryota > Metazoa > Mollusca > Gastropoda > Stylommatophora > Ariophantidae > Megaustenia > Megaustenia siamemsis. The sequence continues at coordinate 34,973,279 of JAVIAB010000159.1, read as the reverse complement.
ACAAACTACACATGAAAGGGGAAAAGGTGATACAAACTACACATGAAAGGGGGCAACGGCGATACAAACTACACATGAAAGGGGGCAACGGCGATACAAACTACACATGAAAGGGGGCAACGGCGATACCAACTACACATGAAAGGGGAAAAGGAGATACAAACTGCACATGAAAGAGGAAAAGGCGATAAAAACTACACATGAAAGGGGGCAACGGCGATACAAACTACACATGAAAGGGGAAAAGGCGATAAAAACTACACATGAAAGGGGAAAAGGCGATACAAACTACACATGAAAGGGGGCAAAGGCGATACAAACTACACATGAAAGGGGGCAAAGGCGATACAAACTACACATGAAAGGGGAAAAGGCGATAAAAACTACACATGAAAGGGGGCAACGGCGATACAAACTACACATGAAAGGGGGCAACGGCGATACAAACTACACATGAAAGGGGACAAAGGCGATACAAACTACACATGAAAGGGGACAAAGGCGATACAAACTACACATGAAAGGGGGCAAAGGCGATACAAACTACACATGAAAGGGGGCAAAGGCGATACAAACTACACATGAAAGGGGACAAAGGTGATACAAACTACACATGAAAGGGGACAAAGGCGATACAAACTACACATGAAAGGGGGCAAAGGCGATACAAACTACACATGAAAAGGGACAAAGGTGATACAAACTACACATGAAAGGGGACAAAGGCGATACAAACTACACATGAAAGGGGGCAAAGGCGATACAAACTACACATGAAAGGGGGCAAAGGCGATACAAACTACATATGAAAGGGGGCAGCGGCGCAAGACAATGACAGAGCTAGAAACTGTCAGCGACTCACAACTTGTGCCAGGTTACATAAATCTATTTAGAAGACCCAACTCCACCTCTTTGCAGTGCCTTTTGTAAGAGATTATCAGTCTAGTTTTGCCAAGCGTGTTGGATCGCGATGGAGGGCAACCGGTACTAAAACAATGCCGTGCTGAACCCGGATGTTTCAGGCCGAAAGGTACACATATGCCAGTACTAGTGCAAGCCACAGCACAAAGCATTTATGGTCACTTAGCGTCATTTTAAGTTCGGATGACAAAAGTATCTACCTATACTTATAGTCTTCGGGGGAACGTAAGAAATAGAAAGAATTTCTTTTGATGTAGAAAAGCCATGTGATCTGTCAACGTTCACATGAACGAAAGTGTAGATGATTTAAGAAGAAAGTGTGGTAGCGATCTGTCAACTTTCATATGAACGCAGATATAGATGATTAAATTAGTGTAGGAGCGATCTGTCAACGTTCACATGAATGCAGATGTAGTTGATTTAAGATGAAAGTGTAGGAGCGATCTGTCAACGTTCACATGAATGCAGATGTAATTGATTTAATGACACCTCTTTACAAGCTACGCTATCGATATGGTGTTGGTAAGTTCTGGGACTTCCATCTTACTGCACTTTTCCTGGAAATGATCATTCTAAAATTTTAGCCTGGAAACAATAATAACATCAGAATGAAGAGGCACCACAGAAATAAGCAGTAGAAAGCACAGGCCAAAATAGCATTTCAGAAAATGAAAAACGTATTATGCAACAAGTCATGAAAAGTTTAATTCCAACAGATGACAAAATATACACGGAAAACAAACCAGTAGAAGAGATCGATCACTTTATCTATCTTGGAAGTCACATTGATCGAGAAGGGGATTCAAGTAAAGAAATTAGAATCAGAATAGCTAAAGCAGCAATGTCTTTCAGAAGCCTTAAAAAGTTGTGGAAATCAAAACTCATCAGCACAAACACAAAATTAGGCTATTCAAATCAAATATACTATCAACCCTTACGTATGCGTGTGAAAGCTGGAAAACAACAAGAGATATAGAAACAAAGTTGAACGCATTCGAAAATAAATGTCTAAGGAAAATACTTGGTATAGCGTGGAACGAATTCAAAACAAACAAGTAAATTAGAGAAATCGCCAATCAACCACTAATATCTTCAGTAATAAAGAAAAGACGATGGTCATATGTTGGACATGTGATGAGAAGAGATAATAACCGAATAGCAAAGCAGGCCCTCATATGGGAAACAACAGGTAAGAGAAAAAGAGGAAGACCCAGGGAGACACTGAGAAGAAAATTGATAAGAGAGGCAAGAGCAACAGGATTCAGCTCCCTCAATGAGATAGAGCTGCTTGCACAGAACAGAGACACATGGCGAGATTTGATAAAATATCTTTAAAAGAAAACTGCTAGAACAAAAATTCAGATATGAGGTGTATCTTGGTCTACGCCCTATGGGCCGGCAACGGCTCGAAAGGTCATTAGATATATAGAACAAGTCTATGTCAATAAAAGTGAAACAAGAGAGTGCATCGGTGCTGTATAGAACCAACTCTGACCTATGCGAGCGAACCATAGACAGAATACAATGAAAAGACGATTAGAGGCCACAGAGAAGGGATTTCTCAGAAGAATGTTGAGAGTTCCCTGGACAGCTAAAAAGACAAATGAAGACGTTCCCAAAGATTCCAACACAAAAAGGAAGCTCCTAAAACATCAAAAAGAAACAATCAACATTTTTTCAGGCACATCATGAGAAGAGGAAAGTTGGAATACTTGGATATAACTAACAAAATACAGGGAAAGAGAGATCGTGGTTGCCAAAAAGAGAAGGTACTAAATAGCTTATTGTCATGTCATGGAAAACAGTCAACAACCGAACTGATACGATGCACTGTAGATAGAAGATTGTGGAGGGACATGATCGCCTACGCCAACCGGTTTGGCCCATGATGATGATGATGATAGCAAATTGGAAACACCGGGGAAAAGAAAAAAGAAGTCGATCTAGGGTAACACTTTAAAAAAAAAATCACTGGAGTAAGAGAGGCAACGACAGCAATCTTCTCTGAGATTGAGAGTCTTGCCAAAAATAGGGTGGCCTGTAGTGACACACTGCGGATCCAGTGCAAAGTCTGACGAAACTGAAATAGCAGCAACGAGTCGTTGGACATGAACACGTTTCCTGATTTTACTCTGCTTATCGATTCCGGTTTGAAAGAAACTGGCAGGACATAATTTAATAAATAACCGTTTAAACTCTTTCCGTACATTTCGCCGCACTGTGCGTCACTCTCAATTTGATTAGTGTGAACGCCATCAAACCGTATTCTTTTTACAAATCTTGTATCATCTTGGTATTGGTGAAATCTAATTCCTCGTTCAATTATCTAAACATTCAAATTTAATATGTTATATGTTAGATAAATATAAATATGTAGATTAACTCTTAAAACCATGAACAATTTTGTTTCTGAAATCTCTTCCGTTGCGTCGATAAAATTCTTCTGTACGAAAAAAGTTCAATAACGTAAAGTTAAAGACAGGAGACTAATGATCGTTGATGTAGAAATGATCAAATGTCTGCCGAACATGCGTAACTGAGGTGTCCAACATCCCTAACTGAGGTGTCCAACATCCCTAACTGAGGTGCCCAACATCCCTAACTGAGGTGCCCAACATCCCTAACTGAGGTGTCCAACATCCCTAACTGAGGTGTCCAACATCCCTAACTGAGGTGCCCAACATCCCTAACTGAGGTGTCCAACATCCCTAACTGAGGTGTCCAACATCCCTAACTGAGGTGTCCAACATCCCTAACTGAGGTGCCCAACATCCCTAACTGAGGTGTCCAACATCCCTAACTGAGGTGTCCAACATCCCTAACTGAGGTGTCCAACATCCCTAACTGAGGTGTCCAACATCCCTAACTGAGGTGCCCAACATCCCTAACTGAGGTGCCAACATCCCTAACTGAGGTGTCCAACATCCCTAACTGAGGTGCCCAACATCCCTAACTGAGGTGTCCAACATCCCTAACTGAGGTGTCCAACATCCCTAACTGAGGTGCCCAACATCCCTAACTGAGGTGCCCAACATCCCTAACTGAGGTGCCCAACATCCCTAACTGAGGTGCCCAACATCCCTAACTGAGGTGCCTAACATCCCTAACTGAGGTGCCCAACATCCCTAACTGAGGTGCCCAACATCCCTAACTGAGGTGTCCAACATCCCTAACTGAGGTGTCCAACATCCCTAACTGAGGTGTCCAACATCCCTAACTGAGGTGTCCAACATCCCTAACTGAGGTGCCCAACATCCCTAACTGAGGTGCCTAACATCCCTAACTGAGGTGCCCAACATCCCTAACTGAGGTGTCCAACATCCCTAACTGAGGTGCCCAACATCCCTAACTGAGGTGCCCAACATCCCTAACTGAGGTGTCCAACATCCCTAACTGAGGTGCCCAACATCCCTAACTGAGGTGCCCAACATCCCTAACTGAGGTGTCCAACATCCCTAACTGAGGTGCCCAACATCCCTAACTGAGGTGTCCAACATCCCTAACTGAGGTGTCCAACATCCCTAACTGAGGTGCCCAACATCCCTAACTGAGGTGTCCAACATCCCTAACTGAGGTGCCCAACATCCCTAACTGAGGTGCCCAACATCCCTAACTGAGGTGCCCAACATCCCTAACTGAGGTGTCCAACATCCCTAACTGAGGTGCCCAACATCCCTAACTGAGGTGTCCAACATCCCTAACTGAGGTGCCCAACATCCCTAACTGAGGTGTCCAACATCCCTAACTGAGGTGCCCAACATCCCTAACTGAGGTGTCCAACATCCCTAACTGAGGTGCCCAACATCCCTAACTGAGGTGCCCAACATCCCTAACTGAGGTGTCCAACATCCGTAACTGAGGTGCCCAACATCCCTAACTGAGGTGCCCAACATCCCTAACTGAGGTGTCCAACATCCCTAACTGAGGTGTCCAACATCCCTAACTGAGGTGTCCAACATCCCTAACTGAGGTGTCCAACATCCCTAACTGAGGTGTCCAACATCCCTAACTGAGGTGCCTAACATCCGTAACTGATGTGTCCAACATTTGTAACTGAGATGCCCAACATCCGTAACTGATGTGTCCAACATCAGTAACTGAGATACCCAACATCCGTAACTGTCTTGCCCAACATCCATAACTGAGATGCCCAACATCCGTAACTGATTTGTCCAACATCAGTAACTGAGGTGCCCAACATCAGTAACTGAGGTGCCCAACATCCGTAACTGAGGTGGCAAACATTCGTAACTGTCTTGCCTAATATCCGTAACTGAGGTACCCAACATCTGTAACTGAGGTGCCCAATATCCATAACTTGGGTGACTAGCATCCGTAACTGAGGTGCCCAACATCCGCAACTGAGGTGCCCAACATCCGCAACTGAGGTGCCCAACATCCGTAACTGACGTGTCCAACATCCGTAAATGACGTGTCCAACATCTGTAACTGACGTGTCCAACATCCGTAACTGAGGTGCCCAACATCTGTAACTGAGGTGCCCAACATCCGTAACTGTCTTTCCCAACATCCGTAACTGAGATGCCCAACATCCGTAACTGATGTGTCTAACATCAGTAACTGAGGTGCCCAACATCCGTAACTGAGATGCCCAACATCCGTAACTGATGTGTCCAACATCCGTAACTTAGGTACCCAACATCCGTAGCTGAGGTGCCCAACATCCGTAACTGTCTTGCCCAACATCCGTAACTGACGTGTCCAACATCCGTAACTGAGGTGCCCAACATCCGTAACTGTCTTGCCCAACATCCGTAACTGAGATGCCCAACATCCGTAACTGTCTTGCCCAACATCCGTAACTGAGGTGCCCAACATCCGTAACTGTCTTGCCCAACATCCGTAACTGAGATGCCCAACATCCGTAACTGATGTGTCTAACATCCGTAACTTAGGTGCCCAACATCCGTAACTGATGTGCCCAACATCGGTAACTTAGGTGCCCAACATCCGTAACTGATGTGTCCAAACATCCGTAACTGAGGTACCCAACATCCGTAGCTTAGGTGCCCAACATCCGTAACTGTCTTGCCCAACATCCGTAACTGATGTGTCCAACATCCGTAACTGAGGTGCCCAACATCGGTAACTTAGGTGCCCCACATCCGTAACTGATGTGTCCAACATCCGTAACTGACGTGTCCAACATCGGTAACTTAGGTGCCCCACATCCGTAACTGATGTGTCCAACATCCGTAACTGAGGTGCCCAACATCGGTAACTTAGGTGCCCAACATCTGTAACTGATGTGTCCAACATCCGTAACTGAGGTGCCCAACATCTGTAACTGAGGTGCCAATCATCCATAACTTAGTTGCCAAACATCCGTAACTGACGTGTTCAATATCAGTATCTGATGTACCCAACATCCGTAACTGAGGTGCCCAACATCTGTAACTGTGATGCCCAACATCCGTAACTGAGGTGCCCAACATCCGTAACTGAGATGCCCAAAATCCGTAAATGAAGTGCCCAACATATCATGAACAGAGTCTCACACCACCGCTAGACAAATATCAGGACATGCTCAATAAAGACGTCCCTAACCTTGAGCTGACCAATGCATTCTTTAAACTTTATATAAAGACGTCCCTAACCTTGAGCTGACCAATGCATTCTTTAAACTTTATATAAAGACGCCCCTAACCTTGAGCTGACCAATGCATTCTTTAAACTTTATATAAAGACGTCCCTAACCTTGAGCTGACCAATGCATTCTTTAAACTTTATATAAAGACGCCCCTAACCTTGAGCTGACCAATGCATTCTTTAAACTTTATATAAAGACGTCCCTAACCTTGAGCTGACCAATGCATTCTTTAAACTTTATATAAAGACGTCCCTAACCTTGAGCTGACCAATGCATTCTTTAAACTTTATATGAAGACGTCCCTAACCTTGAGCTGACCAATGCTTTCTTTAAACTTTATATGAAGACGTCCCTAACCTTCAGCTGACCAACGCTTTCTTTAAACTTATCTCTGTGAAGACGTCACTAACCTTGAGCTGACCAATGATTTCTTTAAACTTATCTCTATGACGACGTGACTAACCTTGAGCTGACCAATGATTTCTTTAAACTTATCTCTGTGAAGACGTCACTAACCGTGAGCTGACCAATGATTTCTTTAAACGTATCTCTATGAAGACGTCATTAACTTTGAGCTGACCAATGATTTCTTTAAACGTATCTCTATGAAGACGTCATTAACTTTGAGCTGACCAATGCTTTCTTTAAACGTATCTCTATGAAGACGTCATTAACTTTGAGCTGACCAACGCCTTCTTTAAACTTATCTCTATGAAGACGTCATTAACTTTGAGCTGACCAACGCTTTCTTTAAACTTATCTCTATGAAGACGTCACTAACTTTGAGTTGACCAACGCTTTCTTTAAACTTATCTCTATGAAGACGTCACTAACTTTGAGCTGACCAGCGCTTTCTTTAAACTTATCTCTATGAAGACGTTACTAACTTTGAGCTGACCAACGCTTTCTTTAAACTTATCTCTATGAAGACGTCACTAACCTTCAGCTGACCAACGCTTTCTTTAAACTTATCTCTGTGAAGACGTCACTAACCTTGAGCTGACCAATGATTTCTTTAAACGTATCTCTTTGAAGACGTCATTAACTTTGAGCTGACCAATGATTTCTTTAAACTTATCTCTATGAAGACGTCATTAACTTTGAGCTGGCCAATGATTTCTTTAAACTTATCTCTATGAAGACGTCACTAACCTTTAGCTGACCAACGCTTTCTTTAAACTTATCTCTGTGAAGACGTCACTAACCCTGAGCTGACCAATGATTTCTTTAAACGTATCTCTATGAAAACGTCATTAACTTTGAGCTGACCAATGATTTCTTTAAACGTATCTCTATGAAGACGTCATTAACTTTGAGCTGACCAATGATTTCTTTAAACTTATCTCTATGAAGACGTCACTAACTTGGAGCTGACTAACGCTTTCTTTAAACTTATCTCTATGAAGACGTCACTAACTTTGAGCTGACCAACGCTTTCTTTAAACTTACCTCTTTCAAGATCTCATTAACCTCGAGCTGACTATTGCTTTCTTTAAACTTTTTTCAAATTCTGGAGTACTGGTTGGTCTCAAGGCATGGCACCGATCTCGAGACAGACAGGTTGTTAGGTCAAATCCCTGCTGCATCAGTTGGGATCTTCTTTAGTTATTTCTCTCTGCGGCAACCACCCCTTGATTTCAGCAGCGAGGCCCTGCTTGAAACATTAATTACTCATCGACAGAAAAAAATATCAGCACCTCCGAAGACGGGGAGGTATCTGCCTGTGCGGCGAGGGTAATCTGTGCACACGGCTGCCAGGAAAAAAAGGATCAACACGCAAAATTATGTTCCTTGTTCCTATATACTTTACCAGAGATGAAAGCTGGCGAACGCAACAAAAAAAAAAAGGAAAAAAAATTCAAAAGGAAAAAAAAATTCAAAATAAAAAAAAAGTATTAAAATTATATGCAGAAGGAAATAAACTAATTAATCATCATCATCAAGTAACGGGCCTGCTGGCGTAGGTGATATATCTCTCCACAACTTTCGATCTCGGCAGTTATTTATCATTTCTGTTGTTGACCTTCTGCCAAGCCATTCTCTTAAGCTGCTTGTTATTTTTTTCGCTTTGCTTCCCTCTGTCTCTTCGTTCCTCAATTTGTCCAGTTGTCACAATATATTCCAGTTGTTCTCTTCTCATTACATGGCCAAAAAATGATGATTGTTTCTTCCTAATATTGGAAAGTAGCTCTCTTTTTGGTTTCACCTCTTTCAGAACATTTTCATTACTCTTCTTAGCTGTCCATGGTATTCGCAACATTCTTCTGTAAAACCACATTTTCAATGCAGTGATTTTCTTGTCGAAACTAATTAATAAGAAAGTACAAACATCAGTACTTTTAAAAACAATGTTATAACAACAAATGTTCATCTCTCAAATATAAAATAACACTTTGTTGAAATTATTGTAAATGCAAAAGTAGAATCCACAATTCAATAACGACTTGCTAATGTTGGTTTTGAAAACATAAGAAAAATGGTAAGAATAAAACCCTGTCAAGAATATATAGAGAAACAACAACTTAAATGGTTGGGCCACCTGGTCAGAATGAATCCTCACCAATCACCATCAAGGGCGTTCTTCTCTAGAATTCATGGGAAAAGACCAAGATGAAGACCTAGAAGAAGATGGATAGATGCAGTTATAGAGACATGTAACAACAAAGGAAAATTATTAATTCAGACAGTTCGAGCAGCTCAAGAATGACAAATGATATAACCACGACACCTTTTCAGTACCAGTGAGAAAGAGAAAAGAAGAAGATGGATAGATGCAGTTATAGAGACATGTAACAACAAAGGAAAATTATTAATTCAGACAGTTCGAGCAGCTCAAGAATGACAAATGATATAAACCACAACACCTTTTCAGTACCAGTGAGAAAGAGAAAAGAAAAGAAGAATATCGGTTTTTAAATTAATATGATTTTAAAAAGTCATCTTGAAGCATCAACACATGATTTGATTACTGGCACATATGCCATTAGCATGAACGAGTAAGCTTCAATTAGATAATTGTGATCAAATTTAGCGGAATATTCATTTCAGAAACAGTTAAAATAACTGATTCTGAATGTGATTCATAACGTCCAGTGATAGATTGCTATAATCATGTTACATGTAATTACCTGCACCGATGTCTTTTATTCGTTGCGGTAGCTGAGAAAATAAACCTGGAAATATGATAGCATGTACATGTATCTGGCTGTCCTCCATTCTTATACAACAGTAACAATAGCAAATAACAGCCAATGAGTTTATTTCTTGGAGAGGAAGTCCGCTAAGCCCCGCCTTTTCAGCTTGTCTTTGCTCCGGCCAGGCCTGTCCTTGCATGTCTTCGACCCAAGGTTGCAAGATCAACTTTTAACGAATAACATACGGAGTTGATTTCTTTCTTTTTTCTTTTCAATTTGCTGTTTTTAAATAACTCGTTTGCATATTGGATAATATAAACTAGCGAATCAAATTGCCATAAACATGTCTCCGTGTGTTTGTCTGATAAATAAAAGTCATTATTTCCTTGTGTCATATTTAATACTCATCTCATTGGTGACTTTTTTCTAACGGTCTCGTCATAATAAGAAAAACAAGCTGTTGCAGAGCTATAAATAAAATATTAGTTCCTGCCAATAATTTTAGTTCCAGCTTTTTTTTTCTTCTTATATCTTTTCCGAATTCGAGAGAGAATAATAGCAGTAATAGTTTCATGTCTAATTGATCATTTAGCGACTGTTAGCTTTTTTCATACACTTTTAGGGGTCTTATTTTATAGTTACCGACTATGTTAGTTCTTTATGCACATCAATACAGTGTCTTTTTTTCTAATTTTGTAGTTACCTACATGTTAGTTCTTTATGCACATCCATACAGTGTCTTTTTTCTAATTTTGTAGTTACCTACATGTTAGTTCTTTATGCACATCCATACAGTGTCTTTTTTTCTAATTTTGTAGTTACCGACTATGTTAGTTCTTTATACACATCCATACAGTGTTTTTTTTTCTAATTTTGTAGTTACCGACTATGTTAGTTCTTTACATCCATCCATGCAGTGTCTTTTTTCTAATTTTGTAGTTACCGACTATGTTAGTTCTTTCTACACATCCATACAGTGTCTTTTTTCTAATTTTGTAGTTACCGACTATGTTAGTTCTTTATGCACATCCATGCAGTGTCTTTTTTCTAATTGTATAGTTACCGACTATGTTAATTTTTATGCACGTCCATACAGTGTCTTTTTTCTAATTTTGTAGTTACCGACTATGTTAGTTCTTTCTACACATCCATACAGTGTTTTTTTTTCTAATTTTTTAGTTACCGACTGTTAGTTCTTTATACACATCCATACAGTGTCTTTTTTCTAATTGTATAGTTAACGATTATATTAGTTCTTTATACTTATCCACACAGTGTCTTTTTTGTAATTTAACAGTTGTCTCTTATAATGTTAGGGAGCCGCGATAGTTCAGTAGTTAGTGAACTGGACTATTAAGGACAAAAGGCCGGGTTTGATCCTGATCGACGGTTTCCGGATTCACCCAGCCTTAAATGGGTACCAGATTTTTTTCCTGGGAAGGTAAAGCGGCACATGCGTAATCCTGACCACATTACCCCAAAAATCATGTGCCGAAGGTCCATTAACATTATGGTTACTTACACCATATTTTGTAATTTTAATTCATTCAAGTAATGTTAATGTCATGAAGAACACACTAACATCAAACAAATAACACCAGGGTTAAAACTAAGAATAGCAAAATGTTATGTCTTCTCAACATTCCTATATGGTGCTGAAACATGGACATTAGACAAGAAAACAGAACAGAGAATTAAAGCCTTTGAAATGTGGATATACAGAAGAATAGCTAGAATTGGATGGATTAAAAGAAAACAAACGATAAAGGCTGATAACAACTAAAAATGAAAAGAGAACTTTTAAACACAATTCAAGCAAGACAAATGCGATTTTTTGAAGACACAACAGCCTACTAAAAGTAATCCTGGAGGGGAAAATACAAGGTAAAAAAGGCAGACCAAGACTAACATGGACGAGTAATATCAAAAGATGGACAAAGCAGCCTATGACAACCTGCACAAACAAAGCAAGAGACAGAGTAGAATGGCAGTCCATGGTAGCCAACCTTCGATGCGGAGATGGCACTGGATGATGACACCATATTGCCTATACGTCACTTGGCGGGATGGGGCTGTTTACCTTGACCTTTATACTCTCACGCCCTCTTGTCTATACGTCACTTGGCGGGATGGGGCCGTTTACCTTGACCTTTATACTCTCACGCCCTCTTGTCTATACGTCACTTGGCGGGATGGGGCCGTTTACCTTGACCTTTATACTCTCACGCCCTCTTGTCTATACGTCACTTGGCGGGATGGGGCCGTTTACCTTGACCTTTATACTCTCACGCCCTCTTGTCTATACGTCACTTGGCGGGATGGGGCCGTTTACCTTGACCTTTATACTCTCACGCCCTCTTGTCTATACGTCACTTGGCGGGATGGGGCCGTTTACCTTGACCTTTATACTCTCACGCCCTCTTGTCTCAGGTACAATGTCTGGCTCTTTAGGGATAATGGAGAAACAAATGAGGATGTTGTGTGCACTCGCGCACGTTAAACAACCATCTGCAGTAAAAGTCGAATAAAGTAGTAACAAATGTAAGAAAATCGACACACTCCGAAGACGGATCCGTCGGGCCGAAAGGTACAGCTATCGCTGCCTTATCGTAACCTGGCCACAGAATGTATCCACTTAATGTGAGAACTCTGAAGAAGAGATATTTCTAAAGAAGGCCAGTGATCTTCAAAATATGAACTGATCAGGCGCTAGTGCGTGATTGGCCTCACTGAAAGGAGATTGTACATAAATAAATAGTTAAAGTTACATAATAGCTTCTTGGAGCCAAAACATTATACAGGGCTGGGGATAAACACGGTCAATGACTCGTAATTGTCTCTTATGTTGCAGGGTTTAGAAACCCTTGATTTAAGGAACGCCATAAAATAAATAAAGAGGATAAAATAACGTGTTAAACAAGCAACTGAGACACCGGAACTGTGGTCACGGACACTAAACGTGGAAACTCGAGACGGCATCTGTGACGTGGCTTTCACTTTATGCGGTCTTAATGTGCAAGTCTGGCACCTATTGTTTGTGTTTTTTTTTTGGACGCGAAGGTTGAGAGTGTGAGGAAGAGCGATTCACAACGTGGAGAAAAGGCCAGTCTCATAGGTGTCGTTTTATGAGAGCAATGATATGCTAAATGCAGGTTAAGTGACGTTAGGTGGAGATTGACTCAGAATGAGCCAAATTAAATATGGTAATGCTGACTGGTCTGTTTTCTGTCCTCAGTATTAAATAGTTGAGTGAAAATTGAATGTTTCTGCTAGAATTGTATAATGTACTTAGTCTACCGTAATTTACGTTACAGCTTTCCAAAAAGTGGGGAAGATACTGTGCAATTCATATATGACAATAGAAACAAGAAAACGAGTTCTTAATTATTATATACAGTCAGTCTTAACACATGAATGTGAATCATGGACAGTAGGACAACCGGCAAGAAAATCACTGGAGACTGTAGAAATGTGATTTTACAGAATAATATTGAGAATATCATTGACAGCAAAGAATATAAATTAAAACGCTCTGAAAGAGGTAAAAGCAAAAAGAGAGTTAATTTCCAATATTAGGAAAAAAAACCAATCATCATTTTTTGGTCATGTAATGAGAAGGGAAGAGCTGGAATATATTGTAACATCTGTAAAAACAAAGGGACAAAGAGATAGAAGGAAGCAAAGAGAAAAGATACCAGACAGCTTAAGAGAATGGCTTGGCAGAAGGTCAACAACAGAAATGACAAATAACTGTCGAGCTGGAAAGTTGTAGAGTGACGTGATCACATTAACCAGCAGGCCTGGTACGTGATGATGATGAATTTACGTTATGTTTGATATTCCGCTACACAGAACTGACGCCTCTCAGCATGTGGGAATGACACTTGTATACGTGGGAGTGCATGAGTGATCGAGAGGTAGGATCTCGATCCTAGAAAGACAAGAAGGTCACAGATTCCAATTCCACAGAAGGCGGTGGAAATGTTACTATTAGAACCTTTGGAATCTTCATGACTTGACCTTCCGTGGTCTCTGGGTAGTGATATCTGAAGTCTATTCATCTCTGGATAGTGAAATCTGAAGTGTAATCATCTCTGGATAGTGAGATCTGAAGTCTAATCTTCTCTGGGTATTGAGAACTGAAGTCTAGTCATCTCTGGGTAGTGAGATCTGATCATATCTGGGTAGTGAGATCTGAAGTCTAATCATCTCTGGGTGGTGCTATCTGAAGTCTAATCATCTTTGGGTGGTGACATCTGAAGTCTAGTCATCTCTGGATAGTGAGATCTGAAGTCTAGTCATCTCTGGATAGTGATATCTGAAGTAATCATCTCTGGGTAGTGAGATCTGAAGTCTAATCATCTCTGGATAGAGAGATCTGAATTCTATTTATCTCTAGATAGTGAGATCTGATAAAGTGAAGTCTAGTCATCTCTAGGTAGTGAGATCTGAAGTCTAGTCATCCCTGGGTAGTGAGATCTGAAATCTAATCCTCTCTGGGTAGTGAGATCTGAAGTCTAATCCTCTCTGGGTAGTGAGATCTGAAGTCTAATCCTCTCTGGGTAGTGAGATCTGAAGTCTAATCATCTCTGGGTAGCGAGATCTGAAGTCTAATCATCTTTGGGTGGTGAGATCTGATAAAGTGAAGTCTAGTCATCTCTGGGTAGTGAGATCTGAAGTTTAATCATCTTTGGGTGGTGACATCTGAAGTCTAGTCATCTCTGGGTAGTGAGATCTGAAGTCTAGTCATCTCTGAATAGTGAGATCTGAAGTCTAGTCATCTCTGGATAGTGATATCTGAAGTAATCATCTCTGGGAGGTGAGATCTGAAGTCTAATCATCTCTGGGTGGTGACATCTGAAAAATGAAGTCTAGTCATCTCTGGGTAGTGAGATCTGAAGTCTAATCATCTCTGGGTGGTGAGATCTGAAGTCTAGTCATCTCTGAATAGTGAGATCTGAAGTAATCATCTCTGGGTGGTGAGATCTGAAGTCTAATCATCTCTGGGTGGTGAGATCTGAAAAATGAAGTCTAGTCATCTTTGGGTAGTAAGATCTGAAGTCTTATCATCTCTGGGTGGTGAGATCTGAAGTCTAATCATCTCTGGGTGGTGAGATCTGAAAAATGAAGTCTAGTCATCTCCGGGTAGTGAGATCTGAAGTCTAATCATCTCTGGGTGGTGAGATCTGAAAAATGAAGTCTAGTCATCTTTGGGTAGTAAGATCTGAAGTCTTATCATCTCTGGGTAGTGAGATCTGAAGTCTAGTCATCTCTGGGTAGTGAGATCTGATCATATCTGGGTAGTGAGATCTGAAGTCTAGTCATCTCTGGGTGGTGACATCTGAAAAATGAAGTCTAGTCATCTCTGGGTAGTGAGATCTGAAGTCTAATCATCTCTGGGTGGTGAGATCTGAAGTCTAGTCATCTCTGGATAGTGATATCTGAAGTAATCATCTCTGGGTAGTGAGATCTGAAGTCTAATCATCTTTGGATAGAGAGATCTGAATTCTATTTATCTCTAGATAATGAGATCAGAAAAATGAAGTCTAGTCATCTCTAGGTAGTGAGATGTGAAGTCTAGTCATCTCTAGGTAGTGAGATGTGAAGTCTAGTCATCTCTGGGTAGTGAGATCTGAAATTTAGTCATCACGCAAACGGCAATCTGTGTGTATTCTGTGCACGTTAAAGAACTATAGACATTTTGAAATTGAAAATTGTTGGCAAGAAATGAACCCAGTTCATGTTACAATGTTAAAAATGTTCCCAAAAAAGCCGAAACACTCAACGGAAAAAAATGAGAGTACTTGTGATGTCGGAGAATCTGCCTGATAGAAGTTTCATGAGTGTGGTCTGGGAAGATGTTTGTGACTGACAGAAAATCATGACCGCCAAAGTTGGCTCACACCTGAGAGATATGCCTTGAATGATCTGGCCCTAGATGGCTCATTGCTGATTGAAGTTCCCTGTATGAGCTCGTCAAAGTTGGTTCATTGCTGACTGAAGTTCCCTGGATGAGCTCGTCAAAGATGGCTCATTGCTGATTGAAGTTCCCTTTATGAGCTCGTCAAAGTTGGCTCATTGCTGATTGAAGTTCCTTTTATGAGCTCGTCAAAGTTGGCTCATTGCTGACTGAAGTTCCCTGGATGAGCTCGTCAAAGTTGGCTCATTGCTGACTGAAGTTCCCTGGATGAGCTCGTCAAAGTTGGCTCATTGCCGATTGAAGTTCCTTTTATGAGCTCGTCAAAGTTGGTTCATTGCTGACTGAAGTTCCCTTGATGAGCTCGTCAAAGTTGGCTCATTGCTGACTGAAGTTCCCTTTATGAGCTCGTCAAAGTTGGCTCATTGCTGATTGAAGTTCCTTTTATGAGCTCGTCAAAGTTGGTTCATTGCTGACTGAAGTTCCCTGGATGAGCTCGTCAAAGAATACTCATTGCTGATTGAAGTTCCCTTTATGAGCTCGTCAAAGTTGGCTCATTGCTGACTGAAGTTCCCTGGATGAGTTTTGTCAGAAATGGCTCATCCATGTAGAAAGACCAGGGCAAGACCTTCAATGCTAACTCATTACTGATTGAAAGGCCACTGGTGACACCACCAATTATGACTCATTACTGATTGAAAGGCCACTGGTGAGACAATCAATTCTGACTCATGACTGATTGAAAGGCCACGAGTGAGAATATATCTCTTTCAGCCCAAGTAGTGTTTGGGCGTCTCAAGCACGTCTGATAACATAAAATCATCATTTTGCACCGTCTCAACATATAAGGTCTTACATGGAACGTTTGTACATGTACAGCCTGTTTTTTTTTAACCATCTCTTAAGCTCATTTAAGCATTAAGTGGCGTATAGGGAATATGGTGTTAGTGACCATACATTTTACAGACCTTCGGTACATGATTTTTTGGGGTAATGTGGTCGGTATTACGCCCGTGCCGCTTTACTTTCCACGAAAAATATTCGGTACCAATTAAAGGCTGGGAGAACCGGTAGCCGTCGGTTGGGATCGAACCCTACACCTTGTCCTTTGTAGTCCAGTTCACTAAACACTGAGCTATCGGGGCTCCCATCTCCTCACAGAAAGGTCCATCATTTGTGTCCCCGCCAACATTGTTTTTCTATTCTATTCATGGAATCAGTTTCATTGCGGGCGGGACATTCCATATCCGCTCCACAGGATTTCTCGAAAAGTAAATACAGACTGATTGTTCCTGTAAGATGTTGAATGTAGATACGTCTGATTTTCCCACTAAACACATGGGCCAGAACCCTTTCCCACCTTTAGACTCCTCAGTCTCTCAATGTATACATCCTTGTCCCACCTTTAGACTCCTCAGTCTCTCAATGTATACATCCTTGTCCCACCTTTAGACTCCTCAGTCTCTCAATGTATATATCCTTATCCCACCTTTAGACTCCTCAGTCTCTCAGTATACATCCTTATCCCACCTTTAGACTCCACAGTCTCTCAATGTATACATCCTTGTCCACCTATAGACTGCTCAGTCTCTCAATTTATACATCCTTGTCCCACCTTTAGACTCCTCAGTCTCTCAATGTACACATCCTTGTCCCACCTTTAGACTCCTCAGTCTCTCAATGTATACAACCTTGTCCCACCTTTAGACTTCTCAGTCTCTCAATGTATACATCCTTGTCCCACCTTTAGACTCCTCAGTCTCTCAATGTATACATCCTTGTCCCACCTTTAGACTACTCAGTCTCTCAATGTATAACATCCTTGTCCCACCTTTAGACTCCTCAGTCTCTCAATGTATAACATCCTTGTCCCACCTTTAGACTCCTCAGTCTCTCAATGTATACATCCTTGTCCCACCTTTAGACTCCTTAGTCTCTCAATGTATACATCCTTGTCCCACCTTTAGACTCCTCAGTCTCTCAATGTATACATCCTTGTCCCACCTTTAGACTCCTCAGTCTCTCAATGTATACATCCTTATCCACCTTTAGACTCCTCAGTCTCTCAATATATACATCTTTGTCCCGCCTTTAAACTCCTCAGTCTCTCAATTTATAACATCCTTGTCCCACCTTTAGACTCCTCAGTCTCTCAATGTATAACATCCGTGTCCCACCTTTAGACTCCTCAGTCTCTCAATATATAACATCCTTGTCCCACCTTTAGACTCCACAGTCTCTCAATGTATACATCCTTATCCCACCTTTAGACTCCACAGTCTCTCAATGTATACATCCTTATCCCACCTTTAGACTCCTCAGTCTCTCAATGTATACATCCTTATCCCACCTTTAGACTCCTCAGTCTCTCAATGTATATATCCTTATCCCACCTTTAGACTCCTCAGTCTCTCAATATATAACATCCTTGTCCCACCTTTAGACTCCTCAGTCTCTCAATGTATAACATCCGTGTCCCACCTTTATACTCCTCAGTCTCTCAATGTATAACATCATTGTCCCACCCATCCCTCCCTCAGTCTCTCAATGTATATATCCTTATCCCACCTTTAGACTCCTCAGTCTCTCAATGTATACATCCTTATCCCACCTTTAGACTCCTCAGTCTCTCAATGTATACATCCTTATCCCACCTTTAGACTCCTCAGTCTCAATGTATACATCCTTATCCCACCTTTAGACTCCTCAGTCTCTCAATGTATACATCCTTATCCCACCTTTAGACTCCTCAGTCTCTCAATGTATAACATCATTGTCCCACCCATCCCTCCCTCAGTCTCTCAATGTATACATCCTTATCCCACCTTTAGACTCCTCAGTTTCTCAGTATACATCCTTATCCCACCTTTAGACTCCTTAGTCTCTCAATGTATACATCCTTGTCCCACCTTTAGACTCCTCAGTCTCTCAATGTATACATCCTTATCCACCTTTAGACTCCTCAGTCTCTCAATATATACATCTTTGTCCCGCCTTTAGACTCCTCAGTCTCTCAATTTATAACATCCTTGTCCCACCTTTAGACTCCTCAGTCTCTCAATTTATAACATCCGTGTCCCACCTTTAGACTCCTCAGTCTCTCAATATATAACATCCTTATCCCACCTTTAGACTCCTCAGTCTCTCAATGTATACATCCTTATCCCACCTTTAGACTCCTCATTCTCTCAATGTATACATCCTTATCCCACCTTTAGACTCCTCAGTCTCAATGTATACATCCTTATCCCACCTTTAGACTCCTCAGTCTCTCAATGTATACATCCTTATCCCACCTTTAGACTCCTCAGTCTCTCAATGTATACATCCTTATCCCACCTTTAGACTCCTCAGTCTCTCAATGTATAACATCCGTGTCCCACCTTTATACTCCTCAGTCTCTCAATGTATAACATCCTTATCCCACCTTTAGACTCCTCAGTCTCTCAATGTATAACATCCTTATCCCACCTTTAGACTCCTCAGTCTCTCAATGTATACATCCTTATCCCACCTTTAGACTCCTCAGTCTCTCAATGTATACATCCTTATCCCACCTTTAGACTCCTCAGTCTCTCAATGTATACATCCGTGTCCCACCTTTAGACTCCTCAGTCTCTCAATGTATACATCCTTATCCCACCTTTAGACTACTCAGTCTCTCAATGTATATAACTTCCTTATCCCACCTTTAGGCTCCTCAGTCTCTCAATGTATAACATCCTTATCCCACCTTTAGACTCCTCAGTCTCTCAATGTATACATCCGTGTCCCACCTTTAGACTACTCAGTCTCTCAATGTATACATCCGTGTCCCACCTTTAGACTCCTCAGTCTCTCAATGTATACATCCTTATCCCACCTTTAGACTCCTCAGTCTCTCAATGTATAACATCCTTATCCCACCTTTAGACTCCTCAGTCTCTCAATGTATAACATCCTTATCCCACATTTAGACTCCTCAGTCTCAATGTATACATCCTTATCCCACCTTTAGACTCCTCAGTCTCTCAATGTATACATCCTTATCCCACCTTTAGACTCCTCAGTCTCAATGTATACATCCTTATCCCACCTTTAGACTCCTCAGTCTCTCAATGTATACATCCTTATCCCACCTTTAGACTCCTCAGTCTCTCAATGTATACATCCTTATCCCACCTTTAGACTCCTCAGTCTCTCAATGTATAACATCATTGTCCCACCCATCCCTCCCTCAGTCTCTCAATGTATACATCCTTATCCCACCTTTAGACTCCTCAGTCTCAATGTATACATCCTTATCCCACCTTTAGACTCCTCAGTCTCTCAATGTATACATCCTTATCCCACCTTTAGACTCCTCAGTCTCAATGTATACATCCTTATCCCACCTTTAGACTCCTCAGTCTCTCAATGTATACATCCTTATCCCACCTTTAGACTCCTCAGTCTCTCAATGTATACATCCTTATCCCACCTTTAGACTCCTCAGTCTCTCAATGTATAACATCATTGTCCCACCCAACCCTCTACTCTTCTTTTATGGAGTTTAGAACATACTTGGCGATGTCCTCTTTGTCCAGAGTAAGGCCAGATCTTGTCTCAGCTACCACCCTTCTTATCGCTACATCCACTGGCTTCGCTTAAACGAATCATTTAATCGCCTTGTTTTAACTGAGCAATGTTATATCTTCTCAATATCCCTATATGATGCAGTAACTTGGACATTAGACAAGAAAACAGAACAGAGAATTGGAGCCTTTGAAATGTGACTATATAGAAGAATAGGTAGAATTGGATGGAAGGAAAATAAAACAAACCATGAAGTCTTTAAAAACTAAAAATGAAAAGAGAACTACAAAACACAATAAAAACAAGACAAATGAGATTTTTGGGCTATAATAATAGACACAACAGCCTACTAAAAGTAATCTTGAAAGGGAAAATACAAGGTAAAAGAGGCAGAAGCAGACCAAGACTAACATGGAGGAGTAACATAAAAATGTGGACAAATCAGCCTATGACAACCTGCACCATCAAAGCAAGCGACAGAGCGGAATGGCGCTCTACGGTAGCCATGTTTTAATTGCGTTAATTTGTGTGTTACTGTTTAACTGTTTCAAGAGTGAATTGTTTTATTTTGTGTCCACATGTCGAGAGCTGTGTTTCCACGAAAGTCTCTGCATCACTGAAGTGTGCACAGTAAACGACTGGAATATCGAATTATCTTACAATAACAATATGTTACAATAAAAATATGTTACAATAAAAATATGTTACAATAACAATATGTTACAATAAAAATATGTTACAATAACTATATGTTACAATAAAAATATGTTACAATAAAAAAATGTTACAATAAAAATATGTTACAATAACAATATGTTACAATAACAATATGTTACAATAACAATATCTTACAATAACAATATGTTACAATAAAAATATGTTACAATAACAATATGTTACAATAAAAATATGTTACAATAACAATATGTTACAATAAAAAGATGTTACAACAAAAATATCTTACAGTAAAAATATCTTACAAAAAATATCTTACAGTAAAAATATCTTACCAAAAATATCTTACAATAAAAATATCTTACAATAGAAATATCTTACATTAGAAATATCTTACATTAGAAATATCTTACAATAGAAATATCTTACAATAGAAATATCTTACATTAGAAATATCTTACAATAGAAATATCTTACATTAGAAATATCTTACAATAGAAATATCTTACAATAGAAATATCTTACATTAGAAATATCTTACAATAGAAATATCTTACAATAGAAATATCTTACATTAGAAATATCTTACAATAGAAATATCTTAAATTAGAAATATCTTACAATAGAAATATCTTACGTTAGAAATATCTTACAATAGAAATATCTTACATTAGAAATATCTTACAATAGAAATATCTTACATTAGAAATATCTTACAATAGAAATATCTTACATTAGAAATATCTTACAATAGAAATATCTTACATTAGAAATATCTTACAATAGAAATATCTTACATTAGAAATATCTTACAATAGAAATATCTTACATTAGAAATATCTTACAATAGAAATATCTTACATTAGAAATATCTTACAATAGAAATATCTTACATTAGAAATATCTTACATTAGAAATATCTTACAATAGAAATATCTTACATTAGAAATATCTTACAATAGAAATATCTTACATTAGAAATATCTTACAATAGAAATATCTTACATTAGAAATATCTTACAATAGAAATATCTTACATTAGAAATATCTTACAATAGAAATATCTTACATTAGAAATATCTTACAATAGAAATATCTTACATTAGAAATATCTTACAATAGAAATATCTTACATTAGAAATATCTTACATTAGGAAATATCTTACATTAGAAATATCTTACAATAGAAATATCTTACATTAGAAATATCTTACATTAGAAATATCTTACAATAGAAATATCTTACATTAGAAATATCTTACAATAGAAATATCTTACATTAGAAATATCTTACAATAGAAATATCTTACATTAGAAATATCTTACATTAGAAATATCTTACATTAGAAATATCTTACAATAGAAATATCTTACATTAGAAATATCTTACAATAGAAATATCTTACATTAGAAATATCTTACAATAGAAATATCTTACATTAGAAATATCTTACATTAGAAATATCTTACATTAGAAATATCTTACATTAGAAATATCTTACAATAGAAATATCTTACATTAGAAATATCTTACAATAGAAATATCTTACATTAGAAATATCTTACAATAGAAATATCTTACATTAGAAATATCTTACATTAGAAATATCTTACAATAGAAATATCTTACATTAGAAATATCTTACATTAGAAATATCTTACATTAGAAATATCTTACAATAGAAATATCTTACATTAGAAATATCTTACAATAGAAATATCTTACATTAGAAATATCTTACATTAGAAATATCTTAATATATATTACCTCACGTGTGATAGCCATGGCAGAGTTCTTTCTTTAAAAATAAAAATGTAGTTACTTAGCTGGCAATGTACCGTAATGCAGAGTCTCTCATGTCAAGGCGCTGTGTCGAGGGGTAGGGGTTAGATCCTGCTTTGGGCTGTCTGATGTTTGTTTCTGTTGTTGAATCATCATCATGTGCTATACCGGTTGGCGTAGGCGATCATGCCCTTCCACAATCTTCTATCTACAGAGCATCGTATCGGTTCTGTTGTTGACTGTTTTCCATGCCATGACACCAAGCTATCTAGTATTCTCTCTCTTTGCTGTCCGCGATCTCTCTTTCCTTTTATTTTGCCAGTTGTAACCAAGTACTCCAACTTTCCTCTTATCATGATGTGCCCAAAAAACGTTGATTGCTTCTTTCTGATGTTTTTTAGGAGTTCCCTTTTGTGTCGACCTCTTTGATAATTCCCTCATTGGTCTTTTTAGCTGTCCAAGGAATTTTCAACATTTAATGAATTGAGTTGTTGAATAATGATTCGTTCTCCTTGTTCAGTCACGTTCAGTTTCCTGTGCCAACAATGCGCAGCGGTGAGAGCAGTCGTCTCCCCTATGAATCTAATTGTCATCATCATCATCATTGAGTGCCGTCTCCGTATCGAAAATTGGCTACCATGGAGCGCCATTCCATTCTATGTCTTGCTTTGATGGTGCAGATTGTCATAGGCTGACTTGTCCATCTTTTGATGTTACTCGTCCATGTTAGTCTTGGTCTGCCTCTGCCTCTTTTACCTTGCATTTTCCCTTCCAATATCATTTTTATTAGACTGTTGTGTCTTTTAACATGACCAAAAAATTTCATTTGTCTTGCTCTAATTCTCATTGTCACTTACCTTATTTTGAAACTATGTTCAAATTTCCGAGGTGCGCGTGGCCGTGCGGCTAAAACCACTGTTCCGCTAGCTGAAAAGCTGACGTTATTTGGTTATGGAAGGCCCCGGTATCACTGCAAACGAATTAAAATCCATAATTGCTCAACCGCCCGTGCCAGCGTAATCATCCGAATTAATATCTCATCTCCCAAACAAAGAAAGGTAACTATAGTCTCCATCGTAGCAGTCTCAGCACACGCCAAAAGACATAAGGGGAAACTGCACAGAAAGTGAACACAGCCAACTGTTCCCTGTCATACTAAATCATCATTCATCGTAAACAATTGGAATATCGAAACATGATTAAAACGGATGAGACACACAGCTCACGGTGTGCACAGAGCACTTAACTCACTAGCTCCTGCAACAAGCCGGACTTGGAATATGAGGAAACTGCAACAAGGAACACTTTTCATGCATAGCCTTCAATTGTTCCCGCCGCCTATCCACAATATACCAGAAGTTCACGTCCTTAAAGCTGACGTACGGTGTTCGAAGCTCGCGGTAGAGAGAAATGATTTTTTTCTGTCAGGGGTGAAATAAAAATCCTGAATCGCACACGTCGTGGCGACTGCTTGACCAAGCGGCCTTTATCCCCCTGGTTCTATCGTTGCCCCCCGATATACACCAGCAATGGTACTAAGTGTCGTAAAGATAGTTCAAATTCCTTATTCTGGGTGATCAAGCGTCATTTTTGTTTCGCTAAAAGAAAGATTGATATGGCTGCACACATCCTTGGTCCACCAATAACATATTTCAGAATGAGCGCCCTCAACTCAAGCGATTAAGTTTTCTTTGTTCCAGGGATCACTCGACTTGTTGGAATTAAGTCTACGGACAGTAGGCGAGGAATCAATTAAATATAAACACAGGAAAGATAATCAGGGAAAATAAAATATGGCAGATAAATCACCTGAACTTCATTCGAGTGTTCACCATGAATCCGTGACAGGACAATACGGTTACCTTGTTTCCTTCAGGCTCATTAATTCCAATGTTTTTTTTTTTTTAAGTTTCACTTGCAGTTTTCATGGAAATTAGTCTCCAAATGAACCAAATTGTTAAACAACAGGTGAATTGTGTTTAGCTCGTCGGCGATCGTCACTCACCAAATGAACCAAATTGTTAAACAACAGGTGAATTGTGTTTAGCTCGTCGGCGATCGTCACTCACCAAATGAACCAAATTGTTAAACAACAGGTGAATTGTGTTTGACTCGTCGGCGATCGTCACTCACCAAATGAACCAAATTGTTAAACAACAGGTGAATTGTGTTTACCTCGTCGGCGATCATCACTCACCAAATGAACCAAATTGTTAAGCAACAGGTGAATTGTGTTTGACTCGTCGGCGATCGTCACTCACCCTCTACCTTCTATCTTTTTTAGCTCCCAGTGGAGCATAGGTCTTCAACAAACACTTTCCAAGTCGTTCTGTTTCTTGCATTTCTTTTAAGATCGTTCCATGTGTTCCCCATCATCTTCATCTCTGCTTCTGTCTGTCTTCTCCAAGAATTTCTTAGTCTGCCTCTTTGTCTTTTCCCCTGGGGATTCCAGAAAAGGGTCTGTTGTGTAATACTCTCAGTTGGCTTCCGTAGTATGTGTCCTATCCAGCGCCATCGTCTTCGCTGCATCTATTTATCCACTGGTATTTGACTAGTACATTTCCATAATTCTATGTTAGTGATTTTGTCCTGCCATTTCCATCCTTTTATTCTGCGTAAGCATCCATTAATGAAAGTCTGTATCTTCATGATTGTCAATTGTGTTGTTCTCCATGTTTCACAGCCATATAATAGGACCGACTTAACATTGGAGTTGACAATTTTTATTTTTGTATTTATCCTAATTTCTTTGGAATTTCATATGTTTCCCAGTGCAACAAAAGCTCCTCTTGCTTTTGATATCCTTTTTTTGGTATCATTTTCTGTTCCTCCCTCTTTACCTATATTACTGTCCAGAAATAATAGATTTTTACACATCAAATATTTATACACATCATAGATTTATACACATCATAGATTTATACACATCATAGATTTATACACATCAAATATTTATACATATCATAGATTTATACACATCAAATATTTATACACATCATAGATTTATACACATCATCTATTAATACACATCATAGATTTATACACATCAAAGATTTGCACGCTATCAACAGACGTTGTGAATTTAGTAGAACTGTCTAGTAGAACTGTCTAGTAGAACTGTCTAGTAGAACTGTCTATCCAGGTCTAACTGTTGCGTCGCGATCAAGAAACCATAGCTCATCAAGACCCTTGTTGTAATCCTGAAAACAAACAAATCTGTTTAACAAAGATGGAAATGAAACCTGTTCTCGTGGAATGCAATGACGGAACCGGATATTGGGGGACGAAAAAGTAATTAGTTCAGCTTCGCTTAACTGTTTCCGAAGGTTTTGATGCACTGTGCGTCTGTGACAATGACAGCCGTGTACGTTTTGATGCACTGTGCGTCTGTGACAATGACAGCCGTGTACGTTTTGATGCACTGTGCGTCTGTGACAATGACGGCCGTGTACGTTTTGATGCACTGTGCGTCTGTGACAATGACGGCCGTGTACGTTTTGATGCACTGTGCGTCTGTGACAATGACGGCCGTGTACGTTTTGATGCACTGTGCGTCTGTGACAATGACAGCCGTGTACGTTTTGATGCACTGTGCGTCTGTGACAATGACAGCCGTGTACGTTTTGATGCACTGTGCGTCTGTGACAATGACGGCCGTGTACGTTTTGATGCACTGTGCGTCTGTGACAATGACGGCCGTGTACGTTTTGATGCACTGTGCGTCTGTGACAATGACGGCCGTGTACGTTTTGATGCACTGTGCGTCTGTGACAATGACGGCCGTGTACGTTTTGATGCACTGTGCGTCTGTGACAATGACAGCCGTGTACGTTTTGATGCACTGTGCGTCTGTGACAATGACAGCCGTGCACGTTTTGATGCACTGTGCGTCTGTGACAATGACAGCCGTGCACGTTTTGATGCACTGTGCGTCTGTGACAATGACAGTCGTGCACGTTTTGATGCACTGTGCGTCTGTGACAATGACAGCCGTGTACGTTTTGATGCACTGTGCGTCTGTGACAATGACAGCCGTGTACGTTTTGATGCACTGTGCGTCTGTGACAATGACAGCCGTGTACGTTTCCCACACAGTGCGACACTCTCAATGTGATTAGTGTGAACGCCATCAAACCATATTCTTTTTACATGTCTTGTATCATCTTGGTATTGGTGAAATATAATCATCACCATCATCAAGTACCTGGCCTGCTGGCGTTGGTGATCATGACTCTCCACAACTTTCAATCTCGACAGTTATTTATCATTTGTGTTGTTGACCTTCTGCCAAGCCATTCTCTTAAGCTGTCTGGTATTTTTTTCTTTTTGCTTCCCTCTATCTCTTCGTCCCTCAATTTTTCCAGTTGTTACAATATATTCCAGCTGTTCCCTTCTCATTGCATGCCAATAAATAATGATTGTTTCTTCCTAATATTGGAAATTAGCTCTCTATTGAAGTAAGTGAAATCTAATAAAATAATATAATAAAAAGGCAGCTCCTAAAAAACATCAGAAAGAAACAATCAACATTTTTCTGGCACATCATGAGAAGAGGAAAGTTGGAATACTTGGTTACAACTGACAAAATAAAAAGGAAAGAGAGATCGCGAACGACAAAGAGAGAAAACGCTGGATAGCTTGGTGTCATGGCATGGAAAACAGTCAACAACAGAACTGTTACCATGCACTGTGGATAGAAGATTGTGGAAGGGCATGATCGCTTACGCCAACCGGTATGGCACATGATGATGATGAATTCTAATACCTTGTTAAATTATGTAAAAACTCATATATAATATGTTATATGTTAAATAAATATAAATATGTAGATTGATTCTTCACACAATCAAACATTTTTCTCTGAAATCCCTTCCGTTACATAGGGAAAACAGTTTGCATACAGAAAGTGTCGAAACTGCAAATTGAAAACAATCTTATCAAGACAGAACATCAAAGCAAAATATTTTAAAAATTGAAATAAGAATACGGAAGAGGAGAGAATGAGGGAAGGAGAAATAGAAGAATGAGAGGAAATGAGGATCAACAGATATGGTTAGTCATTGTTAAAGAAACACTATATTAAGGGTCTGAATATCCACTTTCAGTCACTATAACAGTATCTACCTACGACGCGCCACAGCAAGACTGGACCATAGAGTGAACACTAACTGTCACTGTCCGCGTTTGCCAGCAGTAGACAAGGCATTAAATTATAGACATATTTTTTAATAGTCGTTAAAACTGACATAAAGACGCTATAAGAGAAATCCACTAACCGAGCAACTTAGCGCGATAAGCAGTTCGTTTAACGCAAAATGCATGTTAATGGGGGATAAGCGAATGTAAAGTGTTTTATTAGAATTTATTGACTTACTATTTGTGGTGACAGTTGTGGGAATTGGTCTACAGAAATGTGTCAACGCCAGTTCGATACAATCATTTTAGAACTATTTCCTTTGATCACTTGAAAGCGTTTATAGCAGGGACTATCATGACCTTCTCTTCTTCTATTTTCTTCTCGTTCTTGTGTTCTCTTCTTCGTGTTTACACTGTTAGGCTTGTAAATGTTGCTGAAGTTCCTCACTAGCTCTGTACATTGTCAGGTGTGAGTGCAATGTTCATTTCAGTCCATGGTTGACCAGTGCAATGTTCATTCAGTTCATGGTTGACCAGTGCAGTGTTCATTCAGTCCATAGTTTATCAGTGCAATGTTCATTCAGTCCATGGTTGACCAGTGCAATGTTCATTCAGTCCAGTGTTGACCAGTGCAATGTGCATTCAATCCAGCATTAACCAGTGCAATGTTCATTCAGTCCATAGTTGACCAGTGCAATGTTCATTCAGTTCATAGTTGACCAGTGCAATATTCATTCAATCCATAGTTGACCAGTGAAATGTTCATTCAGTCCATAGTTGAACGGTGCAATGTTTTTTTCAGTCCATAGTTGAACAGTGTAATGTTTTTTTCAGTCCATAGTTGACCAGTGCAATGTTTTTTCTGTCCATAGTTGACCAGTGCAATGTTCATTCAGTCCAGTGTTGTCCAGTGGAATGTTCATTCAGTCCAGTCTTGACCAGTGCAATTTTCATTCAGTCCATGGTTGATCAGTGCAATGTTCACTCAGTCCCGTGTTGACCAGTGCAATGTTCATTTAGTCCAGTGTTGACCAGTGCAATGTTCATTCAGTCAATGTTTGATCAGTGCAATGTTCATACAGTCCATGGTTGATCAGTGCAATGTTCATTCAGTCCAGTGTAGACCAGTGCAATGTTCATTTAGTCCAGTGTTCACCTGTGCAATGTTCATTCAGTACATGGTTGATCAGTGCAATGTTCATTCAGTCCAGTGTAGACCAGTGCAATTTTCATTCAGCCCATGGTTGACAAGTGCAATGTTCATTCAGTCCTTAGTTCAACAGTGCAATGTTCATTCAGTCCATGGTTGATCAGTGGAATGTTCATTTCAATCCAATATTGTCCAGTGCAAAGTTCATTCAGTCCATGGTTGATCAGTGCAATTTTCATTTTAGTCCAGTACTGTCCAGTGCAATGTTCATTTAGTCCATAGTTGACCAGTGCAATGTTCATTCAGTCCATGGTTGACAAGTGCAATGTTCATTCAGTCCATAGTTGACCAGTGCAATGTTCATTTTAGTACAGTACTGTCCAGTGCAATGTTTGTTTAGTCCATAATTGATCAGTGCAATATTCATTCAGTCCAGTGTTGACCAATGCAATGTTCATTCAGTCCACGGTTAACCAGTGCAATGTGCAATCAGTCCAGTGGTGAGCTGTGCAATGTTCATTCAGTCCATGGTTGACCAGTGCAATGTTCATTCAGTCCATATTTGAACAGTTCAATGTTCATTTAGTCCAATGTTGGCCATTGCAATGTTCGTTCAGTCCATGGTTGATCAGTGCAATGTGCAATCAGTGCAGTGTTGACCATTGCAATGTGCATTCAGTCCATGGTTGACCAGTGTAATGTTCATTCAGTCCATGGTTGACCAGTGCAATGTTCATTTAGTCTAATGTTGACCAGTGCAATATGCAATCAGTCCAGTGTTGACCAGTGCAATGTGCAATCAGTCTAGTGTTGACCAGTGCCATGTGCATTCAGTCCATGGTTGACTAGTGCAATGTTCATTTAGTCCATAGTTGACCAGTGCAATGTTCATTCAATCCATGGTTGACCAGTGCAATGTTCATTCAGTCTAGTGTTGTCCTGTGCATTGTCATTCAGTCTAGTGTTGTCCAGTGCATTGTCATTCAGTCCAGTGTTGTCCAGTGCATTGTCATTCAGTCCAGTGTTGTCCAGTGCATTGTCATTCAGTCCAGTGTTGTCCAGTGCATTGTCATTCAGTCCAGTGTTGTCCAGTGCATTGTCATTCAGTCCAGTGTTGTCCAGTACAACGTACTTAAGCCTATCTGATATAGTGCTTTTCATTCCTTCAATCATTCATTGTTTTCTCTGCCCGACGAAGGCACTGGTGCGGAAGTCATAGTTCTCCACAATTGATGATTCTCTGCTACTTTTGTTGGTCTTGGCTGTTTCTTAGTACCATGGTTGAATCTTTCCTAGTAATTGTTCTGCGTAGCGATTCTCTTGGTCTGCCTTGCTTTCTTCTACCAGATGGTTTCCATATGACTGCCTGATGGGGACGTCTTTCCTCGTTCATTCGCAGCACATGACCAATGTGGGAGCCGTGATAGCTCAGTGGTTAGTGAACTGGACTACATAGTTCAAGGGGTCGGGTTCGATCCCAACCGATGGCTTCACGGTTCACCCACCCTTAAATGAGTACCGGGTTTTTTTTCTGGGAAAGTAAAGCGGCACGGGCGTAATACCGACCACATTACCCCAAAAAGCATGTGCTGAAGGTCTGTAAAATTTATGGTCACTAAGACCGTATTCCCTATACGCCACTTGACGTGACGGAGGCTCTTTACTTTTTACTTCTTTACATGAACAAAGTATTGCCAACGCTTTCTTCTTATAAAATAAGTAAAAAAAGTAAAGAGCCCCGTCACGTCAAGTGCCCCATAGGGAATATGGTGTTAGTGACTATAATTTTGACAGGCCTTCGGTACATGAATTCTGTGGTAATGTGGTCGGTATTACGCCCGTGCCGCTTTCCTTTCCCAGAAAAAGAATCCGGTATCCATTTAAGGCTGGGTGAACCCGGAAGCCGTCGATCAGGATCGAACCCGACCTCTTTTCCTTTGTAGTCCAGTTTACAAACCACTGAGCTATCGCGGCTCCCGCTTCTTATAAAGCTCGACACATATTCTTGTGTCCATTCTCTTATCCGTTTGTTTGAAATAATATAGGGCAACATCATCATCATCATCATAAAGTACCATGCCTGCTGGCGTAGGTGATTATGTCTCTCCACAACTTTCGATCAGTTATTTATAATTTCTTTTTGTTGACTTTCTGCCACGTCATTATCTTAAGCTGTCCAGTATCTTTTCTCTTTGCTTCCCTCTATCTCTTCGCCTCTCAATATTCCCAGTTGTTACAATATACTACAAGTATTCTCTTCTCATTAAATGGCCAAAAAAATTATCGTTTTTTCCTAATTTTGGAAATTAGCTCTCTTTTTTTTTGCTTTTGACCCTTTCAGAACGTTTTCATTACTCTTTTCATCCATTCGTGGTATTCACTATATTCTTCTGTAAAAACACATTTCTACAGCCCCAAGTTATTTTCTTGTCATTTGTTCTATTGTCTTTGATTCACATGTTCGATATGTTAATACTGGCTCTACATGACACAGGGCAACTCTTCATTGTAATTATCCCTAGGGGTTGTCTCCGTTTTTGTGCCGTATATGTGATCCGTTGCCTAGCGACACGCCATATAAACGCCAAATGAACGCTCAGAAAAAATAAGAAGAGCTATCTCTTTCTCTCTCTCTCTCTCTCTGTCTATCATGAAAGTATTATAACCAAACTAAGGACTCCCTGCCAGCTGATCAAGTTTTCTTCTCTCGTTAAGTCGATGGCCTGTCAGGTCGCTTGTCTTGCAACGGTTCTGGCTTTATTTCATGGGAGAAACGTGTGGCCGAACGTGCCGCTCTTCAAATAAAGTGGACTCGGCTTTGATCTGTATTACTTTCCACAAAGTTTATTTTATTTTGGGGGTGAAATAAAAACTCTGACCACCACGTGGCGACTGCGCAGGGCATGTGACCTTTATTCTCCACTGCTAATAAAATCTCCAGGTAGGCTCAAAAAGTGCCGCAATGACAATTACTGGTTTTCTCCCCTGGCTTTTGATCTTCTCCACGAGTTGACTTTAGGTGTGAATTTTGAGAGTTGATAGCGCGTGCATCACGTGACATTTGGATTTGACATTTCACATGTCAAGAACAAGATGCGACCCACATATCACACAGAGCTGCTTGATGTAATATCACACGGGAGTATATTTTGACTACAGTCCTAGGAATTTGCATTATTTAACGACAGCGCTTTTCTTAGTCTCTTATATTATTTCTGGAGGCGAAGACGCGCCTCCCAGCACCAGAGCTTGAAGTTGTCAGCGACCCACAGCTGATGGCTTGCGCCAGGATCGGGGAACCAGACCCTTCTCCACCTCTCCGCGGTGCCTCTAGTAACAGACTAACCTGTCTAGTCTGGCCAAGCGAGTAGTGATGGAAGAGTGAAGACAACCCGGTACTCAAAAATGTCGTGCTGAAGTTGGATGTGTCTGGCCGAAAGGCGCAAATATCACAGTTATACTGCAAACCACAACACAACGCAAACACACCCACTTAACGTCCTTTTAAGGACGGATGATGAAGAGGAATTCTATAGTCTACGAATACTCTAGAATACTTTAGTCATCAGGCGAAAGCAAGTAAGCAAGCATATTATTTCTCATAATTGATGTTTGAAGACACAACCGTCATCTCGAAGTATTCTGCTAACCCGGAACCTAGAATCAAAAACAGTATGAAGAATAATCACTACAGAAATGAAATGTGTTAGACGAATGACAAGAGACAGTCAGAAAGATAAAATCAGAAATGAAGAACTGAGAAGAAAGATGGGATTATTGCCCGCCAAAAAAACTTATACAGAAACAACAGATACAATGGTTTGGCCACATAATAAGACAGAACACACAACACAACTTGACTTCAATCATCGTTGCGAGAATACAAGTTCAAATTGCCGACCGCGAAAAAGATGGATCGATAGAAAATGAGAAACACTAGGAAACATAGCAGCAGCAGTGAGCAGAAGAAGTATAAATAAATTGTATATTTGTACTATAAATGTTTGTCTACAACACAAGTATTCAGCCCTACTGGGAGATACTTGCATTAATAGGAAAGTACAAATATACAATTTATTTCCGGTCTGTGATCGTTACCCTATGCTATAGTCATTGAGAACGTCATCGTGTAAGACACTACTGCAATAGCCAATTTTTTAGTTGGCTGCGTGGTAGTGTGCCAAGCGTTCGGCTTCTCGTGGCAAGGCGCGGTGCCACTGAGTACGGGTTCGATCCCACTTCGGACCATATATTGTTCTTCGTTTTTTTCTATTGTTGTTTGTCTGTCAATTTTTCCGAGTGCTAACACATACTTCTTTGTTCTATTATTCCCTATTATCGCCTCGGAAGTTCCCCATATAATAATATTTATGTATTATTATTTGTACCCAGTTATAATCACTGGGAACTACTATTCGTGCTGTTTCGTCCAATAAATGTTTGTCTACAACACAAGTATTCAGCCCTACTGGGAGATACTTGCATTAATAGGAAAGTACAAATATACAATTTATTTCCGGTCTGTGATCGTTACCCTATGCTATAGTCATTGAGAACGTCATCGTGTAAGACACTACTGCAATAGCCAATTTTTTAGTTGGCTGCGTGGTAGTGTGCCAAGCGTTCGGCTTCTCGTGGCAAGGCGCGGTGCCACTGAGTACGGGTTCGATCCCACTTCGGACCATATATTGTTCTTCGTTTTTTTCTATTGTTGTTTGTCTGTCAATTTTTCCGAGTGCTAACACATACTTCTTTGTTCTATTATTCCCTATTATCGCCTCGGAAGTTCCCCATATAATAATATTTATGTATTATTATTTGTACCCAGTTATAATCACTGGGAACTACTATTCGTGCTGTTTCGTCCAATAAATGTTTGTCTACAACACAAGTATTCAGCCCTACTGGGAGATACTTGCATTAATAGGAAAGTACAAATATACAATTTATTTCCGGTCTGTGATCGTTACCCTATGCTATAGTCATTGAGAACGTCATCGTGTAAGACACTACTGCAATAGCCAATTTTTTAGTTGGCTGCGTGGTAGTGTGCCAAGCGTTCGGCTTCTCGTGGCAAGGCGCGGTGCCACTGAGTACGGGTTCGATCCCACTTCGGACCATATATTGTTCTTCGTTTTTTTCTATTGTTGTTTGTCTGTCAATTTTTCCGAGTGCTAACACATACTTCTTTGTTCTATTATTCCCTATTATCGCCTCGGAAGTTCCCCATATAATAATATTTATGTATTATTATTTGTACCCAGTTATAATCACTGGGAACTACTATTCGTGCTGTTTCGTCCAATAAATGTTTGTCTACAACACAAGTATTCAGCCCTACTGGGAGATACTTGCATTAATAGGAAAGTACAAATATACAATTTATTTCCGGTCTGTGATCGTTACCCTATGCTATAGTCATTGAGAACGTCATCGTGTAAGACACTACTGCAATAGCCAATTTTTTAGTTGGCTGCGTGGTAGTGTGCCAAGCGTTCGGCTTCTCGTGGCAAGGCGCGGTGCCACTGAGTACGGGTTCGATCCCACTTCGGACCATATATTGTTCTTCGTTTTTTTCTATTGTTGTTTGTCTGTCAATTTTCCGAGTGCTAACACATACTTCTTTGTTCTATTATTCCCTATTATCGCCTCGGAAGTTCCCCATATAATAATATTTATGTATTATTATTTGTACCCAGTTATAATCACTGGGAACTACTATTCGTGCTGTTTCGTCCAATAAATGTTTGTCTACAACACAAGTATTCAGCCCTACTGGGAGATACTTGCATTAATAGGAAAGTACAAATATACAATTTATTTCCGGTCTGTGATCGTTACCCTATGCTATAGTCATTGAGAACGTCATCGTGTAAGACACTACTGCAATAGCCAATTTTTTAGTTGGCTGCGTGGTAGTGTGCCAAGCGTTCGGCTTCTCGTGGAAAGGCGCGGTGCCACTGAGTACGGGTTCGATCCCACTTCGGACCATATATTGTTCTTCGTTTTTTTCTATTGTTGTTTGTCTGTCAATTTTTCCGAGTGCTAACACATACTTC
Organism: Megaustenia siamemsis; assembly: GCA_032433765.1. Classification (NCBI taxonomy): domain Eukaryota; kingdom Metazoa; phylum Mollusca; class Gastropoda; order Stylommatophora; family Ariophantidae; genus Megaustenia; species Megaustenia siamemsis. Next base: position 34,938,339 of record JAVIAB010000159.1, on the reverse strand, counting down.
TTTGTTCTATTATTCCCTATTATCGCCTCGGAAGTTCCCCATATAATAATATTTATGTATTATTATTTGTACCTACTTGTGAGATACTACGATGACTTTTGTTTTCAAAGACATTTAATTTCCTATCTAAAGTCTCGGTGGATTTCCAATTTCCACATCCACAAGTTAACGTGCCACACAGGAATCGAAGTTTTGTTCATTTACTGAGAAATGTGGATTTGCAGATGTAGCTGAATTTGTTGAAAGGGGTGTTTATAAAGTCTCACTACACTTGGTATCTAGGTCAATTTGAAAAAAAAATGTTTATGACGTCATCACAATATGTGCTCCCACTGTCAATGAAATTTGTTGAATAAGTTTATTGCTACTGGAAATGTGGAAGATGCTCCACGATCTGGTAGGCCTGCTGTGAATGATGAAATATGTTTAGATATCCAAGACAGAATCCTTAAAAGTCCAGACAAGTCATTAAGAAAACTGTCGCAACAAGTGAACTTACCATTGAGCACATATTGTGATGACGTCATAAACATTTTTTTCAAATTGACCTAGACACCAAGTGTAGTGAGACTTTATAAACACCCTGTATTTGATGCTAGCGCGATGTGTGTCATCATACTGATGTTATTTCTCAATCTCTGCACATTTGTTCCTAGAAAGGTGAAACTTTTGGTAAAATGTTATTGTTAATTGTTATAGGCTTTGTTGGCAACATCCAAGACTTTCGTTGTGCTCGTGATGATCTCAAGTCGTATTTGCCTGGAAATGTGGAGGCTGTCTGATTTATTCTTTAGCATCGGCTTCTCTTGACCTAGACAGTTCATAGTTGTCTATAAAGTCGAGATCTGCTATCAGTTTGTTATCGATCTACATAATGCCGAACTGTCTGATTTCTATTGCTTTTATCATGACCCAATCAGTTGTAATTTTCAATAAAAGTGGTGGCATGGAGCATCCTTGTTTCTGTCTATGATGGGAACCAGCCACTGTTGCAAGTTTCTGCTCTCACACAGAAAACTGAATATATGAATAATGGTTTCTATAAATTCACATATTTTGTCTGAAATCCAAAGATTTGTTGAATTTTAAATTTTATTTTCAGGATTACTGTTCACCAAAAGCTTCTGTTTCAGGAACGGCTACATTTTGAACTTTCATGAGCAAAATATTCACATTGCAACCCCAAATGTTATGTCATGAAGTATAACTTCAGTTCTGCTGATGAATTCAGTCCTCTTCTCAACGTAATGAATTACAGAAACAGTTGAATGCGCTAAAAACACAGTGAAGAGCAAAACATCCATACAAATATCTATAGATCTAAGATAATGTTCATTCTTACTCTTTTCTCTTTCACTGATACCTAAAAGGTGTCGTGGTTTATATCAGTTGTCGTTCTTGAGCTGCTCGAATTGTCTGAATTAGTGATTTTCCTTTGTTGTCACATGTCTCTATCACTGCATCTATCCATCTTCTTCGAGGTTTTTCCTCTTGATCTTTTCCCATGCATTCTCGAGAAGAACGCCCTTGATGGTGATTGGTCAAAATGTCCATTGCTAAAGCAAAAATGCAAATCAAGACAAAATGTCCATTGCTAAAGCAAAAATGCAAATCCAGACAAAATGTCAATTGCTAAAGCAAAAATGCAAATCCAGACAAAATGTCCATTGCTAAAGAAAAAATGCAAATCCAGAATGATGGAAAACAAAGAACTTGTAATTGTAAGAAACAATGAACATCTGTAATTTATATTAACTAACAATGAAGCCAGAAAGTGATCCAAATAAGTTTAGCAATAGCAACACAAACATTAAATGACATAATGAACGTGTGGCACAATGTCAGCAAGGCAGTGCAATTACAATTAATAATGGCATGTATGTTACCAATAGCAATATATGCTTGTGGAAACAGATACAATCTTGCATTCAACAGTTGAGAAGATTGCTTTATCATATTGAAAGACCTAATCTTTGAAAGAAGCTGATGAGAAGATTGCTTTATCATATTGAAAGACCTAATCTTTGAAAGAAGCTGATGAGAAGATTGCTTTATCATATTGAAAGACCTAATCTTTGAAAGAAGCTGATGAGAAGATTGCTTTATCATATTGAAAGACCTAATCTTTGAAAGAAGCTGACTTATAAATATATCACAGAGGAAATTAAAGTAATATGGACAATTCAAAAGACACAGTAGACTGGAAAGAACAATAATGGAGTAGTCATTGTTTCAGAAAGACGTGACAGAGGCAGACCAAGAAGAAGGTGGTGTCAAGACATCAAAGAAACTTTAAACATGTCAATAGAAGTGGGAGATCTGGTAGGAGAAAGAGATTCTTTTAGACCAAATGTGGTGAATGCAACGTTCTGTGGGAGAGATATGGCTAGAGACAGAGATTCTTTCAGATCAACTGTGGTGAATGCATCGTTATGTGTGAGAGATCTGGCTAGAGACAGAGATTCTTTCAGATCAACTGTTTTGAATGCATCGTTATGTGGGAGAGATCTGGCTAGAGACAGAGATTCTTTCAGATCAACTGTGGTGAATGCATCGTTATGTGGGAGAGATCTGGCTAGAGACAGAGATTCTTTCAGATCAACTGTGGTGAATGCATCGTTATGTGGGAGAGATCTGGCTAGAGACAGAGATTCTTTCAGACCTACTGTGGTGAATGCATCGTTATGTGGGAGAGATCTTGCTAGAGACAGAGATTCTTTCAGACCTACTGTGGTGAATGCATCGTTATGTGGGAGAGATCTTGCTAGAGACAGAGATTCTTTCAGACCTACTGTGGTGAATGCATCTTTATGTGGGAGAGATATTGCTAGAGACAGAGATTCTTTCAGACCTACTGTGGTGAATGCATCTTTATGTGGGAGAGATATTGCTAGAGACAGAGATTCTTTCAGACCTACTGTGGTGAATGCATCTTTATGTGGGAGAGATATTGCTAGAGACAGAGATTCTTTCAGACCTACTGTGGTGAATGCATCTTTATGTGGGAGAGATATTGCTAGAGACAGAGATTCTTTCAGACCTACTGTGGTGAATGCATCTTTATGTGGGAGAGATATTGCTAGAGACAGAGATTCTTTCAGACCTACTGTGGTGAATGCATCTTTATGTGGGAGAGATATTGCTAGAGACAGAGATTCTTTCAGACCTACTGTAAAAAAAAAAAAATCAAAGTATCCCCGTCACGCCAAGTGGCGTATAGGAAATATGGTGTTAGTGACCATACATTTTACAGACCTTCGGCACATGATTTTTGAGGTATTGTGGTTGGTATTGCGCCCGTGCTGCTTTAATTTCCTAGAAAAAAATCCGGTACCCATTAAAGGCTGAGTGAACCGGAACCATCGCTTGGGATGGAACCCAACCTCTTGTCTTTTGTAGTCCAGTTCACTAACCACTGAGCTATCGCGGCTCCCACCTGATTATATAACTTAATATTAATTATGAGTTTACTTTAAACTGATCATGTACACATTCTTTCGAAATGAGAAACTGAAAAAGTACAATTTATAAATAGCGGTACCCGTAGAACTCATCTGTTTGTATAAGCCGAGAGACTAGAAGGGAACTTGATTGTTCTGGATAAAACAAGAATGATCTATCTATCTATCTATCTATCTATCTATCTATCTATCTATCTATCTATCTATCTATCTATCTATCTATCTATCTATCTATCTATCTATCTATCTATCTATCTATCTATCTATCTATCTATCTATCTATCTATCTATCTATCTATCTATCTATCTATCTATCTATCTATCTATCTATCTATCTATCTATCTATCTATCTATCTATCTACCTATCTATCTATCTATCTATCTATCTATCTATCTATCTATCTATCTATCTATCTATCTATCTATCTATCTGCTAACATATCTATCTATCTATCTATCTATCTATCTATCTATCTATCTATCTATCTATCTATCTATCTATCTATCTATCTATCTATCTATCTATCTATCTATCTATCTATCTATCTATCTATCTATCTATCTATCTATCTATCTATCTATCTATCTATCTATCTATCTATCTATCTATCTGCTAACATATCTATCTATCTATCTATCTATCTATCTATCTATCTATCTATCTATCTATCTATCTATCTATCTATCTATCTATCTATCTATCTATCTATCTATCTATCTATCTATCTATCTATCTATCTATCTATCTATCTATCTATCTATCTATCTATCTATCTATCTATCTATCTATCTATCTATCTATCTAATCTATCTATCTATCTATCTATCTATCTATCTATCTATCTATCTATCTATCTATCTATCTATCTATCTATCTATCTATCTATCTATCTATCTATCTATCTATCTATCTATCTATCTATCTATCTATCTATCTATCTATCTATCTGTCTGTCTATCTATCTATCTATCTATCTATCTATCTATCTATTGTCCTTTTGAGCCGAAGACGGCACATAGGGCAGAAACACAATCTCAAAAACAGAAACCTTGCGTGCCAAAATGGCACATATTGTAGAGATCACTGTTTCTAAAATCTATGGCTCTGTTTCCATATCTATGTTTAATTTCTCCAGCATATTGGTTATTTCCACATGCTTTACTTTGTCAAATGCTTTTGTGTAGTCTATGAAGCACGTATATGCTATAGTAGAATGCCCTCCATAGATCTTTCTATCAATGTTCTCATGGTTAATATTGCATTATTGGTGCCCTTTCCTTCCACAAAGCCACATTGTTCTGTATCTCATGATGATACACAATATCTACATTGTTCCTTATCTCATGATGATACACAATATCTACATTGTTCCTTATCTCATGATGATACACGATATCTGCATTGTTCCGTATCTCATGATGATATACAATATCTACATTGCTCTGTATCTCGTGATGATACACAATATCTACATTGTTCCTTATCTCATGATGATACACAATATCTACATTGTTCCTTATCTCATGATGATACACAATATCTGCGTTGTTCCGTATCTCATGATGATATACAATATCTACATTGTTCTGTATCTCGTGATGATATACAATATCTACATTGTTCTGTATCTCGTGATGATACACAATATCTACATTGTTCCTTATCTCATGACGATACACAATATCTACATTGTTTCTTATCTCATGATGTTACAAAATATCTACATTGTTCCTCACTTATTTCTGGTTTAATTGTGTTCCTTACTCATCTCGTGATGATACACAATATCTACATTGTTCCGTATCTCATGATGATACACAATATCTACATTGTTCCTTATCTCATGATGATACACAATATCTACACTGTTCCTTATCTCATGATGATACACAATACCTTCATTGTTCTGTATTTCATGATGATACACAATATCAACATTGTTCCGTATCTCATGATGATACAAAATATCTACATTGTTTCTCACTTATTTCTGGTTTAATTGTGTTCCTTACTCATCTCGTGATGATACACAATATCTACATTGTTCCGTATCTCATGATGATACACAATATCTACATTGTTCCTTATCTCATGATGATACACAATATCTACATTGTTCCTTATCTCATGATGATACACAATACCTTCATTGTTCTGTATCTCATGATGATACACAATATCGACATTGTTCCGTATCTCATGATGATACACAAATATCAACATTGTTCCGTATCTCATGATGATACACAATATCTACATTGTTCCTTATCTCATGATGATACACAATATCTACATTGTTCCTTATCTCATGATGATACACAATACCTTCATTGTTCTGTATCTCATGATGATACACAATATCGACATTGTTCCGTATCTCATGATGATACACACATATCAACATTGTTCCGTATCTCATGATGATACACAATATCTACATTGTTCTGTATCTCATGATGATACACAATATCGACATTGTTCCGTATCTCATGTTGATGCACAAATATCTACATTGTTCCGTATCTCATGATGATACACAAATATCTACATTGTTCCGAATCTCATGATGATACACAAATATCTACATTGTTCCGAATCTCATGATGATATACAAATATCTACATTGTTCCGAATCTCATGATGATACACAAATAACTACATTGTTCCGTATCTCATGATGATACACAATATCTACATTGTTCCGAATCTCATGATGATCCACAAATAACTACATTGTTCCGTATCTCATGATGATCCACAAATATCTACGTTGTTCCGTATCTCATGATGATCCACAAATATCTACATTTTTAAGAACAAGAGGAATGCTGGTTTGAAGACATCGCCATCCATAAACGCTGCAGAGCTTCCAAGACTAGAACTAAAATTCCACTTAATTTAAAAAACAAACAGCTGTGCACAACGTTCTTGATTGGCTTTGCCCCTATTGTTTAGGATCACCAACCTCTCAATGCGGAGACGGGACATGATGATGTTTACTTCAGAAAGTCCCACGCAATAACCGGGTCAACCCTCACCATACAATAGTATCGCCGTTTTAAATGACTTGCGATATCCGTGTCTACTCTACCAGGTATCGTGGTCAGTCGCAGTGAATGGGAATCTGTCGAAACTTACACCTGACTTCTCTTTTACAGACGGTGTCGAATACTCGAATGAGGAAATCGGTTACGGTGACTGACTCTTAAGATGGGCTGTTAGAGTATTGTAATCGGATTTGAGGAGAAGTAGATCATCGATATTGTACCAGAAATCTCGCGTTTTAGAAGTTTTCGTTTCTTACCGTTTCCGGCTAAACAGGAAGTTCCGCGAAAGTTAAACTTTGGGTCTTGAAGATGCTTAATGCCGTCTAGGAAGTGGAGTATTGATACGAGTGCATTCAGGAATAATATTTGAACATTTAATTATTTTAAAGTAAATTTAGATGTCTTATTATCGGTATATGAACATTATACCGGAATTGGTAACGATTTTATTGTCCAGTGTGAAAAGAATGAGCGGGACTTTGGGTCTGAGACCTGGTCTGAAACAGGAAAACAATGGGAGACACAAAGTGACTCTGCTTTTGTTGTCTTGGATATATTGTTCTTTAGTTTCTGTGAAGTAACGGCGGGAAAGGGGAACTAATCAATACTGCAAGCACATAAACAGTTGCAGATTTGATTGCTTTAGGACATTATTGGATTTCATTGGAAGTTAATCATATAGAGATGAAAAAATTTACAATAATTGTAGATCTGAAATTATATGCAGATCATAAAGAGAGGGAGAGTGAGATGAAAGAAAGAAAGAAAGAAAGAAAGAAAGAAAGAAAGAAAGAAAGAGAGAGAGAAAGAAAGAAAAAAAGAGAAGGAAAAAGAAAGAAAGAAAGAAAATATAAAGCAAGCATGAAAGAAAGAGTGAAAGAAGAATGAATATAGGTAAGAAAGAAAGAAAACAAAAGAAGAAAAAGTGAAAGAAAGAAACACAGTTTGTTTAAAGTTCCGTGAATAGCACAGCTGTTGAAGACCCTACCCCAAGTTGCTGTGGTACAGTAGAAAATAGACTAACCAATCGGATCAAGCTATTAGGAATCAAAATGGGAAGACAACCCGGCACCAGCGGTTCATAAACTGTTCTCTATCACTGCCCCATCACCCTTTAAATATCTTTTACACCCGCGGACCCCCAAGACTCAAATCAAGATCACAAACTCTAAAGTGTATCAAATATTGATTCAAACGTTTTCATTTCAGGGCGTTCACATTTCGAGATAAACGAGAAATAAGTATATATAAGCTATATAGAACCAATTCTGACCTTTGGAAGCGAATCGTGGACAGTAGACAAACAAATGAAAAGACGATTAGAGACCACAGAGATTGAATTTCTCAGAAGAATGTTGAAAGTTCCCAGGACAGCTAAAAAGGCCGATGAGGAAGTTCTCAAAGAGGCCAACACAAAAAGGGAGCTCTTAAAAAACATCAGAAAGAAGCAATCAACATTTTTCGGGCACATCATGAGAAGAGGAAAGTTGGAATACTTGGTTACAACTGGCAAAATAAAAGGAAAGAGAGATCGCGGACGATAAAGAGAGAAAATACTGGATAGCTTGGTGTCATGGCATGGAAAACAGCCAACAACAGAACTGATGCGATGCACTGTAGATAGAAGATTGTGGAGGGACATGATCACCTACGCCAACCGGTATGGCACATCATGATGATGAGAAATAAGTTCTTGTACACACTCCTACTATATTTTTATTTCGATAATTTTTTACTCTAAAAATAGCAATAATAGTTATCTTTATTTATTTCTGAATAGGCGGAAATGACATGCACATGGCTATTGAACATGTATAGTGAGATTAATTTAAGATCCACGAGGGACATACCTGGAATAACAATTGGAGGTCATAAATAAATAACCTCCGGTATGCTGATGATACGGAAGCCGCGATAGCTCAGTGGTTAGTGAACTGGACTACAAGGGACAAGAGGTAGGGTTTTATCCAAACCGACGGTTCACCCAGCCTTTAATGGGCACCGGCTTTTTTTCTGGGAAAGTGAAGCGGCACGGGCGTAATACCGACCACATTACCCCAAAAATCATGTGCCGAAGGTCAGTAAAATTTCTTGTCACTAACACCATATTCCCTATACGCCACTTGGCATGACGGGGGTACTTTAACTTTGTACTTTTTATGCTGATGATACAGTCTTAATTGCTAAGAGTGAAAATGAGTTACAAGACATGATTAGACATTGAGTTATTGCGTTATTGAGCTATTTGCGGGTCATCATCATTGCATTCTGAACATGTTCATAGGTGCTCAGATCCCCTCCACAGCAGGCCCCGCAGTGTCCAGCGACTGACGACTCCAGCTCTGTGTTGGCTGAATAGTCTTCTTACACGCCCACTAAGTGTCTCATTTCTGGCTGTGCCCATTTAACTCCCATCTCTTTCATCCGAAGGATAAAGTGGACTCATGGTTGACGTAGTCCTGTGCCTTTCCCACATCCCAGAGGGCATTGCTGATGTCCGAACGATCCATTGGTTGACCGTCTTCAACGATAGCACATCTAGCCAACCTGTCCGCTCTTTCATTTCCCCGTACTCCCGCGTGTCCAAGGACATAGATAAAGGTGACCTTACGTATTTTTGACTTCTGCAACGACTCTACCCATTGCATGCGTACAGAGCCTGCCTCCACTTTTCTTATTATGCTCATAGAATCACTCAGTATACATGCGTGGGTGTAGTCTTGTGACTCTAACCATTTGAATGCCTTGGTCACTGCCATCGCCTCCATCGTCATGCTACTCGTGGTCATGACGTATGCACCACTGTCCTCTTTGACTATTCTGCCTGCTGAGCGTGCTGTAAATGCCTATGCACTCCTTTGGTGTCGTCTTACAGATCCGTCTGTATAGATGACTGCATCTTTCTTATCGGCGTTATCGCAGATGAGACCGTTGACCTCCACATTGACCACAACTGAGGTTCTGTTCCCTACATTTCCTGTCGAGTGTGACAATAAACGTGAATGTCCACTTGAACGACGTAGGCACCAGTATCCACTCCTCACCAACGCTGATATTGGTAAGCCCACAGACCTGTTTGATGACATCTTCTCCTCGGCCCACCCATGATTTGAATTTTTTTAACCTGACACCTTTCCTGTGTCGAGTTTGCGGTGCAATGGATGCTCTTTATCTGCACTTTCCTTCAGGTATGCTCGTGTCCTCTAGATCTTGACCCTGTCATCCATGGTTGGAAAGTTCAGAAAATGCTTGATTGCTACACAGAGAGTGTCCCTTGTATACCCCAAGATAATGGGCATAACTTCATTCTGTATTTTCTTCAGCCTGTCAATTTGCGTCGGACAGACATACAGAATTGCTTGGGTGTGCTCGATTAGTGGAAGATCTAGTTCATGGAACAAAAGGGTAAGAAGAAGCAAGAAAACAGAACAGAAAATTGAAGCTTTAGAAATATTAATTTATACAAGAATATGAAGAATTGGATGGAAAGACAAGAAAACACACGATTAAGTCTTAAAACAACTAAAAATTAAAATAGAACTACTAAACACAATTCAAACAAGACAAAAGCGATTTGTGGGTCATGCTAAAAGACTCTACACCCTACTAAATGTAATCTTGGTAGGGAAACTACAAGGTAAAAGAGACAGAGGTAGACCAAGACTAACATGGAAGAGTAACATGAAAAGATGGACAAGCCAGCCTAACACAACATGCACCATCAATGCAAGAGACAGAGGTAGACCAAGACTAACATGGAAGAGTAACATGAAAAGATGGACAAGCCAGCCTAACACAACATGCACCATCAATGCAAGAGACAGAGGTAGACCAAGACTAACATGGAAGAGTAACATGAAAAGATGGACAAGCCAGCCTATGACAAGGAATAATAGAACAAAGAAGTATGTGTTAGCACTCGGAAAAATTGACAGACAAACAACAATAGAAAAAAACGAAGAACAATATATGGTCCGAAGTGGGATCGAACCCGTACTCAGTGGCACCGCGCCTTGCCACGAGAAGCCGAACGCTTGGTACACTGCCACGCAGCCAACTAAAAAATTGGCTATTGCAGTAGTGTCTTCCACGAAAGGCGATCTCAATGACTATAGCATAGGGTAACGATCACAGACCGGAAATAAATTGTATATTTGTACTTTCCTATTAATGCAAGTATCTCCCAGTAGGGCTGAATTCAGTAGTATTCAGCCCTACTGGGAGATACTTGCATTAATAGGAAAGTACAAATATACAATTTATTTCCGGTCTGTGATCGTTACCCTATGCTATAGTCATTGAGATCGCCTTTCGTGGAAGACACTACTGCAATAGCCAATTTTTTAGTTGGCTGCGTGGCAGTGTACCAAGCGTTCGGCTTCTCGTGGCAAGGTGCGGTGCCACTGAGTACGGGTTCGATCCCACTTCGGACCATATATTGTTCTTCGTTTTTTTCTATTGTTGTTTGTCTGTCAATTTTTCCGAGTGCTAACACATACTTCTTTGTTCTATTATTCCCTATTATCGCCTCGGAAGTTCCCCATATAATAATATTTATGTATTATTATTTGTACCCAGCCTATGACAACCTGCACCATCAATGCAAGAGACAGAGGTAGACCAAGGCTAACATGGACGAGTAACATCAAAAGATGGACAAGCCAGCCTATGACAACCTGCACCATCAATGCAAGAGACAGATGGGAATGGTGATAAACCTTCGATGTGAAGACGGCACTCAATGAATGAAGTGTGTGCTTTATGGTTTTAAAAACATAACTGTTCTTTTTTTAACAAGAGTTCTACATGTTATCAGATGGGGTTTATCTACTTGGTTGTATATACCATGACATCTATGATCAATGAGAGAAGAAACAAAAAGAAAACCCGATCTCTCCACTAAAAAGGAATAAACAAATTGTTGCGGTATTCAGGGGTGGTAACTCCAGAAAGCTCTTTATGTCCGTGCTAACTGAATCCCTCTCACCAGTTGAACTCTAAACTAAGAAATTTACCACTTGCCTTCCTCTGTTTATTTCTTTCAAATCCAGTTACCACGCATTAACGACCAGCCACCACGCATTAGCGAATTCTCTTATCAACGGAACACTTTCTCTTCATTTAGTTCTGTCCCCTTAGCAGCTATAGTCACAGTTTCTATTCTCTTTGTTGGGAGCAGCGATTATCTCGTTTGTCGCACCCGCTCCACTTCCGAACGAATGCTGAAACGTTTTGCCATTTAAATGTCTCGGTATTTTCCGTTAACCAATTGGATTGTTCCTCACCACATCCACAAGCAATGAAAGAACTCATTCACAATTTTCTCATCCCTTTGGAAAGAGTCTGTTCCTATTGACTCTATAGTCGATTTTACTGTTAAACACGATTACTTTTGTCCCCTAATCCTTCTTCTTGTACTAGTTATCATCATCATCATTGAGTGCCGTCTCCGCATCGAAGATTGACCACCATGGAGCGCCATTCTACTCTGTCTCTTGCTTTGATGGTGCAGATTGTCATAGGTTGACTTGTCCATCTTTTGATGTTACTCGTCCATGTTAGTCTTGTTCTGCCTCTTTTACCTTGTATTTTTCCTTCCACTATTACTTTTAGTAGGCTGTTGTGTCTTTTAACATGCCCCAAAAATTTCATTTGTCTTGTTCTAATTGTGTTTAGAAGTTATCTTTTCGTTTTTAGTTGTTTTAAAACTTCCTCGTTTGTTTTCTTTTCTTTCCATCCAATTCTAACTATTCTTCTATAAATCCACATTTCAAAAGCTTCAATTTTCTGTTCTTTTTTCTTTTATAATGTCCATGTTTCTGCTCCATACATGAATATTGAGAATATGTAACATTTTGCTATTCTTAGTACTAGTTAACAAATATGTAAAGTAAGCATTTGTGAATGGGGAGCCGCGATAGCTCAGTGGTTAGTGAACTGGACTACAAAGGACAAGGGGTAGGGTTCGATCCCAACCGACGGGTTCCTGGTTCACCCAGCCTTAAATGGTTTTTTTCTGGGAAAGTAAAGCGACACGGGCGTAATACAGACCACATTACCCCAACAATCATGTACCGAAGGTCTGTAGAATGTATGGTCACTAACACCATATTCCCTATACGCCGCCACTTGGCGTGACGGGCGTAATACAGAACACATTACCCCAAAAATCATGTACCGAAGGTCTGTAGAATGTATGGCCACTAACACCATATTCCCTATACGCCGCTATTTGGCATGACGGGCGTAATACCGACCACATTACTCCAAAAATCATGTACCGAAGGTCTGTAGAATGTATGGCCACTAACACCATATTCCCTATACGCCGCTACTTGGCATGACGGGCGTAATACAGACCACATTACCCCAAAAATTATGTACCGAAGGTCTGTAGAATGTATGGCCACTAACACCATATTCCCTATACGCCGCCACTTGGCTTGACGGGCGTAATACAGACCACATTACCCCAACAATCATGTACCGAAGGTCTGTAGAATGTATGGTCACTAACACCATATTCCCTATACGCCGCCACTTGGCGTGACGGGCGTAATACAGACCACATTACTCCAAAAATCATGTACCGAAGGTCTGTAGAATGTATGGTCACTAACACCATATTCCCTATACGCCGCCACTTGGCGTGACGGGCGTAATACCGACCACATTACCCCAAAAATCATGTACCGAAGGTCTGTAAAATGTATGGCCACTAACACCATATTCCCTATACGCCGCCACTTGGCGTGACGGGCGTAATACCGACCACATTACCCCAAAAATCATGTACCGAAGGTCTGTAGAATGTATGGTCACTAACACCATATTCCCTATACGCCGCCACTTGGCGTGACAGGCGTAGTACCGACCACATTACCCCAAAAATTATGTACCGAAGGTCTGTAGAATGTATGGCCACTAACACCATATTCCCTATACACCGCCACTTGGCGTGACGGGCGTAATACCGACCACATTACCCCAAAAATCATGTACCGAAGGTCTGTAGAATGTATGGCCACTAACACCATATTCCCTATACGCCGCCACTTGGCGTGACGGGCGTAATACCGACCACATTACCCCAAAAATCATGTACCGAAGGTCTGTAGAATGTATGGCCACTAACACCATATTCCCTATACGCCGCCACTTGGCTTGACGGGCGTAATACAGACCACATTACCCCAAAAATCATGTACCGAAGGTCTGTAAAATGTATGGCCACTAACACCATATTCCCTATACGCCGCCACTTGGCGTGACGGGGGTACTTGTCTGTAAAATGTATGGCCACTAACACCATATTCCCTATACGCCGCCACTTGGCGTGACGGGGGTACTTGTCTGTAAAATGTATGGCCACTAACACCATATTCCCTATACGCCGCCACTTGGCGTGACGGGGTACTTGTCTGTAAAATGTATGGCCACTAACACCATATTCCCTATACGCCGCCACTTGGCGTGACGGGGGTACTTGTCTGTAAAATGTATGGCCACTAACACCATATTCCCTATACGCCGCCACTTGGCGTGACGGGGGTACTTGTCTGTAAAATGTATGGCCACTAACACCATATTCCCTATACGCCGCCACTTGGCGTGACGGGGGTACTTTACTTTTTTTTTTCCACAAGTATTCGTGAATAAATAGCTTAGTGACGATTCTCTGGACAGAGTCGAAGTAACTTTTTTTTCTGCTTAAAAGATTCAGTATGTTGTCATTTACAAACCAAAGACGGCACAAATGGGAAGACATTCTATCCTTCATACCCGACGGTTTTTGCTATCAAGCGTCAGACATTGCATAGGATCCGCATTATATCTCGTCACACGTACCTGTACTTGGTGAGCCTTTTAACCTCGGCATCGGAACTGATGCCTGCTGTAGTTTCCTTTCATGTTAGTCTTATTTTTAGTGTTTCTCAAAGTCGGTCTGTTTTATCTTCTGATTCACATTCGAGAGCTTGTTCTGAGATAAGATTTTTGGACCAAAAGTTGAAGATAGATCCTAATTGGAATTGGTTATTCTAGTGAAAATGCTGCTAGATTCTAATTGGAATTCGTCATTCTAGTTGAAAACGCTGCTAGATTCTAATTTGAATTCGTCATTCTAGTTGAAAACTCTGCTAGATTCTAAATTGAATTCGTCATTCTAGTTGAAAACTCTGCTAGATTCTAAATTGAATTCGTCATTCTAGTTGAAAACGCTGCTAGATTCTAATTTGAATTCGTCATTCTAGTTGAATACACTGCTAGATCCTAATTGGAATTCGTCATTCTAGTTGAAAACACTGCTAGATCCTAATTGGAATTCGTCATTCTAGTTGAAAACACTGCTAGATCCTAATTGGAATTCGTCATTCTGTTTCATAATCAAGATTTTTGTCCCATCAATGGATGTTTCCTCGATGGCGGCTTGTTAGAACAATCATCAATCATTCATAAAAAATACTGACAATATTACTTCTTAGTTCATCTTTGCTTGTTTCAAATTGAAGACATTTTCCCTTCCGGTTCCATTGTCTTCACTGACAGGGAGTCCACCGGCGGTTTGTTGGACCTGATTTCATTTCAGGGCCACATAAATCAACTCTATAAATGAGGAGACTGACTCACCTCCACTGTATGGAGGTAGACATAATGGATGGACAGCCAATGGATCGGACTAATAATGAATAAAGTCAACAATCTATGAAAGATGGGTGGCACAAAGACTTTGACAGAAGTACAAGTACATGTCGGAGTCGCGATAGCTCAGTGGTTAGTGAACTGGACTACAAAGGACAAGAGGTAGGGTTCAATCTCTACCGACGGCTTCCGGTTTACCCAGCCTTTAATGGGTACCGGATTTTTTTCTGGGAAAGTAAAGCGGCACGGGCGTAATACTGACCACATTACCCCAAAAATCATGTGCCGAAGGTCTGTAAAATTTATGGTCACTAACACCATATTCCCTATACGCCACTTGGCGTGACGGGGGGTACTTTACTTTTTTTTATTACGCCCGTGTCGCTTTATTTTCCAGGAAAAAAAATCTGGTACCCATTTAAGGCTGGCTGAACCAGGAATCCACCAATCACCATCAAGGGCGTTCTTCTCGAGAATGCATGGAAAAAGACCAAGAGGAAGACCTAGAAGGAGATGGATAGATGCAGTGACAGAGACATGTAACAACAAAGGAAAATCACTAATTCAGACAGTTCTAGCAGCTCAAGAACGACAAATGATATAAACTACGACACCTTTAGGTATCAGTGAAAAGAGAAAAGAAGAAGATGGATAGATGCAGTGACAGAGACATGTAACAACAAAGGAAAATCACTAATTCAGACAGTTCGAGCAGCTCAAGAACGACCAATGATATAAACCACGACACCTTTTAGGTATCAGTGAAAAGAGAACAGAAGAAGATGGATAGATGCAGTGACAGAGACATGTAACAACAAAGGAAAATCACTAATTCAGACAGTTCGAGCAGCTCAAGAACGACCAATGATATAAACCACGACACCTTTTAGGTATCAGTGAAAAGAGAAAAGAGGAAGAAGAGGAAGTACCAGGAAACCGTCGATCAGGATCTAAACCGACCTCTTGTCTTTTGTATTTCATTTTGCTAACCACTGAGCTATCGCGGCTCCTCATAAACAGAGTATGGGTGGCGTTATTGATAAGGAAAGAAGAGCGGAGAGTGATATCGCTCTGAGAATAAACTGGGAAAGAACAGTTTGAACACCAAATACCCTACAAGAGATCAAACAAAGAAGCCATCTTAATAAATTCATAATTACAAGCAGAAAACTAATGGTAATTAATAACAAATGTAAAATGAGACTAGCTTTATGTCTCAGAGTTATGGTGATGAATGCATGTCAGTTGTTTGGTAGGACAAACATGTCAGTTGTTTGGTAGGACAAACATGTCAGTTGTTTGGTATGACAAACATGTCAGTTGTTTGGTAGGACAAACATGTCAGTTGTTTGGTATGACAAACATGTCAGTTGTTTGGTATGACAAACATGTCAGTTGTTTGGTAGGACAAACATGTCAGTTGTTTGGTAGGACAAACATGTCAGTTGTTTGGTAGGACAAACATGTCAGTTGTTTGGTAGGACAAACATGTCAGTTGTTTGGTATGACAAACATGTCAGTTGTTTGGTAGGACAAACATGTTAGTTGTTTGGTAGGACAAACATGTCAGTTGTTTGGTATGACAAACATGTCAGTTGTTTGGTAGGACAAACATGTCAGTTGTTTGGTAGGACAAACATGTCAGTTGTTTGGTATGACAAACATGTCAATTGTTTGGTAGGACAAACATGTCAGTTGTTTGGTATGACAAACATGTCAGTTGTTTGGTAGGACAAACATGTCAGTTGTTTGGTAGGACAAACATGTCAGTTGTTTGGTAGGACAAACATGTCAGTTGTTTGGTAGGACAAACATGTCAGTTGTTTGGTATGACAAACATGTCAGTTGTTTGGTAGGACAAACATGTCAGTTGTTTGGTAGGACAAACATGTCAGTTGTTTGGTATGACAAACATGTCAGTTGTTTGGTAGGACAAACATGTCAGTTGTTTGGTAGGAAAAACATGTCAGTTGTTTGGTAGGACAAACATGTCAGTTATTTGGTAGGACAAACATGTCAGTTGTTTGGTAGGAAAAAGATGTCAGTTGTTTGGTAGGACAAACATGTCAGTTGTTTGCTAGGACAAACATATCAGTTGTTTGGTAGGACAAACATGTCAGTTGTTTGGTAGGACAAACATGTCAGTTGTTTGGTAGGACAAACATGTCAGTTGTTTGGTATGACAAACATGTCAGTTGTTTGGTAGGACAAACATGTCAGTTGTTTGGTAGGACAAACATGTCAGTTGTTTGGTAGGACAAACATGTCAGTTGTTTGGTAGGACAAACATGTCGGTTGTTTGCTAGGACAAACATGTCAGTTGTTTGGTAGGACAAACATGTCAGTTGTTTGGTAGGAAAAATATGTCAGTTGTTTGGTAGGACAAACATGTCAGTTGTTTGGTAGGACAAACATGTCAGTTGTTTGGTAGGACAAACATGTCAGTTGTTTGGTATGACAAACATGTCAGTTGTTTGGTAGGAAAAAGATGTCAGTTGTTTGGTAGGACAAACATGTCAGTTGTTTGCTAGGACAAACATATCAGTTGTTTGCTAGGACAAACATGACAGTTGTTTTGTAGGACAAACATATCAGTTGTTTAGTAGGACAAACATGTCAGTTGTTTGCTAGGACAAACATGACAGTTGTTTGGTAGGAAAAAGATGTCAGTTGTTTGGAAGGACAAACATGTCCGTTAGGACTAATAAGGGTAGGAAGGGTAAGAGTAGGACGAGTAAGGGTATGACGAGTAATGGTAGGACGAGTATTGGGTAGGACGAATAAGGGTAGGACGAGTAAGGGTAGGACAAGTAAGGGTAGGACGAGTAAGGGTAGGACGAATAAGGGTAGGACGAGTAAGGGTAGGACGAATAAGGGTAGGACGAGTAAGGGTGGGACGGGTAAGAGTAGGACGAGTAAGGGTAGGACAAGTAAGGGTAGGACGAGTAAGGGTCGGATGATAAAAGGTAGGACGTGTAAGGGTAGGACAAGTAAGGGCAGGACGAGTAAGGTTAGGACGAGTAAGGGTAGGACAAGTAATGGTAGGACGAGTAAGGGTAGGATAAGCAAGTGTAGGACGAGTAAGGGTTGAACGAGTAAGGTTAGGACGTGTAAGGGTAGGAGAAGCAAGTGTAGGACGAGTAAGGGTAGGACGAGTAAGGGTTGAACGAGTAAGGTTAGGACGTGTAAGGGTAGGAGAAGCAAGTGTAGGACGAGTAAGGGTAGGACGTGTAAGGGTAGGACGAGTAAGGGTAGGACGAGTAAGGGTAGGAGAAGCAAGTGTAGGACGAGTAAGGGTAGGACGTGTAAGGGTAGGACGAGTAAGGGTAGGACGAGTAAGGGTAGGAGAAGCAAGTGTAGGACGAGTAAGGGTAGGACGAGTAAGGGTTTAACGAGTAAGGTTAGGACGTGTAAGGGTAGGACGTGTAAGGGTCGGATGATAAAGGGTAGGACGAGTAAGGGAAGGACGAGTAAGGGTAGGACGAGTAATCGTTGGACGAGTAAAGGTAGGACGTTTAAGGTTAGGACGAGAAAGGGTAGGACGAGTAGGGGTAGGACAAGTATGGTTAGGACGTGTAAGGTGAGGACGTGTAAGGGTACGACGATTAAGGTTAGGACGTGTAAGGGTAGGACGAATAAGGTTAGGACGTGTAAGGTTCGGTTGAGCAAGGGTAGGACAAGTAAGGGTTGGACGTGTAAGCGTAGTACGAGTAAGGGTAGGACGAATAAGGTTAGGACGTGTATGGGTAGGACGTTAGGGTAGGACGAGTATGGTTAGGACGTGTAAGGTGATGAGGTGTAGGGGTGGGACGTGTAAGGGTGGGATGAGTAAATGGTAGTACGAGTAAGGGTAGGACGTGTAAGGTTAGCACGAATAAGGGTAGGACGAGAAAGTGTAAGACGTGTAAGGATAAGACGAGTAAGTTTAGGACGTGTAAGGGTGGGACGAGTAAATGGTAGGACGAGTAAGGGTAGGACGTCTAAGGTTAGTACGTGTAAGGGTAGGACGAGTAAGGGTAGGACGTGTAAGGATATGGCGTGTAAGGGTAGGACGTGTAAGGGTAGGACGAGTAAAGTAGGACGAGTAAGGGTAGGACGAGTAAGGCCAGGACGAGTAAGGGTAGGACGAGTAAGGGTAGGACGAGTAAGGGTAGGATGAGTAAGGGTAGGACGAGTAAGGGTAGGACGAGTAAGGGTAGGACGAGTAAGGCCAGGACGAGTAAGGGTAGGACGAGTAAGGGTAGGACGAGTAAGGCCAGGACGAGTAAGGCCAGGACGAGTAAGGGTAGGACGAGTAAGGGTAGGACGAGTAAGGGTAGGATGAGTAAGGGTAGGATGAGTAAGGGTAGGATGAGTAAGGGTAGGATGAGTAAGGCCAGGACGAGTAAGGGTAGGACGAGTAAGGGTAGGACGAGTAAGGGTAGGATGAGTAAGTGTAACATGAGTGAGGGTAGACAAAAATGCTGTTTAAAGCGAACATGCTCAAACTTCTCCCGCAAAAATTGAGAATGCAGTGTCTCCCCTCCCCCCATATTCCTTCTCTGCGCGCCCCCCCCCTCCTTTCTCACAATGGGGTCGACTAGTACAACTTGTCAATCTTTGAAGACTCGGCCCCCAAGTCCATTAATACAACAGAGACAGAAGATAAACACGATAAATTCCATGTAGGCAAAGTCCACAAACAAGCCTGGAATGTCAGAAGGCCATTTTGCGCAGTTCCTTAACAAGATCTGGTCTGGACGTGAATCACACCCACCCCTGGCCCTCCTTCACAACTTCTCCTTGTATTGAACATAAAAACCTGGATCGGATCTGATTACTGACTGGCTCAGCAGATTTAAATTTTGTTTGTTTCTTCACAGGGTCACAGGTCATGGAAACGTCTGTCTGGCCTGAGCAATGAACTGCTGCTGTAGGTTAATATTTGAGGTTTCCCTTTTGAGGTCGTCTATTAATAACTGTGTTCAACCTGCACTGCATGTCTGGTCCAGGGGAATGCATTTAGTCTTGAGATGGTTCATTGCTTAGTTGTTTGCCTTAGTTGTTCCTTTGGAAAATTCTGAAATCAGCTAAAGAAAATGGGAAAATTCTTAAATCAGCTAAAGAAAATGGGAAAATTCTGAAATCAGCTAAAGAAAATGGGAAAATTCTGAAATCAGCTAAAGAAAATGGGAAAATTCTGAAATCAGCTAAAGAAAATGGGAAAATTCTTAAATTAGCTAAAGAAAATGGGAAAATGCTTAAATCAGCTAAAGAAAATGGGAAAATGCTTAAATCAGCTAAAGAAAATGGGAAAATGCTTAAATCAGCTAAAGAAAATGGGAAAATTCTGAAATCAGCTAAAGAAAGTGGGAAAATTCTGAATCAGCTAAAGAAAATGGGAAAATTCTTAAATCAGCTAAAGAAAATGGGAAAATTCTGAAATCAGCTAAAGAAAATGGGAAAATTCTTAAATTAGCTAAAGAAAATGGGAAAATTCTTAAATCAGCTAAAGAAAATGGGAAAATTCTGAAATCAGCTAAAGAAAATGGGAAAATTCTTAAATCAGCTAAAGAAAATGGGAAAATTCTGAAATCAGCTAAACAAATAGGGAAAATTCTGAAATCAGCTAAACAAATAGGGAAAATTCTTAAATCAGCGAAAGAAAATGGGAAAATTCTTAAACCAGCGAAAAAAATGGTAAAATTCTGAAATCAGGGAAAGAAAATGGTAAAATTCTGAAATCAGGGAAAGAAAATGGTAAAATTCTGAAATAAGCTAAAGAAAATTCGACAATTTTGGCGCCAGATCGGTGCATGTTGAGAACACAGCCTCATTCGGGGAAGTGATGATGTCATAACCAGAAGATGAAATCAGGAAGTGAAAAGAGATACCACAAATACATCACTTTTATTCTACTGTTGGATTTGTCTATCCAACTTTGACAGATTCAGTCACGAGAGAAGCTGCTCCAGCTTCCAGCATAAGACACTAATATATTACCAAACTACTGATAAGTCTTGACTGTGCTGCGAACCATCTGCTACGATGAAGACAGAGTAATTAAAGTAAAGAGTCCCGCCAAGTGGCGTATAGGGAATATGGTGTTAGTGATCATAATTTTTACAGACCTTCAGCAAATGATTTTTTGGGGTAATGAGGTCGGTATTACGCCCGTGCCGCTTTACTTTCCCAGAAAAAAATCCGGTATCCATTTAAGGCTGGGTGAACTCGGAAAGCCTTAATAGCAAAAAGACAGAAGTAATGGTAACAACAAAGAAAAAGACATCACCTCAGTGCAAAATAAAGACAAGTGGAACAATATTAAAACAGGTAAATGAATTTAAATATTTGGGAGCTTTGTTAACCACGACGGAAGATGTACTAAAGAGGTGAGAGGAAGAATGGCTTAGGCAAAAGCAGCTTTCCAAAAAAATGTAGAAGATACTATGCAATACATTTTTGACAGTCTTCTTCTTCTTCTACCTTTTTAGCTCCCTGTGGAGCATAGGTCTTCAACCAACACTTTCCAAGTCGTTCTGTTTTTTGCCATTCTTTTAAGATCATTCCATGTCATTCCCATTTTTGACAACCGAAACAAGAAAAAGAGTTCTTAAATGTTACCTAGAGCCAGTCGTAACATATGGATGCGAATCATGGACAATAGGACAACAGACAAGGAAATCACTGGAGTCTGTAGAAATGTGATTTTACAGAAGAATGTTGAGAGTACCATGGACAGCTAAGAAGAGTAATGAAGATGTTCTGAGAGAGGTTAAAGCAAAAAGAGCTAATTTCCAACATTAGGAAGAAACAATCATCATTTTTTTGACCATGTAATGAGAAGAGAACAACATCATCATCAACATGTGCCGTTCCGGTTGGCGTTGGCGATCATGTCCCTCCACAATCTTCCATCTACAGTACATCATATCAGTTCTGTTGTTGACTGTTTTCCATGCCATGACACCAAGCTATCCAGTATTTTCTCTCTTTGTCGTCCGCGATCTTTCTTTCCTTTTATTTGGCCAGTTGTAACCAAGTATTCCAACTTTCCTCTTCTCATGATGTGCCCGAAAAATGTTGATTGCTTCTTTCTGATGTTTTTTAAGAGCTCCCTTTTTGTGTTGGCCTCTTTGAGAATTTTCTCATTGGTCTTTTCAGCTGTCCAGGGAACTTTCAACATTCTTCTGAGAAATCCCATCTCTGTGGCCTCTAATCGTCTTTTTGTTTGTGTATTGTCCATGATTCGCTTCTATAGGTCAGAATTGGTTCTATATAGCACTGATGAACTCTCTTTCTCATTTCGATTGACATAGATTTGTTACATAAGATATTTTTCATTTTCTGAAATGTTATTTTGGCCTGAGCTGTTCTGCTTTTTATTTCTGTGGTGTATCTCCCATCTGATGATATTATTGTGCCCAAGTATTTGAAACGTTGAACTTGTTTAAGATTTGTCTTGTTTATTTTTATGCTGCATGATGGTGATGATTGTTTCTTCGATATAACCATTACTTCTGTTTTTTACCCTGCGCCAGCAGGCCCGGTACTTGATGATGATGATGATGATGATTTATCCCCTATGGAATATGCCTATGCCAGAACAAAATACGCAATGCTATAAATAGCAAAAAAAAAATACAAACACATAAAGTGGTACTAAGTAGCTGAACCTAAGGAGAGAAAAATGTTGATTGCTTCTTGACGGATTGCAGACGGATCTGTAAGACGACACGAAAGAAGTGCATGGGCATTTACAGCACGCTCAGCAGGCAGAATAGCCAAGGAAGACAGTGGTGCATACGCCATGACCACGAGTAGCATGACAATGGAGGTGATGGCAGTGACCAAGGCATTCAAATGGTTAGAGTCACAAGACTACATCCACACATGTATACTGAGTGATTCGATGAGCATGATAAAAAAAGTGGAGGCGGGCTATGTACGCATGCAATGGGTAGAGTCGTTGCAGAAATCCAAAATACGCAAGGTCACCTTTGTCTATGTCCCTGGACACGCGGGAGTACGGGGAAATGAGAGAGCGGACAGGTTGGCTAGCTGCGCTGTCGTTGAGGACGGGCAACCGATGGATCGGGCGGACATCATAAATGCACTCCGAGATGTTGGAAGAGCACAGGACTTCGACAAACACAGATCAACGTCACTTCTTCGGATGATGGAAATGGGAGTTAAGATGGGCACGGCCAGAAATGAGAAACTTGGTGGCCGTGTAAGAAGACTTATCAACCAACATAGAACTGGAGGCGTCAGTCGCTGGACACTGAGGGAATTGCTGAGGAGGGGATCTGAGCACCTATGGACATGTTCGGAGTGCAATGATGATGACCCGCAAATAACTCAATAACTCAATAACAATAACCTAAGGAGAGACGAAACAGACTACAACGTTTCGATAAAATCCTTCATCGGGTATAATATATCATTAGACATCATGGTATAGCTCATTACCATGGAGGTGTATCATTAGACATTATGTTATAGCTCATTACCATGTATGTGTACCATTATATATTTTTTTATAACTCATCATGGAGTTATATCATTAGACATCATGTTATAGCTCATTATCACGGAGGTGTATCATTAGACCTTATGTTATAGCTCATTATCATGGAGGTGTATCATTAGACACTATGTTAAGGCTCATTATCATGGAGGTGTATCATTAGACCTTATGTTATAGCTCATTATCATGGAGGTGTATCATTAGACATTATGTTATAGCTCATTATCACGGAAATGTATCAATAGATATTATGTTATAACTTACTACCATGTATGTGTATCATTAGACATTATGTTATAGCTTAATCCCATATAAGTGTTTCTCTTGGTTGTCATGATTTCTGGACTTATGTGGTAGTGATCTATTTTTATAACATTTCATGAACGCATGCAAAATGATTAACTATTAAGATGTTATTTGATAGAAATGACTCATAATTGTAATTTCATTCATTCTGTGGAAATGAGTAGTTATTTTAATGTCTATTTCATGTAAAATTAGTAGTTATTTTAATGTCTATTTCATGTAAAATTAGTAGTTATTTTAATGTCTATTTCATGTAAAATTAGTAGTTATTTTAATGTCTATTTCATGTAAAATTAGTAGTTTTTTTAATGTCTATTTCATGTAAAATTAGTAGTTTTTTTAATGTCTATTTCATGTAAAATTAGTAGTTATTTTAATGTCTATTTCATGTAAAATTAGTAGTTATTTTAATGTCTATTTCATGTAAAATTAGTAGTTATTTTAATGTCTATTTCATGTAAAATTAGTAGTTATTTTAATGTCTATTTCATGTAAAATTAGTAGTTATTTTAATGTCTATTTCATGTGAAATTAGTAGTTATTTTAATGTCTATTTCATGTGAAATTAGTAGTTATTTTAATGTCTATTTCATGTAAAATTAGTAGTTATTTTAATGTCTATTTTATTTGAAATAAGTAGTTAATGTAATGTTTTCCATCAGGTGGAATATTTGTGGAATGAGTAATTATTCTAATATCTTGTGTGTGTGTGTGAAATGAGCAGTTATGTAAATGTTCTTCCTTCTCTGAAACGAATAGAAATTAAAAAAAAAATATGAAATGAGTTATTTTAATGTCTTCCATTTTGTGAAATGAGAAGTTATTATTGCCTTCCTGGGAACGTGGTAATGGCTAGAACCCGATTAATACTGTTTTCATATTTTCTTTCCAACATCACTAATTAAAAGCTACTTCCAGAGCTGTAAGTAAAGAGCCCCCGTCACGTCAGGTGGCGTATAGTGAATATGGTGCTAGTGACCATAATGTTTATAGACCTTCGGCACATGATTTTTGTGGTAATGTGGTCGGTATTACGTCGTGCCGCTTTACTTTGCCTGAAAAAAATATCCGGTACTCATTTAAGGCTGGATGAACCCGGAAGCCATCGATGAGGATCGAACCTCTTGTCATTTGTAGCTCAGTTCACTAACCATTGAGCTATCGCAGCTCCTGAGCTGTGGTAAGGGTTAATTATGTGTCTTTCTCTTATTCTGTTAAAATGTTTAATTGTCTGAGTTTATGTAATTCCCTGAAAATGAGTTTATTTTAATTTCAGTTATTTGATGGAAATCAGTACTTACAATGATTTATGTTATAGTGTACTAATCAGTACTTACAATGATTTATGTTATAGTGTACTAATCAGTACTTTCAATGACTTATGTTATAGTGTACTAATCAGTACTTACAATGATTTATGTTATAGTGTACTAATCAGTACTTACAATTGTTTATGTTATAGTGTACTAATCAGTACTTACAATGATTTATGTTATAGTGTACTAATCAGTACTTACAATTGTTTATGTTATAGTGTACTAATCAGTACTTACAATGATTTATGTTATAGTGTACTAATCAGTACTTACAATGATTTATGTTATAGTGTACTAATCAGTACTTACAATGATTTATGTTATAGTGTACTAATCAGTACTTTCAATTATTTATATTATAGTGTACTAATCAGTACTTACAATTATTTATGTTATAGTGTACTAATCAGTACTTACAATGATTTATGTTATAGTGTACTAATCAGTACTTACAATGATTTATGTTATAGTGTACTAATCAGTACTTTCAATTATTTATATTATAGTGTACTAATCAGTACTTGCAATTATTTATGTTATAGTGTACTAATCAGTACTTACAATTATTTATGTTATAGTGTACTAATCAGTACTTACAATTATTTATATTATAGTGTACTAATCAGTACTTACAATTATTTATGTTATAGTGTACTAATCAGTACTTACAATTATTTATGTTATAGTGTACTAATCAGTACTTACAATTATTTATATTATAGTGTACTAATCAGTACTTACAATTATTTATGTTATAGTGTACTAATCAGTACCTACAATTATTTATGTTATAGTGTACTAATCATACTTTCAATTATTAATGTTACAGTGTGATAATCGTTAGTTACAATTATTTATATTACAGTGTGATAATCGTTAGTTACAATTATTTATATTACAGTGTGATAATCGTTAGTTACAATTATTTATATTACAGTGTGATAATCGTTAGTTACAATTATTTATATTACAGTGTGATAATCGTTAGTTACAATTATTTATATTACAGTGTGATAATCGTTAGTTACAATAATTGATTTCTGTAGAAACGTACAATTACTATATTGTGTTCTGTTGTGGAAGTTGGTAGCGATTATAATTTCTAGTGTATAACCTTTGTCGTCTTGACAGACGGTTGGTAGCGAGCTATCATGATAAGTCAGTAGTTTGGTAAAGCATTAGTGTCTCATACTAGGTGCTGCTTTACTGAACATCTTATCTCGTGGCTGAATTTGCCAATCCTGGACAGACAGATCCATCCACAGAACGAGTAAGGTGTATTTGCCGCACAGGGCCGTTTCTCTTTTCTCTTGCGCCTTTTGTCCTCTGAATTTGACATCAGCACTATCTCGAAAGTTGCTGTGCCATTTTTTATTTTGGCTCTCCATATGCTACGATCCGCAGCCACATTTTCCTACTTTCTTTCACAGATAGAGAATTCCCTCAAGGAAGTCCTGCAAACATCGTTATATCTCAGCACTGGTCTGCCCTTTGGTCTCTTTCTGTCCTTAAGTTTCTAATTTCTTGTATTCTGTGGAAATTAATATATAGAAAATAAACAACTAACCAACGACACATCAAACATATACATCTGATGGTGTATGTCGGGGGAGGGGGAGGGGGAGAAGGGGGGCTCTTGACGGGATTAGAGAAATAAAGGCTTCTTTGTTAAAACAGTCGCCACAAAGTGTGAGAATCAGGATTTTAGTCCCCCCACCCCCCCGCCCGCCCCCGATATGGAAATCAATATTTGCCATAATTTCTGATAACCGATGAACCAGTGTTCCAACCGATATCATTAATTTTACTTGAATTTGTGTGTGCATTATGATCACGGAGACATCTATTATGATCACGGAGACATCTATTATGATCACGGAGACATCTATTATGATCACGGAAACATCTATTATGATCACGGAAACATCTATTATGATCGCGGAGACATCTATTATGATCACGGAAACATCTATTATGATCACGGAAACATCTATTATGATCGCGGAGACATCTATTATGATCGCGGAGACATCTATTATGATCACGGAAACATCTATTATGATCGCGGAGACATCTATTATGATCGCGGAGACATCTATTATGATCGCGGAAACATCTATTATGATCACGGAAACATCTATTATGATCGCGGAGACATCTATTATGATCGCGGAGACATCTATTATGATCACGGAAACATCTATTATGATCGCGGAGACATCTATTATGATCGCGGAAACATCTATTATGATCGCGGAGACATCTATTATGATCGCGGAGACATCTATTATGATCGCGGAGACATCTATTATGATCGCGGAAACATCTATTATGAGAACGGAGACATCTATTATGATCGCGGAGACATCTATTATGATCGCGGAAACATCTATTATGATCGCGGAGACATCTATTATGATCGCGGAGACATCTATTATGATCACGGAAACATCTATTATGATCGCGGAGACATCTATTATGATCGCGGAGACATCTATTATGATCGCGGAAACATCTATTATGATCGCGGAGACATCTATTATGAGAACGGAGACATCTATTATGATCGCGGAGACATCTATTATGATCGCGGAGACATCTATTATGATCGCGGAAACATCTATTATGATCGCGGAGACATCTATTATGATCGCGGAAACATCTATTATGATCGCGGAGACATCTATTATGATCGCGGAAACATCTATTATGATCGCGGAGACATCTATTATGATCGCGGAGACATCTATTATGATCGCGGAGACATCTATTATGATCACGGAAACATCTATTATGATCGCGGAGACATCTATTATGATCGCGGAGACATCTATTATGATCGCGGAGACATCTATTATGATCACGGAAACATCTATTATGATCGCGGAGACATCTATTATGATCGCGGAGACATCTATTATGATCACGGAAACATCTATTATGATCGCGGAGACATCTATTATGATCGCGGAAACATCTATTATGATCACGGAAACATCTATTATGATCGCGGAGACATCTATTATGATCACGGAAACATCTATTATGATCGCGGAGACATCTATTATGATCACGGAAACATCTATTATGATCGCGGAGACATCTATTATGATCACGGAAACATCTATTATGATCGCGGAGACATCTATTATGATCACGGAAACATCTATTATGATCGCGGAAACATCTATTATGATCACGGAAACATCTATTATGAGAACGGAGACTGCCGTCGCTACCCCATAACTAGGGTCGATTTCTGGAAGAAAATATAACATTGTTATATTCTGATACTAAATTAATGTTGCAGAGAATTTGTAATAAAAGATGATTTATCATTTATTTATTTTTTTTTTATGCATATATGCATAATTGATTCTCCCGTGCGGCTGTCATGATCATAGACGCCCCAGATTGGCCTAAGGAGGGTGGAGTTAAAGTCTTCGTCGGCGGTACGGAGTTCGTGAATTAGAGCTGAAGCTATTTGAAAGGTTTTCGCAAGTGTGTGGCGGGTGTACCGCGGAACTTGTTGATGAGAGGATCTCGGCATTAAGAGTTGTCCTTGCTACAATGAAGACGATCTTTAGTCTAGACTAAAGAAGACGGTAATCATCATCATCATGTGCCATACCGGGTGACGTAGGCGACCATGTCCTTCCACAATCTTCTATCCACAGTGCAAGACGGTAATGCTGAGATAATAAAAAGAAGTAAAGAGCCCCCGTCACGCCAAGTGGTGTACAGGGAATATGGTTATAGTAACAATAATTTGTACAGACTTTTGGAACATGGTTTTTGAGGTAATGTGGTCGGTGTTACGTCATTGCCGCTTTATTTTCACAGAAAAAATCCGGTACAAACTTGCTTGCTTGTTTGCTTGCTTGCTTGCTAAGTTGGTTGCTTGGTTGGTTGGTTGGTTGGTTGGTTGCTTGCTTGCTTGGTTGCTTGCTTGTTTGGTTGGTTGCTTGCTTGGTTGCTTGCTTGTTTGGTTGGTTGGTTGCTTGGTTGCTTGCTTGTTTGGTTGGTTGGTTGCTTGGTTGCTTGCTTGTTTGGTTGGTTGCTTGCTTGCTTCCTTGGTTCCTTGCTTGTTTGCTTGCTTGCTTGGTTGCTTGCATGCTTGGTTGCTTGCTTGCTCGCTTGCTTGGTTGCTTGCTTGTTTGGTTGGTTGCTTGCTTGCTTCCTTGGTTCCTTGCTTGTTTGCTTGGTTGCTTGGTTGGTTGCTTGCTTGGTTGCTTGCTTGTTTGGTTAGTTGCTTGCTTGCTTCCTTGGTTCCTTGCTTGTTTGCTTGGTTGCTTGCTTGCTTGGTTGCATGCTTGCTCGCTTGCTTGGTTGCTTGCTTGGTTGCTTGCTTGCTCGCTTGCTTGGTTGCTTGCTTGGTTGCTTGCTTGCTCGCTTGCTTGGTTGCTTGCTTGGTTGCTTGCTTGGTTGCTTGCTTGGTTGGTTGCTTGCTTGCTTCCTTGGTTCCTGCTTGTTTGCTTGATTGCTTGGTTGGTTGCTTGCTTGGTTGCTTGCTTGTTTATTTAGTTGCTTGCATGATTCCTTGGTTCCTTGCTTGTTTGCTTGCTTGCTTGGTTGCTTGCTTGCTTGGTTGCTTGCTTGGTTGCTTGCTTGCTCGCTTGCTTGCTTGCTTGGTTGCTTGCTTGGTTGCTTGCTTGCTCGCTTGCTTGGTTGCTTGCTTGGTTGCTTGCTTGGTTGCTTGCTTGGTTGCTTGCTTGGTTGGTTGCTTGCTTGCTTCCTTGGTTCCTTGCTTGTTTGCTTGCTTGCTTGGTTGCTTGCTTGGTTGCATGCTTGCTTGCTCGCTTGGCTGCTTGCTTGGTTGCTTGCTTGGTTGCTTGCTTGGTTGCTTGCTTGCTCGCTTGCTTGCTTGCTTGGTTGCCTGCTTGGTTGCTTGCTTGGTTGCTTGCTTGGTTGATTGCTTGGTTGATTGCTTGGTTGCTTGCTTGCTTGCTTGCTCGCTTGCATGCTTGCTTGGTTGCTCGCTTGGTTGCTTGCTTGGTTGCTTGCTTGGTTGCTTGCTTGCTTGCTTGCTCGCTTGCTCGCTCGCTTGCTTGCTTGGTTGCTTGCTTGGTTGCTTGCTTGGTTGCTTGCTTGGTTGCTTGCTTGCTTGCTTGGTTGCTTGCTTGGTTGCTTGCTTGCTTGCTTGCTCGCTTGCTTGCTTGCTGCTTGGTTGCTTGCTTGGTTGCTTGCTTGGTTGCTTGCATGGTTGCTTGCTTGCTTGCTTGCTCGCTTGCTTTCTCGCTTGGTTGCTTGCTTGGTTGCTTGCTTGCTCGCTTGCTTGCTTGCTTGGTTGCTTGCTTGGTTGCTTGCTTGGTTGCTTGCTTGCTTGATTGCTCGCTTGCTTGCTTGCTTGGTTGCTTGCTTGGTTGCTTGCTTGGTTGCTTGCTTGGTTGCTTGCTTGGTTGCTTGCTTGCTTGATTGCTCGCTTGCTTGCTTGCTTGGTTGCTTGCTTGGTTGCTTGCTTGGTTGCTTGCTTGCTCGCTTGCTTGCTTGCTTGGTTGCTTGCTTGGTTGCTTGCTTGCTTGCTTGGTTGCTTGCTTGGTTGCTTGCTTGGATCCTTGCTTGTTTGCTTGCTTGCTTGGTTGCTTGCTTGCGTGCTTGCTTGGTTTTTTGCTCGCTTGCTTGCTTGCTCGCTCGCTTGGTTGCTTGCTTGGTTGGTTGGTTGGTCGCTTGCTTGCTTAGTTGGTTGCTTGTTTGCTAGCACGCTTGGTTGGTTAGTTGGTTGCTTGCTTGCTTGCTTAGTTGGTTGCTTGCTCGCTCGCTTGCTTGGTTGCTTGCTTGCTCGCTTGCTTGGTTGCTTGCTTGCTCGCTCGCTTGCTTGCTTGCTTGGTTGGTTGATTGCTCGCTCGCTTGGTTGCTTGCTTGGTTGTTTGCTTGCTCGCTTGCTTGCTTGGTTGCTTTCTTGCTTGCTCGCTCGCTTGCTTGGTTGCTTGCTTGCTTGGTTGGTTGATTGCTCGCTCGCTTGGTTGCTTGCTTGCTTGCTTGCTTGATGGTTGGTTGCTTGCTCGCTTGCTTGCTTGCTTACGTTCGCCCGATGACTAAAGGAGTATTCCTCTTCATCATCGGTCCGTAAAAGGACGTTAAGTGGGCGTGTTTGAGTTGTGTTGTGGTTTGCAGTGTGGTTGGTTGGTTACGTTCGCCCGATGACTACAGTATTCTATAGTACCGTGGTAGACTAGAATATCTCTCTTTATCATCCGCCCTTACAAGGGCGTAGTGGAATTTGCAGTATAACTGTGATATTTGCCCCTTTCGGCCCAACAATTCGACTTCAGCACGACATTTTTGAGTACCGGGTTGTCTTCCCTATTAGAACACTACTCGCTTGGCCAGACTAGACAGGTTAGTCTGTTACTAGACGCACTGCGGAGAGGTGGAGCAGGGTATGGATGGTTCTGGTTCACTGATCTTGGCCCAAGCCATCAGCTGTGGGTCGCTGACAACTTCCAGCTCTGGTGCTGTGAGGCGCGCCTTTGCCTCCGCTACCCATTTAAGACTGGGTGAAACCGAAATGAGGAAGTTCTCAAAGAGGCCAACACAAAAAGGGAGCTCTTAAAATACATTAGAAAGAAGCAATCAACATTTTTCTGGCACATCATGAGAAGAGGAAAGTTTGAATACTATGGTTACAACTGGCAAAATAAAAGGAAAGAGAGATCGCGGACGATAAAGAGAGAAAATACTGGATAGCTTGGTGTCATGGCATGGAAAACAGTCAACAGAACTGATACGATGCACTGTAGATAGAAGATTGTGGAGTTACATGATCGCCTACGCCAACCGATATGGCACATGATGATGACGATGGTGAAACCGGATGTCGTCGGTAAGGATGAACTTTTTGTTCTTTGTAGTCCAGTGCACTAAACCAGTGAGCTCCCATTACTGAGATGGAGGGATTTTAATGATAAAACTAATTATGTTTGCAAGGGTCTACTAACGTAGCAATATTAAACAAACACATATGTTCAGGATCGGTACAATCGAGTGACTAGTCATGATGGAAACGGATGAAATATCGTAGGTGCCTGCGCTCATATCGAGAACTTAAAAAGTGAAGGTTATCATTCGTACATTACCATTTTATGGAAAAGGGGGTTAGTTGGTCTCAAGGCAAGCCGCCGGTCTTGAGACAGAGGGATTGTCAGTTCAAATCCTGCTTGCAGCAGTTAGGATTTTTATTTGTGATTTCTCTCTGCGGCAACCACACTTGGTCTCAGCAGCGAGGCCCGGCTTGAAACCACAATTACTCATGGACGGAAAAGTATGCATACCTCTGAAGTCGGTGTTATCTGCCTGTGCGGCAAGGGACACCTATCGCTCATGACCCAACGAGAAGTCACCACCATCGCATACCATCTCTGCATTCGAGGTTGGCTACCATGGAGCGCCGTTCCGCTCTGTCTCATGCTTTGCTCGTGCAAGTTGCCATAGGCTGACTTGTCCATCTTTTGATGTTACTTGTCCACGTTAGTCTTTTTCTGGCTCTGCATCTCTTATTGTCCCTTCCAAGATTACTTTTAGTAGGCTATTGTGTCTTTTAACACGCCCCAAAATCGCATTTGTCTTATTTGAATTGTGTTTAGTAGTTCTCTTTTCATGTTTTAAGACTTCATCGTTTGATTTCTCTTCTTTCCATACAATTCTACCTATTCCTTTATATATCCACATTCCAATTTTCAAAGGCTTCAATTTTCTGTTCTGTTTTGTTATCTAATGTCCATGTTTCTGCATCATACAGGAATGTTGAAAAAAAAAAAATTTGCTATTCTTAGTTTTAGTCCTGGTATTATTTGTTTTGATGTTAGTATATATTCCATGCGATGGTCATACGTTGGACATGTGATGAGAAGAGATAATAATCGAATAGCAAAGCAAGCCCTCATATGGGAAACAACAGGTAAAAGAAAAGAGGAAGACCCAGGGAGACACTGAGAAGAACATTGATGAGAGAGGCAAGAGCAGCAGGAATCGGCTCCCTCAATGAGATAGAACTGCTTGCACAGAACAGAGACAGATGGCGAGATTTGATAAAATATCTTTAAAAGAAAACTGCTAGAACAAAAATTCATATAGGAGAAGGTGTATCTTGGTCTACGCCCTATGGGCCGGTTACGGCTCGAAAGGTCAATAGATAGATAGATAGATATATTCCATGACATTAAAATTACTTTTTGCCATTCTTATTCTTTTGTTTATTTCAGTATTTCTGTATGCTGTAAACAGTTCAACCTGTGGCTGCCCTGCTGCCTTGCAGGTGTGCTCTAGAGAGTAAAAGGCTAAGGGAGGGAACCCCGAAGTAAAACAACCCCACTGCCTTGTGGGTGAGACTTTTTAGTCAAAGGCTAGCAGAGCCAACCGTAAACAAACCGACGGAAGGCAACAGAAAACCACCGTCGTAACTTCTTTGTACAATCATGAATCGCCACAACAATAGAAATCACGACAACAACGTTAAGGGGGATTCCAATGGGAAAACCCTCGTTCGGTAGGGGACATCATGTACTACGGGTGATACCCGATCGTCATCAAGCTACTGTAAGCAAAATAAAGATTAATCTAAAGATAGGTACTTGGAATGTGAGAACACTCATGCAGAAGGGTAAACTAGAAAACACCATACAAGAAATGAAAAGAATGGGTTTACAATTACTGGGACTTTTGCGAACAGAGATACACCGGATCTGGGGAGATGTATTCTGATAAATATAGAATAATCTATTCTGGAGGTACTGAACACCAAAGAGGAGTAGGTATCATCTTGGATGCAGAAAGAGCAAGAACCGTGAAAGACTTTTACCCAATATCCGAAAGAGTCATTTTAGTGAAATTGAATGGAAAGCCAATAGAAATAAATCTTATACAAGTTTATGCACCAACAGCAGACAGTCTAGAGGAAACAATTGATAAATTTTACGAGTTAAATGAGGCACTTCATAAATGCAAACCACATGAAAACACCATAGTTCTAGGGGATTTTAACGCAAAAGCAGGAAAGGAAAGAGTTGCGGAAGTAGTTGGTCATTATGGCTTAGGCGAGAGGAATGAAAGAGGTGAGAAACTTATTGACTGGGCAAGAACATACACCATGATGATAGGAAACACCAGGTTTAAGCAACATCCAAGACGTTTGTGGACATGGAAAAGCCCAGGAGACAGCGCACGTAATCAAATTGATTACATAATGATAAAATCTACAAGTGGATATCAAAATAGACCTAGAGACAGTTCAGAACTACATCTACCTTGAACATACAATAACCAGTGATGGAAAATGTACAACTGAAATAAACAAAAGAATAGGAATGGCAAAAAGTAATTTTAATGTCATGAAGAACATACTAACATCAAAACAAATAACACCAGGGCTAAAACTAAGAAAAGCAAAATGTTACATCTTCTCAACATTCCTATATGGTGTAGAAACATGGACATTAGACAAGAAAACAGAACAGAGAATTTAAGCCTTTGAAATGTGGATATAAAGAAGAATAGGTAGAATTGGAGGGAAGAAAAAGAAAACAAACGATGAAGCCTTAAAACAACTAAAAATAAAAAGAGAACTACTAAACACAATTAGAACAAGACAAATGCGATTTTTGGGCCATGTTAAAAGACACAACAGCCTACTAAAAGTAATCCTGGAGGGGAAGATACAAGGTGAAAGAGGCAGAGGCAGACCAAAACTAACATGGACGAGTAACATCAAAAGATGGAAAAATCAGCCTATGACAACCTGCACCATCATTGCAAGAGACAGAGAAGAATGGCGCTCCATGGTAGCCAACCTTCGTTGCGGAGACGGCACTCGATGATGATGATGATGAATGATAAACAATAGATTTAGAAACAGTCTGGTGTTGTGTGAAAACTAGACCAGGAGCAGATTGCAATAGTGATCATGTACCAGTCGTGGGAAAGCTTCGAGTAAAATTAAAAACAACAAAATGGGTCTCAGTTAACATCAAGTTAAATTTAGATTTACTCAAATCAGACAAGAAGTTGCAAGACGAATATAACTTCACAATTCAGAACCGGTACAATACAATAGAGAAGATACAAAGCATTGATGAACAGTGGGAAATGCTAAAGAATCAATGCAACAAACATCAAAAGAGTTCATACCACCAGTGAGGACAAATTCAAGAAATAAATGGATGACATGACATTTTGCAGCTAATGGATACAAGAAGAAGAAATTAAGAAAATAAAGATGAGTAGAAGAGATTAAATAAAGAAATTGTAATAAAATGTAATGAAGCAAAAGAAGCATGGCTAAAAGAGAGATGCAAAGAGATTGAAATGCAACAAAATGGAGATGCCAAAGCTATATATAAACAAACTGAAGAATTAACAGGAAGACAAACGCAATCAAAAACTGGATGATTAAGATCAAAGGAAGGAGAACTGTTGATTGAACAAGTGTGCATAAGGGAACGATGGACAGAATACATTAAAGATCTTTATAATGATGAGCGAACAAAAATAAATATTAAGGATAATGGAGAAGGACCAGAAATACTCAAAGAAGAAGTGGAAGACGACGCCTTGCGCAATATGAAAGCAGGAAAAGCTCCTGGACCAGATAATATAACTAAAGAAGAGATTGAAGCCATGGGTGATTTTGGAATAAAATAATCACAAAAATATTAAATGATATCTACAACACCGGATATATACCGGGCGACCGGCTCAAATCAATATTCATAGCCCTACCAAAGAAATCGGGTGCGATTGAATGCTATTATCATCGCACAATAGGCCTTATGAGTCACATGACAAAGATATTACTAAGAATCATCATGCGAAGAGTGCGAAACAAAATCAGTCCAGAAATTAGCGATGAACAGTGTGGTTTTGTTAGAGGTAAAGGAACAAAAAATGCCATAAAGATAATTAGATCTTTAGTAGAAAGAGCCATAGAGGTGAAAACAGATCTATACCTATATTTCATAGATTATACCAAAGCATTTGACAAAGTAAAGCACGAAGAAATAATCAAAATTTTAGAAAGCATAAACATAGACAGCAAAGATCTAAGAAAAATAAAGAACATGTACTGGCAACAAACAGCGGCCATAAGAACTGGAAACCAATTGGGATTGTTTCAACAAATAAAACAGGGTGTTAGACATGGTTGTGTGCTGTCACCAGATTTGTTTAATATTTATAGTGAGATTATTTTAAGATCCATAAGGGGCATGCCTGTAATAACAATTTGAGATTATAATATAAATAATATATATATATATAAATGTTTGATCTCAACGCCTGTGGTTGCGTTGCAGGCACGTAGATTGCCCGGTGGCGTATGCACCGGACAGCTCGTCTTGACCCCGTATCAGCCTTGGACCGAGTGTGCTGGATTTAACTCGGGATTCTATAGCCGCGTATCTGCCTTCTCCTTGCCTGATGCTGAACTCATACATAGCCCGGACACCCACTTGTCCGTCTGTCGTGATCGTATACTCTTGTACTTCGCGCTGTTTCGGGGTGGCGACCACCTCTGCGTCTATGGGCCTGTGCTTGACGGCCCCTCCCAGTTTCCGTTCTTCGCTAGGCACAGACAATTACAGATTGTTTTCTAAGAAGTAGTCAAAAGAACACCATGTAAAATACACACTCGAGGTTTAATTCTGGAAGATCAACCTCTCACAACAAGTTACACAATTACAACAACAGTATGCTTGTTAGCGGCCTTTCTCACGTTGCATGTTAATGACGAGGCGTACCCCAACTTGTCTGGGCTGTTATCTAAGGGCTGCAGTAGTACAGAACTAAGGTATGCTGATGATACAGTCTTAATCGCTAAGAGTGAAAATGAGTTACAAGAAATATTGGACATTATAGTGAAAGAAAGCAAAAATAAAGGACTCAGCCTTAATAGCAAAAAGACAGAGGCAATGGTATCAACAAAGAAAAAGACATCACCTCAGTGCAAAATAAAGACAAGTGGAACAATATTAAAACAGGTAAATGAATTTAAATATTTGGGAACTTTGTTAACCTCAGACGGAAGATGTACAACAGAGGTGAGATGCAGAATGGCTCAGGCAAAAGCAGCTTTCCAAAAAATGAGGAAAATACTATGCAATCCATTTTTATCAATAGAAACAAGAAAAGGAGTTCTTAAATGTTACGTAGAGCCAGTCTTAACATATGGATGTGAATCATGGACAATAGGACAACAGAGAAGAAAATCAGTGGAGTCTGTAGAAATGTGGTTTTACAGAAGAATGTTGAGAATACCATGGACAACTAAGAAGAGTAATGCAAACGTCCTGAAAGAGGTCAAAGCAAAAAGAGAGCTAATTTCCAATATTAAGAAGAAACAATCATCATTTTTTGGCCATGTAATAATAATAGAACAGCTGGAATATATTGTAACAACAAGTAAAATTGAAGGACGAAGAGATAGAGGGAAGCAAAGAGATAATGATAAATAACTGATCGCAAGTTGTGGAGAGACATGATCATCTACGCCAGCAGGCTTGGTACTAGATGATGATTACTGGTTATAATATGCCCAAGTTAGCTGCAGCTCTGAACTGTTTCACAGTCTATTTCTTCAATTTTAATATCCACTTGTAGGTTTTAAGTATTTTCTTTGTTTGTGGTCATATTTATAGTCTCTTGATATTCATTTACTACTAAATATTATTAAGACAAGACAAATGAAATTTTTGGGGCATGTTAAAAGACACAACAGCCTACTCAAAGTAATATTGGAAAGGAAAATACAAGGTAAAAGAGGTAGAGGCAGACCAAGACTAACATGGACGAGTAACATCAAAAGATGGGCAAGTCAATCTATGACAGCCTGCACCATCAAAGCAGAGACAGAATAGAATGGCGATCCATGGTAGCCAACCTTCGTTGCGGAGAAGGCACTCGATGATGATGATATTCATTAAGAAAAACAGGAGGTATCCAATATTTTTTTTTTTTTTTGCGAGTGGTTTGACCGGCGGGGAGGAGCCAGCTTCGATCAATACAACTTTGATAGGTAAATGACTAAACCAATCCACCTGCTCGCCAAACACTTTCCAGCACTGAGCATTTCAACTGTCACTTTGACACGCCCACAGGCGGAGCGAGTGATCTGAACGAGAGGCGGGTCGCACAGGTGAAGGTGAAGCGCTAAATGTGACATTAACGAGTTGTTAACCTTTGTCCTGTCGAGCACCAGAGGAGTTCGTTGGGAAGACCAAGTGTCGGGTTAGTGTGTAAAGTCAGAGCTAGACACGCGCTCAGTGTGCCGGCTTCACGCGGCGGGACTGTAAGTGATAGCTTAACGGCACGGACCATCGTGTCAGCTCTCCCATCACATATCACATCCGACGTTATACCTCAGCAGATGTGCTGCTGTAAAGTGATGCTTTTCATGTCCACGCTTCGTCCACATCCCATCTGTACAAATGTGTGGCCAGGTGGTAAATACGGCGTGCAACCTGTGTGGTTGGAACTAGACCTGTGTTGTGTAGCGATAGGAACACTAGGGAGCACTCAGTCTGAATTCTTGTGACTGAAAACCTTACAAATGGCACATATACCTTTGATTTGGAATACTTGCTTGCGTTCGCTCTATCTATCTATCTATCTATCTATCTATCTATCTATCTATCTATCTATCTATCTATCTATCTATCTATCTATCTATCTATCTATCTATCTATCTATCTATCTATCTATCTATCTATCTATCTATCTATCTATCTATCTATCTATCTATCTATCTATCTATCTATCTATCTATCTATCTATCTATCTATCTATCTATCTATCTATCTATCTATCTATCTATCTATCTATCTATCTATCTATCTATCTATCTATCTATCTATCTATCTATCTATCTATCTATCTATCTATCTATCTATCTATCTATCTATCTATCTATCGTTCGTTCGCCAGAACTATTATCTATATCTGCAATGCCCTTTCCTGTATAAATTGTACTGTCTTTTGTAATTCTTGCAGTAGCCCATATAGTTTTGTCTGTAGTGTTGTATCTATGGGCCAATGGATTTTCCTCAGTCTACTATAATCAGTGCAGTCTTGAAGTATGTGTTCAGCAGTCTGGGGTGCCTGTCCACATGTACAAGTAGTTGATGTGCCGATCTTGAATTTTGTATACATGTGACTATGGAGTCGATTGTGTCCTGTTCTTAGGCGTATAATGATAACTTGTTCATATCTATTCATATTATGAAAGGCATCCTGATTTGGGGCTTGTGGTCCTCTGATTGATTTGATTATCTGTTTCTTATGATGGTATGTAACCGGTGTATCTATTTGTGTGCCTATTGAACCTTCATTTGCCAACTGATCTGCTTTCTCATTTCCTGGTATTCCACAGTGAGATGGGATCCACAGCAGGGCAGCCCTGTGGTGCTTGCAGAGTTCAGTCAATAAGGCGTTCGCCCGATGATTAATTAGTACACCTCTTCGTCATCCGCCCTTAAAAATATATTATGTGATCGTGTTTGCGTTGTGTTGTTTGCAGTATAACTGTGATATTTGTACATTTCGGCCCAACACATCCGACTTCAGCATGACATTTTTGAGTACCGGGTTGTCTTCCCTCTTCGATCCCTACTCACTTGTTCAGATTAGATAGGTTAGTCTGTTGCTGGAAGCACCGCGGAGAGATGGAGTAGGGTCTGGTTTGGTTCATCGATCCTGGCGCAAGCCATCAGCTGCGGGTGGTTAAAACCTCCAACTCTGGTGCTGTGAGGCCATTCCGATGAACATTACATCATTAGCACAGTAGTGGGATGTGTCAATGAAGACTTCAATATCATTGTTTAAGGCAAAGCTCCAGACAGCGGTAGAGTTGGAAGCTGTCAGTATCTCACAGCTGGTGAATCTCGCCTGGGTCGGTGAACCATCGGAACCCAACTCCAGCTGTTCCCTGTGTCTCGAGAAACAGACTAACCAGTCTAGTCTGGTCAAGCGAGTGGGGATCGAAGAGCGAACGCAACTCACTGCTAAAAAATACCGTACAGAAGTCGGATGTCTTGGGCCAAAAGGCGGAAATATTTCAGTTCTATTGCATATCACAGCACAACGCATCTGCGTGTATTTAACGTCTTTGTAAAGATTGACGTCGAAGAGAATTTCAATTTCTTTAGTAATCATTGGGTGAACACCAGAAAGGAAAGACTATCTTTCTTGACAACACTGAAATATCCCACCACTGACTAACTGCTGACTAACTAGGGACTAATTCAGAGATTGATTTATTATATAACTAAACAACAAGCTAACTGACCAAGTAAGTGGTAATTGTCATACTAAGTGATCGACTAGCAAGTTCACTAACGCATCATTTAAATGGCTAGAAACCTGGATAGATCTGGAACCAAACAAAGAACACATTAATTAACCAGTAAAACAAGCAACTAATGAAACAGCGAACCAATAAACTTATCAAAGAAAACAAAGGAAAAACCCAGAGATCTAACAAAACAGAACACCCTAAGCTATTAAGCGAACTAACCAAATAAATAATAAATCGAACAATGAACTAGCTAACAAAACAAACAAACAAGAAAACAACCAAACAACGACCCAAGGAGCCAAACAAAGCAATAGGTCAACGAACCGAGAAATTCAACAAACTCCCAGTAAACCAGTCAGATAATGAACCAACCAACCAATCAAACAATGAACCCACCATCCAATCAAACAACGGAACAAGCAAGAAATAAAGCAAGCTGATCTGATGAAAGAATGGAACAGCCAAGAAACAAAACAAACGTACAGCCAGCGAAATAAACAACCATACAGCCAGCCAAAGACACAAACATACAGCCAGCGAAACAGACACACATACAGCCAGCCAAATAAACAACCATACAACCAGGCAAACACACAACCAGACAGCCAGGGAAACAAACAACCATACAGCCAACCAAACAAACAACCATACATCCAGCCAAACAAACAACCATACAGCCAGGCAAACAAACAACCATACATCCAGCCAAACAAACAACCATACAGCCAGGCAAACACACAACCATACAGCCAACCAAACAAACAAACAAACAAACATACAGCCAGGCAAACAAACAAGCATACAGCCAGCCAAACAAACAACCATAAAGCCAACCAAACAAACAACCGTACATCCAGCCATACAAACAACCATACAGCCAACCAAAATAAACAAACATACAGCCAGCCAAACAAACAAACATACAGCCAGTCATACAAACAACCACACAGCTGGGCAAACAAACAACCATACAACCAACCATACAAACAACCAAACATCCAGCCATACAAACAACCATACAGCCAGGCAAACAAACAATCATCCAGCCAACCAAACAAACAACCGTACATCCAGCCATACAAACAACCAAACAGCCAAATAAATAAACAAACATACAGCCAGCCATACAAACAACCATACAGCCAACCAAACAAACAACCATACAGCCAGCTATACAAACAACCATACAGCCAGTCAAACAAACAACCATACAGCCAACCAAACAAACAACCATACAGCCAGCTATACAAACAACCATACAGCCAGTCAAACAAACAACCATACAGCCAACCAAACAAACAACCATACAGCCAGCCAAACAAACAACCATACAGCCAACCAAACAAACAACCATACAGCCAACCAAACAAGCAACCATACAGCCAACCAAACAAACAACCATACAGCCAGCTAAACAAACAACCATACAGCTAACCAAACAAACAACCATACAGCCAACCAACCGAACAAACATACAGCCAACCAAACAAACAACTATACGCCAGCCAAACAAACAACCAAACAGCCAGCTAAACAAACAACCATACAGCCAGCCAAGCAAACAACCATACAGCCAGCCAAACAAACAAACATACAGCCAGCCAAGCAAACAACCATACAACCAACCAACCAAACAACCATACAGCCAGGCAAACAAACAACCATACAACCAGCCTAACAAACAACCATACAGCCAGCCAAACAAA
This sequence comes from Megaustenia siamemsis, assembly GCA_032433765.1. NCBI lineage: Eukaryota > Metazoa > Mollusca > Gastropoda > Stylommatophora > Ariophantidae > Megaustenia > Megaustenia siamemsis. Next base: position 34,896,072 of record JAVIAB010000159.1, on the reverse strand, counting down.
CAACCATACAACCAACCAAACAAACAAGCATACAACCAGCCTAACAAACAACCATACAGCCAGCCAAACAAACAACCATACAACCAACCAAACAAACAACCATAAAGCCAGCCAAACAAACAACCATACAACCAGCCTAACAAACAACCAACCATACAAAGAAAGAAACGAATCCATCAACCCACTAATTAAACAAAAAACTTACCAGTAAGCGAAATAATGAAACAATCAATGGACCCCCCTACCATCAATTAGAATAAAACAAGAATATACTAATCAATAGAACGAGCCAACCAATAAACTGACCAATAAACCTGCTAAACGAGTTGTGGCAGTGTTTGGCTTTTCGTGGCAAGGCGCTGTACCACTGAGCACGGGTTCGATCCTGATTTGATCCATAATTTTTTTTCTGTTGATTATTTTGTCATTTTTTTTTCCGAGTGCTGTAAACATACCTCTTCCTCTGAATTGATTCGCTGATTATCGCCTCGGAAGTTTCCATCTACTATAATATTCATTTATTATTATTTGTCACCTGACAAAACAAACAGTGAATCAACCAATCAATAAACAACGGCCCGTAGAAGAAATCAACCCACTAACCCCGTCTATACAAGGAATAGACCGTCTAGGAGGAACATACACAACGGGAAAACATAATTAACCAGGAAACCAATCAAATAACGAGTAAATAAACCAACGAAAGTACCAGTCAAATCATCATCAAGTGCCGTGGCTGCTGGCGTAGGCGATCATGTCTGAACTCATTTTATATTATTTCATAGATTGACTGCATGCATGTCCTTCAAGCTTCAGTCAGGCTTTTATCTTTCAATCTTTCATTCATTTCTGAACTAATTTTATGTTATTGATTAGATTTGTTGCATGTGCTGCCACCTTCAGTCAGGCTTTTATCTTTCAATCTTTCATTCATTTCTGAACTAATTTTATGTTATTGATTAGATTTGTTGCATGTGCTGCCACCTTCAGTCAGGCTGTTATCGCATATGAAGAATCTTTGGATTGCAAACAGGTTTTTTTTTTTTTTTTTTTAAGTCGGAAAGGGCCGGAAGGCATAACGTTAAACCAAATTTAGAACCTTAATTAATAAATATGTTTTATTATCAACTGAAAAATGGTAATACTGTCAGATTGATCAGATGGGATGATAATTGTGGTAGCCTTTGCTGTGATAAAAAAAAAAATACTGGTTATATAAATGGAATGATAATATAAACAGTGGGGGGCAAAACATTGAATGCTAACATGAATTGTTAACATGAATTGTTAACATTGGCAGAGAAGTTGTCTACTTGTTCATCGTTGCACACCTCTACAGGCGTTTAGGAAAAAAAAAACCACTGACAGCTTCGTAAACCTACATCAGTTATCTGTATCTTTAATCACTCTTTCATCATCATCATCAAGTACCAAGCCTACTGGCTTAGGTGATCATGTCTCTCCACAACTTTCGATCACGACAGTTATTTATCATTTCTGTTGTTGACCTTCTGCCAAGCCATTCTCTTAAACTGTCTGGTATTTTTTTATCTTTGCTTCCCTCTATCTCTTCGTCCCTCAATTTTCCCAGTTGTTACAATATATTCCAGCTGTTCTCTTCTCATTACATGGCCCAAAAATGATTTTTGTTTCTTCCTAATATTGGAAATTAACTCTCTTTTTGCTTTGGCTTCTTTATTACTCTTCTTAGCTGTCCATGGTATTCTCAACATTCTTCTGTAAAACCATATTTCTACAGCTTCTAGTGATTTTCTTGTCTGTTGTCCTATTGTCCATGATTCACATCCATATGTTAAGACTGACTCTACATAACATTTAAAAACTCTTTTTCTTGTTTCTATTGTCAAAAATGGATCGCATAGTATGTTCCTCCTTTAGAATAAGAACTACATGACAAAATTCAAGAGTTAGAACGTCATATCATCATCATCATGTGCCATACCGGTTGGTGTAGGCGATCATGTCCCTCCACAATCTTCTATCTACAGTGCGTCGTATCAGTTCTGTTGTTGACTGTTTTCCATGCCATAACACCAAGCTATCCAGTATTTTCTCTCTTTGTCGTCCGCGATCTCTCTTTCCTTTTATTTTGCCAGTTGTAACCAAGTATTCCAACTTTCCTCTTCTCATGATGTGCCCAAGAAATTTTGATTGTTTCTTTCTGATGTTTTTTAAGAGCTCCCCTTTTGTGTTGACCTCTTTATAGTCATATAGATAGCGTTTATTCCATCCTAGGGGAGATAGTCTATTGGCCCTATCTAGTTTCGAATTCGCCTTGATAGTTTTGAAAACGAAACGTCACATCTATTGGGCCACATGAATGTCTTAGGTTTTTGAGCAAACATTGCAGTTAAAGGGACAAAATTTCACATTTTGTCATTTTAATTTATAATGTAGGTTGTTTCCCTTGAAAATGAGTACTTTATTTCATCATCATCGTGTGTCATACCGGTTGGCGTAAGCGATCATGTCCTTACACTATCTTGTAACTACAGTGCATCGTGCCAGTTCTGCTGTTGACTTTTTTCATTCCATGCAATGACACCAAGCTATCCAGTATTTATTTTTTATGCTGCATGATGGTGACGATTGTTTCTTTGATATGACCATTACTTCTGTACTCTGTTTACTGTGAGATATGACGACAGTGATAATCATTGAACATACCACCTTATTCGCTGCCAAACCAACGTTTCTTCAATAATTCTAATACCAATGAAGTTCCATCGAAGTTTTAACTGCTCGTTGTGTGGGAAAGAGGCCAAAGCAAAAAGAGAGCTAATTTCTAACATTAGGAAGAAACAATCATCATTTCTTGGCTATGTAATGAGAAGAGAACAGCTGGAATATATTGTAACAACTGGAAAAATTGAGGGACGAAGAGATAGAGGGAAGCAAAGAGAAAAGACACCAGACAGCTTAAGAGAATGGCTTGGCAGAAGGTCAACAACAGAAATCTCTCTCTCTCTCTCTCTCTCTCTCTCTCTCTCTCTCTCTCTCTGCGATCAATACTCAATCAGAGTAGGATTCCAGACTCTCTCATGAAGTCAAGAGAGACTTGCTGTCTCTGATAAGTTCTTTCTACAGACTTGATCTCTGTGATAAGTTCTTTCTACAGACTTGACCTCTGTGATAAGTTCTTTCTACAGACTTGATCTCTGTGATAAGTTCTTTCTACAGACTTGACCTCTGTGATAAGTTCTTTATACAGACTTGATCTCTGTGATAAGTTCTTTCTACAGACTTGATCTCTGTGATAAGTTCTTTCTACAGACTTGCTCTCTGTGATAAGTTCTTTCTACAGACTTGCCTCTGTGATAAGTTCTTTCTACAGACTTGATCTCTGTGATAAGTTCTTTCTACAGACTTGCTCTCTGTGATAAGTTCTTTCTACAGACTTGATCTCTGTGATAAGTTCTTTCTACAGACTTGACCCTGTGATAAGTTCTTTCTACAGACTTGATCTCTGTGATAAGTTCTTTCTACAGACTTGCTCTCTGTGATAAGTTCTTTCTACAGACTTGCTCTCTGTGATAAGTTCTTTATACAGACTTGCTCTCTGTGATAAGTTCTTTCTACAGACTTGCTCTCTGTGATAAGTTCTTTCTACAGACTTGCTCTCTGTGATAAGTTCTTTCTACAGACTTGATCTCTGTGATAAGTTCTTTCTACAGACTTGCTCTCTGTGATAAGTTCTTTCTACAGACTTGATCTCTGTGATAAGTTCTTTCTACAGACTTGATCTCTGTGATAAGTTCTTTCTACAGACTTGCTCTCTGTGATAAGTTCTTTCTACAGACTTGATCTCTGTGATAAGTTCTTTATACAGACTTGATCTCTGTGATAAGTTCTTTCTACAGACTTGCTCTCTGTGATAAGTTCTTTCTACAGACTTGATCTCAGTGATAAGTTCTTTCTACAGACTTGCTCTCTGTGATAAGTTCTTTCTACAGACTTGATCTCAGTGATAAGTTCTTTATACAGACTTGATCTCTGTGATAAGTTCTTTCTACAGACTTGCTCTCTGTGATAAGTTCTTTCTACAGACTTGCTCTCTGTGATAAGTTCTTTCTACAGACTTGCTCTCTGTGATAAGTTCTTTCTACAGACTTGATCTCTGTGATAAGTTCTTTCTACAGACTTGATCTCAGTGATAAGTTCTTTCTACAGACTTGATCTCTGTGATAAGTTCTTTCTACAGACTTGATCTCTGTGATAAGTTCTTTCTACAGACTTGCTCTCTGTGATAAGTTCTGTCTACAGACTTGACCTCTGTGATAAGTTCTTTCTACAGACTTGTTCTCTGCGATAAGTTCTTTCTACAGACTTGCTCTCTGTGATAAGCTCTTTCTGCAGACTTGCTCTCTGTGATAAGTTCTTTCTACAGACTTGACCTCTGTGATAAGTTCTTTCTACAGACTTGATCTCTGTGATAAGTTCTTTCTGCAGACTTGATCTCTGTGATAAGTTCTTTCTACAGACTTGCTCTCTGTGATAAGTTCTTTCTACAGACTTGTTCTCTGTGATAAGTTCTTTCTACAGACTTGTTCTCTGCGATAAGTTCTTTCTACAGACTTGTTCTCTGCGATAAGTTCTTTGTACAGACTTGCTCTCTGTGATAAGCTCTTTCTGCAGACTTGCTCTGTGTGATAAAAGAAAGTGGAAAGTACCTCCCTTCACGCCAAGTGACGTATAAGGAATATGGTGTTAGTGACCATACTTTTACTGACCTTCGGCACATGATATTTAGGGTAATGTTGTCGTATTACGCCCGTGTCGCTTCACTTTCCCAGAAAAAATCCGGTACCCATTAAAGGCTCGGTGAACCCGGAAGCCGTCGTTTGGGATCGTACCCTACCCTTGTCCTTTGTAGTCCTGTTCACTAACCACTGAGCTATCGCGGCTCCCTCTCATGGGATAAGCTCTATATCAAACGTTTTGAATACATTAACAACTATGAGCAAAGAGGATCCAAATATTTTATATACATTAACTATGAACAACAAGATCCAAATATTTTATATACATTAACTATGAACAACAAGATCCAAATATTTTATATACATAACTATGAACAAACAAAATCCAAATATTTTTACACATTAACTATGAACAAACAAGATCCAAATATTTTATATACATTAACTATGAACAAACAAGATCCAAATATTTTATATACATTAACTATGAACAAACAAGATCCAAATATTTTTAACACATTAACTATGAACAAACAGGATCTAAATATTTAAAATCATTAACAACTATGAACGAACAAGATCTAAATATTTAAAATACATTACCAACTATGAACAAACAGGATCCAAATATTTAAAATACATTAACACTATGAACAAACAGGATCCAAATATTTAAAATACATTAACAACTATGACAAACAGGGTCCAAATATTTAAAATACATTAACAACTATGTACAAACATGGTCCAAATATTTAAAATACATAACAACTATGAACAAACAGGGTCCAAATATTTAAAATACATTAACTGTGAACAAACAGGATCCAAATATTAAAATACATTAACTATGAACAAACAGGATCCAAATATTTAAATACATTAACAACTATGAACAAACAGGTCCAAATATTTAAAATACATTAACAACTATGAACAAACATGATCCAAATATTTAAATACATTAACAACTGTGAACAAACAGGGTCCAAATATTTAAAATACATTAACAACTGTGAACAAACAGGTCCAAATATTTAAAATACATTAACAACTGTGAACAAACAGGGTCCAAATATTTAAAATACATTAACAACTATGAACAAACAGGGTCCAAATATTTAAAATACATTAACAACTGTGAACAAACAGGGTCCAAATATTTAAAATACATTAACAACTATGAACAAACAGGGTCCAAATATTTAAAATACATTAACAACTATGAACAAACAGGGTCCAAATATTTAAAATACATTAACAACTATGAACAAACAGGGTCCAAATATTTAAAATACATTAACAACTGTGAACAAACAGGTCCAAATATTTAAAATACATTAACAACTGTGAACAAACAGGGTCCAAATATTTAAAATACATTGACAACTATGAACGAACAAGATCCAAATATTTTGAACACATTAACTATGAACAAAGGTATACATAAGTATGTGTCCCTCTCGTTATACTTTAGATGCTTTTTTTTCAGAGTGGAAACAACCGTAAGCAAACCAACGGAGGCATCAGAAAACCCACGCTGTCATTTATTTGTACAATCATGAATCGCCACAATCATAGGAAATCTTGGAGAAGACAGGTAGAAGCAGAGATGAAGATGATGGGAAAGACATGGAATTATCTTAAAAGAATGACAAAAAACAGAATGAATTGGAAAGTGTTTGTTGAAGACCTATGCTCCACGGGGAGCTAAAAAGATAGAAGAAGAAGATATATATATATATATATACAATTACACTAATCTATAGATCTGACAAAAAGACATGATCTTCCTCCTCTTCTGCTTCTTCTTTCCTTTCTCATCTGCCTTTCAGCGTCGAGGGGAGATATAATTTGCGGTCTTTTATTTTTCTGTTCGCCTCTGCTGCTATGTTTCCTAGTGCTTCTAATATTCCATCGACCCTTCTTTTTCGTGGTCGACCCTTGGGTCTGGTGTTCTCACAATGTTTGTTGAAGGCTCGTTGTGTTGAGTTTTGTTCTTTCTGCCTTGTCACGTGGCCAAACCATTTTATCTGTTGCTTCCTTATATATATTCTATGGCTGGGGCTATTCCTAGCTTTTTTCTCATTTCTCCATTTCTGATCTTATCTCTCAGACTGTTTCCTGTCATTCCTCTAACACATTTCATCTCTGTAGAGGTTATTTTCTTATTGTTCTTGCATCTAGGGTCCAGGTCTGGCATTGGTAGCACAACGTTGGGATGAAGATTGTATTGTATAGTGCTCGTTTTGCCTCCAGAGTTATTTCCTTGTTGGACAATAGTGGTGATAACTGTCCGATGGTTTGACAAGCATTGTTGCATCTTGATTCTATCTCTGCTGTTTGAGAATTATCGTTTGTCATTAGACTTCCTATGTATTTGAATTCCTCTACTTGTTTTAGTTGTCTGCGTTCTATAGTTATGTTGATGTTCTGTTTATTTTTGGCGACATTCATGACTTCTGTTTTGTTGATGTTGATTTTCATGTTGTATTTTGTGCCTGAGATGTTGAGTTTGTTTAAGTGTTCTTGTAGGTCTTCTATTGTTTCATGTATTAGTGCCTGGATCGTCTGCAAATAGAAGCTCGTTGATCTCCTCTGTCTCTGATGGGTTGGCTAGCTTGCATATATGGTCCATGTATGTAATAAACAGTAGGGGGGATAGTACGCACCCCTGTCTTACACTTGATCTAACTTCGAAGTGGTCTGTGTAGCCTGTTGCTGTTCTGACCCTGCAGCTGCTGTTGATGTAAATACTTTTAATTAGATTGATTAGATGTTGGCTTACTCCGTATGTTGTTAGTATCTCCCACAGTTGTTCTCTGTTTACTCTGTCGAATGCTTTGTATAAAGACATGATATTTTAAGAAAAAAAAGAACTTAAAAGCAGATCATAACTAACGAATTAATTAGCTAGCGAGGAATGCTACAGCAGCTAAACAGCGTCTAGTGGTCACCCGTACTGACTCTCTCAGCCTGCGAGAGCCACGGACGGGAATTTCGGCTTCTTTCTCTTTGTAATTGACGGTCACTACCTGGCGTGGCAGCACGCCGTGAGGCGCTAGTTCCGTTCTGGCTTTGTGTTAGTTCTGGCTATTGGAACTTCTAGAAACATTCGTCCAGACGTGGAATTGTTGGCTACTCCTACGTGTTGCATGACATCAATAATTCTGATATCAGGTACAGATTGTCATGTGTCGTGATTGCTGGAGTGAGTGTTTATGAGTTTACTGGTTGTGTTTTGTTTTAATCGAATGTACCGCCAGGTGCTGCGGTATAAGTCTGTCTTTCATTGTTTGTTGTACAGCGTGGGTTGTCGTTTATTTAGTTCTTCTATGGTTTAATCTATACATGGTTTCTTCTATACATGGTTTCTTCTATACATGGTTTCTTCTATACATGGTTTCTTCTATACATGATTTCATCTATATATGATTTCTTCTATACATGGTTTCTTCTATACATGGTTTCATCTATACATGTTTTTATCTATACATGGTTTTTTCTATACATGGTTTCATCTATACATTGTTTCTTCTATACATGTTTTCTTCTATACATGGTTTTTTCTATACATGGTTTCATCTATACATGGTTTCTTCTAATCATGGTTTCTTCTATACATGGTTTCATCTATACATGGTTTCTTCTATACATGGTTTAATCTATACATGGTTTCTTCTATACATGGTTTCTTCTATACATGGTTTCATCTATTCATGGTTTCATCTATACATGGTTTCTTCTATATATTGTTTCTTCTATACATGGTTTCTTCTATAGATGGTTTCTTCTATACATGGTTTCATCTATTCATGGTTTCATCTATACATGGTTCCTTCTATACATGGTTTCTTCTATACATGGTTTCATCTATTCATGGTTTCATCTATGCATGGTTTTTTCTATACATGGTTTCATCTATACATTGTTTCTTCTATACATGGTTTCTTATATACATGGTTTCATCTATACATGGTTTCATCTATAAATGGTTTCAGCTATACATGGTTTATTCTTGACATGGTTTCATCTATACACGGTTTCTTCTATTCATTGTTTCTTCTATACATGGTTTCATCTATTCATGGTTTCATCTATACATGGTTTTTTCTATACATGGTTTCATCTATACATGGTTTCTTCTATACATGGTTTCTTCTATACATGGTTTCTTCTAATCATGGTTTCTTCTATACATGATTTCATCTATACATGGTTTCATCTATACATGGTTTAATCTATAGATGGTTTCTTCTATACATGGGTTCTTCTATACATGGTTTCTTCTATACACTGTCTATACATGGTTTTTTCTATACATGGTTCCATCTATACATGGTTTCATCTATAAATGGTTTCAGCTATACATGGTTTATTCTTGACATGGTTTCATCTATACACGGTTTCTTCTATTCATTGTTTCTTCTATACATGGTTTCATCTATTCATGGTTTCATCTATACATGGTTTTTTCTATACATGGTTTCATCTATACATGGTTTCTTCTATACATGGTTTCTTCTATACATGGTTTCTTCTAATCATGGTTTCTTCTATACATGATTTCATCTATACATGGTTTCATCTATACATGGTTTAATCTATAGATGGTTTCTTCTATACATGGGTTCTTCTATACATGGTTTCTTCTATACACTGTCTATACATGTTTTTTTCTATACATGGTTCCATCTATACATGGTTTCATCTATACATGGTTTCATCTATACACGGTTTCATCTATACATGGTTTCTTCAATACATGGTTTCTTCTATACATGGTTTCTTCTATAGATGTTTTCTTCTATACATGGTTTCTTCTATATATGGTTTCTTCTATACATTGTTTCTTCTATACATGGTTTCATCTATACATGGTTTCTTCTATATATGGTTTCATCTATACATGGTTTCTTCTATAAATGGTTTCAACTATGCATGGTTTCATCTATACATAGTATATTCTATACATGGTTTCTTCTATACATGGTTTCATGTATACATGGTTTCTTCTATAAATGGTTTCAGCTATACATGGTTTATTCTAGACATGGTTTCATCTATACACGGTTTCTTCTATTCATGGTTTCTTCTATACATGGTCTCATCTATACATGGTTTCTTCTATACATGGTTTCATCTATTGATGGTTTCTTCTATACATGGTTTCTTCTATACACGGTTTCATCTATACATGGTTTCTTCTATACATGGTTTCTTCTATACATGGTTTCATCTATACATGGTTTCTTCTATACATGGTTACATCTATTCATGGTTTCTTCTATACATTGTTTCTTCTATACATGGTTTCATCTATACATGGTTCCTTCTATACATGGTTTCATCAATACATGTTTTCTTCTATACATGGTTTCATCTATACATGGTTTCTTCTATACATGGTTTCATCTATACATGGTTTCTGTTATCAATAATTTCCTTAGCTTCATTCTCACATTATTTTATTGACTAGTTGAACATATGTAAACAACAACAAAACTTACCGTTGGTTTTCTCGATATGTTATCATCATCATCGTCTTCATCATCGTCGTCGTCTTTATCTTTATCATCATCGTCTCGTCGACTTCGTCATTGTCGTTTTCATCATCGTTTTCGTCTTCATTATCACCGTCACCAATATCATCACCACCATGATCATCATCGTCATTATCATCATCATCATCATCAACATCACCATCATAATTATTATCACCATTATTATCACCATTATTATCACCATCATCATTGTCATCATTATCATCGCCATAATTATCATCTTTGTCATCATTTTCTCAATTTTGTACACATGAACAACATTTCTCATTTCTATAATCTCACATGAACAACATTTCTCATTTCTATAATCTCACATGAACAACGTTTCTCATTTCTATAATCTCACATGAACAACTTTTCTCATTTCTATAATCTCACATGAAAAACTTTTCTCATTTCTATAATCTCACATGAACAACTTTTCTCATTTCTATAATCTCACATGAACAACATTTCTCATTTCTATAATCTCACATGAACAACTTTTCTCATTTCTATAATCTCACATGAAAAACTTTTCTCATTTCTATAATCTCACATGAACAACTTTTCTCATTTCTATAATTTCACATGAACAACTTTTCTCATTTTCATAATCTCACATCAACAAATTTTCTCATTCCTGTAATCTCATATGAACAACTTTTCTCATTTCGATAATCTCACATGAACAACTTTTCTCATTTCTATAATCTCAAATGAACAACTTTTCTCATTGCTATATCTCACATGAACAAAATTTCTCTTTTTTATAATCTCACATCAACAACTATTCTCATTTCTGTAATCTCACATGAATAACTTTTCTCATTTCTATAATCTCACATGAACAATTTTTCTTATTTATGTAATCTCACATCAACAACTTTTCTCATTTCTATAATCTTACATGAACAAATTTTCTCATTTCTATAATCTCACATGAACAACTTTTCTCATTTCTATAATCTCACATCTACAACTGTTCTCATTTCTATAATCTCACATGAACAAATTTTCTCATTTCTATAATCTCACATCAATAACTTTTGTCATTTCTATAATCTCACATCTACAACTAATCTCTTTTCTATAATCTCACATGAACAACTTTTCCCATTTCTATAATCTCACATGAACAACTTTTCTCATTTCTATAATCTCACATGAACAACTTTTCTCATTTCTATAATCTCAAATGAACAACTTTTCTCATTGCTATATCTCACATGAACAAATTTCTCTTTTTTATAATCTCACATCAACAACTTTTCTCATTTCTGTAATCTCACATGAACAACTTTTCTCATTTCTATAATCTCACATGAAAAACTTTTCTCATTGCTATAATCTCACATGAACAAATTTTCTCATTTCTATAATCTCACAACAACAACTAATCTCTTTTCTATAATCTCACATGAACAACTTTTCCCATTTCTATAATCTCACATGAACAACTTTTCTCATTTCTATAATCTCACATGAACAACTTTTCTCATTTCTATAATCTCAAATGAACAACTTTTCTCATTGCTATATCTCACATGAACAAAATTTCTCTTTTTTATAATCTCACATCAACAACTTTTCTCATTTCTGTAATCTCACATGAACAACTTTTCTCATTTCTATAATCTCACATGAAAAACTTTTCTCATTGCTATAATCTCACATGAACAAATTTTCTCATTTCTATAATCTCACAACAACAACTTTTCTCATTTCTATAATCTCACATGAACAACTTTTCTCATTTCTATAATCTCACATGAACAACTTTTCTCACATCGGTAATCTCACATGAACAACTTTTCTCAATTCTATAATCTCACATGAACAACTTTTCTCAATTCTATAATCTCACATGAACAACTTTTTTCAATTCTATAATCTCACATCAACAACTTTTCTTATTTCTATAATCTCACATGAACAACTTTTCTCATATCGGTAATCTCACATGAACAACTTTTCTCAATTCTATAATCTCACATGAACAACTTTTCTCATTGCTATAATCGCACATGAACAACTTTTCTCATTTCTATAATCTCACATGAACAACTTTTCTCATTTCTATAATCTCACATCAACAACTTTTCACATTTCTATAATCTCACATGAACAACTTTTCTCATTTGTGTAATCTCACATGAACAACTTTTGTCATTTTTATAACTTCACATGAACAACTTTTCTTATTTCTATAATTTCACCTGAATAACTTTTCTTATTTCTATAATCTCACATGAATAAGTTTTCTTATTTTAATAACCTCACATCAACAACTTTTTTATTTCTATAATCTCACATGAACAACTTTTCTCATTTCTATAATCTCACATGAAAAACTTTTCTCATTTCTATAATCTCACATGAACAACTTTTCTCATTTCTATAATTTCACATGAACAACTTTTCTCATTTTCATAATCTCACATCAACAAATTTTCTCATTCCTGTAATCTCATATGAACAACTTTTCTCATTTCTATAATCTCACATGAACAACTTTTCTCATTTCTATAATCTCAAATGAACAACTTTTCTCATTGCTATATCTCACATGAACAAAATTTCTCTTTTTTATAATCTCACATCAACAACTATTCTCATTTCTGTAATCTCACATGAATAACTTTTCTCATTTCTATAATCTCACATGAACAATTTTTCTTATTTATGTAATCTCACATCAACAACTTTTCTCATTTCTATAATCTCACATGAACAAATTTTCTCATTTCTATAATCTCACATGAACAACTTTTCTCATTTCTATAATCTCACATCTACAACTTTTCTCATTTCTATAATCTCACATGAACAAATTTTCTCATTTCTATAATCTCACATCAACAACTTTTGTCATTTCTATAATCTCACATCTACAACTAATCTCTTTTCTATAATCTCACATGAACAACTTTTCCCATTTCTATAATCTCACATGAACAACTTTTCTCATTTCTATAATCTCACATCTACAACTTTTCTCATTCCTGTAATCTCATATGAACAACTTTTCTCATTTCTATAATCTCACATGAACAACTTTTCTCATTTCTATAATCTCAAATGAACAACTTTTCTCATTGCTATATCTCACATGAACAAAATTTCTCTTTTTTATAATCTCACATCAACAACTTTTCTCATTTCTGTAATCTCACATGAACAACTTTTCTCATTTCTATAATCTCACATGAAAAACTTTTCTCATTGCTATAATCTCACATGAACAAATTTTCTCAATTCTATAATCTCACAACAACAACTTTTCTCATTTCTTTAATCTCACATGAACAACTTTTCTCATTTCTATAATCTCAAATGAACAACTTTTCTCACATCGGTAATCTCACATGAACAACTTTTCTCAATTCTATAATCTCACATGAACAACTTTTCTCAATTCTATAATCTCACATGAACAACTTTTTTCAATTCTATAATCTCACATCAACAACTTTTCTTATTTCTATAATCTCACATGAACAACTTTTCTCATATCGGTAATCTCACATGAACAACTTTTCTCAATTCTATAATCTCACATGAACAACTTTTCTCATTGCTATAATCGCACATGAACAACTTTTCTCATTTCTATAATCTCACATGAACAACTTTTCTCATTTCTATAATCTCACATCAACAACTTTTCACATTTCTATAATCTCACATGAACAACTTTTCTCATTTGTGTAATCTCACATGAACAACTTTTGTCATTTTTATAACTTCACATGAACAACTTTTCTTATTTCTATAATTTCACCTGAACAACTTTTCTCATTTCTATAATCTCACATAAATAAGTTTTCTCATTTTAATAACCTCACATCAACAACTTTTTTATTTCTATAATCTCACATGAACAACCTTTCTCATTTCTATAATCTCACATGAACAACCTTTCTCATTTCTATTATCTCACATGAACAACTTTTCTCATTTCTATAATCTCACATGAACAACTTTTCTCATTTCTATAATCTCACATGAACAACTTTTTTCATTTCTATAATCTCACATGAATAACTTTTCTTATTTTCTATGATAGTGCAATTACTTCGTCTCTGTTTCTACAGTTTTGTTCAATAAAGTAGTTTTGCTATTATTTCTTTGTCCAGTATTCGTATACTCGATTTTCTTTTTACCCTTCTTCTTCTACTACCTTTCAGCTCCCTGTTGAGCATGGGTCTTCAACAAACACTTTCAGCTCCCTGTGGAGCATGGGTCTTCAACAAACACTTTCCGAGCCGTTATTTTTCTTGCCATTCTTTTAAGATCATTCCATGATTTCTCTATCATCTTCATCTCTGCTTCTGTCTGTCTTCTTCAAGAATTCTTTGGTCTTCCTCTTTGTCTTTTCCCCTGGGGATTCCAAAAAAATTGCCTGTTGTTTAATACTCTCAGTTGGCTTCCGTAGTGTGTGTCCTTTCCAGCGGCATCGTCTTCGCTGTATCTCTATATCCACTGGTATTTGACTGGTACATTTCCATAATTCTATGTTAGTGAATTAGTCCTGCCATTTCCATCCTTTTATCCTACGTAAGCATCCATTAATAAAAGTCTGTATCTTCATGATTGTTAATTTTGTTGTTCTCCATGTTTTACAGCCATATAAAAAGACTGACTTAACATTGGGGAGTAGAACATTTTAATTCTCAACTCCAATGTTAAGTCAGTCCTATTATTTTTATTAAAAAAAACTTCACAAACATGATCTTTTTTTTACCCTTGCGTAGATTGTCATCTTGGACCTTCTAAAAAGAAAATATAGAAGAAGGTGTCACGAGATGCATGTAGCCTGGACCTTTTCTTTAATAAGAAAATATAGAAGAAGGTGTCACGAGATGCATGTAGCCTGGACCTTTTCTAATAATAGAAATATAGAAGAAGGTGTCACGAGATGCATGTAGCCTCCTACATTTGGAATGGCTAATAAATCTTTCTGTTTTTTTCGTGGAAGAAGCCCTAACAAATGAAGGGAAACCTTCACAATCTGAAATATCCTTATCCATGATTAATCTTTCAAGGTCAGTGTGATATTTAATATTATTTTTTAAAATGGGAATTAAGTTTTCTTTCTTCATTAAGATTTTCTGGTCACTTTTTGATGCTTGCATTTCTGTATAAGGGTAGCCGCGATAGCTCAGTGGTTAGTGAACTGGACTGCAAAGGACAAGAGGTAGGGTTCGATCCCAACCGACGGTTTCCGGGTTCACCCAGCTTTAAATGGGTACCGGATTTTTTTTCTGGAAAAGTATGGCGGCACAGGCGTAATACCGACCACATTACCCCAAAAATCATGTACTGAAGGTCTGTAAAATTTATGGTCACTAACACCATATTCCCTGTACGCCACTTGGCGTGACGGGGCTCTTGACTTTTTTTTTATTTCTGTATAAACAGTTACGAGTAGGTGGTTTTATTAGTTCTGTTTCATTGTAAATTGTTTCCCTCCTTCATGTTGCATTACACAACAGAAGTTGCATGTAATCAGAATCAAGGTTTTGCATCTTTGACTTGCAATTGGAAAGACAGAATACCCGAGTCACGTGATCAAATGTTTGTGTCTCACTGCAATTAGTTAGCTTATATTAGTCTTTGTGAAACAACTGCTAGTTTGTCCTTCTCAAGTCCCAGCGTGGATTTCTGTTGAGATTTTTATTTTATATAGCACTATTTTCTCCAAGAGTACTGAAATTTTATGTAGAGCCAGTCTTAACATATGGATGTGAATCATGGACAATAGGACAACAGACAAGGAAATCACTAGAAGCTGTAGAAATGTGGTTTTACAGAAGAATGTTGAGAATACCCTGGACAGCTAAGAAGAGTAATGCAAACGTCATGAAAGAGGCCAAAGCAATAAGAGAGCTAATTTCCAATATTAGGAAGAAATAAAATAGAACAGCTATAATATATTGTAACAACTGGGAAAATTGAAGGACGAAGAGATAGAGGGAAGCAAAGAGAAAAGATACCAGACAGATTAAGAGAATGGCTTGGCAGAAGGTCAACAACAGAAATGATATCTGTCGAGATCGACAGTTATGTAGAGACATGATCACCTACGCCAGCAGGCCCGGTACTTGATGATGATGATGATTTCCTCCATCTTCTTTAGTTGTTTCATTTATTTGGGCACACCAGCTCTTTTCCGCTAGCGACGCCCTGAGGGTCTGAAATTTGTCTGAATATCACTTTATCTCATTGTAACATCGGCATCCGCGTGGTAAGGTGTCCCTCGCCAAAGTGGCAGATATTTTCCGCCATCAGAGGTGCTCTCAATTTTTTTTTTATTATCGTCGAGAGTTTCTAACGTTTTGGGGGAGATTTTTTCCTGCCAAAGTTGTTAAGGTAGCGGCCATTTGTGAGCCTCTTCTATTTGACAATAACTGCCAGAAGTTCTTTAACGTGCCCATAGTGAACACGGGACCTACTACTTTTCGCCATTATCCGACACGACTAGACATCGGATCTTACCTCCCAGAGACGATTAGACATCTGATCTTACCTCCCAGAGACGACTAGACATCTGATCTTACCTCCCAGAGACGGTTAGACAACGTATCTCACTACACAAAGACGACTAGACATCAAATCGTACCTCCCAGAGACGACTAGATATCAAATCGTACCTCCCAGAGACGACTAGACATCGGATCTTACCTGCCATAGACGACTAGACATAAAATCTTACCTCCCAGAGACGACTAGACATCGGATCTTACCTCCCAGAGACGACTAGACATCAAATCTTACCTCCTAGAGACGTTTAGACATCGGATCTTACCTCCCAGAGACGACTAGACATCAAATCTTACCTCCCAGAGACGACTAGACATCGGATCTTACCTCCCAGAGACGACTAGACATCAAATCTTACCTCCTAGAGACGATTAGACATCAAATCTTACCTCCCAGAGACGACTAGACATCAAATCTTACCTCCCAGAGACGACTAGACATCAAATCTTACCTCCCAGAGACGACTAGACATCGGATCTTACCTCCCAGAGACGACTAGACATCAAATCTTACCTCCTAGAGACGATTAGACATCGGATCTTACCTCCCACAGACGACTAGACATCAAATCTTACCTCCCAGAGACGACTAGACATCAAATCTTACCTCCCAGAGACGACTAGACATCGGATCTTACCTCCCAGAGACGACTAGACATAAAATCTTACCTCCCAGAGACGACTAGACATCGGATCTTACCTCCCAGAGACGACTAGACATCAAATCTTACCTCCCAGAGACGACTAGACATCTGATCTTACCTCACAGAGACGACTAGATAACTGATCTTACCTCCCAGAGACGACTAGACATCTGATCTTACCTCCCAGAGACGACTAGACATCAAATCTTACCTCCCAGAAACGACTAGACATCTGATCTTACCTCCCAGAGACGACTAGACATCTGATCTTACCTCCCAGAGACGACTAGACATCAAATCTTACCTCCCAGAAACGACTAGACATCTGATCTTACCTCCCAGAGACGGTTAGACATCGGATGTTACCTCCCAGAGACGTTAGACATCTGATCTTACCTCACAGAGACGACTAGACATCAAATCCTACCACCCAGAGACAGTAGACATCGTATCTTACCTCCCACAGACGACTAGACATCTGATCTTATCTACCAGAGACGACTAGACATTAAATCTTACCTCCCAGAGACGACTAGACATTAAATCTTACCTCCCAGAGACGACTAGACATCAAATCTTACCTCACAGAGACGACTAGACATCGGATCTTACCTCCCAGAGACGACTAGACATCAAATCTTACCTCCCAGAGACGACTAGACATCTGATCTTACCTCCCAGAGACGACATCAAATCTTACCTCCCAGAGACGACTAGACATCAAATCTTACCTCCCAGAGACGACTATACATCGGATCTTACCTCCCACAGACGACTAGACATAAAATCTTAACTCCCAGAGACGACTAGATATCAAATCTTACCTCCCAGAAACGACTAGACATCGGATCTTACCTCCCAGAGACGACTAGACATCAAATCTTACCTCCCAGAGACGACTAGACATCTGATCTTACCTCACAGAGACGACTAGACAACTGATCTTACCACCCAGAGACGACTAGACATCTGATCTTACATCCCAGAGACGACTAGACATCAAATCTTACCTCCCAGAAACGACTAGACATCTGATCTTACCTCCCAGAGACGACTAGACATCAAATCTTACCTCCCAGAAACGACTAGACAACTGATCTTACCTCCCAGAAACGACTAGACATAAAATCTTACCTCCCAGAGACGACTAGACATCAAATCTTACCTCCCAGAGACGACTAGACATCAAATCTTACCCCCCAGTAACGACTAGACATATGATTTTACCTCCCAGAGACGACTAGACATCGAATCTTACCCCCCGGAGACGAATAGACATCGGATCTTACTCCCAAAGACGACTAGACATCGGATCTTACCTCCAAGAGACGACTAGATATCAAATCTTACCCTCCAGAAACGACTAGACATCTGATCTTACCTCCCAGTGACGACTAGACATAAAATCTTACCTCCCAGAGACGACTAGACATCAAATCCTACTTCCCAGAGACAGTAGACATCGTATCTTACCTCCCAGTGACGACTAGACATCTGATCTTGCCTCCCAGAGACGACTAGACATTAAATCTGACCTTCCAGAGACGACTAGACATCTGATCTTACCTCCCAGAGACGACATCAAATCTTACCTCCCAGAGACGACTAGACATCGGATCTTACCTCCCAGAGACGACTAGACATCGGATTTTACCTCCCAGAGACGATTAGACATCGGATCTTACCTCCCAGAGACGGTTAGACATCTGATCTTACCTCCCAGAGACGGTTAGACATCTGATCTTATCTCCCAGAGACGTTTAGACATCGGATGTTACCTCCCAGAGACGTTAGACATCTGATCTTACCTCCCAGAGACGACTAGACATCAAATCCTACCTCCCAGAGACAGTAGACATCGTATCTTACCTCCCACAGACGACTAGACATCTGATCTTACCTACCAGAGACGACTAGACATTAAATCTTACTTCCCAGAGACGACTAGACATTAAATCTTACCTCCCAGAGACGACTAGACATCTGATCTTATCTCCCAGAGACGACATCGATCTTACCTCCCAGAGACGACTAGACATCGGATCTTACCTCCCATAGACGACTAGACATCGGATCTTACCTCCCAGAGACGGTTAGACATCTGATCTTACCTCCCAGAGACGGTTAGACATCTGATGTTACCTCCCTGAGACGTTAGACATCTGATCATACCTCCCAGAGACGGTTAGACATCGGATGTTACCTCCCAGAGACGGTTAGACATCGGATCTTACCTCCCAGAGACGGTTAGACATCGGATCTTACCTCCTAGAGACGGTTAGACATATGATCTTACCTCCCAGAGACGGTTAGACATCGGATCTTACCTCCCAGAGACGGTTAGACATCGGATGTTACCTCCCAGAGACGGTTAGACATCGGATCTTACCTCCCAGAGACGGTTAGACATCGGATGTTACCTCCCAGAGACGGTTAGACATCGGATCTTACTTCCCAGAGACGGTTAGACATCTGATCTTACCTGCCAGAGACGG
This sequence comes from Megaustenia siamemsis, assembly GCA_032433765.1. NCBI lineage: Eukaryota > Metazoa > Mollusca > Gastropoda > Stylommatophora > Ariophantidae > Megaustenia > Megaustenia siamemsis. The sequence continues at coordinate 34,876,124 of JAVIAB010000159.1, read as the reverse complement.
TTAGACATCGAATGTTACCTCCCAGAGACGGTTAGACATCTGATCTTACCTCCCTGAGACGGTTAGACATCGAATGTTACCTCCCAGAGACGGTTAGACATCGGATCTCACATTCCAGAGACGGCTAGACATCGAATCTCACTACCCAGAGACGGCTAGACATCGAATCTCACTACCCAGAGACGGTTAGACATCGAATCTCACTACCCAGAGACGGTTAGACATCGTATATCATTACACCGTGACGGTTGGACATCGTATCTCACTACACAGAGACGGTTAGACATTGTATCTCACTACACAGAGACGGTTAGACATCGTATCTCACTACACAGAGACGGTTAGACATTGTATCTCACTACACAGAGACGGTTAGACATTGTATCTCACTACACAGAGACGGTTAGACATCATATCTCACTACACATAGACGGTTAGACATATCTCACTACACATAGACGGTTAGACATTGTATCTCACTACACAGAGACGGTTAGACATCATATCTCACTACACAGAGACGGTTAGACATTGTATCTCACTACACAGAGACGGTTAGACATCATATCTCACTACACAGAGACGGTTAGACATCGTATCTCACTACACAGAGACGGTTAGACATCATATCTCACTACACATAGACGGTTAGACATTGTATCTCACTACCAGAGACAGCTAGACATCGTATCTGACTACCCAGAGACTGCTAGACATTGAATCTCACTACCCAGAGACAGTGAAACATCGGATCTCACTACCCAGAGAGGGTTAAACATCGAACCTCACTTCTAAGAGAGGGCTAAACATCTAATCTCACTATCCATAGAGGGCTAAACATCAAATCTTTCTACCTAGAGAGAGCTTAACATCTAATCTCACTACACATAGAGGGCTAGACATCTAATCTCACTACCCATGAGAGCTAAATATCTAATCTCACTACCCAGAGAGGACTAAACATCTAATCTCACTACCAAAAGAGGATAAACATCTAATTTGACTGCCCAAAGAGGACTAAACATCTAATCTCACTACCAAAAGAGGGCTAAACATCTAATCTCACTACCCAGAGAGGACTCAACATCTAATCTCACTACAAAAGAGGGCTAAACATCTAATCTCACTACCCACAGATAGTGGGAGGGTAAAGCCACAAAAAAACCACTGAAGTAAAAAAAAATGCCACCCCCTGTAGGGAGATTCGAACCGGGAGCCCTTCTTGTGTAGAGACCAGTTTTACTTCTAGACCACCGGGACCCTTCTTGTGTAGAGACCCGTTTTACTTCTACACCACCGGGAGCCCTTCTTGTGTAGAGACCAGTTTTACTTCTAGACCACCGGAGCCCTTCTTGTGTAGAGACCAGTTTTACTTCTACACCACCAGGAGCCCTTCTTGTGTAGAGACCAGTTTTACTTCTACACCACCGGGAGCCCTTCTTGTGTAGAGACCAGTTTTACTTCTACACCACCAGGAGCCCTTCTTGTGTAGAGACCAGTTTTACTTCTACACCACCAGGAGCCCTTCTTGTGTAGAGACCAGTTTTACTTCTACACCACCAGGAGCCCTTCTTGTGTAGAGACCAGTTTTACTTCTACACCACCGGGAGCCCTTCTTGTGTAGAGACCAGTTTTACTTCTAGACCACCAGGAGCCCTTCTTGTGTAGAGACCAGTTTTACTTCTACACCACCGGAGCCCTTCTTGTGTAGAGACCAGTTTTACTTCTACACCACCAGGAGCCCTTCTTGTGTAGAGACCAGTTTTACTTCTACACCACCTGGAGCCCTTCTTGTGTAGAGACCAGTTTTACTTCTACACCACCAGGAGCCCTTCTTGTGTAGAGACCAGTTTTACTTCTACACCACCGGGAGCCCTTCTTGTGTAGAGACCAGTTTTACTTCTACACCACCAGGAGCCCTTCTTGTGTAGACACCAGTTTTACTTCTACACCACCGGGAGCCCTTCTTGTGTAGAGACCAGTTTTACTTCTAGACCACCGGGAGCCCTTCTTGTGTAGAGACCAGTTTTACTTCTACACCACCAGGAGCCCTTCTTGTGTAGAGACCAGTTTTATTTCTACACCACCGGGAGCCCTTCTTGTGTAGAGACCAGTTTTACTTCTACACCACCGGGAGCCCTTCTTGTGTAGAGACCAGTTTTACTTCTACACCACCAGGAGCCTTTCTTGTGTAGAGACCAGTTTTACTTCTACACCACCGGGAGCCCTTCTTGTGTAGAGACCAGTTTTACTTCTACACCACCGGGAGCCCTTCTTGTGTAGAGACCAGTTTTACTTCTAGACCAGTAGAGACCAGTTTACTTCTAGACCACCAGGACACCACCACCGGGAGCCCTTCTTGTGTAGAGACCAGTTTTACTTCTACACCACCAGGAGCCCTTCTTGTGTAGAGACCAGTTTTACTTCTACACCACCGGGACCCCTTCTTGTGTAGAGACCAGTTTTACTTCTACACCACCGGAGCCCTTCTTGTGTAGAGACCAGTTTTACTTCTACACCACCGGGAGCCCTTCTTGTGTAGAGACCAGTTTTACTTCTACACCACCAGGAGCCCTTCTTGTGTAGAGACCAGTTTTACTTCTACACCACCGGGAGCCCTTCTTGTGTAGAGACCAGTTTTACTTCTAGACCACTGGGAGCCCTTCTTGTGTAGAGACCAGTTTTACTTCTACACCACCGGGAGCCCTTCTTGTGTAGAGACCAGTTTTACTTCTACACCACCGGGAGCCCTTCTTGTGTAGAGACCAGTTTTACTTCTACACCACCGGGAGCCCTTCTTGTGTAGAGACCAGTTTTACTTCTACACCACTGGGAGCCCTTCTTGTGTAGAGACCAGTTTTACTTCTACACCACCGGGAGCCCTCCTCCTACCCGTCAGTAAAATTCAATGAATTATAAACTCGACATAAGTTACAATAAACGAAAAAACAAATTCCCAGAACTGTACCAGAACTCGTGACTTTCTTCATCGACTCTAAGGAACGAGAGCACTGAAAGTAATGCAGAACGGAACAAACCTGACCAACATTAGACGTAGAATATAGCGTGTCTTCTTGAAACACAACTTTGATATTTCTAGAAAAGTCTCCGCTGTCCCCGTCCCCCCAGACAGCAAATCGATAAACGAGCGACTCCTGATGACTTTTGCCTAGACCGAGAGCTCTGTCGAGTCTCTCATCTAGTCGTGTCTCCGCCACTTAACAATCATTTTCGGAATTTCTTACTATGAAGGTTTCCGTTTTTGCCCCTCTATTTTCTCGTTTTATAACCATTTTATTATTCTTCTCTCTACTTGAATGAGTGACTTATTCCCAAGCTTGTTTGTAATTGTCTCCCTTCCTGTTACAATGAAATAGATGAGAGAACTGTTAAACTCAAGCGACACCATTAGGTAAAGGAAAAGTACGAGACTTGAACCGGCGTCTTAGCACGCGAGTTTCCATCTATATGTGCTCGGCCGCCTATCTAGAAATGTTCGGAGATTTCTGGATAGTGTCGCTTCAAGCATCGAAACTCACAATGCGAGGCGACATTCCTCACCTTCCCAGGGTAATAAACTGGTACCCATTTCTGCCAACGGCTGGGTCGACCGTGGGTGTATTTTTTGTTTCCAACCTCGAGTACAACTCACACTGCTCCCAGGGGGAATCGAACACGGGTTGTCCGAACGTCGGTAGTCCAGTCGGGTGGTTTTCCCAACTCGGCCACCGAGGTCCCCCTAAAATAAATATACCAATAAATGGCGACGCCATTAATTATGTGGAAGTATTTGTAAGCAAATGGTAACAACAAAGAACAAGACATCACCTCAGTGCAAAATAAAGGCAAGTGGAACAATATTAAAACAGGTAAATGAATTTACATATTTGGGAACTTTGTTAACCTCAAACGGAAGATGTACAAAAGAAGTGAGATGTAGAATGGCTCAGGCAAAAGCAGCTTTCCAAAAAATGAGGAAGATACTATGCAATTCATTTTTGACAATAGAAACAAGAAAAAGAGTTCTTAAATGTTATGTAGAGCCAGTCTTAACATATGGATGCGAATTATGGACAATAGGACAACAGACCAGAAAATCACAGGAGTCTGTAGAAATGTAGTTTTACAGTAGAATTTTGAGAGTACCATGGACGGCTAAGAAGAGTAGTGAGGATGTTCTGAGAGAGATCAAAGCAAAAACGAGAGCTAATTTCCAATATTAGGAAGAGACAATCATCACTTTTTGGCCATGTAATGAGAAGAGAACAACTGGAATATATTGTGACAACTGGGAAAATTGAGGGACGAAGAGATACAGGGAAGGAAAGAGAAAAAATAACAGACAGCTTAAGAGAATGGCTCGACAGAAGGTCAACAACAGAAATGATAAATAACTGTCGAGATCGAAAGTTGTGGAGAGACATGACCACCTACGCCAGTAGGCCTGGTACTTGATGATGATTTGTAAGCAATGACATCACGATCGAAAATAGCTCTATGTTGGGCGGGGCTGTACACAACAATGACTGTTTTGGTGTCAAGACTGGCTGTTGTGGGCCTTCTTTAGCAGCAGTGTTTGATTCAGTCCAATTTGGCCGGTCCCTAGCGCTAGACTTGACTGAGTGCTGCAAACATGTTGCTTGTCTACATTCTGGATCCCCGACATCCACATTCAGTATTTGGTATTTGTTCCCACTGACAATGTAACATTAAGTGTATCAGAGATTTTAAGTGTTGATCGTTATCACTATCAGAGAATGTAAGTGTTGATCGTTGTGACTATCAGAGAATGTAAGTGTTGATCGTTGTGACTATCAGAGAATGTAAGTGTTGATCGTTGTGACTATCAGAGAATGTAAGTGTTGATCGTTGTCATTATCAGAGAATGTAAGTGTTGATCGTTGTCACTATCAGAGAATGTAAGTGTTGATCGTTGTCACTATCAGAGAATGTAAGTGTTGATCGTTGTCACTATCAGAGAATGTAAGTGTTGATCGTTGTGACTATCAGAGAATGTAAGTGTTGATCGTTGTCACTATCAGAGAATGTAAGTGTTGATCGTTGTGACTATCAGAGAATGTAAGTGTTGATTGTTGTGACTATCAGAGAATGTAAGTGTTGATCGTTGTCACTATCAGAGAATGTAAGTGTTGATCGTTGTCACTATCAGAGAATGTAAGTGTTGATCGTTGTCACTATCAGAGAATGTAAGTGTTGATCGTTGTGACTATCAGAGAATGTAAGTGTTGATCGTTGTCACTATCAGAGAATGTAAGCGTTGATCGTTGTGACTATCAGAGAATGTAAGTGTTGATCGTTGTCACTATCAGAGAATGAAAGTGTTGATCGTTGTGATTATCAGAGAATGTAAGTGTTGATCGTTGTCACTATCAGAGAATGTAAGCGTTGATCGTTATGACTATCAGAGAATGTAAGTGTTGATCGTTGTGACTATCAGAGAATGTAAGTGTTGATCGTTGTGACTATCAGAGAATGTAAGTGTTGATCGTTGTGACTATCAGAGAATGTAAGCGTTGATCGTTGTGACTATCAGAGAATGTAAGTGTTGATCGTTGTCACAATCAGAGAATGTAAGCATTGATCATTGTGACTATCAAGGAATGTAAGTATTGATGGTTGTGACAGATTTATCTACCAAACCACAATTAAAATAAATTCAACATTCCTCTCTCTTTATGTGTTCATATTTGACAAGTCAGGCTATGACAATCTGCACCATCGAAGCTAAAGACAAAGCGGAATAGCGCTCTATGGTAGCCAGACTTCGATGCGGAGACGGCACTCACTGAATGAATATATTTTCATATATATATATGTGTGTGTATATATATGTGTGTGTGTGTATGTGTGTGTATATATGTGTGTGTGTATATGTGAGTGTGTGTGTGTGTGTGTATACAAACACATTCATGTGTATATTTCTTTCTTTACTTTCTCTGGTACCCTTTCGCGTGTCGAGGGAGATGCGAAGTTCTGGTTCTCAACCTTTTGGCGGCTTCACTCATTGTCACTTGATGATGATGTAGCATCTTTTTGATTTTTTTTAAATCTTACCTGTACATTTTGCTCTGGGTCTGCCTCTTGCTCTCTTTCTCCCTTCTCATTTTTTTTAATAAAAAAAATTTTTTTCGTTCGCCAGCTTTTACTTCTGACGAAGTCCCTAGAGACTAGGAACTGAATTTTGCGTTAATCCATTTTTCCCTGGCAGCCGTGTGCACAGGGGTCCTTTGCCGCACAGGCAGATAACTCCGACTTCGGAGGTACTCATATTTTTTTCCGTCGTTGAGTAATTGACGTTTCAATCGCTGCTGAGACCAGGTGTGGTTGTCGCAGAGAGAAATCTTAGACAAAAAATTCCAACCGGTGTAGCCTGGATTTGAACCCACAACCTCTCAGTCTTGAGGCCAGCGACTTGCCTCACGACCAACCAGTCTCTCTCTTCCCTCTTTTAATATCTGCTTTGTATGGTAAGGGATCGCATGGCATTCCTTCTAGATGGGCAAACTATTTTATTTGTTGTTTCTGTATGTAGCTTATATTTTGGTTCAATGTCTACTCTTTCTATTATAATATCATTACTGACTCTGTCGTTTCTGGTCACTCCTAGCTCTTTTCCTCAGTCCTGTGGTGGCAAGCTTTCTTTTATGCTTAGATAAGTGACCATGTTTGGCATTGGTAACACAACATGGGAATGAAAATACTCTTTTTAATATGTATCCTGGCAGTAACAGGTACTGCCTTTTGTTGAAGTATAGGGGATAGCTGTCCCAATATTTGCATTACCTATAAATATAATAGGAGATGCACCACAGGAATAAAAAGCAGAATAGCTCAGGCCAAAATAGCATTTCAGAAAATGAAAAATATCTTATGCAAAAAATCTATGTCAATCAAAATGAGAAAGAGAGTTCATCGGTTCTATATAGAACTAATTCTGACCTATAGAAGCGAATCATGGACAGTAGACGAACAAATGAAAAGACGATTAGAGGCCACAGAGATGGGATTTCTCAGAAAAATGTTGAAAGTTCCCTGGACAGCTAAAAAGACCAATGAGGAAATTCTCAAAGAGGCCAACACAAAAAGGGAGCTCTTAAAAAACATCAGAAAGAAACAATCAACATTTTTCGGGCACATCATGAGAAGAGGAAAGTTGGAATACTTTTTACAACTGGCAAAATAAAAGGAAAGAGAGATCGCGGACGATAAAGAGAGAAAATACTGGATAGATTGGTGTCATGGCATGGAAAACAGTCAACAACAGAACTGATATGATGTACTGTGGATAGAAGATTGTGGAGGGACATGATCGCCTACGCCAACCGGTATGGCACATGATGATGATAAATATCATATGCCGTGTGTAAATGTATATCAAAACGTCTCCCAGCGCAGCTGTATACAACATTTGAAAATTAATTAAGATAATAAACTTTCAAATGGAATATACTAGGCGCTGGAAAATGCATTTCAAATGGAATAAAAAAACGGCGCTGAAAATGCATTTCAAAATGGAATATACAACGGCGCTGAAAATGCATTTCTAAATGAAATATACAACGGCGCTGAAAAATGCATTTCAAAATGGAATATACAACGGCGCTGAAAAATGCATTTCAAAATGGAATATACAACGGCGCTGAAAAATGCATTTCAAAATGGAATATACAACGGCGCTGAAAATGCATTTCAAAATGGAATATACAACGGCGCTTCAAATGCAATTCAAAATGGAATATACTTTGAGACGATAGAGGTGACGCTGGAGTCTACAGTGGCAGGTTCTGAAGAGCAAGATGGTGGTCTGCTGGTATCTCTGTAACTGGTGTATGGTGTCATCGTTTTTGTTGATGTCCAGCCTTCTTTTCAGCGATACAGTGTGACATATAGAGACGAGATATGGAACTGTTCGCCCATCTGGACAAAATACAATGACATTGAGTGAGTTATTGAGTTATTGAGTTATTGAGTTATTAGCGGGTCATCATCATTGCACTCTAAGGTGCTCAGATCCCCTCATCTGCAAGTCCTGCAGTGTCCAGCGACTGACGACTCTAGTTCTGTGTTGGTTGATAAGTCTTCTTACACGGCCACCAAGTTTCTCATTTCTGACTGTGCCCATCTTAACTCCCATCTCTATCATCCGAAGAAGTGACGTGGATCTGTGGTTGTCGATGTCCTGTGCTCTTCCCACATCTCGGAGGGCATTGATGATGTCCGGCCGATCCATTAGTTGACCGTCCTCAACGACAGCGCAGCTAGCCAACCTGCCCGCCTTTTCATTTCCCCGTACTCCTGCATGTCCAGGGACATAGACAGATAGATTTGGTTGTGGAAGGCCCCGGTATCACTGCAAACGAAAACATAGACGACATTTTAAAGCATAATAAATATTTATTACAATAAAAGGTGAACGAAGAGCCGATGGTAGACACAGAATAAGATGAGCTGACGACATCCAGGAAACGATACAACATCCAGGAAACGGTACAACATCCAGGAAACGATACAACATCCAGGAAACGATAGAACATCCAGGAAACGATACAACATCCAGGAAACGATACAACATCCAGGAAACGATACAACATCCAGGAAACGATAGAACATCCAGGAAACGATAGAACATCCAGGAAACGATACAACATCCAGGAAACGATACAACATCCAGGAAACGATAGAACATCCAGGAAACGATACAACATCCAGGAAACGATACAACATACAGGAAACGGTACAACATCCAGGAAACGATACAACATCCAGGAAACGATACAACATCCAGAAACGATACAACATCCAAGAAACGGTGCAACATCCAAGAAACGATACAACATCCAAGAAACGATACAACATCCAGGAAACGATACAACATCCAAGAAACGATACAACATCCAAGAAACGGTGCAACATCCAGGAAACGATACAACATCCAAGAAACGATACAACATCCAAGAAACGATACAACATCCAGGAAACGATACAACATCCAAGAAACGATACAACATCCAGGAAACGATACAACATCCAGGAAACGATACAACATCCATGAAACGATACAACATCCAAGAAACGATACAACATCCAGGAAACGATACAACATCCAGGAAACGATACAACATCCAGGAAACGATACAACATCCAAAAAACGATACAACATCCAAGAAACGGTGCAACATCCAGGAAACGATACAACATCCAGGAAACGATACAACATCCAAGAAAATATACAGCATCCAAGAAAAATACAACATGCAAGAAACGATACAACATCCAGGAAACTATACAACATCCATGAAACGATACATCCAAGAAACGATACAACATCCAAGAAACGATACAACATCCAGGAAACGATACAACATCGAAAAAACAATACAACATCCAAGAAATATACAACATACAATAAACGATACAACATCCAGAAACGATACAACATCCAAGAAAATATACAGCATCCAAGAAAAATACAACATGCAAGAAACGATACAACATCCAGGAAACTATACAACATCCATGAAACGATACATCCAAGAAACGATACAACATCCAAGAAACGATACAACATCCAGGAAACGATACAACATCGAAAAAACAATACAACATCCAAGAAAATATACAACATACAATAAACGATACAACATCCAGGAAACGATACAACATCCAGAAACGATACAACATCCAAGAAACGATACAACATCAAAGAAACGATACAACATCCAAGAAACGATACAACATCCAAGAAACGATACAACATCAAAGAAACGATACAACATCCAAGAAACGATACAACATCCAAGAAACGATACAACATCCAGGAAACGATACAACATCCAAGAAACGATACAACATCAAAGAAACGATACAACATCCAAGAAACGATACAACATCCAAGAAACGATACAACATCCAGGAAACGATACAACATCCAAGAAACGATACAACATCCAAGAAACGATACAACATCCAGGAAACGATACAACATCCAAGAAACGATACAACATCCAGGAAACGATACAACATCGAAGAAACGATACAACATCCAAGAAACGATACAACATCCAAGAAACGATACAACATCCAGGAAACGATACAACATCCTAGAAACGATACAACATCAAAGAAACGATACAACATCCAAGAAACGATACAACATCCAAGAAACCATACAACACATCCAAGAAACGATACAACATCCAAGAAATGATACAACATCAATTGACAATTATTGAAGCTGCCAGAATATTGGTATCTCCCTCGACACACATCGGTGAATAATAGAGAGAGAGGAGGGGGAGAGGGAGATAATGCTGGAGAGTTAGTAGTGAGAGGAGAGAGAGAGGGGTGAGAGTGGAGTGAGAGGAGAGGGAGGGAGAGAGAGGAGTGAGAATTGAGAGAGGAGAGTGAGGGAGAGGGAGGAGTGAGAGGAGAGAAATTTGAGAGGTGAGATATATGAGAGGGGAGAGAGAGAGAGACGAGAGAGGAGAGAGATGTGAGAGGAGAGAGAGAGGTGAGAGGAGAGAGATATGAGAGGGTAGAGAGAGAGTAGTGAGAGGAGAGACAGAAGTGAGAGGGGAGAGAGAAGTGAGAGGAGAGAGAGGTGAGAGGAGAGAAGAAATGAGAGTAGAAAGAGAAGTGAGAGGAGAGAGAGAGAGAAGTGAGAGGAGAGAAGAAATGAGAGGAGAGAGAAGTGAGGAGAGAGAGAAGGGAGAGGAGAGGGAAAAGTAAGAGGAGAGAGAGAAGTGAGAGAAGAGAAGAAATGAGAGGAGAGAGAGAGAAGTGAGAGGAGAGAAGAAATGAGAAGAGAGAGATAAGTGAGAGGAGAGAAGAAATGAGGGGAGAGAGAGAAGTGAGAGGAGAAAAGAAATGAGAGGAGAAAGAGAAGTGAGAGGAGAGAGAGAAGTGAGAGGGGAGAGAGAAGTGAGAGGAGAGAGAGAAGTGAGAGGAGAGAGAGAAGTGAGAGGAGAGAGAGAAGTGAGAGGAGAGGGAGAGAGAAGTGAGAGGAGAGAAGAAATGTGAGGAGAAAGAGAAGTGAGAGGAGAGAGAGAGAGAAGTGAGAAGAGAGAAGAAATGAGAGGAGAGAGAAAAGTGAGAGGAGAGAGAGAAGTGAGAGGAGAAAAAAATGAGAGGAGAGAGAGAAGTGATAGGAGAGAAGAAATGAGTGGAGAAAGAGAAGTGAGAGGAGAGAAGAAATGAGAGGAGAGAAAGAAGTAAGAGTAGAGAAGAAATGAGAGGAGAAAGAGAAGTGAGAGGAGAGAAGAAATGACAGGTGAAAGAGAAGTGAGAGGAGAGAGAGAGAAGTGAGAGGAGAGAAGAAATGAGAGGAGAGAGAGAAGTTAGAGGAGAGAAGAAATAAGAAGAGAGAGAGAGAAAAGTGAGAGGAGAAAAGAAATGAGAGGAGAGAGAGAAGTGAGAGGAGAGAGAGAAGTGAGAGGAGGGAAAAAATGAGAGGAGAGAGAGAAGTGAGAGGAGAGAAGAAATGAGAAGAGAAAGAGAAGTGAGAGGAGAGAAGAAATGACAGGAGAAAGAGAAGTGAGAGGAGAAAGAGAGAAGTGAGAGGAGAGAATAAATGAGAAGAGAGAGAGATGTGAGAGGAGAGAAGAAATAAGAAGAGAGAGAGAAAAGTGAGAGGAGAGAGAGAAGTGAGAGGAGCGAGAGTAGTGAGAGGAGAGAAGAAATGAGAGGAGAAAGAGGAGAGGAGAGAAGAAATGAGAGGAGAGAGAGAAGTGAGAGGAGAAAAGAAATGAGAGGAGAAAGAGAATTGAGAGTAGAGAGAGAAGTGAGAGGAGAGAAGAAATGAGAGGAGAGAGAGAAGTGAGAGGAGAGAGAGAGAAGTGAGAGGAGAAGAAATGAGAGGAGAAAGAGAAGTGAGAGGAGAGAAGGAATGAGAGGAGAAAGAGAAGTGAAAGGAGAGAGAGAGAGAAGTGAGATGAGAGAGAGAAGTGAGAGGAGAGAGAGAGAAAAGTGAGAGGAGAGAAGAAATGAGAGGAGAGAGGTAAGTGAGAGGAGAGAAGAAATTAGAGGAGAGAGAGAAGTGAGAGGAGAGAGAAGGGAGAGGAGAGAGAGAATTGAGAGGAGAGAGAGAAGTGAGAGGAGAGAAGAAATGAGAAGAGAGAGAGAAGTGAGAGGACAGAGAGAAGTGAGAGGAGAGAAGAAATGAGAGGAGAGAGAGAAGTGAGAGGAGAGAGAGAAGTGAGAAGAGAGAGAGAGAAGGGAGAGGAGAGAGAGAAGTGAGAGCAGAGAGAGAAAAGTGAGACGAGAGAGAGAAGTGAGAGGAGAAAGAGAAGTGATAGGCGAGAGAGCGAAGTGAGAGGAGAGAGAGAGAAGTGAGAGGAGAGAGAGAGAAGGACAGCTGAGAGAGAAGGGAGAGGAGAGAGAGAAGTGAGAGGAGAGAGAGAAGGGAGAGGAGAGAGAGAATTGAGAGAAGTGAGAGGAGAGAGAGAAGTGAGAGGAGAGAGTGAGAAGTGATAGAGAGAGAGAATTGAGAGAAGGAGAGGAGAGAGAGAATTGAGAGGAGAGAGAGAATTGAGAGGAGAGAGAGAATTGAGAGGAGAGAGAGAGAAGTGAGAGGAGAGAGAGAATTGAGAGGAGAGAGAGAATTGAGAGGAGAGAGAGAATTGAGAAGAGAGAGAGAGAGAAGTGAGAGAGAGAGAGAGAGAAGTGAGAGGAGAGAGAGAGAGAAGTGAGAGGAGAGAGAGAGAATTGAGAGGAGAGAGAGAAATTAGAGGAGAGAGAGAGAAGTGAGAGGAGAGAGAGAGAAGTGAGAGGAGAGAGAGAGAGAAGTGATTAACGGAAGTTCAACTTATCAGACGTTGGGAATCAAGGATGACAATCGGTAGTAGTGGAATGTGCAATGAGCAATGAGCAATGAGCAATGAGCAATGAGCAAATAAAAGACGGCTTCATGAGTTTATTTAAATAGCACTCTCTGGCTAGGACACTTTGCCTCACCATTTCTTAAAGATGACACCTATGTGTCTTCCTATGATACCGATTTGTGAGACCGAAAAAAATCACTTCTTCTGTTTGACTTTCTTCTATGTCCTCTTTGGTATGTCGATGAGAGTACCCATTCCTTGTTTCTTTGACAGGCTCAGCTATTGTCCTGTGACGCTTATATACCGTCATGTTGACATTACATTTTTCTGTTGTTTCTTTAAAAAAAGCAACAATTTCAGAAAGCAACAATGTCAGAAAGCAACAATGTCAGAAAGCAACAATGTCAGAAAGCAACAATTTCAGAAAGCAACAATGTCAGAAAGCAACAATGTCAGAAAGCAACAATGTCAGAAAGCAACAATGTCAGAAAGCAACAATGTCAGAAAGCAACAATGTCAGAAAGCAACAATTTCAGAAAGCAACAATTAAGATTTTTCGGGTACATCATGTGAAGAATAAAGTTGAAGTACTTGGTTATAATTGGCACAATACAGGGAAAGAGAGATCACGGACGACAAAGAGAGAAGATACTAGATAGCTTGGTGTCATAACATGGAAAAAGGTCAACAAAATAATTGATACGACCCACTGTTGATAGAAAACTGTGCCAGGGCATGATCGCCTACGCCAACCGGTATGGCACATGATGATGATACATCGTTAAACATATTTGGTTAACTCACTACCCTTCTACCGTAATCTGACATTTAATTGGCAAACAGCAGCCGTATTTAGGTACATTTGACAAGACTAATTAACCCTCTGGGAGCTGTTCAAATATAGAACATGACGTCACAGCACGTATTTGCAACCATTCCATAGTGAAATGAGTACGATTCGATGTGCTAGAACAATCTGAGAGTTCTTTAAGCCTCTCTGGTCGATAATCCGTCGATCGTTTCCATTCTTACCTTAAGTCTCGCGTGGTCGTCTATAGGTTATACACAAGTCCATTCCCTCATTACTTTCTCTAGTGTCTACGGCAATGCTTCGATGAAGAGATGTCAGTGACAAAGGCGTATACAAGAGTGGGTCTGAAGGGAGGGGGACTAGAAATAAGTGTGTTTCCATCTCCTTCTGTTTTCGCTTATCGATTCGGCGTTCGACCTTAAAAGAGCGTTAAGTGGTCGTAGTTTCGTAACATCGTGGCTTACAGTGCGGTAAACTGGGATATCATGATAGTCCTGTGTTGTTTACCGTCAAGCTATTATCAGATAATACAACTTTTGGAAACGTCCTTGCGACTACCGGGGCACTGGCCACGGTGAGGTAAGAACGGAGCAACCGACACCTGCCACGGCTCTCTGAAAGTTATTGCATAGTTAGACTAGGGTTGTTCTCAAGTCATCCAGTTCGTTGTTCCTGTGTTATTTTTAGATCTGTTAGGACTGACAGTGCCTCACCAATTTCTTGTGCATGTTATTTTTTTATTGGATAGCCAGTTTTGCAGCATAATTGGGGGCTTCAGATTCTGCTTTATTGAGAGATATCCCGGTAGCTATTGACTTGGTGATCTCTTCCTGGTTTTTCAGCTTCAAGAGCACACCTCTTCCTCCATTTCTGGTGGCATTTGTAGCGGAGCCTAATGTGTATATTATATGTATATATTATATGTGACCAGGAGACCTGTGGGTAGTTGTCGTTTGGAGTTGAATTATTGAGTTATTTGCGGGTCGTTATCATTGCACTCCAAACATGCCCATAGGTGCTCAGATCCCCTCCACAGCAAGTCCCGCAGTGTCCAGCGACTGACGACTCCAGTTCTGTGTTGGTTGATAAGTCTTCTTATACGTCACCAAGTCTCTAATTTTTGGCTGTACCCATCTTAATTCCCATCTCTTTCATCCGAAGGAGTGACGTGGACTCATGGTTGCCGAGGTCCTGTGTCCCTCCCATATCTCGGTGGGCATTGATGACGCCCACCTGATCCATTGTTTGAGCGTCTTCAACTACATCGCAGCTAGCCAACCTGTCCGCCCTTTCATTGCGCACTCCCGCATGTCCAGGGACGTAGACAAAGATGATCTAACGTATTTTTGACTTCTGCAACGGCTCTACCCATTGCATGCGTACAGAGCCCGCCTCCACTTTTTTTGATCATGCTCATCGAATCACTCAGTATCCAGGCGTGGGTGTAGTCTTGTGACTCTAACAAGATCAATGCCCTGGTCACTACCATCACCTCCATCTACTTTCAAGTTCTTCTGATTGCCTGATTGCTGTAGCACCGCTAAATACATGAACATCTCTACAAAAGGTTGTGTCATCCTTCCGGCTGTAATTACTAAGGGAGACAACTCGCCGAATCCCTGCCTCCGCCCACGCGTTTACCCTTTCAAGGGACAAGGGCTGTAATTTCACGCCCAAGCTGCCAGTCATTGAAGACAACGAATTGTCACGGCCTGGGCCTATTTCACTTCCCCCAGGGAATCTGAGGTGACTGTCTCGCTGTCATTGTGTGATCGTTAAGTTGGTCTGGAAATGGTAATACACAGGATCAAATTATAACGTAGCGGGCTATAAGTAGACAGTACAGTCTATCTGGGTAAGGACTTGGTGTCTATGTAGACATTATGTACTTGTTTTAAGTCTGAAATAAAACTGTTAAGATGTCTTTATATTTACAAATTCTTTCTTTCTTTCTTTCTTTCTCATTTACGTTTTATCTCTCGCTCTCTACAATTTCACTATCTTTCACTGTCTTTAATTTCTGATCCTCTTTCCCTAATTTTCTTGTTTTTTTTTCTCTTCTCATTTCATTTCCTATCTCAATCTTTCTCCCTCTCCTAGCTGCTCACTCTAGTTATTTGTTGGAACTAAGTCTACAAGAAGTCTACGAGAAACGGTCCACAAGAAGTCTACGAGAAACGGTCCACAAGAAGTCTACGAGAAACGGTCCACAAGAAGTCTACGAGAAACGGTCCACAAGAAGTCTACGAGAAACGGTCTACACGAAGTCTACGAGAAACGGTCTACAAGAAGTCTACGAGAAACGGTCCACAAGAAGTCTACGAGAAACGGTCTACACGAAGTCTACGAGAAACGGTCTACAAGAAGTCTACGAGAAACGGTCCACAAGAAGTCTACGAGAAACGGTCTACACGAAGTCTACGAGAAACGGTCCACAAGAAGTCTACGAGAAACGGTCTACACGAAGTCTACGAGAAACGGTCTACAAGAAGTCTACGAGAAGAAGTCTACGAGAGTACGTCTACGAGAAGAAGTCTATGAGAATACGTCTACGAGAAGAAGTCTACGAGAAGAAGTCTACGAGAATACGTCTACGAGAAGAAGCCGACGAGAATACGTCTACGAGAAGAAGTCTATGAGAATACGTCTACGAGAAGAAGTCTACGAGAAGAAGTCTACGAGAATACGTCTACGAGAAGAAGTCTATGAGAATACGTCTACGAGAAGAAGTCTATGAGAATACGTCTACGAGAAGAAGTCTATGAGAATACGTCTACGAGAAGAAGTCGACGAGAATACGTCTACGAGAAGAAGTCTATGAGAATACGTCTACGAGAATACGTCTACGAGAAGAAGTCTACGAGAATACGTCTACGAGAAGAAGTCTATGAGAATACGTCTACGAGAAGAAGTCTACGAGAATACGTCTACGAGAAGAAGTCTATGAGAAACGATCTACAAGAAGTCTACGAGAAGAAGTCTACGAGAATACGTCTACGAGAAGAAGTCTATGAGAAACGATCTACAAGAAGTCTACGAGAAGAAGTCTATGAGAAACGATCTACAAGAAGTCTACGAGAAGAAGTCTATGAGAAACGATCTACAAGAAGTCTACGAGAAGAAGTCTACGAGAATACGTCTACGAGAAGAAGTCTATGAGAAACGATCTACAAGAAGTCTACGAGAAGAAGTCTACGAGAATACGTCTACGAGAAGAAGTCTATGAGAAACGATCTACAAGAAGTCTACGAGAAGAAGTCTACGAGAATACGTCTACGAGAAGAAGTCTATGAGAAACGATCTACAAGAAGTCTACGAGAAGAAGTCTACGAGAAACGATCTACAAGAAGTCTACGAGAAGAAGTCTACGAGAATACGTCTACGAGAAGAAGTCTATGAGAATACGTCTACGAGAAGAAGTCTACGAGAATACGTCTACGAGAAGAAGTCTATGAGAATACGTCTACGAGAAGAAGTCTACGAGAATACGTCTACGAGAAGAAGTCTATGAGAATACGTCTACAAGAAGAAGTCTACGAGAATACGTCTACGAGAAGAAGTCTATGAGAATACGTCTACGAGAAGAAGTCTATGAGAATACGTCTACGAGAAGTCTATGAGAATACGTCTACGAGAAGAAGTCTATGAGAATACGTCTACGAGAAGAAGTCTATGAGAATACGTCTACGAGAAGAAGTCTATGAGAATACGTCTACGAGAAGAAGTCTATGAGAATACGTCTACGAGAAGAAGTCTACGAGAATACGTCTACGAGAAGGAGTCTATGAGAATACGTCCACGAGAAGAAGTCTATGAGAATACGTCTACGAGAAGAATTCTATGAGAATACGTCTACGAGAAGAAGTCTACGAGAATACGTCTACGAGAAGAAGTCTACGAGAATACGTCTACGAGAAGAAGTCTACGAGAATACGTCTACGAGAAGAAGTCTACGAGAATACGTCTACGAGAAGAAGTCTACGAGAAGAAGTCTACGAGAATACGTCTACGAGAAGAAGTCTACGAGAATACGTCTACGAGAAGAAGTCTATGAGAATACGTCTACGAGAACAAGTCTACGAGAATACGTCTACGAGCAGAAGTCTATGAGAAGAAGTCTACGATAAGAAGTCTAAGAGAAATCTAAGAAGAGGACAAGCAAAAAATAATCTGGATTAGATATGAATATCAAAAAGACTAAACTATGATCATAAACAAGTAAAATACTCAAAACCCACAAGTGGATATCAAAATTGAAGGAATAGACCTGGAGACAGTTCAGAACTACAACTACCTTGGACATACTATAACCAGTGATGGAAAATGTACAACTGAAATAAACAAAAGAATAGGAATGGCAAAAAGTAATTTTAATGTCATGAAGAACATACTAACATCAAAACAAATAACACCAGGGCTAAAACTAAGAATAGCGAAATGTTACATCTTCTCAGTATTCCTATATGGTGCAGAAACATGGACATTGGACATAAAAAAGAACAGAAAATTAAAGCCCTTGAAATGTGGATATATATTGAAGAATAGGTAGAATTGGATGGAAAGAAAAGAAAATAAAACAAATGACGAAGTTTTAAAAGAATTAAAAATGAAAAGAGAACAACTAAATACAATTCAACCAAGATAAATGTAATTTTTGGGGTATGTTATCCGCAATGAAGGTTGACTACCATAGAGTGTCATTCCGCTCTGTTCCTTACTTAGCTAATGCGGGTTGTCATAGACTGAATTGTCCATCTTTTAATGTTACTCATCCATGTCAGTCTTGGTCTGTCTCTGTCTTCTCTACTTTGCATTTTCCCTTCCAAGTTTACTTTTAGTAAACTACTGTGTCTCTAAACATGATCCAAACATCTAATTTGTCTTGTTTGAGTTGTGCTTAGAAGTTCTCTTTTCATTATTTGTTGTTTTAAGACTTCATTATTTGTTGTTTTAAGACTTCATTATTTGTTGTTTTAAGACTTCATTATTGTTTTTCTTTTCTCTCAATCCAATTCTGCCATAAATCCACCATTTCAAAGGCTTCAATTTTCTGTTATGTTTTCTTGTTTATTGTCCATGTTTCTTCATCATACAGGATTGTTGAGAAAAAAATAACATTTTGCTATTCTTAGTTTTAGCCCTGGTGTTATTTGTTTTGATGTTAGTATGTTTTTCATGGCATACAAATTACTTTTTGTCATTTCTATTCTTTTGTTTACTCCAGTTTTATATTTTCCATCACTGGTTATAGTATGCCCAATGTAGTTGTAGCTCTGAACTGTCTACAGGTGTATTCCTCCCACTTTTGTATGCACTTGTAGGTTTTGAGTATTTTCTTTCTTTATGATCAATGACAAGGAATCGGTACCGCTCAGTCTGTTGGCAGTGCCATTTGTTATTTGGATACGGAAGGCCCCGGTATTACTGCAAACGAATTAAAATCTATAGTTGCTCAACCGCCAGCATAATCATCCGAATTATTATCTCATCTCCCAAACAAAGGAAGGTAACTGTAGTCCCCATCGTAGCAGTCTCAGCACACGCCAAAAGACATAAGGCGAAACCGCGCAGAAAGGGAACACAGCCAACTGTTCCTGTCATACGATGTCATCATTCATCGTAAACTAGAATATCGAAACATGATCAAAACGGATGAGACACACAGCTCACGGTGTGCACAGAGCACTTAACTCAGTAGCTCCTGCAACAAGCCGGACTTGGAATATGAGGAAACTGCAACAAGGAACACTTTTCATGCATAGACTTCAATGGTTCCTGCCGCCTATCCACTATACGAGTATACCGGAAGTTCACGTCCTCCCGAAAATGATGATCGTCATATTTTTAAAAAATGTATAGCGCTTGATGATGTTAGGCCATAGTTGTTGACTCCACTTGCGAACATATAAACACACAGTTAGTGGTCAGACTATCCCCGCCTGGCAGTGACATGTCTTTGTCTAATAATGTTCTTGTCGTTTATTGGATGACTTGACATTGAGAAGTTCATGCTACTCATCACCGGTTTTTGGTCTCATTCTGCAGATCACATTTCTGCTGATAATGACACGCCGGAAGTGTACGCCGTTCGTTACCCTTGGTTACACAGATTGCTATCTCGGGCCGATTAGTTTTAATTTATGAGGGAATTGTTCCCTGCCGGAAGTACTCAGACATATTTGCCACAATTCATTGCTGAAAACCCGATTTTTCGTTTCGTTTCCGGTTTTTTGTTTATTTTTAGCCAAAGCTGTCGCATTTCGAAGAGCAGCGAATTTGACTTGTTTTTTTTTTTTTAAATTAATTTTTTGTTTCATTATTTAAACGGAAAACAATTTTGAAGTTTTGATCCATCAAGCAAAGGGCATGATGACGTCGTTTGTCATGTCTTTTCGTTTGTGTCTTGTTGTGCAGGTAACACAATTAATTGTTCTACTTGGGATGTAAAGAAATGTCACGTGACATATGGTTTTAAATAGAGAAAAGGATAAGTTTGATTAGGTGGAGGAATGGAGAAGTTTGATTAGGTGGAGGAATGGAGAAGTTTGATTAGGTGGAGGAATGGAGAAGTTTGATTAGGTGGTGGAATGGAGAAGTTTGATTAGGTGGTGGAATGGAGAAGTTTGATTAGGTGGTGGAATGGAGAAGTTTGATTAGGTGGTGGAATGGAGAAGTTTGATTAGATGTTGGAATGGCGAAGTTTGATTAGGTGGTGGAATGGAGAAGTTTGATTAGGTGGTGGAATGGAGAAGTTTGATTAGGTGGTGGAATGGAGAAGTTTGATTAGGTGGAGGAATGGAGAAGTTTGATTAGGTGGAGGAATGGAGAAGTTTGATTAGGTGGTGGAATGGAGAAGTTTGATTAGGTGGAGGAATGGAGAAGTTTGATTAGGTGGAGGAATGGAGAAGTTTGATTAGGTGGTGGAATGGAGAAGTTTGATTAGGTGGTGGAATGGAGAAGTTTGATTAGGTGGTGGAATGGAGAAGTTTGATTAGGTGGTGGAATGGAGAAGTTTGATTAGGTGGAGGAATGGAGAAGTTTGATTAGATGTTGGAATGGAGAAGTTTGATTAGGTGGTGGAATGGAGAGGTTTGATTAGGTGGTGGAATGGAGAAGTTTGATTAGGTGGTGGAATGGAGAAGTTTGATTAGATGTTGGAATGGAGAAGTTTGATTAGGTGGTGGAATGGAGAAGCTTGATTAGGTGGTGGAATGGAGAAGTTTGATTAGATTTTGGAATGGAGAAGTTTGATTAGATGTTGGAATATAGAAGTTTGATTAGGTGGTGGAATGGAGAAGCTTGATTAGGTGGTGGAATGGAGAAGTTTGATTAGATGTTGGAATGGAGAAGTTTGATTAGATGTTGGAAAGGAGGAGTTTGATTAGTGGTGGAATGGAGAAGTTTGATTAGATGGTGGAATGGAGAAGCTTGATTAGGTGGAGAATGGAGAAGTTTGATTAGATGTTGGAATGGAGAAGTTTGATTAGATGTTGGAATGGAGAAGTTTGATTAGGTGGTGGAATGGAGAAGTTTGATTAGATGGTGGAATGGAGAAGCTTGATTAGGTGGAGAAATGGAGAAGTTTGATTAGGTGGTGGAATGGAGAAGTTTGATTAGGTGGAGGAATGGAGAAGTTTGATTAGGTGGAGGAATGGAGAAGTATGATTAGGTGGTGGAATGGAGAAGTTTGATTAGGTGGAGGAATGGAGAAGTTTGATTAGGTGGTGGAATGGAGAAGTTTGATTAGGTGGAGGAATGGAGAAGTTTGATTAGGTGAAGGAATGGAGAAGTTTGATTAGGTGGTGGAATGGAGAAGTTTGATTAGGTGGTGGAATGGAGAAGTTTGATTAGGTGGTGGAATGGAGAAGTTTGATTAGGTGGTGGAATGGAGAAGTTTGATTAGGTGGAGGAATGGAGAAGTTTGATTAGGTGGTGCAAGGGAGAAGTCTGATTAGGTGGTGGAATGGAGAAGTCTGATTAGGTGGAGGAATGGAGAAGTTTGATTAGGTGGAGGAATGGAGAAGTTTGATTAGGTGGTAGAATGGAGAAGTTTGATTAGGTGGTGGAATGGAGAAGTTTGATTATTTATAGGAATGGAGAAGTTTGATTAGGATGAGGAATGGAGAAGTTTGATTAGGTGGTGGAATGGAGAATTTTATTAGGTGGTGGAACGAAGAAGTCTGATTAGGTGGTGGAATGGAGAAGTTTGATTAGGTGGATGAATGGAGAAGTTTGATTAGGTGGAGGAATGGAGAAGTCTGATTAGGTGGAAGAATGGAGAGGTTTGATTAGGTGGTGGAATGGAGAAGTTTGATTATGTGGTGGAATAAAGAAGTCTGATTAGGAGGAGGAATGGAGAAGTTTGATTAGGTGGTGGAATGGAGAAGTTTGATTAGGTGGTGGAATGGAGAAGTTTGATTAGGTGGAGGAATGGAGAAGTTTGATTAGGTGGAGGAATGGAGAAGTTTGATTAGGTGGTGGAATGGAGAAGTTTGATTAGGTGGTGGAATGGAGAAGTTTGATTAGGTGGTGGAATGGAGAAGTTTGATTAGGTGGTGGAATGGAGAAGTTTGATTAGATGTTGGAATGGCGAAGTTTGATTAGGTGGTGGAATGGAGAAGTTTGATTAGGTGGTGGAATGGAGAAGTTTGATTAGGTGGTGGAATGGAGAAGTTTGATTAGGTGGAGGAATGGAGAAGTTTGATTAGGTGGAGGAATGGAGAAGTTTGATTAGGTGGTGGAATGGAGAAGTTTGATTAGGTGGAGGAATGGAGAAGTTTGATTAGGTGGAGGAATGGAGAAGTTTGATTAGGTGGTGGAATGGAGAAGTTTGATTAGGTGGTGGAATGGAGAAGTTTGATTAGGTGGTGGAATGGAGAAGTTTGATTAGGTGGTGGAATGGAGAAGTTTGATTAGGTGGAGGAATGGAGAAGTTTGATTAGATGTTGGAATGGAGAAGTTTGATTAGGTGGTGGAATGGAGAGGTTTGATTAGGTGGTGGAATGGAGAAGTTTGATTAGGTGGTGGAATGGAGAAGTTTGATTAGATGTTGGAATGGAGAAGTTTGATTAGGTGGTGGAATGGAGAAGCTTGATTAGGTGGTGGAATGGAGAAGTTTGATTAGATTTTGGAATGGAGAAGTTTGATTAGATGTTGGAATATAGAAGTTTGATTAGGTGGTGGAATGGAGAAGCTTGATTAGGTGGTGGAATGGAGAAGTTTGATTAGATGTTGGAATGGAGAAGTTTGATTAGATGTTGGAAAGGAGGAGTTTGATTAGTGGTGGAATGGAGAAGTTTGATTAGATGGTGGAATGGAGAAGCTTGATTAGGTGGAGAAATGGAGAAGTTTGATTAGATGTTGGAATGGAGAAGTTTGATTAGATGTTGGAATGGAGAAGTTTGATTAGGTGGTGGAATGGAGAAGTTTGATTAGATGGTGGAATGGAGAAGCTTGATTAGGTGGAGAAATGGAGAAGTTTGATTAGGTGGTGGAATGGAGAAGTTTGATTAGGTGGAGGAATGGAGAAGTTTGATTAGGTGGAGGAATGGAGAAGTATGATTAGGTGGTGGAATGGAGAAGTTTGATTAGGTGGAGGAATGGAGAAGTTTGATTAGGTGGTGGAATGGAGAAGTTTGATTAGGTGGAGGAATGGAGAAGTTTGATTAGGTGAAGGAATGGAGAAGTTTGATTAGGTGGTGGAATGGAGAAGTTTGATTAGGTGGTGGAATGGAGAAGTTTGATTAGGTGGTGGAATGGAGAAGTTTGATTAGGTGGTGGAATGGAGAAGTTTGATTAGGTGGAGGAATGGAGAAGTTTGATTAGGTGGTGCAAGGGAGAAGTCTGATTAGGTGGTGGAATGGAGAAGTCTGATTAGGTGGAGGAATGGAGAAGTTTGATTAGGTGGAGGAATGGAGAAGTTTGATTAGGTGGTAGAATGGAGAAGTTTGATTAGGTGGTGGAATGGAGAAGTTTGATTATTTATAGGAATGGAGAAGTTTGATTAGGATGAGGAATGGAGAAGTTTGATTAGGTGGTGGAATGGAGAAATTTTATTAGGTGGTGGAACGAAGAAGTCTGATTAGGTGGTGGAATGGAGAAGTTTGATTAGGTGGATGAATGGAGAAGTTTGATTAGGTGGAGGAATGGAGAAGTCTGATTAGGTGGAAGAATGGAGAGGTTTGATTAGGTGGTGGAATGGAGAAGTTTGATTATGTGGTGGAATAAAGAAGTCTGATTAGGAGGAGGAATGGAGAAGTTTGATTAGGTGGTGGAATGGAGAAGTCTGATTAGGTGGAGGAATGGAGAAGTTTGATTGGGTGAAAGAATGGAGAAGTCTGATTAGGTAGTGGAATGGAGAAGTTTGATTAGGTGGAGGAATGGAGAAGATTGATTAGGTGGTGGAATGGAGAAGTTTGATTAGGTGAAGGAATGGAGAAGTCTGATTAGGTGGTGGAATGGAGAAGTTTGATTATGTGGAGGAATGGAGACGTTTGATTAGGTGGTGGAATGGAGACGTTTGATTAGGTGGTGGAATGGAGAAGTTTGATTAGGTGGTGGAATGGAGAAGTTTGATTAGGTGGTGGAATGGAGAAGTTTGATTAGGTGGAGGAATGGAGAAGTCTGATTAGGTGGTGGAAGGGAGAAGTCTGATTAGGTGGAGGAATGGAGACGTTTGATTAGGTGGAGGAATGGAGAAGTTTGATTAGGTGGAGGAATGGAGACGTTTGATTAGGTGGTGGAATGGAGAAGTTTGATTAGGTGGTGGAATGGAGAAGTTTGATTAGGTGGTGGAATGGAGAAGTTTGATTAGATGGAGGAATGGAGACGTTTGATTAGGTGGAGGAATGGAGAAGTTTGATTAGGTAGAGGAATGGAGAAGTTTGATTAGATGTTGGAATGGAGAAGTTTGATTAGGTGGAGGAATGGAGAAGTTTGATTAGGTGGAGGAATGGAGAAGTTTGATTAGGTGGTGGAATGGAGAAGTTTGATTAGGTGGAGGAATGGAGACGTTTGATTAGGTAGAGGAATGGAGAAGTTTGATTAGGTAGAGGAATGGAGAAGTTTGATTAGGTGGAGGAATGGAGAAGTTTGATTAGGTGGAGGAATGGAGAAGTTTGATTAGGTGGTGGAATGGAGAAGTTTGATTAGGTGGAGGAATGGAGAAGTCTGATTAGGTGGTGGAAGGGAGAAGTCTGATTAGGTGGAGGAATGGAGAAGTCTGATTAGGTGGAGGAATGGAGAAGTCTGATTAGGTAGAGGAATGGAGAAGTCTGATTAGGTGGAGGAATGGAAAAGTTTGATTGGGTGGTGAAATGGAGAAGTCTGATTAATTAGAGGAATGGAGAAGTTTGATTAGGTGGAGGAATGGAGAAGTTTGATTTGGTGTAGAAATGGAGAAGTCTGATTAGGTGGAGGAATGGAAAAGTTAATTGGGTGGTGAAATGGAGAAGTCTGATTAGGTAGAGGAATGGAGAAATTTGATTAGGTAGAGGAATGGAGAAATTTGATTAGGTGGAGGAATGGAGAAATCTGACTAAGTGGAGAAGTTTGACTAAGTGGAGACGTTTGACTAAGTAGATAAATTTGAATAAGTGGAGAAGTTTTGACTAAGCGAAGAAATGGAGAAATTTGACTAAGTGGAGAAATGGAGAAGTTTGACTAAGCGGAGATATGGAGAAGTTTGACTAAGCGGAGATATGGAGAAGTTTGACTAAGTGGAGAAATGGAGAAGTTTGACTATGTGGAGAAATGGAGAGGTTTGACTAAGTGGAAAAGTGAAGAAGTTTGTCTGTGGTGTCAGAACATCCCATTAGAGAAGTTTGAGTAAGTATCCCGATTTGACACTCCACAAAATACAGTGCAGTCGGTCCCTGATCAAGCTCCGGACCACAGGGAAGTGACATATTGTTCTTTTATGATAATCTAGCAGTGTAGCCTATTATCGCCGTGTAGTTAGATTGCTGTGTATATCATTATATTTTTTAATATTATTGTTTGTTGTTCCAGCTGAAGGTCGTCTTGGCCGAAACGTTGTTCTACTTTTGTTTTGTTTCTCACTTGCTTAAAGCTGTTACCCTACCACTTTTTAATCATCATCATCATCATCATTGATTGCCGTCTCCGCAACGAAGGTTGGCTACCATGGAGCGCCATTCCACTCCGTCTCTTGCTTTGATGGTGCAGATTGCCATATGTTGACTTGTCCATTTTTTTATATTACTCGTCCATGTTAGTCTTGGTCTGCCTCTGCCTCTTTTACTTTGTATTTTCTCTTGCAATATTACTTTTATTAGGTTGTTGTGTCTTATAACATGCCCTTAAATTTCATTTGTCTTTTCTGAATTGTATTTAGTAGCTCTATTTTTATTTTTAGTTGTTTTAAAACTCCATCGTTTGTTTCTTTTGTTTCCATTTAATTCTACCTATTCTTCTATATATCCACATTTCAAAGGCTTCAATTTTCTGTTCTGTTTTCTTGTCTAATTTCCATGTTTCTGCACCATACAGGAATATTGAGAAGGTGTAACATTTTGCTATTATTAGTTTCAGCCGTGCTGTTATTTGTTTTGTTGTTAGTATATTTTTCAAGGGAGCTCTTAAACACATCAGAAAGAAGCCATCAACATTTTTCGGGCACATCATGAGAAGAGGAAAGTTGGAATACTTGGTTACAACTGGCAAAATAAAAGGAAAGAAAGATCGCGGACGACAAAGAGAGAAAATACTGGATAGCTGGGTGTCATGGCATGGAAAACAGTCAACAACAGAACTGATACGATGCATTGCGGATAGAAGATTGTGGAAGGACAGGATCGCCAACGCCAACCGGTACGGCACATGATGATGATGATTTTGCTATAATATTTTAGATCCAAGACTATTCCTGTAAAAATTCTGTTTCTTTTTTTTACACCAAATCTCCGAGGGTCGCCGGAGTACCATTGAGATTTCGCCTACATTCTCCATTTCTCTCTCCCTTCCGTCACTCTTTGGAACTCTGCAATGTTGCGATCTGTCCATCCATTGCTGATATCATCCCGTCTCCTTCACTGCCTACCATACCGCGTTACTTTTACTGTTCCTTGCAGAATGGTGTTTGCTAGGCCATACGATCGAGATACATGGCCGAACCATTTAATTGTACTCTTTGCGAGGATTTCCGGTCAATATGGCGGATAGGTGGCAAGAATCATTGAAGCTCAATTTAAAAAGTGTTCCTTGCTGCAGTTTCCTCATATTCCAAGTCCGGTTTGTTGCCGGAGCTACTGAGTTGTGTGCTCTTTGCAAACCGCGAGATGTATTTTTCATCCAGATTGCTTTTCGATATTCCGATAGCTTACGATGAATAATGCTATCGTATGACGAAGTAAAGTTCAGCTGCGTTCACTTTTGGTGCCGCTTATCCTTCTGTCTTTTGGCCTGTGCTGTGCCTGCTATGATGGGGACTGCAGCTGCCATTCTTTCTTTGGATCCTCCATTTAGATAAGTTTTAACTCGGATGTCTCCACTGGCACGGGCGGTTGAGCAATTATGGATTTTAATTAGTGGGTAGTGATACCGGGGCCTTCGACTAACCATC
Source organism: Megaustenia siamemsis (assembly GCA_032433765.1). NCBI lineage: Eukaryota > Metazoa > Mollusca > Gastropoda > Stylommatophora > Ariophantidae > Megaustenia > Megaustenia siamemsis. The sequence goes on along the minus strand of JAVIAB010000159.1, from coordinate 34,848,892 downwards.
GCCATCATTTTGTGAACGTTTAATTTTTGTATTACGTTCTAAGTAAGAAACGGCCACAATCTTACGATCTAAGTAAGAAACGGCCACAATCTTACGATCTAAGTAAGAAACGGCCACAATCTTACGATCTAAGTAAGAAACGGCCACAATCTTACGATCTAAGTAAGAAACGGCCACAATCTTACGATCTAAGTAAGAAACGGCCACAATCTTACGATCTAAGTAAGAAACGGCCACAATCTTACGATCTAAGTAAGAAACGGCCACAATCTTACGATCTAAGTAAGAAACGGCCACAATCTTACGATCTAAGTAAGAAACGGCCACAATCTTACGATAACATTTCGACTCAATAGTTTGCGTTTTCTTCTGTAGCTCTATTGTAAGGGTCCATGTTTTGCTAGGGTATAGAAACATTGATATAACAGCGATGTATATAGCCTGATTTTGGTGCCAAGAGTGATGCTCTTAAATGATGTTTAGTTATTCTATCAGTTCTGATTATTTCTTTACAAATTAAATACAAGATGAACAATGATCTTCATCAACATCATCATGTACCATACCGGTTGGCGTAGGCTATCATGTCCCTCCACAATCTTCTATCTACAGCGCATCGTATCAGTTCTGTTGTTGACTGCTTTCCATGCCATGACACCAAGCCATCTAGTATTTTCTCTGTTTGTCGTCCGTGATCTCTCTTTCCTTTTATTTTGCCAGTTGTAACCAAGTATTCCAACTTTCCTCTTCTCATGATGTGCCCAAAAAATGTTCATTGTTTCTTTCTGATGTTTTTTTAGTAGTTGCCTTTTTCAATAATCTTCACGTAGGTCTAAATGAGAGTTTAATATTTCCAGTATATTTGATTGTGTCACAAGACATCAGTTAAGAGAAGGAAAATGGTTGGGACATCGATGAGACTATTGGGAGACTGAGGAGTCTAAAGGTGGAAAAGTGATCCGGTCGATCCGAAATGCTTAGTGGGAACAGGAGATGTGTATGTAATCAACACATTACAAGAACAGTCAGTCTGTATACGCTTCGAGAAATGCTGGAACGGACGGTGGAGCGGATATGGGGATGCAATGAAACTGATACCATGAATAGAATAAAATAGAATGCATAAGTTGGGAGCCGCTGGGCTGGGCCGTTGCAAGGTTTACGACAATAGCTCAATGCAACAGCTAGTCTGCAGCTTGTAAACAACGGGCGTCATGAAACCCAGCTTAATGTCCTTAGATTACTGGCCAGACGGATGGGATCAAGGGAGCTTTGTTTGACGTGCCGACCAACTCGATATTTTAACTGACGTTTTGAGGAGCGCTGTAGAATTGAGGGCCTGACCTCTCTTAGACATAACAGTTTCTAGCGCTCTTTGGGGGTGTTCGGGTTTTTTCCGTTTTTACCTAATGACTTATTTCATGGAAGAAACAGTCGATTCACGTGACAAGACAGAAGAAATAAACATAATCAAAGAGCAGCCAAAACACGCTTCTAAACAACAAAGTAGAGATAATCCTGGAATAAGCTGGGAAAACAGAAAAGAGAGTTACATTTAGAATATGAACCGGCACATGACAGCTTAAAGAGAGAGTTATATTTAATATATGAACCGGCACATGACAGCTTAAAGAGAGAGTTATATTTAAAATATGAACCTTTACATGACAGCTTAAATAGAGAGTTATATTTAAAATATGAACCATTACATGACAGCTTAAAGAGAGAGTTATATTTAAAATATGAACCATTACATGACAGCTTAAAGAGAGAGTTATATTTAAAATATGAACCAGTATATGACAGCTTAAAGAGAGAGTTATATTTAAAATATGAACCAGTATATGACAGCTTAAAGAGAGAGTTATATTTAAAATATGAAACAGTATATGACAGCTTAAAGAGAGAGTTATATTTAAAATATGAACCAGTATATGACAGCTTAAAGAGAGAGTTATATTTAAAATATGAACCAGTATATGACAGCTTAAAGAGAGAGTTATATTTAAAATATGAACCAGTATATGACAGCTTAAAGAGAGAGTTATATTTAAAATATGAACCAGTATATGACAGCTTAAAGAGAGAGTTATATTTAAAATATGAACCAGTATATGACAGCTTAAAGAGAGAGTTATATTTAAAATATGAACCAGTATATGACAGCTTAAAGAGAGAGTTATATTTAAAATATGAACCAGTATATGACAGCTTAAAGAGAGAGTTATATTTAAAATATGAACCAGTATATGACAGCTTAAACAAGGTAGGAAAACAGAATGGAGAGAGTTATATAGACAATATGAGCCAGAAAATGACAGTTTAAACACACTCAGCAGACATGAGCAGACCAAGATATTCAGACTCATAACATGTCATTGTAGCTTCAGGGCACACCTAACTAGGCAGATCTCAGTGACTTTGCAATTTGCGATTGTGGAGTATGGGGATAATGTCCTACATGACTGCAGCAATCATAACACCATAAAGAATACAAATATGGCTACAGGAAACAACCCTACATGACTGCAGCAATCATAACACCATAAAGAATACAAATATGGCTACAGGAAACAACCCTACATGCCACGGGGAACCGGTGAGGAGCGCATACGCTTCATCCAATTCGTGGCCCAAATTGGTCTAGACATCTGAATGTTCAACATTTGCTGATAGTGAATCTGTTACATAAAACCGATCATGAAGCTATGAACTATACCCGACCATGAAGCTATGAACTATAACCGACTATGAATCTATGAACTATACCCGACCATGAAGCTATGAACTATACCCGACCATGAAGCTATGAACTATACCCGACCATGAATCTATGAACTATACCCGACCATGAATCTATTAACTATAACCGACTATGAATCTATGAACTATACCCGACCATGAATCTATGAACTATACCCGACCATGAATCTATTAACTATAACCGACTATGAATCTATGAACTATATCCGACCTTGAATCTATTAACTATATCAGATCTTCAATCTATGAACTATATCCGATCTTCAATCTATGAACTATATCCGACCTTGAATGTATGAACTATATCCGATCTTCAATGTATGAACTATATCCGACCTTGAATGTATGAACTATATCCGATCTTCAATCTATGAACTATATCCGATCTTCAATCTATGAACTATATCCAACCTTGAATTTATGAACTATATCCAACCTTGAATCTATGAACTATATCCGACCTTGAATCTATGAACTATATCCGACCTTGAATCTATGAACTATATCCGACCTTGAAACTATGAACTATATCCGACCTTGAATCTATGAACTATATCCGACCTTGAATCTATGAACTATATCCGACCTTGAATCTATGAACTATATCCAACCTTGAATCTATGAACTATATCCGATCCTTGAATCTATGAACTATATCCGATCCTTGAATCTATGAACTATATCCGACCTTGAATCTATGAACTATATCCGACCTTGAATGTATGAACTATATCCGACCTTGAATGTATGAACTATATCCGACCTTGAATCTATGAACTATATCCGACCTTGAATCTATGAACTATATCCAACCTTGAATCTATGAACTATATCCAACCTTGAATCTATGAACTATATCCGACCTTGAATCTATGAACTATATCCGACCTTGAATCTATGAACTATATCCGACCTTGAATCTATGAACTATATCCGACCTTGAATCTATGAACTATATCCGACCTTGAATCTATGAACTATATCCGACCTTGAATCTATGAACTTAATCCAACAAACATCAAATTCATCCATCATCATCATTGATTGCCGTCTCCGCTTCGATCGTTGGCTACCATGGAGCGACGTTACGCTCTGTCACTTCCTTTGATAGTGTATGTTATTCCTTTGATAGTGTATGTTATTCCTTTGATAGTGTATGTTATTCCTTTGATATTGTATGTTATTTTGTTGATAGTGTATGTTATTCCTTTGACAGTGTATGTTATCATACGCTGACTTGTCCATCTTTTGATGTTACTCGTCCATACTAGTCTTGATCTACATTTTTTCACCTTTCATTTCCCCTCCCAAGATTACTTTTAGTGGGCTGGTGTGTCTTTTAACTGGCCAACATAAATCTCATTCGTCTTGTCCTAATTGTGTTTAGTAGTTCTCCTTTCACTTTTAGTGGGCTGGTGTGTCTTTTAACTGGCCAACATAAATCTCATTCGTCTTGTCCTAATTGTGTTTAGTAGTTCTCCGTTCACTTTTAGTGGGCTGGTGTGTCTTTTAACTGGCCAACATAAATCTCATTCGTCTTGTCCTAATTGTGTTTAGTAGTTCTCCGTTCACTTTTAGTTCTTTTAAAACGTCATCGTTTGTTTTATTATATTTCATTCCAATTCTTCTTAATCTTTTTTCAAATCCACATTTCAAATCCACATTTCAAATCCACATTTCAAATCCACATTTCCAATCTACATTTCAAATCCACATTTCAAATCCACATTTCAAATCTAGATTTCAAATCCACATTTCAAATCTACATTTCAAATCCACATTTCAAATCCACATTTCCAAACCACATTTCAAATCTACATTTCAAATCCACATTTCAAATCCACATTTCCAATCCACATTTCCAATCTACATTTCCAATCCACATTTCAAATCCACATTTCCAGTCTACATTTCAAATATACATTTCAAATCCACATTTCAAATCCACATTTCAAATCCACATTTCAAATCCACATCATCTACAGCTTCAATGTTCTGTTTTTCTTCTTGTCTTATGTACTGCAACATACATGAAAGTTGAGAAGATGGAACTGCTTCCCTTAGTTTGAGCCCAAAGTGACTACTGCCCAACAACATACATGAATGTTGAGAAGATGGAACTGCTCCCCTCTAGTTTGAGCCCAAAGTGACTACTGCCCAACAACATACATGAATGTTGAGAAGATGGAACTGCTCCCCTCTAGTTTGAGCCTAAAGTGACTACTGCCCAACAACATACATGAATGTTGAGAAGATGGAACTGCTCCCCTCTAGTTTGAGCCCAAAGTGACTACTGCCCAACAACATACATGAATGTTGAGAAGATGGAACTGCTCCCCTCTAGTTTGAGCCCAAAGTGACTACTGCCCAACAACATACAACTGCTGGCTAAACAAATGATTGGAACTGGCATTCTCAAGCAAGAGTTCGCCAACAAATACTGCAACATTTCATTGGTCCGATTGAAAGTTATGTCTCTCAAATGGCGACCGCTTTCCGGAATGATGCATTATTGCGATTGGTTTATCATCTGAAATGTGTGCTAGGGAAATATTGGAAGGATTGTTGTAGTGTTGTCCATGTCGTAACATTTCTTTTCGGAATTGAAAGATATATCTGCGTTGCAGTCATAAACAGTTAACGCTCAGGGCGTAACTGACGCGCTTTTCCTTAATCTCTAGAATGCCTTCTACATTTAGACACAAACCACAGGAAAACGCTAGTAGTTCTTCAACAACATGATTTAGTAGTTCATCAGCAACATTATTAGTAGTTCTTCAACAACATGATTTAGTAGTTCTTCATCAGCATTATTAGTAGTTCTTCAACATGATTTGGTAGTTCTTCAGCAAGAGAATTTGGTAGTTCTTCAACAACATGATTTAGTACATCTTCAAGAACCTGAAAGTCTACAACAATGGTTTTCAACCTCTTACACTTGTGTACCCCTTGGCTGTTCTTTCCCATAAATTGTTCACTTCATGTTAAAATTTGAATTTTTGAGTTATTGAGTTATTGAGTTATTTGCGGGTCATCATCATTGCACTTCAAACATGTTCATAAATGCTCAGATCCCCTCCTCAGCAAGTCCTGCAGTGTCCAGCGACTGACGACTCCAGTTCTATGTTGGTTGATAAGTCTTCTTACACGGCCACTAAGTGTCTCATTTCTGGCTGTGCCCATCTTAACTCCCATTTCCATCATCCGAAGAAGTGACGTATATCTGTGCTTGTCGAAGTCATGTGCTCTTCCCACATCATTTGATAATGTCGGCCGGATCCATTGGTTTCCCGTCCTCAACGACAGCGCAGCTAGCCAACCTGTCCGCTCTTTCATTTCCCCGTACTCCCGCATGTCCAGGGACAAAGACAAAGGTGACCTTACGTATTTTGGACTTCTGTAATTCCTCTACCCATTGCATGCGTACAGAGGCCGCCTCCACATATTTATCATGCTCATCGAATCACTCAGTATACATGCGTGGGTGTAGTCTTGTGACTCTAACCATTTGAATGCCCTGGTCACTGCCATCGTCTTCATTGTCATGCTACTCATGGTCATAACGTTTGCACCACTGTCTTCTTTGACTATTCTGCCTGCCGAGCATGCTGTAAATGCCCATGAACTTCTTTGGTGTCGTCTTACAGATCCCTCTGTATAGATGACTGCATCTTTCTCATCGGTGTTATCGCAGATGAGACCGTTGACCTCAGCATTAACCATGACCGGGTTCTGTTCCCTACTTTTCCTGTCGAGTGTGACAATACATGAGAAAGTTCCCTTGAATGACGTAGGCACCGGTATCCACTCCTCACCAACGCTGATATTAGTAAGCCCACAGACCTGTTTGATGACATCTTCTGTTCGGCCCACCCATGATTTCCCTCTTTTTGCTGGCACCTTTCCCTGCGCTGAGCACGTGGTGCAATGGATGCTCTTTATCTGTACTAATCTTCAGGTATGCTCGTGCTCTCCAGATCTTGATTCAGTCATCCATGGTTGGAAAGTCAAGAAGCTACCTCATTGCTACACAGGGAGTGTCCCTTGTACATCCCAAGATAATGCTCATGGCTCAATTTTGTATTTTCTCCAGCCTATCAATTTGAGTCGTACTGACAGTAAGAATCGACAGGGCATACTCGATTGGTGCGAGGACTAATCCCTGGAACAGAAGAGTAAGTAGCCTCTGCTCGATGTTGGCAGCGACCATGACCTTCAAGGTGGTTAATCCTTTGCGGGATTTGCCCGCTGTGTTCTGCATTGTGATGATTCTGTAGGCACTGATCTGAGAATGGTCCTTGTTTGGCTTCGGTAGCGGTAGTAAGTAGCTGTGTAGCCACTCCTCCTTAATCTGGCCACTCCGAATGCTGGCATTAAACTCATTGGCCAGTTCTGTCAAGTTGTCGTCAGCTAGATCGCCTATGTCATCGTACCGAACACCATCTGGACCAGAAGCAGTGTTGTGTGACCTTTTAAGTGTTGTCCGAATGGTATCGGTTGTGATTGTGAGATCTTCTTCCAGCACTACATCCTTACACAATTTTGACATCGATCCCGTATCCTCATTCTTACAGCCTCATTTCTTTGGTCCGTCTGCTCAATGTAGCGGGCAAGCAGGGCCTTCCCTTTGCTCTCATCAGAAAAGTGCCATATCCGGCATGTGCTCTGAAAGTCTGGTATGCCTCTGTATCGTGTTGTGCCATTCATGCTCTGATGAAGGCGCCAGAATGTGGCGAGCGATTTTTCTGAGCACACTTTTCTACAGAAGTCATCACATTTGGCATCCTTAGCCTGCTTAGCGCATAGTTTAAAGTGCTTCATTTTTTTTGGTCGACCTCTTCTTTCAGACGCTTCAAGAGCTCGGGTTGTGTTCTTCCATTTCTTCTGGCTTTCTGTCATGTCTTGGCCGTTTGTCTCTTGCTCCGCCAGGCTTCCTCGACTTCTACGTTCCACCAGGGTGGCTGCGTCCATCTCTCCTGCCTCCTACGAGGGGCACTCTGTTTCCTATTTCTGATTGTGCTAATGACGTCCTGGTCTGTTTTCTCGTGTGGAATGTGTGGAGCTTTCTTTTCTGGCTTCTATTTCTGCTTTTCTCAATTAGGAGGACACATGGATAGTGATCACATCCGTGGAGCCCAGTGCACTCCATTTGCAAACCGGTACGAAGGTGGAAGACACCAGTGCCAGGTCTATGATACTATCAGAGTCCCCTGTTCGAGTGGCCATTCTTGTTGCCCTTCCATCATTTAAGCACACTAAATCGGCCGACACCAGTGCGTTCTCTAGGTCTTCTCCCTGCTTGTTGGTTATGACGTTACCCCACTGGTTTCCTCTAGCATTAAAGTCTGCACAGAAAATGACATTCTCTTCATCGAACTCGAAGATGTTCTGCCATTGTTGTGTGTTCACCTTCCCATTGCAGGCATACACATTAACAATCACGAAATGAACTGAGGTCTGCACCCTAACCACATGTACCTGCAATTCTGCATTGTCCCACGCAGACATATCAACCTCAGCTGCCACCATATTGTTGCGCATAAGGATGGCCTGCCAAGGTGTCGTCTATTGTAGGAACAATGAAATCCAGGAGTACTTACTGTCCTGTCACCAAGAAGAGTTTCTTATGTTAAAAATAAAAGTGCATACATTGAGGGTATTTATTATATGTGCTGGAGTAAAAACAAAAATACGTGAGTAACAAAAAATAACTTCGGAATCGGATAAGGAAAAACAAAGTGATATTACTGTGAACTGACAGTGCAAATATATATTATCAATTAGACTTCAAAACATACAATGCCTTTAAGTAGATATATTTACAGCACATGAAAGTAGATTACATTCAACGTATACTACTTTGTTTAAATAATTGAATTTGTAGACACATACCAGTTATACCAGAAGTTGTCAGCACCTATACCAGAACAGACTCCCTGGACAGAAGAATGCAGATTGCTAATACAAACACGGACACAAGTGAAAGGAATATCTGACTAGTAGGAACTGAATAGTCTACAGTGTAAAACAATCGCTCTCAGTTTCTTGGATGAAAAATATCAACAAGATCTATAGGTTCATGTGTACACAGATGGATTCACACAGAATTCAGTAAAGAATAGGGAAGCAGGTTCATACATAGAGTACCAAAATAACACCATGGATATGAATAAAATAGCAATAGGGAAATATTATCACAATTTCGGTGCAGAAATCCGAGCAATAAAGTTAAGAATAGAAAAACGGCTGAACAGTAATCTTAGCCCACAGCCTGTAGTTTTTTTATTTTGACAGATGCAAGATCAGTACTCCAGGCACTGCAATCCAGAAAATTGCCACAGCTGCAGACCTTATTGATTGAACTCTGCAAGCAACACAGGATTGCCCTGCAGTGGATCCATCTCACTGTGGAATACCAGGAAATGAGAGAGCAGATCAGTTGGCAAAGGAAGGTGCAGCAGGCACAGAAACAGTTACATACAGCAGAAGAAACAGATAATTAAATCAATAAGAGGACCACAAGCCCAAATCAGGATGCCTTTCATAATATGAATAGATAGAAAGTTGTTATTATACGCTTCAGAACAGGACACAATCGACTCCAGAGTCACATGTATACAAAATTTAAGATCGGCACCTCAGCCACATATACATGTGGATAGGCGCTCCAGACTGCTGAACACATACTTCATGACTGAACTGAATGTAGTAGACTGTGGAAAATCCGTTGGCCGATGGATACAACACTACAGACAAAAACTATATGGGCTACTGCAATAATTACAAAAGACAGCGCCATTTATACAGGAAACGACATTGCAGATATAGACAATACTTCAGGCGAAAGAAAGAAAGTAGATAGATAGACGGACAGATAGACAGATAGACAGGCGGGCAGACAAACAGACAGACAGATAGATAGATAGATAGATAGATAGATAGATAGATAGATAGATAGATAGATAGATAGATAGATAGATAGATAGATAGATAGATAGATAGATAGATAGATAGATAGATAGATAGATAGATAGATAGATAGATAGATAGATAGATAGATAGATAGATAGATAGATAGATAGATAGATAGATAGATTGACAGTATCCGTATTTTTCTATGTTCACGGCACATTTTTGGAGGACGTGGTCGGTTCACATGAGGCCGCCTTTACTTCCCTGAACCATCTCTGGTATCCTATTTTAGAGACTGGGTGAACCCTGCAGCTTTATCGATCAAAAAAAAAAAAGAAAAGAAACGCCACTTCTGAGGTTCGAACTCCGATCCTTGTGGAAACAAGCACACTAGCCATTCAGCCACTGAGGCCCCATTTGTTACATTAACTGTAATATTGTACTGCTCTGCTGGGAAAGAAATAATATTTTGTTTAATGAGCTGGAGAGGAATGTTGTAACAATGTTCAATACCTCCAAATGTTCCAATATCTTCAAATGTTCCAATACCTTCCAATGTTCCAATACCTTCCAATGTTCCAATACCTTCCAATGTTCCAATACCTTCCAATGTTCCAATACCTTCCAATGTTCCAATACCTTCCAATGTTCCAATACCTTCCAATGTTCCAATACTTTCCAATGTTCCAATACCTTCCAATGTTCCAATACCTTCCAATGTTCCAATACCTTCCAATGTTCCAATACCTTCCAATGTTCCAATACCTTCCAATGTTCCAATACCTTCCAATGCTCCAATATCTTCAAATGTTCCAATACCTTCCAATGTTCCAATACCTTCCAATGTTCCAATACCTTCCAATGTTCCAATACCTTCCATTGTTCCAATACCTTTTAATGTTCCAATGCCTTCCAATGTTCCAATACTTTCCAATGTTCCAATACCTTCCAATGTTCCAATACCTTCCAATGTTCCAATACCTTCCAATGTTCCAATACATTCCAATGTTCCAATACCTTCCAATGTTCCAATACCTTCCAATGTTCCAATACCTTCCAATGTTCCAATACCTTCCAATGTTCCAATACCTTCCAATGTTCCAATACCTTCCAATGTTCCAATACCTTCCAATGTTCCAATACCTTCCAATGTTCCAATACCTTCCAATGTTCCAATACCTTCAAATGTTGAGGCCTAGTTAGGTGAAGTAACACATTACATTTTCCGAAAAAAGAATATACAATTTTCAATAAATTACTTCGCCCCCCCCACCCCTTTTTCCGGTGTGATATGAGGTTCCCTTTATAATAAAGGTAATATAATACCTCATCGTTGCTTATCCAAAGTTACAAACATTCAATATGGCTGCCCTTCGTGACACAGCATTTAGTCACATTTCATCCGTTACCCCAAACGTGTTCCACAACACAAAATCATCATCATGTACCGGGCCTGATGGCGTAGGTGATTATGTCTCTCCACAACTTTCGATCTCGACAGTTATTTATCATATCTTTTGTTGACCTTCTGCCAAGCCTTTCTCTTTAACTGTCTGGTATTTTTTCTCTTTCCTTCACTCTATCTCTTCGTCCTTTATTTTCCCAGTTGTTACAATATGTTCCAGTTGTTCCCTTCTCATTACGTGGCCAAAAAAGTGATGATTGTTTCTTCCTAATATTGGAAATTAGCTCTCTTTTTGCTTTGACCTCTATCTTTGTTTTTATTACTCTTCTTAGCTGCCATGATATTCTCAACATTCTTCTGTAAAAACTACATTTCTACAGACTCCAGTGACTTTCTTGTCTGTTGTCCTATTGTCCTTGATTCACATCCATATGTTAAGACTGGCTCTACATAACATTTTAGAACTCTTTTTCTGTTTCTATTGTCAAAAATGGATTCCATAGTATCCTCATCATTTTTTGGGAAAACACTTTATGTTGTTTGTGGGAGTCATCTTGAAAAATCTCTGTATGTGTGCGCTGGTATTTCAACATCACGTTTGATGCTTCAGTTAAAAGCTGTGTGTATGTGTGCGGCTGGTATTTCAACATCACGTTTGATGCTTCAGTTAAAAGCTGTGTGTATGTGTGCGGCTGGTATTTCAACATAAACTTTGATGCTTCAGTTAAAAGCTGTGTGTATGTGTGCGGCTGGTATTTCAACATAAACATTGATGCTTCAGTTAAAAGCTGTGTGTATGTGCACGGCTGTTATTTCAACATCTAGTTTGATGCTTCAGTTAAAAGCTGTGTGTATGTGTGCGCTGGTATTTCAACATAAACTTTGATGCTTCAGTTAAAAGCTGTGTGTATGTGTGCGGCTGTTATTTCAACATCTAGTTTGATGCTTCAGTTAAAAGCTGTGTGTATGTGTGCGGCTGTTATTTCAACATAAACTTTGATGCTTCAGTTAAAAGCTGTGTGTATGTGCACGGCTGTTATTTCAACATCTAGTTTGATGCTTCAGTCACAATCTGTGTTTCTTACAAGTCTCTGCACACACTGGTCATTTGATGAAAGATATAAAGAAAATGGTAGATTATTCCTCGGACAATGTATATTGCGAAACTCCTTACCGTTTCAAACACTGTTACTGTATGTCTTTGCTGCTAATCATTACTTTGGTTCTCATCTCACACACTCATCCATTTTTTGTTCTCTCGTTCGCCAGCTTTTACCTTTGACCAAGTCCCTGGAGACTAGGACCTGACACCCGACCACCGACGTTATGACAACCCGTGTTCGAAGTAACTGACACCCGACTACCGACGTTATGACAACCCGTGTTCGAAGTAACTGACACCCGACTACCGACGTTATGACAACCCGTGTTCGAAGTAACTGACGCCCGACTACCGACGTTATGACAACCCGTGTTCGAAGTAACTGACACCCGACTACCGACGTTATGACAACCCGTGTTCGAAGTAACTGACACCCGACTACCGACGTTATGACAACCCGTGTTTCGAAGTAACTGACACCCGACTACCGACGTTATGACAACCCGTGTTCGAAGTAACTGACACCCGACTACCGACGTTATGACAACCCGTGTTCGAAGTAACTGACACCCGACTACCGACGTTATGACAACCCGTGTTCGAAGTAACTGACACCCGACTACCGACGTTATGACAACCCGTGTTCGAAGTAACTGACACCCGACAACCGACGTATGACAACCCGTGTTCGAAGTAACTGACACCCGGCTACCGACGTTATGACAACCCGTGTTCGAAGTAACTGACACCCGACTACCGACGTTATGACAACCGTGTTCGAAGTAACTGGCACCCGACTACCGAAGTTATGACAACCCGTGTTCGAAGTAACTGGCACCCGACTACCGACGTTATGACAACCCGTGTTCGAAGTAACTGGCACCCGACTACCGACGTTATGACAACCCGTGTTCGAAGTAAATGGCACCCGACTACCGACGTTATGACAACCCGTGTTCGAAGTAACTGGCACCCGACTACCGACGTTATGACAACCCGTGTTCGAAGTAACTGGCACCCGACTACCGACGTTATGACAACCCGTGTTCGAAGTAACTGGCACCCGACTACCGACGTTATGACAACCCGTGTTCGAAGTAACTGGCACCCGACTACCGACGTTATGACAACCCGTGTTCGAAGTAACTGGCACCCGACTACCGACGTTATGACAACCCGTGTTCGAAGTAACTGGCACCCGACTACCGACGTTATGACAACCCGTGTTCGAAGTAACTGACACCCGACTACCGACGTTATGACAACCCGTGTTCGACGTAACTGACACCCGACTACCGACGTTATGATAACCCGTGTTCGAAGTAACTGACACCCGACTACCGACGTTATGACAACCCGTGTTCGAAGTAAATGACACCCGACTACCGACGTTATGACAACCCGTGTTCGAAGTAAATGACACCCGGCTACCGACGTTATGACAACCCGTGTTCGAAGTAACTGACACCCGGCTACCGACGTTATGACAACCCGTGTTCGAAGTAACTGACACCCGGCTACGGACGTTATGACAACCCGTGTTCGAAGTAACTGACACCCGGCTACCGACGTTATGACAACCCGTGTTCGAAGTAACTGACACCCGGCTACCGACGTTATGACAACCCGTGTTCGAAGTAACTGACACCGGCTACCGACGTTATGACAACCCGTGTTCGAAGTAACTGACACCCGGCTACCGACGTTATGACAACCCGTGTTCGAAGTAACTGACACCCGGCTACCGACGTTATGACAACCGTGTTCGAAGTAACTGACACCGGCTACCGACGTTATGACAACCCGTGTTCGAAGTAACTGACACCCGGCTACCGACGTTATGACAACCGTGTTCGAAGTAACTGACACCCGGCTACCGACGTTATGACAACCCGTGTTCGAAGTAACTGACACCCGGCTACCGACGTTATGACAAACCCGTGTTCGAAGTAACTGACACCCGGCTACCGACGTTATGACAACCCGTGTTCGAAGTAACTGACACCCGACTACCGACGTTATGACAACCCGTGTTCGAAGTAACTGACACCCGACTACCGACGTTATGACACCCGTGTCCGAAGTAACTGACACCCGACTACCGACGTTATGACAACCCGTGTTCGAAGTAACTGACACCCGACTACCGACGTTATGACAACCCGTGTTCGAAGTAACTGACACCCGACTACCGACGTTATGACAACCCGTGTTCGAAGTAACTGACACCCGACTACCGACGTTATGACAACCCGTGTTCGAAGTAACTGACACCCGACTACCGACGTTATGACAACCCGTGTTCGATTCCCGCTGCGAGCAGTGTGAATTGTACTCGTAGTTGAAAAAAAAATACCCCACGGTCGACCCAGCCGTTGGCAGAAATGGGTACCAAGGGTATTACCCTGGGAAGGTGAGGAATGTTGCCTCGCATCTGCATTTCGATGCTTGAGGCGACTCTATACAGAAATATCCGAACATTTCTGGCAAGGCGGTCGAGCACATATGGGTGTAAACTCGCGTGCTAAGACGCCGGTTCAAGTCTCGTACTTTACCTTTACCTTTAGTAACTGAATTTTGCGTGTTAATCCATTTTTCCCTAGCAGCCGTGTGCACAGAGGTCCCTCGCCGCACAGGCACTCATCAACTTGTATGTGCCTACTCTGCACCAGGAGGGTACGGGAACTGCAGCTTGAGAAGCCCTGGTCTAGCTGATTCCCACCAGCAAGATGCTCTTCGCTAACAAGATTCAAGGTGCTCTTGCACGCACAAAAACACATTTTGCCGGTTCCCCAAATCGGAATGAACATTTTATCGACAGTGAATGATGGGAAATTATCAGAACTATTTCCGGTGCTCAAAAATGGCGCGTAACGAATGTGAAAGTAGCCAGCTGAAAAGTTCGTGACATTTTGTCTCTTAGAGATCACTCTTAACGGTTGTTTCTGTTGCTATTTGATATTTATATTTACCATGACATCATAACCTACTAACCTTGAAATGACATATTACAGACAGTGGGGTAGCTTGGAGGAGTGGGGAGGGGGGCAAGGGGGGGGGGGAGTAGCATCTATCCTAGAGAGCAGTATCTGGGGGGCACCAAAATGATGTTACATAATTACGAAACTGAAAACGGTTTTGATGGTTGGAAAAATCAGAAACAAATAATTGCACATTGAGAATTCCCATAAGGCATCGGGACTGATAAAAGAAAGTTTAATAGATGCACAGCTTCAAAATCTAATTGCTAAAGAGAAGAAAAAAATAGCGACAAGTACTTAAGAGGGTTATGGTTATGAAAGACCCCAGTATCACTGCAAACGAATTTAAATCCATAATTGCTCAACCGCCCGTGCCAGTGGAATCATCCGAATTACTATTTTATCTCCCAAACAAAGAAAGGTAGCTGTAGTCCCCATCATAGCAGTCTCAGCATACGCCAAAAAACATGAGGCGAAGCCGCATAGAAAGTGAACACAGCCATTTGTTCTCCATCATACGGTATCATCATTCATCGTAAACATTTGGAATATCGAAACACGATCAAAACAGATGAAACGCACAGCTCACAGTGTGCACAGAGCACTTAACTCAGTAGCTCTTGCAACAAGCCAGACTTGGAATATGAGGAAACTGCAACAAGGAACACTGTTCAGACATAGCCTTTAATGTTTCCTACCGCCTATCCACCATATTGACCGGAAGTTCACGTCCACCTGAAAATGATGATCGTCATACAAAAAAATGTATAGCGCTTGATGATGCTAGGACATCGTTTTTGACTCCAAATCCGAACATATGAAACACAGTTAGTCATCGGACTATCCCCGTCGCACATCAAACAACGGACTGTAAGATCAAATGTGAATTTGTGAAATTATGAATCTCTCCTGACTAACATGAACCTTCGGGACTCACCTCGGTGCTGCCTAGTCATGTACGAAACTCCATTCCGCCTTTCATTATTAGCGTTCGGCCGTTTTAGGGAAATACAATCAGTCATTGTGATGACTTGAGAGGATGTTATTCTGCATAAAATATTGAGCCAAACAAAATGTAGCCCCAATAGGCACAGAGAAAGTACCACTGAAACTGAAAAACGGGAAAGTCATAGAAACTCTGGAAATGTAATAGAAATTGTGAAGCTTGTTGCAGAGTTCGACCCAGTCATGAAGGGCCACCGCTTGTATGTGCACACACACACAGGAACAATTATGTACCTTTCACCGGAAATACAAAATGAGTTCATCCAGCTATTAACACCTACAGTTAGAGGTAAACTTGTGTATGACATCCAGCTTTTAACACCTACAGTTAGAGGTAAACTTGTGTACGACATCCAGCTTTTAACATCTACAGTTAGAGGTAAACTTGTGTATGACATCCAGCTTTTAACACCTACAGTTAGAGGTAAACTTGGGTATGACATCCAGCTTTTAGCATCTACAGTTAGAGGTAAACTTATGTATGACATCCAGCTTTTAGCATCTACAGTTAGAGGTAAACTTGTGTATGACATCCAGCTTTTAACATCTACAGTATGAGGTAAACTTGGGTATGACATCCAGCTTTTAGCATCTACAGTTAGAGATAAACTTGTGTATGACATCCAGCTTTTAGCATCTACAGTTAGAGGTAAACTTGTGTATGACATCCAGCTTTTAACATCTACAGTTAGAGATAAAACTTGTGTATGACATCCAGCTTTTAGCATCTACAGTTAGAGGTAAACTTGTGTATGACATCCAGCTTTTAACATCTACAGTTAGAGGTAAACTTGTGTATGACATCCAGCTTTTAGCATCTACAGTTAGAGGTAAACTTGTGTATGACATCCAGCTTTTAGCATCTACAGTTAGAGGTAAACTTGTGTATGACATCCAGCTTTTAACATCTACAGTATGAGGTAAACTTGGGTATGACATCCAGCTTTTAGCATCTACAGTTAGAGATAAACTTGTGTATGACATCCAGCTTTTAGCATCTACAGTTAGAGGTAAACTTGTGTATGACATCCAGCTTTTAACATCTACAGTTAGAGATAAACTTGTGTATGACATCCAGCTTTTAGCATCTACAGTTAGAGGTAAACTTGTGTATGACATCCAGCTTTTAACATCTACAGTTAGAGGTAAACTTGTGTATGACATCCAGCTTTTAACACCTACAGTTAGAGGTAAACTTGTGTATGACATCCAGCTTTTAGCATCTACAGTTAGAGGTAAACTTGTGTATGACATCCAGCTTTTAGCATCTACAGTTAGAGGTAAACTTGTGTATGACATCCAGCTTTTAACATCTACAGTTAGAGGTAAACTTTTGTATGACATCCAGCTTTTAACACCTACAGTTAGAGGTAAACTTGTGTATGACATCCAGCTTTTAACATCTACAGTTAGAGGTAAACTTGTGTATGACATCCAGCTTTTAGCATCTACAGTTAGAGGTAAACTTGTGTATGACATCCAGCTTTTAGCATCTACAGTTAGAGGTAAACTTGTGTATCACATCCAGCTTTTAGCATCTACAGTTAGAGGTAAACTTGTGTATAACATCCAGCTTTTAACATCTACAGTAAGAGATAAACTTGTGTATGACATCCAGCTTTTAGCATCTACAGTTAGAGGTAAACTTGTGTATGCCATCCAGCTTTCAGCATCTACAGTTAGAGGTAAACTTGTGTATGACATCCAGCTTTTAGCATCTACAGTTAGAGGTAAACTTGTGTATGACATCCAGCTTTTAACATCTACAGTTAGAGGTAAACTTGTGTATGACATCCAGCTTTTAGCATCTACAGTTAGAGGTAAACTTGTGTATGACATCCAGCTTTTAACATCTACAGTTAGAGGTAAACTTGTGCTTGACATCCAGCTTTTAACATCTACAGTTAGAGGTAAACTTGTGTATGACATCCAGCTTTTAACATCTACAGTTAGAGGTAAACTTGTGTATGACATCCAGCTTTTAACATCTACAGTTAGAGGTAAACTTGTGTATGACATCCAGCTTTTAGCATCTACAGTTAGAGGTAAACTTGTGTATGACATCCAGCTTTAGCATCTACAGTTAGAGGTAAACTTGGGTATGACATCCAGCTTTTAGCATCTACAGTTAGAGGTAAACTTGTGTATGACATCCAGCTTTTAACATCTACAGTTAGAGGTAAACTTGTGTATGACATCCAGCTTTTAGCATCTACAGTTAGAGGTAAACTTGTGTATGACATCCAGCTTTTAGCATCTACAGTTAGAGGTAAACTTGTGTATGACATCCAGATTTTAGCATCTACAGTTAGAGGTAAACTTGTGTATGACATCCAGCTTTTAGCATCTACAGTTAGAGGTAAACTTGTGTATGACATCCAGCTTTTAGCATCTACAGTATGAGGTAAACTTGGGTATGACATCCAGCTTTTAGCATCTACAGTTATAGGTAAACTTGTGTATGACATCCAGCTTTTCAGCATCTACAGTTAGAGGTAAACTTGTGTATGACATCCAGCTTTTAGCATCTACAGTTAGAGGTAAACTTGTGTATGACATCCAGCTTTTAGCATCTACAATATGAGGTAAACTTGGGTATGACATCCAGCTTTTAGCATCTACAGTTAGAGGTAAACTTGTGTATGACATCCAGCTTTTAGCATCTACAGTTAGAGGTAAACTTGTGTATGACATCCAGCTTTTAACATCTACAGTTAGAGATAAACTTGTGTATGACATCCAGCTTTTAGCATCTACAGTTAGAGGTAAACTTGTGTATGACATCCAGCTTTAACATCTACAGTTAGAGATAAACTTGTGTATGACATCCAGCTTTTAGCATCTACAGTTAGAGGTAAACTTGTGTATGACATCCAGCTTTTAACATCTACAGTTAGAGGTAACTTGTGTATGACATCCAGCTTTTAGCATCTACAGTTAGAGGTAAACTTGTGTATGACATCCAGCTTTTAGCATCTACAGTTAGAGGTAAACTTGTGTATGACATCCAGCTTTTAACATCTACAGTATGAGGTAAACTTGGGTATGACATCCAGCTTTTAGCATCTACAGTTAGAGATAAACTTGTGTATGACATCCAGCTTTTAGCATCTACAGTTAGAGGTAAACTTGTGTATGACATCCAGCTTTTAACATCTACAGTTAGAGATAAACTTGTGTATGACATCCAGCTTTTAGCATCTACAGTTAGAGGTAAACTTGTGTATGACATCCAGCTTTTAACATCTACAATTAGAGGTAAACTTGTGTATGACATCCAGCTTTTAACACCTACAGTTAGAGGTAAACTTGTGTATGACATCCAGCTTTTAGCATCTACAGTTAGAGGTAAACTTGTGTATGACATCCAGCTTTTAGCATCTACAGTTAGAGGTAAACTTGTGTATGACATCCAGCTTTTAACATCTACAGTTAGAGGTAAACTTGTGTATGACATCCAGCTTTTAACACCTACAGTTAGAGGTAAACTTGTGTATGACATCCAGCTTTTAACATCTACAGTTAGAGGTAAACTTGTGTATGACATCCAGCTTTTAGCATCTACATTTAGAGGCAAACTTGTGTATGACATCCAGCTTTTAGCATCTACAGTTAGAGGTAAACTTGTGTATGACATCCAGCTTTTAGCATCTACAGTTAGAGGTAAACTTGTGTATAACATCCAGCTTTTAACATCTACAGTTAGAGGTAAACTTGTGTATGACATCCAGCTTTTAGCATCTACAGTTAGAGGTAAACTTGTGTATGACATCCAGCTTTTAGCATCTACAGTATGAGGTAAACTTGGGTATGACATCCAGCTTTTAGCATCTACAGTTATAGGTAAACTTGTGTATGACATCCAGCTTTTAGCATCTACAGTTAGAGGTAAACTTGTGTATGACATCCAGCTTTTAGCATCTACAGTTAGAGGTAAACTTGTGTATGACATCCAGCTTTTAGCATCTACAGTTAGAGGCAAACTTGTGTATGACATCCAGCTTTTAGCATCTACAGTTAGAGGCAAACTTGTGTATGACATCCAGCTTTTAGCATCTACAGTTAGAGGCAAACTTGTGTATGACATCCAGCTTTTAGCATCTATAGTTAGAGGCAAACTTGTGTATGACATCCAGCTTTTAGCATCTACAGTTAGAGGTAAACTTGTGTATGACATCCAGCTTTTAGCATCTACAGTTAGAGGTAAACTTGTGTATGACATCCAGCTTTTAGCATCTACAGTTAGAGGTAAACTTGTGTATGACATCCAGCTTTTAGCATCTACAGTTAGAGGTAAACTTGTGTATAACATCCAGAGAGCCAAATAGAGAAAAACTTGTGTATAACATCCAGGGAGCCAAATAGAGAAAAACTTGTGTATAACATCCAGGGAGCCAAATAGAGAAAAACTTGTGTATGACATCCAGAGAGCCAAATAGAGAAAAACTTGTGTATGACATCCAGAGAGGCAAATAGAGAAAATAACTTGTGTATAACATCCAGAGAGGCAAATAGAGAAAAACTTGTGTATAACATCCAGGGAGCCAAATAAAGTCTTTAAATTACTCAAATGAAAATAGAACTACCAAACACAATTCAAACAAGACAAATGAGATTTTTGGACCATGTTAAATCACACAGCATCCTACTAAAAGTAATCTTGGAAGGGAAAGACAGGGTAAAAGATGCAAAGGCAGACCAAGACTAATATGAATAAGTAACATGGTAATTCGGACGATTCCACTGGCACGGGCCTTTGAGCATTTATGTATTTCCATTCGTTTCCAGTGGTTACCGGGCCTTCGAATAACCATAACTATTTAACTAATATTTTAATATAAAATCATTCTGCATTAATTTTGTCTATGCATTCTTGTTTCAATGTTCTGTCCTCTGTTATTCAATTATATTACCAAAATATCATTGTTGCCTCAATTATTTGTCTTGTTTCCTCCCTTCATGACCTAACAAAAGCCACTTTATGTAGGTTTTCATGTTCTAAAACTCAACAATTTCCGGGAAAGCATGACGGACCTCCTTTATAGTTCACACTTTGTTAACAGCAGGCCATGAGGAAAACTGACTGTCCACGGCGCTGAAATCCATAGCTACGCCTCTGTCGAAATTGCGACCAAAGACAGCTTTTGTGAGGTCACAGAAGGACATAGAAACGCTAATAAAGTTAATGATGGTGTCTTGTGGTAATGAGGGTCACTGCTTCTCTGGTGGATTAGAGTCGATGACTTGACCAGCTGTGATAGATCGAATCGGTCATCGAATACGAGCGTAAAGAGTCGATCAGAGGGGTGATCAGTGAGATGATCAGAGAGGTGATCAGAGAAGTGATCAGAGAGGCGATATGAGAGGTGATCAGAAACGCGATCAGAGAGGTGATCAGAGAGGCAATCAGAGAGGTGATCAGAGAGGTGATCAGAGAGATA
Source organism: Megaustenia siamemsis (assembly GCA_032433765.1). Classification (NCBI taxonomy): domain Eukaryota; kingdom Metazoa; phylum Mollusca; class Gastropoda; order Stylommatophora; family Ariophantidae; genus Megaustenia; species Megaustenia siamemsis. Next base: position 34,827,283 of record JAVIAB010000159.1, on the reverse strand, counting down.
ATCAGAGAGGCGATCAGAGAGGTAATCAGAGAGGCGACCAGAGAGGTGATCAGAGAGGCTATCAGAGAGGCGATCAGAGAGGCGATCAGAGAGGCGATCAGAGAGGTGATCAGAGAGGTGATCAGAGAGGCGATCAGAGAGGTGATCAGAGAGGCGATCAGAGAGGTGATCAGAGAGGTGATCAGAGAGGTGATCAGAGAGGTGATCAGAGAGGCGATCAGAGAGGTTATCAGAGAGGCGATCAGAGAGGTGATCAGAGAGGTGATCAGAGAGGCGATCAGAGAGGTGATCATAGAGGTGATCAAAGAGGCGATCAGAGAAGCGAACAGAGAGGTGATCAGAGAGGCAATCAGAGAGGTGATCAGAGAGGCGATCAGAGTGGAGATCAGAGAGATGATCAGAGAGGACAGGAAAGGCTATCAGAGAGGCGATCAGAGAGGTGATCAGAGAGGTGATGAAAGGCGATCATAGAGGTGATCAAAGAGATGATCACATAGGCGATCAGAGAGGTGATCAGAGAGATGATCACAGAGGCGATCAGAGATAGGATCAGAGAGACGATCAGAGAGGTGAACACAGAGATGATCACATAGGCGATCAGAGAGGTGATCAGAGATATGATCAGAGAGGCGATCAGAGAGGTAATCAGAGAGATGATCAGAGAGGCGATCAGAGAGATGATCAGAGAGGTGATCAGAGAGATGATCAGAGGGATGATCAGAGAGGTGATCAGAATGGTGATCAGAGAGATGATCAGAGAGTTAATCAGAGAGGTGATCATAGAGGTGATCAGAGAGTTGATCAGAGAGGTGATCAGAGAGGTGATCAGAGAGTTGATCAGAGAGTTGATCAGAGAGTTCATCAGAGAGATGATCAGACAGGCGATCAGAGAGGTGATCAGAGGGATGATCAGAGAGGTGATCAACGAGGCGATCAGAGAGGCGAATTTCTTTACCTAATTAAACTTTTAATTTTTAAAAATTTATTTTCAGAAAAAAAACTGGATTTTAAAAAAAACATAGTGTCATTTTAAATGTGGTTGGAAGCATTGGGTGGACACAATGTGCCATCGTTTATTGGTGATTATATGGTCAAGACATATTGAATCTCATTTGGCTTCATTTTGGTGGTCGTGTTATTAGTGTCAATGAATGGTATATTTGTGAATGTTTTATTTGTACGTCCAGGGCGTTCTCTCTTTCTCTCTCCCCCCCCCTCCCCTTTCTCTCTGTCTTTTTTAAATATGTTCTCCCCTGCCTTTAAGGGCATAAAAAGAATTAAGTTTTCTTTACAGAACTGTCAATTTGTTTTTATACAAGCATCATTATCATGTGCCATACCAGTTGGCGATTCATGATTGTAGAAAGAAGTTACGACTGTGGTTTTCCTGCTGCCTTCCGTAGGTTTGTTTGCGGTAGTAACGGTAACAACAAAGACATCACCTCAGTGCAAAATAAAGACAAGTGGAACAATATTAAAACAGGAAAATGAATTTAAATATTTCGGAACTTTGTTAACCTCAGACGGAAGATGTACAAAAGAGGTGAGATGCAGAATGGCTCAGGCAAAAGCAGCTTTCCAAACAATGAGGAAGACTCTATGCAATCCATTTGTGACAATAGGAACAAGAAAAGAGTTCTTAAATGTTATGTAGAGCAGTCTTTCATATGGATGGGAATCATGGACAATAGGACAACAGACAAGAAAATCTCAGGAGCCTGTAGAAATGTGGTTTTACAGAAGAATGTTGAGAATACTATGGACAGCTAAGAAGAGTAACGAAAACGTTCTGAAAGAGGTCAAAGCAAAAAGAGAGCTCATTGCCAATATTATTATGAAAAAATCATCATTTGTCGGTCATGTAATGAGAAGAGAACAACTGGAATATATTGTAACAACTGGGAAAATTTATGGACGAAGAGATAGAGGAAAACAAAGAGAAAAGATACCAGACAGCTTAACAGAATGCCTTGGCAGAAGGTCAACAATAGAAATGATAAATAACTGTCGAGAACGAAAGTTATGGAGAGACATGATCACCTACGCCAGCAGAAATGGTACTGGATAATGATGATGTATAACTATGTACGCATGCGCGCGCACACACTTGTATGGTAGAACACAGATGATCCGATGCAGCAATTGATCCAATTCTTGAGCTAGAATTGGCGTCCAAGCTATGTAAACAATGTTGACTTTCCTTGTCTCCAACGGTTTATCTCATTCTATTAGAGAATTTCACGCTATCTGTTACCACAGTGAGATGGCGGATTTTTTTGAAATGTAATCACGGGTTTGATAATAAATGAGTGTACACAGTTCGTTAACCATCGCTGTAGATCAAGTCTTTATTCGCTGGCTTCCTTAGCAACCATGGAAGCTAATGACCTTACTTGTGCAGCCGGTTGGTTTGGGACAAATTGTACGTTACAATGTCACTGCTATAATGGCTTAGTTTGTGACAAAACTACAGGGACATGCCCAAACAATGACAGTTGTCAGCACAAAATTTTCGGACCCCAGTGTCAGTACTTGGATTTTATTTGCAAATATGCCCAAAAATCTGAACCTACTTTCCTGTTTGATAACAACGACACCTCATGTAATCCGGATACAGATTCTACAACAGTTGAGGCAACTCTTAATCAATCTTTGCCGTGCTCCTGATTTAGGATTTATGCGAATGACTTATAAGATCCGGACAGTTTCACGGTGGAACTGAATGGTTCTGCCTCATGTAACAATGTATCAAGGTTTGTAGTTAGTCCGCACGAGATTGATGCCTTCTGCCCTGGGGCTGGTCTGATCAACAAGTTACGGATTGAAAGGGCGATAGTTGCAAATATCTGCTCCATCTACATTGGCGGGGGTCGGAAAGTGGCTCTCAAACAGATCACAAACCAGACAGACAAATTTGAGGATTGTTATACAGGAGACGGATGTGGACCAGAGGCCGCAGTTAATAGCAAAACAAAGACCAATCTCTATGACAATGGCTGCACACACACACAATGGAGAAGTGGAACCAATTCTGTTTTCTGGTATCTGAACTTTGCAACGCCCCAGAAGACTCACATCATTCGAATCTATCATCGAGCTAGCACTATGATTCGGGTAAAGAATGCCACTCTAAAGGCTTTCTCTGACAGTGGCGGAGTAGTGTTCCAGTATAATGATATATCATACCCTAATTTATCTGTGAACACTATTGTAGTCAAAATACAAACGTCAATGGCACACATTAAGATTGAGTTCTCACCGACCATTTCGCAGGCCGACAGTGCACTGACGGTATGTGAGGTGCAAACATTTACAGACACCTATTGTCTGGACGAGCATTCTTGGTCATTTTGTGCAGTGTGTAGTGGGTGTAGTAAAGGCTGCAATATCATCATCGGTACTTGTCACGGCTACTGTTCACATGGGATCTATGGACACGACTGTTCCGGGTCTTGTCTCAGTGTCTGTCCTTTATTTGAGGAAAAATCTGGAAAATGCCTACAATGTAAACATCTTGACTATACCTGTAATGACACTTGTCCCGATGGTAATTTTGGGCTACAGTGCGAACAGATGTGTTCTGATGGCTGTGACATCATATGTACTCTCAAATGTCCGGACAACTGTTTCAACGACACCTGTCAACAGTCGATCGGGAATCTGTACATGCAAGAGAACGTTCTATGGGTCAGACTGCACTCTCAAATCTCCGGACAACTGTTTAACGAAACCTGTGATTCCCACGTTCAGAAGAGTCTGCCGACTACAAGCCAAAGCATATGGGCACTTTAATGTGTTTCTGTGCTAGACATGGTTCATTTTTTGGTGTTTTTTAGTGAAGCCATGGCTCATATCTTGCTGTGTTTCTGTCCTTGCCATGGCTCATATCTTAGCTTGTGTGTGCTGTCCATGGCTCATATCTTGGTGTGTGTCATGTTAGTCATATCTCATATCTCGGTGTGTCCGTGTCAATCATGTCTCATATCTTTATGTGTGTCTGTGTTTAGTCATATCTCATATCTTAGTGTGTACCAGTGTTAGTCATATGTCATATCTTTGTGTGTGCATGTCTGGGTTAGTGATATCTCATATCTTTGTTTGCATGTTTATGTTAGTCATATCTCATATCTTTGTGTGTGCATGTCTGTGTTTGTCACATCTCATATCCTTGTGTGTGCATGGCTATGTTAGTCATATCTCTTATCTTTGTGTGCATGTCTATGTTAGGCATGTGTCATATCTTTGTGTGTGCATATCAATGTCAGTTATATCTCATATCTTTATGTGCATGTTTATGTTAGTCATATGTCATATATCTTGATGTGTGTCAGTGTTAGTCATTCCTCGTATCGCTGTGTGCATGTCTGTGTTAGTCACATCTCACATCTTGTGTGTCCGTGTCTGTGTTAGTTACCTCTAGTGACTCGGGCAGATGGTGCTCGTAAACCTGGGAGGGCCTACCATCTAAGGGCAGAATCCCCCTACAGAAAAGACAATCTGCTGCCTTGCAGGAAGATTGGGGACAATCAAAGGCTAGGGAAAGCAAACCCGAATAAAATGCTGGCTGAAATCGGATGCACTGGGCCACTGGCGCAGAACACAGTGCAACGTATTAACGGGTGTTCAGTCAGAGTGGATCTGACAGACTCTAATTGTGATGTTCTGTCTGTGGGGGCGATCAACACACTTAGCCTGACAGCTGACTTCATACGAGAGTCTGGAATCGTTACTCTGATTGAGTCCTGAACGCAGAGAAAGAGAGAGAGAGAGAGAGAGAGAGAGAGAGAGAGAGAGAGAGAGAGCTAGAATTGACTAATTGCTCACAATCGATGTCAGTGATAATTACAAGACAGACATTTTCTCATTCCTGGTTTGTTCCCAATATTTGCGCTAACTATTATGTCTCCGTCCAGTCGGTCACGTCTGTGGCATTGGTTAATTGTCACTGAAGCATATCATCATACAATGTAATACCACTCGCTACGTCATCATACAATGTAATACCACTCGCTACGTCATCATACAATGTAATACCACTCGCTACGTCATCATACAATGTAATATCACTCGCTACGTCATCATACAATGTAATATCACTCGCTACGTCATCATACAATGTAATACCACTCGCTACGTCATCATACAATGTAATACCACTCGCTACGTCATCATACAATGTAATACCACTCGCTACGTCATCATACAATGTAATATCACTCGCTACGTCATCATACAATGTAATACCACTCGCTACGTCATCATACAATGTAATACCACTCGCTACGTCATCATACAATGTAATATCACTCGCTACGTCATCATACAATGTAATACCACTCGCTACATAACGTTCTTAGGGCAGCAACACATTCTTCTTCCTTTTGTGCTTCCTTTTCTTCTCCTTTTCTTCTTCCTTTTTCTTCTTCTATCTTTCCTCCATTGCCGTTGGCGTCGAGGGGAAATACAATCTGTGATTCTTTGCTCTTCTGTGGCCTCTTCTGGTGTTATCTCTCCTAGTGACTCTAGTATTCCCTTTATCTATCTCTTTCTCGGTCTTCCTCTTAATCTGGCGTTTTCGTAGCGTTTGTTTATGGCTCTTTGAGTAATTTTTAGTTCTTTTTGTCTTGTTATGTGGCCGAACCAATTTATCTGTTGTTATATGTATGTTTGATCGTGATTATTTCTCCATTGTTATGGCTCTGAGCACTGTTGTGTGTATGTTACATTGTCCTCTGAGCACTGTTGTGTGTATGTTACATTGTCCTCTGAGCACTGTTGTGTGTATGTTACATTGTCCTCTGAGCACTGTTGTGTGTATGTTACATTGTCCTCTGAGCACTGTTGTGTGTATGTTACATTGTCCTCTGAGCACTGTTGTGTGTATGTTACATTGTCCTCTGAGCACTGTTGTGTGTATGTTACTTTGTCCTCTGAGCACTGTTGTGTGTATGTTACATTGTCCTCTGAGCACTGTTGTGTGTATGTTACATTGTCCTCTGAGCACTGTTGTGTGTATGTTACATTGTCCTCTGAGCACTGTTGTGTGTATGTTACATTGTCCTCTGAGCACTGTTGTGTGTATGTTACATTGTCCTCTGAGCACTGTTGTGTGTATGTTACATTGTCCTCTGAGCACTGTTGTGTGTATGTTACATTGTCCTCTGAGCACTGTTGTGTGTATGTTACATTGTCCTCTGAGCACTGTTGTGTGTATGTTACATTGTCCTCTGAGCACTGTTGTGTGTATGTTACATTGTCCTCTGAGCACTGTTGTGTGTATGTTACATTGTCCTCTGAGCACTGTTGTGTGTATGTTACTTTGTCCTCTGAGCACTGTTGTGTGTATGTTACATTGTCCTCTGAGCACTGTTGTGTGCATGTTACATTGTCCTCTGAGCACTGTTGTGTGTATGTTACATTGTCCTCTGAGCACTGTTGTGTGTATGTTACATTGTCCTCTGAGCACTGTTGTGTGTATGTTACATTGTCCTCTGAGCACTGTTGTGTGCATGTTACATTGTCCTCTGAGCACTGTTGTGTGTATGTTACATTGTCCTCTGAGCACTGTTGTGTGTATGTTACATTGTCCTCTGAGTACTGTTGTGTGCATGTTACATTGTCCTCTGAGCACTGTTGTGTGCATGTTACATTGTCCTCTGAGCACTGTTGTGTGTATGTTACTTTGTTCTCTGAGCACTGTTGTGTGTATGTTACATTGTCCTCTGAGCACTGTTGTGTGCATGTTACATTGTCCTCTGAGCACTGTTGTGTGTATGTTACATTGTCCTCTGAGTACTGTTGTGTGCATGTTACATTGTCCTCTGAGCACTGTTGTGTGCATGTTACATTGTCCTCTGAGCACTGTTGTGTGTATGTTACTTTGTTCTCTGAGCACTGTTGTGTGTATGTTACATTGTCCTCTGAGCACTGTTGTGTGCATGTTACATTGTCCTCTGAGCACTGTTGTGTGCATGTTACATTGTCCTCTTAGCACTGTTGTGTGTATGTTACATTGTCCTCTGAGCACTGTTGTGTGCATGTTACATTGTCCTCTGAGCACTGTTGTGTGTATGTTACATTGTCCTCTGAGCACTGTTGTGTGCATGTTACATTGTCCTCTGAGCACTGTTGTGTGCATGTTACATTGTCCTCTGAGCACTGTTGTGTGCATGTTACATTGTCCTCTGAGCACTGTTGTGTGCATGTTACATTGTCCTCTGAGCACTGTTGTGTGTATGTTACATTGTTCTCTGAGCACTGTTGTGTGTATGTTACATTGTCCTCTGCACACTGTTGTGTGCATGTTACATTGTCCTCTGAGCACTGTTGTGTGCATGTTACATTGTCCTCTGAGCACTGTTGTGTGCATGTTACATTGTCCTCTGAGCACTGTTGTGTGTATGTTACATTGTCCTCTGAGCACTGTTGTGTGCATGTTACATTGTCCTCTGAGCACTGTTGTGTGTATGTTACTTTGTTCTCTGAGCACTGTTGTGTGTATGTTACATTGTCCTTTGAGCACTGTTGTGTGTATGTTACTTTGTTCTCTGCCGCTGTGCTATCTTATGTTTGAGGAAAATACAATTACTTCTAACAAATATCTGCTTCATTTCTGTGCCAGGGCATGCGGGTGAAAGAGTTAATGAAAGTGCTGGTAGACTTGCCAGTTTGTCCGACGTTGACAGCGGAAGGGCAATGGGCAGCTGGGACATTCAGAATACCATCATGAACAGTGAACGAAAAAAAGGCTAAAAGAAGTGACCCCAAATTGTCAGCCATGAACAGACTTCACGAATATCGGGTCAAGGTTTGAGATGCCAGACGAGAGCGCGGCGAAGGCATCCAAAGAAGACTTATCAACCAACACAACACCGGTGTCGTTAGTCGCTAGAGACAAATAATAATAATAAAAAGTAAAGTACCCCCGTCACGCCAAGTGGTGTATAGGGAATATGGTGTTAGTGACCATACCTTTTATAGACCCTCGGCACATGATTTTTGGGTAATGTGGTCGGTATTACGCCCGTGCCGCTTTACTTTCCCAGAACCCAGGAAAGGCTGGGTGAACCGGAAACCGTCGTTTGGGATCGAACCCTACCTCTTGTCCTTTGTAGTCCAGTTCACTAACCACTGAGCTATCGCGGCTCCCACAAATAATAATAAATGAATATAATTCTAGAGGGAAACATCCGAGGCGATAGATCAGCGAATCATTTCAGAGGAGGACGTATGTTTATAGCACTCGGAATAAAATCACAATGTCATGAGTACGCCTGCGTGAAAGACATTGCCAGTGATAGCTATTTTTCTAGTTAGCTGAGCTGGCCGTGTACACTAGCGTTTGGGTTCTCGTAGCAAGGCGCTTTGCCAAGAAATGTGGGTTCGTTCCTACTTGGGACCATATATTGTTCTATGTTTGTTTTCTATTGTTTATTATCTGAGATTTGAGTACTGTAAACAGACCGCCCTCCCCTGAAATGATTCGTTAGTCGCTACACGTTGATGGATGCTTGTGGAAAATACAATACATTCTTAAAAATGTCACTGACTTTCACCTGCATGCACAGGACTTCCGGGAAATATGGCGCCATGTTCGCTGGCTTCTTCATAGGACTCACTGATAAGTGCTGATTTCCAGTGAACTTTTCAGTTTATTTGTTTGTTTTTATTGATATTTGAAGGGCTCATGTGATTGTACGCGCTTTCTATTTGATGTAAATCACTTTGCTTCCTTTGCTTCATTGCAATTTCTTGTTACAATTTCTTTATTTGATCACTTATATTCATCCTTGTTGTTGCATGCGCTATTGAACGCGTCAAAAAATGGCGGTTTGTTTTCGCCGGTCTGTCGTCAAGGACGTGTAATTCATTTAATTTGTAAAAAGCTCACAGTGTATCCGCGTGCTGCAGAGCTATTTACTGGAGTTGGCCAGTTTATAACGTGGAAACGGGTTCTGGACCGTGCGACTGAGTGAGTGCACGTGAGTCTAGACCATCCACAGCATCGATGTTCAGCGACGTTCATCTATGAGGCTATGAAGACGGTAAGTATTCAGATGCAGCCCAAACGACAACATCGAAGAAGGAAAACACGACAAGGTAAAAGAGGTGGCGTTAAACTGTCGAAGTGTGAGAGGCTAGGCCTAAAGTATTTGCGCGTTACATATTGGAATTGTGGGTCCATAAATCAACGACGGCCCATTCTTGATAAGCTACTGTGTGGCGCCGATATAATGGTTTTACAAGAAACTCTTCTTGGTGACAGGACAGTAAGTACTCCTGGATTTCATTGTTTCTACAATAGGCGACACCTTGGGCAGGCCATCCTTGTGCGCAACAATATGGTGACAGCTGAGGTTGATATGTCTGTGTGGGACAATGCAGAATGGCTCGTAAATGCGTTAGGATGCAGACCCCAGTTCATTTCGTGCTTGTAAATGTGTATGCCTGTAATGGGAAGGTGGACACACAACAATGGCAGAATCTCTTCGGGTTCGATGAAGAGAATGTCATTTTCTGCTGAGACTTTAATGCTAGAGGCAACCAGTGGGGTAACGTCATAAACAACAAGCAGGGAGAAGACCTAGAGAACGCACTAGTGTCAGTCGATTTAGTGTGCTTGAATGATGGAAGGGCAACAAGAATGGCCACTCAAACAGGGGACTCTGATAGTGTCATAGACCTGGCACTAGTGTCTTCCATCTTCGCACCGGTTTGCAGGTGGAATGCACTGGGGTTCCACGGAAGTGATCACTATCCATGTGTCTTCCTAATTGAGAAAAGCAGAAATAGAAGCCAGAGAAGAAAGCTCCACACATTCAACTACGAGAAAACAGACCAGGACGTCATTAGCAAAATCAGACATAGGAAACGGAGCGCCCCTTGTAGGAGGCAGGAGAGATGGACACAGCCACCTTGGTGGAACGTAGAAGTCGAGGAAGCTTGGCGGTACAAGAGACAAACGGCCAAGACATGGCAGAGAGCCAGAAAGAATGGAAGAACACAACCTGAGCTCTTGAAGCGTCTGAAAGAAGAGGTCGACCAAAAAAAAATGAAGCACTTTAAACTATGCGCTAAGCAGGCTAAGGATGCCAAATGTGATGACTTCTGTAGAAAAGTGTGCTCAGAAAAATCGCTCGCCACATTCTGGCGCCTTCATCAGAGAATGAATGGCACAACACGACACAGAGTGCATGTTACATTGTCCTCTGAGCACTGTTGTGTGTATGTTACATTGTCCTCTGAGCACTGTTGTGTGTATGTTACATTGTCCTCTGAGCACTGTTGTGTGTATGTTACATTGTCCTCTGAGCACTGTTGTGTGCATGTTACATTGTCCTCTGAGCACTGTTGTGTGTATGTTACATTGTCCTCTGAGCACTGTTGTGTGTATGTTACATTGTCCTCTGAGTACTGTTGTGTGCATGTTACATTGTCCTCTGAGCACTGTTGTGTGCATGTTACATTGTCCTCTGAGCACTGTTGTGTGTATGTTACTTTGTTCTCTGAGCACTGTTGTGTGTATGTTACATTGTCCTCTGAGCACTGTTGTGTGCATGTTACATTGTCCTCTGAGCACTGTTGTGTGTATGTTACATTGTCCTCTGAGTACTGTTGTGTGCATGTTACATTGTCCTCTGAGCACTGTTGTGTGCATGTTACATTGTCCTCTGAGCACTGTTGTGTGTATGTTACTTTGTTCTCTGAGCACTGTTGTGTGTATGTTACATTGTCCTCTGAGCACTGTTGTGTGCATGTTACATTGTCCTCTGAGCACTGTTGTGTGCATGTTACATTGTCCTCTTAGCACTGTTGTGTGTATGTTACATTGTCCTCTGAGCACTGTTGTGTGCATGTTACATTGTCCTCTGAGCACTGTTGTGTGTATGTTACATTGTCCTCTGAGCACTGTTGTGTGCATGTTACATTGTCCTCTGAGCACTGTTGTGTGCATGTTACATTGTCCTCTGAGCACTGTTGTGTGCATGTTACATTGTCCTCTGAGCACTGTTGTGTGCATGTTACATTGTCCTCTGAGCACTGTTGTGTGTATGTTACATTGTTCTCTGAGCACTGTTGTGTGTATGTTACATTGTCCTCTGCACACTGTTGTGTGCATGTTACATTGTCCTCTGAGCACTGTTGTGTGCATGTTACATTGTCCTCTGAGCACTGTTGTGTGCATGTTACATTGTCCTCTGAGCACTGTTGTGTGTATGTTACATTGTCCTCTGAGCACTGTTGTGTGCATGTTACATTGTCCTCTGAGCACTGTTGTGTGTATGTTACTTTGTTCTCTGAGCACTGTTGTGTGTATGTTACATTGTCCTTTGAGCACTGTTGTGTGTATGTTACTTTGTTCTCTGCCGCTGTGCTATCTTATGTTTGAGGAAAATACAATTACTTCTAACAAATATCTGCTTCATTTCTGTGCCAGGGCATGCGGGTGAAAGAGTTAATGAAAGTGCTGGTAGACTTGCCAGTTTGTCCGACGTTGACAGCGGAAGGGCAATGGGCAGCTGGGACATTCAGAATACCATCATGAACAGTGAACGAAAAAAAGGCTAAAAGAAGTGACCCCAAATTGTCAGCCATGAACAGACTTCACGAATATCGGGTCAAGGTTTGAGATGCCAGACGAGAGCGCGGCGAAGGCATCCAAAGAAGACTTATCAACCAACACAACACCGGTGTCGTTAGTCGCTAGAGACAAATAATAATAATAAAAAGTAAAGTACCCCCGTCACGCCAAGTGGTGTATAGGGAATATGGTGTTAGTGACCATACCTTTTATAGACCCTCGGCACATGATTTTTGGGGTAATGTGGTCGGTATTACGCCCGTGCCGCTTTACTTTCCCAGAACCCAGGAAAGGCTGGGTGAACCGGAAACCGTCGTTTGGGATCGAACCCTACCTCTTGTCCTTTGTAGTCCAGTTCACTAACCACTGAGCTATCGCGGCTCCCACAAATAATAATAAATGAATATAATTCTAGAGGGAAACATCCGAGGCGATAGATCAGCGAATCATTTCAGAGGAGGACGTATGTTTATAGCACTCGGAATAAAATCACAATGTCATGAGTACGCCTGCGTGAAAGACATTGCCAGTGATAGCTATTTTTCTAGTTAGCTGAGCTGGCCGTGTACACTAGCGTTTGGGTTCTCGTAGCAAGGCGCTTTGCCAAGAAATGTGGGTTCGTTCCTACTTGGGACCATATATTGTTCTATGTTTGTTTTCTATTGTTTATTATCTGAGATTTGAGTACTGTAAACAGACCGCCCTCCCCTGAAATGATTCGTTAGTCGCTACACGTTGATGGATGCTTGTGGAAAATACAATACATTCTTAAAAAATGTCACTGACTTTCACCTGCATGCACAGGACTTCCGGGAAATATGGCGCCATGTTCGCTGGCTTCTTCATAGGACTCACTGATAAGTGCTGATTTCCAGTGAACTTTTCAGTTTATTTGTTTGTTTTTATTGATATTTGAAGGGCTCATGTGATTGTACGCGCTTTCTATTTGATGTAAATCACTTTGCTTCCTTTGCTTCATTGCAATTTCTTGTTACAATTTCTTTATTTGATCACTTATATTCATCCTTGTTGTTGCATGCGCTATTGAACGCGTCAAAAAATGGCGGTTTGTTTTCGCCGGTCTGTCGTCAAGGACGTGTAATTCATTTAATTTGTAAAAAGCTCACAGTGTATCCGCGTGCTGCAGAGCTATTTACTGGAGTTGGCCAGTTTATAACGTGGAAACGGGTTCTGGACCGTGCGACTGAGTGAGTGCACGTGAGTCTAGACCATCCACAGCATCGATGTTCAGCGACGTTCATCTATGAGGCTATGAAGACGGTAAGTATTCAGATGCAGCCCAAACGACAACATCGAAGAAGGAAAACACGACAAGGTAAAAGAGGTGGCGTTAAACTGTCGAAGTGTGAGAGGCTAGGCCTAAAGTATTTGCGCGTTACATATTGGAATTGTGGGTCCATAAATCAACGACGGCCCATTCTTGATAAGCTACTGTGTGGCGCCGATATAATGGTTTTACAAGAAACTCTTCTTGGTGACAGGACAGTAAGTACTCCTGGATTTCATTGTTTCTACAATAGGCGACACCTTGGGCAGGCCATCCTTGTGCGCAACAATATGGTGACAGCTGAGGTTGATATGTCTGTGTGGGACAATGCAGAATGGCTCGTAAATGCGTTAGGATGCAGACCCCAGTTCATTTCGTGCTTGTAAATGTGTATGCCTGTAATGGGAAGGTGGACACACAACAATGGCAGAATCTCTTCGGGTTCGATGAAGAGAATGTCATTTTCTGCTGAGACTTTAATGCTAGAGGCAACCAGTGGGGTAACGTCATAAACAACAAGCAGGGAGAAGACCTAGAGAACGCACTAGTGTCAGTCGATTTAGTGTGCTTGAATGATGGAAGGGCAACAAGAATGGCCACTCAAACAGGGGACTCTGATAGTGTCATAGACCTGGCACTAGTGTCTTCCATCTTCGCACCGGTTTGCAGGTGGAATGCACTGGGGTTCCACGGAAGTGATCACTATCCATGTGTCTTCCTAATTGAGAAAAGCAGAAATAGAAGCCAGAGAAGAAAGCTGCCACACATTCAACTACGAGAAAACAGACCAGGACGTCATTAGCAAAATCAGACATAGGAAACGGAGCGCCCTTGTAGGAGGCAGGAGAGATGGACACAGCCACCTTGGTGGAACGTAGAAGTCGAGGAAGCTTGGCGGTACAAGAGACAAACGGCCAAGACATGGCAGAGAGCCAGAAAGAATGGAAGAACACAACCTGAGCTCTTGAAGCGTCTGAAAGAAGAGGTCGACCAAAAAAAAATGAAGCACTTTAAACTATGCGCTAAGCAGGCTAAGGATGCCAAATGTGATGACTTCTGTAGAAAAGTGTGCTCAGAAAAATCGCTCGCCACATTCTGGCGCCTTCATCAGAGAATGAATGGCACAACACGACACAGAGGCATACCAGACTTTCAGAGCACAGGTCGGATATGGCACAAATCTGATGAGAGCAAAGGGAAGGCCCTGCTTGCCCGCTACATTGAGCAGACGGACCAAAGAAATGAGGCTGTAAGAATGAGGATACGGGGATCGCTGTCAACATTGTGTAAGGATGTAGTGCTGGAAGAAGATCTCACCATCACAACCTGTACCCTTGTAGTACTTACCCTGCTTTATCTGTTCCTCTGTTTCCTCTTTTCTGTTATTTCTTGTGTGTGTGTGTGATTTATTTATTTATTCCATTCACACACATACCAACACAAGATGTTCTCTGATCTGCCGCCTTTAATTTCCCTTGTCGGTTGTTGCATTTTCATACATCTTGACAATTACGACGTACATAAATTATAGTCAATGAACATATCATCTGTGCAGTTTTACTGAAATATGTCACAGGGACCATACATCTTGACATGACAATTGTAGTTCATCTATCCATTCTCCTCAACTGTCACTCTCTAATACATTCTATTCTATTCTAATCTTCTTAATTGCGCTTGGCATTATCTTATTTTGGACCGTTCCCAATTGAACGGCCCTGCCTACTCTATCTATTGCTGTTGCCGGTTCCGTTTCCGCTATTAGTCCATTTTTCTAATTGTCGGTTGCTGTTGTCGACTATTTTATGCTCATCGGCTGGTTGGACTTCTCTTCTGGCACCGATCTCCAACTGAATTATATTCTTCTAACCGTCCAGCCGCTCTCTGCTTGTTCCACCTTTTAACGCAAGCTATCTCCTTGGGCTTCCATCTCTACTGCTCTCTGCTCATAGTCTTCAACTGTCGCTAGTGCCTTCCATGGCTCTCAACTGTCCAACTGCTCTCTGTGGCCGCCGATCTCCAACTGAATTATATTTTTCTAACCGTCCAGCCAACTACGTCATCCTCTTTTTCACGTCACTTTTCTTTTTCTGAGTACTGTACTGCACCAATTCTGCCTCTACATCTTTTAGTGCGCAATTCTCTTCTACAGACCGATACCATTCGGGCAACACTTCACATGTCACACAACACTGGTCCTGGTCCAGGTGGTGTTCGGTACGATGACATAGGCAAATTAGCTGACGACGACTTGACAGAACTGGCCAATGAGTTAAATGCCAGCATTCAGAGTGGCCAGATTAAGTAGGTGTGGCTACACAGCTACTTACTACCGCTACCGAAGCCAAACAAGGACCATTCTCAGATCAGTGCCTACAGAATCATCACAATGCAGAACACTGCGGGCAAGCTGCTGGAGAAAATAGTTGTCCGTGTCCTCACCTGTCACCTTGAACAGAAACGCGCATTCCCACCCGCACTCGGAGGTTATAGATATAACAAAGAGACATGGCTCAATGCGGCAGTCTTTGTCTATGACGTCTTCGAAGGCTTCCACAGACGAGAGGAGACATGTGCTGCTGCTATAGATCTGGAGGATGCATACAACAGGTTACCATTTGAATACCTCATGCATATGCTCCTCAGACTGGCGGTGCACCCCTTCCTCATTAGATGGATCGCCGCGGCACTGTTTCAGAGGAAGGTGATACTCAGATGTGGAAGTTGGTCTTCCGTGCCAATATCCATTTGTCCTGGGCTGCCACAAGGCTCACCATTGTCACCAGTTCTATTTAACGTGTACACAATAATGATCACGGAACAACAGCTGGATGGGAGGGGAAGAACTATGACTTTTGCTGATGATATTCTGGTATATCGACAGGGAAGAGACAGACGGGGAATCGCCTCCACAATGCAAGACGAACTCGATCGCATTTCTTCCTGGTGTGGGGTTTCAGGTGCCTTGGTTAATCTTAATAAAGCATCAGTTTCATGGTTCTCCCTTAACAATCATATCGTTAATACGACCACACCGGTAGTACGAATGGCAGCTGATGAGGTGACCAGGGACAAGTTGATGACATACCTCGGAGTTAAGTTTGATCGCAGCCTGTGTTTTGGGGACCATGTCAACCATGTGATAACAAAATCCCGCCAAGGATTAACCACCTTGAAGGTCATGGCAGCTGCCAACATCGAGCAGAGGCTACTTACTTTTATGTTCCAGGGACTAGTCCTCGCACCAATCGAGTATGCCCTGGCACTTCTTACTGTAAAAGTAAAGTAAAGTACCCCCGTCACGCCAAGTGGCGTATAGGGAATATGGTGATCATAAATTTTACAGATCTTTATCACGTGATTTTTGGGGTAATGTGGTCAGTATTATGCCCGTGCCGCTTCACTTTCCCAGAAAAAAATCCTATACCCATTTAAGGCTGGGTGAACCCGGAAGCCGTCGGTTGTGGCTTACGGTTAGACATTCTTATAGTCAGTACGACTCAAATTGATAGGCTGGAGAAAATACAAAATGAAGCCAAGCGCATTATCTTGGGATGTACGAGGGACACTCCCTGTGTAGCAATGAGGTATTTTCTTAACTTTCCAACCATGGATGACAGAATCAAGATCTGGAGAGCACGAGCATACCTGAAGTCTAGTACAGATACAGAGCATCCATTGCACCACGTGCTCAACACAGGGAAAGGTGCCAGGCTAAAAAGAGGGAAATCATGGGTGGGCCGAGCAGAAGATGTCATCAAACAAGTCTGTGGGTTTACCAATATCAGCGTTGGTGAGGAGTGGATACCGGTGCCTAAGTCATTCAGGGGACTTTCTCGTGTATTGTCACACTCGAAAGGAAAAGTAGGGAACAGAACCCGGTCGTGGTTAATGCTGAGGTCAACGGTCTCATCTGCGATAACACCGATGAGAAAGATGCAGTCATCTATACAGACGGATCTGTAAGACGACACCAAAGAAGCGCATGGGCATTTACAGCATGCTCGGCAGGCAGAATAGTCAAAGAAGACAGTGGTGCAAACGTTATGACCATGAGTAGCATGACAATGGAGGTGATGGCAGTGACCAAGGCATTCAAATGGTTAGAGTCACAAGGCTACACCCACGCATGTATACTGAGTGATTCGATGAGCATGATAAAAAAAAGTGGAGGCAGGCTCCATACGCATGCAATGGGTAGAGTCATTACAGAAGTCCAAAATACGTAAGGTCACCTTTGTCTATGTCCCTGGACATGTGGGAGTACGGGGAAATGAAAGAGCGGACAGGTTGGCTAGCTGCGCTGTCGTTGAGGACGGTCAACCAATGGATCGGGCGGACATCATCAATGCCCTCCGAGATGTGGGAAGAGCACATGACTTCGACAAACACAGATCCACGTCACCTCTTCGGATGATGGAAATGGAAGTTGGGCACAGCCAGAAATGAGAAACTTAGTGGCCGTGTAAGAGACTTATCAACCAACACAGAACTGGAGTCGTCAGTCGTTGGACACTGCAGGACTTGCTGAGGAGGGGATCTGAGCACTTATGGACATATTCGGAGTGCAATGATTATGATCCGCAAATAACTCAATTAATCAATAACTCAATAACGTTGATGGATATACCTCGGATGAGATCATTTATGGAACTGTTCGATATTAAATGACAGTGACCTGTCGTCGACGCAACTAAACTCATTAAGCCTTTAGTTTTCTAAAACTTCTTCGTCTTTCCTGCCTCATCTGCCTTTCAGCGTCGATGGGAGATATAGTTTCAGTCTTTTGCTCTTGCGTTCGCCTCTGCCGCTTTTATATTTCCTAGTGTTTCTAATATTTCATCAATGCATCTTTTTCGCTGTCGACCCTTAGGTCTGGTGTTCTCACAACGTTTGTTGAAGGCTCGTTGTATTGTGTTTGTTCTGTCTGCCTTGTCACGTGGCCAAACCATTGTATCTGTTGTTTCCTTATATATTCTATGGCTGGGGCTATTCCTAGCTTTTTTCTCAGTTCTTCATTTCTGATCTTATCTCTCAGACTGTTTCCTGTCATTCGTCTAACACATTTCATCTCTGTAGAGGTAATCTAAAACTTCATTAAATATAAATCATCTTTTCTAATATATTAGAATTGTCTACTTTTGCTTGTCTACCTAATGGTTTCAATTCATCAACAAGTGATCTTTTTATTTTAAACCAAATTCTTGGCCTGTTCTTTAACATTTTCAAGAACATTTTCTTTTCTTTTCTTATTTCTCATTGAATCTTTTCTATGAATTCCTCCTCTAACCATTTCTTTCTTATTGTTCTTCATTGACCTTTCCATTTCCTTCTCTTTTAACATTTTCTTCCTCATTTTTATTTTTCATTAACTTCTTCTTTTCTACTTTTTCTTTCTTCCTCTTTTCACTTTAACCTTTTTCTTTAAATCCTTCTAATATTTTTTATTCTTCTTATTTCTCATTTACCATTATCTTTCATTCTGTTTTCTTTATTTCACTTCAATATGTTATTCTTTTATTTCCTCCTCTATTTGTTTTCTTATTTCTCTTTAACCACTTGTTTCTTTTTTCTTTTCGTCTTCTTGTTACCTTCCATTAACTTCTTTCTTTCCTTCTTTACCTTCCTATTTTTCTACAAACCATCTGAACATTCTATTTTTCTCTATTCTTGATAAGTGTTAATCCTTAGTTTTGTTACACCTTATTCCTTTAAGTCTTACACCACAGTAATGTTATTTTCGTTGTTTCTTCATTATAGTGATCTTCAACTCTTTTCTACTCCACAATATTCATCCTCTCACTTTTATTCTTTTCTTATTCCTGTCTATCCTTCTCCGATACTATATCTTTTTCTTCTGTCTCATGCGTTTCCCCCTTCGTCTTCATTTTATTATTTTGTTCGTCTCGCCGTTTCCAACTTGTTTTTCTTGTCTTGAAGCACTTTTAGCTGTAACGTTGTGACCGTCATGCAGCGCAAACTGGCCAGTGCTCATGAAGTCATCTTTAGTTCCCTGTAATTTGTCGATTCTTGACTTCCTATTCTTTTATGTTCATTCCCCGCCCCATGACGGTTTACATCGATTATTTGAGTGTGCTCATCTTGGAATCCTTTTATGTGAAGACAAGTCAAAGTGAATCTACCACTCCCCCCAGGTTGCTGGTGTAATCATTCAATTTGTCTGAATTATTTCTGGAACAGAATCTACAACATTTATTCCTGGAACAGAGTCTACACACATTTATTCCTGGAACAGAGTCTACACACAATTATTCCTGGAACAGAATCTACACACAATTATTCCTGGAACATAATCTACACACAATTATTCATGGAATATAATCTACACACATTTATTCCTGGAACATAATCTACACACATTTATTCCTGGAACAGAATCTACACACAATTATTCCTGGAACAGAATCTACACACAATTATTCCTGGAACATAATCTACACACAATTATTCATTGGATAGACCGGTGAATCTCTATAAGCTATGAGTTATTATTGAAATAACTAAAAATGAAAGGAGAACTACTAAACACAATTCAAACAATATAAATGAAATGTTTTGGGCCATGTTAAAAGACACAGCAGCCTACTAAAAGTAATCTTGGAAGGGGAAATACATGGTAAAAGAGGCAGACCAAGACTAACATGGACGAGTGACATCAAAAGACGGACAAGTCAGACTATGACAACCTGCACTATCAAAGCAAGAGCAGAACGGTAGCCAACCTTCGATGCAGGAGACGGCACTCGATGATGATGATAATATTAAAATGTAAAGAAACAGATTTGCCAGCGCTTCAAATCGCAGACAATCTGTTGCTATAGAACAAGTGAAGGCTCCAAGAATACTTAAATAGACAACATCACAGGCTTCCAAAGCAACATAAATAAGCTGCAGTAAAAATATATGGCCTTTGTCGTCTTGACAGACGGTTGGTATAGGTCGTTTCAAAATATTTTGAAGGTGTTTAAAATTCCATATCTCTGCAACCAATTGATTGATAATGCTGAAATTTTGCATATGGTCTTGTGATTTTTTGGTCCCAAGAAGTACATTCATTTCCTCACCAACAAACGTATAGTTTTAAATATTCTTTATTTGAAGTATACAAATTTAAGGCATTTTGGTCAAACCATATATTTGGAGGAATTACCGCTTCATATGAGTGAGCACCCACGGACTTGTCATCTTGAACGTAATGCGCGCCAATTTCCCTGTTTTAAGCACTAAAAAACACATAAAACGCGTCATAGTTATAATTTTATATCCGGTGCATCCCATTTCCTGTCGTTTTGTTGTGATTTATGTGCAACGGCGTATCCTAATTATTGGGTAATTTCGTTAAATTTGTGATCTGTTAGTCAATGGGTATAAAAGTAAAGTTCCTTACATTGCAATCAGTGGCAATAAAGGTGTATAAATATTTCTGCATAGAAGCTAAGCGTGGAAAACTGTATCGAAGCATCTCAAAGCCAGAAAAGAGAACTATTCACGCATTGGGTATAAGCAAACGCTTTTTCAAACAAGTGCTTAAAGCTAACGGAGTGTCCAGTTCAATCAAGACTAGGACGCTAGGAAGAAAGAAAGTAGTAGATAGTTTTGACAAGGAAGTGATTAGAAGAGCAATTTGTAAAATGTTCGATTCCAAAGAAACTGTGACTTTAAGAAAACTGAAAATTCGACTGAGAGCAGAAAATGACATTGTTGTGTCGAAAACAACATTATGGAGAACTGTTAGAAGCATCGGTTTTACGTTTAGAAAGTACGATAGTGGTAGAAATGTCATCTGCGAGAAGCCGCACTTAGTTTCTAAGAGGAGTAAATATTTACGTGAAGTACGGGAAATGCGTAACCAAGGTTATGATATTGTATTTCTAGATGAATCTTGGATAAATTCTCACCACACAAGTGCAAAGGAATGGCAGTTATCAGATGGAAGTATTAAAAGATGTGTACCCACTGGAAAAGGACAGCGTATTATAATGGCACATGCAGGCAGCCGAAAAGAAGGGTTGGTGAAAAATGCAGAATTTATATTCACCTCTAATTATACTGACAACAGGGACTATCACACCGAGATGAATGGCCATATATTTAGAGAGTGGATTGAAAATACTCTTCTTCCAATTCTAGACAGACCATCCTGTCTGGTAATGGACAACGCGTCGTACCACAACGCTGTGGCAGAAGAAGACAAAATTCCTACATCTACCAGTACAAAAGATGTTATAAAGATTTGGCTAAGAAAGGAAGGAATTCCATTTAACGAGGGATTTTTGAAACCTGAATTACTGTCACTTGTTAAGAAATCGCAAAAGACCAAAGTATTCCAAATAGACAAAATCATTCAACAGCATGGTCATACGTGCTTGAGACTGCCCCCTTATCATCCACAATTAAACACCATTGAACTCGTTTGGGCAAATATTAAAGGGCAGGTGGCAGCTGAGAATACAAGTTTTAAACTATGCGATATAAAAGGACTGACATATGCTGCTCTATCACAGATTGACAAAGATTTTTGGTGCAAATGTGAAGATCATGTCTTAAAAGAAGAAAATGACTATTGGAAAAAAGATGGACTATCGTTCGTTCAGCCCAGATTAGTAATCAATATGTTAGACTCCTCTGATTCAGAATAAATGAAATAATAATGGACGTTTTTATATGTCCGCATGATCAATCTTTAGCTAAAGTTGATAACGTTTTGAAAATGTAAAGATTCTTGATATGTGTACTGCAGGCATGCAAAGAAACTAAATCACTTTCATATGTCTTGTTTACGTAAAATAATGAAATTCACATGGAAAGACATAAAACGAACAATGTAGCTCTTTACAGTGAAGAGGATCCCGTGCTTACATCGGACTCTTTAGTCACATGCGTACCCATAAACAATAACTTTGCTTGATATGTCATGCTCGTTATCGCTCGCAACGGATAATTAATTTTTTTTAATGTATTCTTTGTTGTATATTGTTTAAATAGTTTTCATTAATGCAACTGTTTATACGCTGATTTGTTTTAGACCGTCTGTAAAGGCTATAACATTGACATTCTCATAGTATTTTAAAGAAAGTAAACAATAGAAAGTAAACAGTTGATAAACGCCTCCAACTTTCAAGTTGTGTAGAGACGCCTATGTCGAGAAGCTGATTTCCATTAATGTACGGTAAATTATTTTCTCCAGGAGCAAAAAGATCCGTAAATTCACTGAGATCAAAGGAAAGTGCTGCTTCATGATGAAGCATACTTCCTACATCATTAAATTTTGTGAAATCGGTGGGACCTTGGAAAAACAAGGCCAGATGCAAAAAAATCAAGTTTGTAAGTGCAGGGAAAGAGGAGATATTTCATGTTAATCGTGAACATTTAGATTTGAAACGACCAATAGCAAGCAATCATGATAAGTCAGTAGTTTGGTAAAGCATTAGTGTCTCATACTGTGTGCTGATTTACTGAACATCTCTCGTGGCTGAATTTGCCAATCCTGGACAGACAGATGCATCCACAGAATGAACAAGGTAGTTTTGCCGTACCTGGTCTTGTCTCTTTTCTCTTGCGCCTTTTGTCTTCTGAATTTGATATCAGCACTGTCTCGAAAGTTGCTGTGCCATTTTTTATTTTGGCTCTCCATATGCTTCGATCCGCAGCCACATTTTCCCAGTTCCTTTCACTGATAGAAAATTCCCTCAAGGAAGTCCTGCAAACATCCTTATATCTCAGCACTAGTCTGCCCTTTGGTCTCTTTCCGTCTTTAAGTTCGCCAATCAATGTTTGTTTCGGAATATGATTGTTTGTCATTCTTCTTACATGGCCCAGCCACCTTAGTCTACGAATCCCAAGTGTTGCCATGATCGATGGGAGTTTGGCTCGTTGTAAGACATTAGAGTTAGTTACATTGTCCTGCCATTTGATGTTCATAATCTTGCGAAGGCAACGTACATGAAAGCTGTTTAACCTTTTCTCCTGCCCTGCATAGGTAGTCCAAGTTTCTGATCCGTATAGAAGTGTACTAAGAACATATCTTTGGTAAATTTGAATCTTAGTCCTGAGTGTTAAATTGGTGTTGGCCCATGCTCTATCTTTAAGTTTACCACCAAAAGTGTTAAGTTTTGCTAAGTTTCAAGTTAACACCAAAAATACACAAACTACGAGTATAAATATCGCTAAAGAACAACAGAAAATCAACATAACGGTAGGCGGCAGACAACTAAAACAAGTGGAGCAATTTCAACATCTCGATGGCATGATAATGTTGAAAGCGCTATTTTTGCACAGCTGTAGTCGTTTAATAGCGACTTTTGCACAGCTGTAGTCGTTTAATAGCGACTTTTGCACAGCTGTAGTCGTTTAATAGCGACTTTAGCACAGCTGTAGTCGTTTAATAGTTACTTTTGGACAGCTGTAGTCGTATAATAGTGACTTTTGCACAGCTGTAGTCGTATAATAGCGACTTTAGCATAGCTTTAGTCGTATAATAGCTACTTGCACAACTGTAGTCGTATAATAGCGACTTTTGCATAGCTTTAGTCGTATAATAGCGACTTGCACAACTGTAGTCGTATGATAGTGACTTTTGCACAGCTGTAGTCGTATAATAGTGACTTTTGCACAGCTGTAGTCGTATAATAGCGACTTTTGCATAGCTTTAGTCGTATAATAGCGACTTTTGCACAACTGTAATCGTATAATAGCGATTTTTGCACAACTGTAATCGTATAATAGCGACTTTTGCATAGCTTTAGTCGTATAATAGCGACTTTTGCACAACTGTAATCGTATAATAGCGACTTTTGCACAACTGTAATCGTATAATAGCGACTTTTGCACAACTGTAATCGTATAATAGCGACTTTTGCATAGCTTTAGTCGTATAATAGCGACTTTTGCACAACTGTAATCGTATAATAGCGACTTTTGCACAACTGTAATCGTATAATAGCGACTTTTGCACAACTGTAATCGTATAATAGCGACTTTTGCACAACTGTAATCGTATAATAGTGACTTTTGCACAGCTGTAGTCGTATAATAGCGACTTTAGCATAGCTTTAGTCGTATAATAGCTACTTGCACAACTGTAGTCGTATAATAGCGACTTTTGCATAGCTTTAGTCGTATAATAGCGACTTGCACAACTGTAGTCGTATAATAGTGACATTTGCACAGCTGTAGTCATATAATAGTGACTTTTGCATAGCTGTAGTCGTATAATAGTGACTTTTGCACAGCTGTAGTCGTATAATAGCGACTTTTGCATAGCTTTAGTCGTATAATAGCGATTTTTGCACAACTGTAATCGTATAATAGCGACTTTTGCACAACTGTAATCGTATAATAGCGACTTTTGCATAGCTTTAGTCGTATAATAGCGACTTTTGCACAACTGTAATCGTATAATAGCGACTTTTGCACAACTGTAATCGTATAATAGCGACTTTTGCACAACTGCAATCGTATAATAGCGACTTTTGCACAACTGTAATCGTATAATAGTGACTTTTGCACAGCTGTAGTCGTATAATAGCGACTTTAGCATAGCTTTAGTCGTATAATAGCTACTTGCACAACTGTAGTCGTATAATAGCGACTTTTGCACAACTGTAGTCGTATAATAGTGACGTTTGCACAGCTGTAGTCGTATAATAGTGACATTTGCACAGCTGTAGTCGTATAATAGTGACTTTTGCACAGCTGTAGTCGTATAATAGCGACTTTTGCATAGCTTTAGTAGTATAATAGCGACTTTTGCACAACTGTAATCGAATAATAGCGACTTTTGCACAACTGTAATCGTATAATAGCGACTTTTGCACAACTGTAATCGTATAATAGCGACTTTTGCACAACTGTAATCGTATAATAGCGACTTTTGCACAACTGTAATCGTATAATAGCGACTTTTGCACAACTGTAATCGTATAATAGCGACTTTTGCACAACTGTAATCGTATAATAGCGACTTTTGCATAGCTTTAGTCGTATAATAGCGACTTGCACAACTGTAGTCGTATAATAGCAACTTTTGCATAGCTTTAGTCGTATAATAGCGACTTGCACAACTGTAGTCGTATGATAGTGACTTTTGCACAGCTGTAGTCGTATAATAGTGACTTTTGCACAGCTGTAGTCGTATAATAGTGACTTTTGACAGCTGTAGTCGTATAATAGCGACTTTTGCATAGCTTTAGTCGTATAATAGCGACTTTTGCACAACTGTAATCGTATAATAGCGACTTTTGCACAACTGTAATCGTATAATAGCGACTTTTGCATAGCTTTAGTCGTATAATAGCGACTTTTGCACAACTGTAATCGTATAATAGCGACTTTTGCACAACTGTAATCGTATAATAGCGACTTTTGCACAACTGTAATCGTATAATAGCGACTTTTGCACAACTGTAATCGTATAATAGTGACTTTTGCACAGCCGTAGTCGTATAATAGCGACTTTAGCATAGCTTTAGTCGTATAATAGCTACTTGCACAACTGTAGTCGTATAATAGCGACTTTTGCATAGCTTTAGTCGTATAATAGCGACTTGCACAACTGTAGTCGTATAATAGTGACGTTTGCACAACTGTAGTCGTATAATAGTGACTTTTGCACAGCTGTAGTCGTATAATAGTGACTTTTGCACAGCTGTAGTCGTATAATAGCGACTTTTGCATAGCTTTAGTAGTATAATAGCGACTTTTGCACAACTGTAATCGTATAATAGCGACTTTTGCACAACTGTAATCGTATAATAGCGACTTTTGCATAGCTTTAGTCGTATAATAGCGACTTTTGCACAACTGTAATCGTATAATAGCGACTTTTGCACAACTGTAATCGTATAATAGCGACTTTTGCACAACTGCAATCGTATAATAGCGACTTTTGCACAACTGTAATCGTATAATAGCGACTTTTGCACAACTGTAATCGTATAATAGTGACTTTTGCACAGCTGTAGTCGTATAATAGCGACTTTAGCATAGCTTTAGTCGTATAATAGCTACTTGCACAAATGTAGTCGTATAATAGCGACTTTTGCATAGCTTTAGTCGTATAATAGCGACTTGCACAACTGTAGTCGTATGATAGTGACTTTTGCACAGCTGTAGTCGTATAATAGTGACTTTCGCACAGCTGTAGTCGTATAATAGTGACTTTTGCACAGCTGTAGTCGTATAATAGCGACTTTTGCATAGCTTTAGTCGCATAATAGCGACTTTTGCACAACTGTAATCGTATAATAGCGACTTTTGCACAACTGTAATCGTATAATAGCGACTTTTGCATAGCTTTAGTCGTATAATAGTGACTTTTGCACAACTGTAATCGTATAATAGCGATTTTTGCACAACTGTAATCGTATAATAGCGACTTTTGCACAACTGTAATCGTATAATAGCGATTTTTGCATAGCTTTAGTCGTATAATAGCGATTTTTGCATAGCTTTAGTCGTATAATAGCGATTTTTGCATAGCTTTAGTCGTATAATAGCCACAGTGTAGACCACGTGTCCTCTCACCTTTTCTTTTCTTTGTGCTTACTCTGTAAGCGCGTGCCTTGTGGCGTTAGTTTGTGCAAAGCCGTGATATCTGCACCTTTCGTCCCGACACATCCGTCATGTGCTTCAAAAATCTGCTATCCACAGTGCTTCGTTTCAGTTCTGTTGCTGGCTGTCTTCCATGCCATGATACCATTCTATCTACTACCTGGCTAGAGACAGATTCTTTCAGACGGGCTAATAAAAAGAACGTTCTACAACGGACATGCGACCTGATGATGACTAATGATTGTACAGTCAATATTAGATGGACGGAATTGAGTGTTATATTTATAAAATTAGCCGTTGCTCGGCCAAAATTGTTAAAGCAAAGCTACCAATGCTGAAAAACTCAAAGAGGCCAACACAAAAACGGAGCTCTTAAAAAACCATCGGAAAGAAACAATCAACATTTTTCGTGCACATCATGAAAAGAGGAAAGTTGGAATGTTTGGTTACAACTGGAGAAATACAGGGAAAGAGAGATCGCGGACGACAGCGGTAGAACCGCAAACTAAGACTAACATGGACACGAGTTTATCATCAACAGATGGACAAATCAGCCAATGGCAACCTGCACTATCAAAGCAAGAGACAGCGGAATGGCGCTCCATGGTAGCCAACCTTCGATGTGGAAGCGGTACTTAATGATGATGGAGAAGGATACATTTGTTTCCGAAGACTGTTGGCTACAGTGTTAGAATAATACATCTGTAATGTCTGGCTACAAGTCAGGGGTACAACAAAGACTTGCTGCACTGAACACAATGATAACGGTGGTAGAACCATGAGCGTACTACAGCATCAGCTGGTGTAAACAACTAAGTACCTACTGTAGAGTTGGCAGGTTTTGAGAGGTGGAAAATGAAGATTCTTTTTAATCAGTAAAGGAAAAAGATTTCCCGGGTTTTTATCAGGAAACGAAGGAAGAAGATTTTCACTTTACTTCTTTGGTTATGGAAGGCCCCGGTATCACTGCAAACGAATTAAAATCCATAATTGCTCAACCGCCCGTGCCAGCGGAATCAACCGAATTACTAACTCATCTCCCAAACATTGAAAGGTAACTGTAGTCCCCATCATAGCAGTCTCAGCACAATCGCCAAAAGACATAAGGAGAAACCATAAGGTTTTCATTATTTGTTGTTAACAAATTATCGCACTTTATTTTATGGTTGTATATCTTGTGCTACTTTATTTTATGGTTGCATATGTTGTGCTACTTTATTTTATGGTTGTATATGTTGTGCTACTTTATTTTATGGTTGTACATGTTGTGCTACTTTATTTTATGGTTGTATATGTTGTGCTACTTTATTTTATGGTTGTATATGTTGTGCTACTTTATTTTATGGTTGTATATGTTGTGCTACTTTATTTTATGGTTGTATATCTTGTGCTACTTTATTTTATGGTTGCATATGTTGTGCTACTTTATTTTATGGTAGTTTATATTGTGCTACTTTATTTTATGGTTGTATATGTTGTACTACTTTATTTTATGGTTGTATATGTTGTGCTACTTTATTTTATGGTAGTTTATATTGTGCTACTTTATTTTATGGTTGTATATGTTGTACTACTTTATTTTATGGTTGTATATGTTGTGCTACTTTATTTTATGGTAGTTTATGTTGTGGTTCTTTATTTTATGGTTGTATATGTTGTGCTACTTTATTTTATGGTTGTATATGTTGTGCAACTTTATTTTATGGTTGTATATGTTGTGCTACTTTATTTTATGGTAGTTTATGTTGTGCTACTTTATTTTATGGTTGTATATGTTGTGCTACTTTATTTTATGGTAGTTTATGTTGTGGTACTTTATGTTATGGTAGTTTATGTTATGGTAGTTTATGTTGTGGTACTTTATGTTATGGTAGTTTATGTTGTGTTAGTTTATGTTGTGGTACTTTATTTTATGGTAGTTTATGTTGTGGTACTTTATTTTATGGCAGTTTATGTTGTGGTACTTTATGTTATGGTAGTTTATGTTGTGGTAGTTTATTTTATGGTAGTTTATGTTGTGGTACTTTATGTTATGGTAGTTTATGTTGTGGTAGTTTATGTTGTGGTACTTTATGTTGTGGTACTTTATGTTATGGTAGTTTATGTTGTGTTAGTTTATGTTGTGGTACTTTATTTTATGGTAGTTTATGTTGTGGTACTTTATTTTATGGTAGTTTATGTTGTGGTACTTTATTTTATGGTAGTTTATGTTGTGGTACTTTATGTTATGGTAATATGTTGTGTAATTTATGTTATGGTACTTTATGTTATGGTAGTATATGTTGTGGTAGTTTATGTTGTGGTACTTTATGTTATGGCAGTATATGTTGTGGTAGTTTATGTTGTGGTACTGTATGTTATGGTAGTTTATGTTGTGCTACTTTATGTTATGGTAGTTTATGTTGTGCTACTTTATGTTATGGTAGTTTATGTTGTGCTACTTTATGTTATGGTAGTTTATGTTGTGCTACTTTATGTTATGGTAGTTTATGTTGTTCTTCTTTATGTTATGGTACTTTATGTTATGACACTAAACTACAGGTGGTATGTAATCTACTAATACTGTTACTCACTACTGCTACTACAAAAACTACTGCTGATACTAGTATTACTACAACTACTACTACAATCACATTAATAACTAGTTGAGGCTACACGCTACCAGATCTTTTTTAAATTTATCAAGAAAGGCATTGTGATAACATAAGATAAAAATACACTTCTAATTTGTTACAAATAAATAGATTATTCACAGTCTTACATTAATCACATGCAGTTTCTTGCACACTCTTATTATTAAACATGAATTTAAAAAAAATGGTTTTCCCCAAGTCCAAAATGCTGTAATATATTCAATTTCCTGCGAACAAGGAAAACATAAGAAATCGATTTACCCGTAAAAGGGAAAAAAAATCATAAGCCGTAGAATGTAACGGAAAAAAAGTAATCTTGCTGGGGGGTGGGGGGGGGGGGGGAAACGGGGACGTAATCTTTCGGGGAAAAACGTAAGACCCAGGAAGCTTAACCTTTGTGTATGTCCGAATGCCGTTACAACAACTCTGACTACCATAATAAACAATCCCCTGGTTGTGACCTTTCTTTCTTACCTTTCAGCGACGTCCTGGCATGTCAGTGGCCAAGTAAATACACAAGTTGTTATTTACTATTTTGTTGTTATTTTGAAGAGCCTAGACAAAAAACGGGGGAGATAATAAGGCTACCACAGGCGTGTTAGAAGGAGTCTTATTGATTATTCGTCGTCTCGTTTTCGCGTTTTGTTTGATGTAGTCGGGACTCTGTTCCGGGTCAATGTCCTGCCCCAGTGACCCCCATCCGCTTCCAATTATAATGCCGGACCAGAACCGGAAACGTTATTAGTGGAAGGATCGTTAATAACTAGCCGCTAGAGAGCTTCATTTAGACCCCTGGTAGATATAAGGTTCTGTTGCTGAACTATGTTTAACTCGCCATCAAAACATAACATCATCATCAAGTACCATGCCTGCTGGCGTAGGTGATCATGTCTCTCCACAACTTCCGATCTCGACAGTTATTTATAATTTCTGTTGTTGACCTTTTGCCAAGCCATTCTCTTAAGCTGTCTGGTATTTTTTCTCTTTGCTTTCCTCTATCTCTTCGTCCCTCAATTTTTTTTCCATTTGTTACAATATATTCCAGTTGTTCTCTTCTCATTACATGGCCAAAGAATGATGATTGTTTCTTCCTAATATTGGAAAAATAGCTCTCTTTTTGCTTTGACCTCTTTCAGAACATTTTCATTACTCTTCTTAGCTGTCCTTGGTATTCTCAACATTCTTCTGTAAAACCACATTTCTACAGACTCCAGTGATTTTCTTGTCTGTTGTCCTATTGTCCATGATTCACATCCATATGTTAAGACTGGCTCTACATAACATTTAAGAAGTCTTTTTTTTTCTATTGACAAAAATGGATTGCATAGTATTTTTCCTCATTTTTTTGGAAAGCTGCTTTTGCCTGAGCCATTCTGCATCTCACCTCGTTTGTACATCTTTCGTCTGAGGTTAACAAAGTTCCCAAATATTTAAATTCATTTACCTGTTTTAATATTGGTCCACTTGTCTTAACATTGTCAAAACCTGTACAGAAAAAAACATTTTAGAGCTGCATTTGTATCTAAAGATAAACACAATCTCTATTTCAACTCTATGCTGTTGGTATCAAACATGGACACTGACTAAAGATCAAGCTGACAACATGTGAGATGAGATGCCTCAGAAAAGCTGTGAACAAAACATGAAAAGAACACGTAAAGAACGATGAAATCAGAAACAACATTGGAGTTCTACCAGTCATCGGATACACAGAGAGACAAAGATGAAAGTGGTTTGTACATTTAATGTGCATGGACACATAAACACCAGCCTCAAGAGCTTATAGCAGAATGGAACAGCCAAAATATAGGGGTAGACCAAGAAAAAAATGGATTGAGAGAATTTACGACATAACAAAACAATTGAGTTATTGAGTTAATTGCGGGTCATCATCATTGCACTCCGAACATGTCCATAGGTGCTCAGATCCCTCCTCAGCAATTCCCGCCGTGTCCTGCGACTGACGACTCCAGTTCTATGTTGGTTGATAAGTCTTCTTACACGGCCACTAAGTGTCTCATTTCTGGCTGTGCCCATCTTAACTCCCATTTCCATCATCCGAAGAAGTGACGTGGATTTGTGTTTGTCGAAGTCCTGTGCTCTTCCACATCTCGGAGAGCATTGATGATGTCCGCCCGATCCATTGGTTGCCCGTCCTCAACGACAACGCAGCTAGCCAACCTGTCGGCTCTTTCATTTCCCCATACTCCCGCATGTCCAGGGACATAGACACAGGTGACCTTACGTATTTTGGATTTCTGCAACGACTCTACCCATTGCATGTGTACAGAGCCAGCCTCCACTTTTTTTTATATCATTATCATCATGTACCCTGCCGTTTGGCGTAGGCGATCATGTCGCTCCACAATCTTCTATCTACCGTGCATCGTATCAGTTCTGTTGTTGTTTTTTATGTTGTTGTTATAATATATAAATAAAACAATATAAATGAGGGAATTTACAACATAATAATAGAATTATGAGAGATAAGATCAGAAATGAAGAACGGAGAAAAAGGCTATGAATAGCCCCCGCCATAGAATATATAAGGAAACAACAGATAAAATGGTTTGGCCACGTGATAAGGCAGAAAGATAAAACACAACACAACGAGTCTTAAGGAAACGTGAGAACACCAGACCCAAGGGTCGACCACGAAAAAGATGGATCGATGGAATATTAGAAGCACTAGGAAACATAACAGCAGCAGAGGCGAACTGAAGAGCAAAAAACCGCAAATTATATCTCCCCTCGACGCTGAAAGGTAGGTGAGGAGGAAAGAGGAAGAAAACTACAATACAATATTCCTATGTAGCAAGGCACAGACTCTAGATAGAAACCATAACGTGGCCTCTAGCCTTTGACGCTTACCAGCAACAAGCAGACATTATAAAAGAAAGAAAAAAGATTTGTGTCTTTCTTCCTTCAGGTTCAACTATTGTCTAAAACTGGTGTCTTTTCTTGAGCAAATTTTACTGTTTTTTTTGTAGGTTTTGTGGAGGTTTTTATAGTTTTTGTCTGTAGTGTTGTATCTATGGCCAAGCGGGTTTTCCTCAGTGAGATAAGCACAGCATAGTCCGCAAGTATCGGCTCAGCTGTCCATATGTACATGTAGCTAAAGTGTCGGTCTTGAATTGTGTGTACAAGTGACTGTGGAGTCGATTGTGTCCTGTTCTGGTGGGGCGTTTAATTATAACTTGTTCCCATCTATTCATATTATGAAAGGCATCCTGATTTGGGGCGTGTGGTCCTCTGATTGATTTGATTATCTGTTTCTTATGATGGTATGTAACCGGTTCGTCTGGTTGTGTGCCTGTTGCGCATTCCTTTGCCAGCTGGTCTGCTCTCTCGTTTCCTGGTATTCCACGGTGACATGGGATCCACTGAAGGGCGACCCTCTGGATCCTGCAGAGTCCAGTCAATAAGGTTTGCAAATGTGGCAATTTTCCGGATTGTAGTGCCTGGAGTACCGATCTTGAATCTATAAAAAACACTACAGGCTGTGGGCTAAGATTGTAGTGTCTGGAGTACTGATCTTAAATCTGTCAAAAACACTACAGGCTATGGACTAAGATTGTAGTGCCTGGAGTACCAATCTTACATCTTTCAAAAACACTACAGACCTTGGGCTAAGATTGTAGTGCCTGGAGTACCGATCTTACATCTTTCAAAAACACTGCAGGCTGTGGGCTAAGATTGTAGTGCCTGGAGTACCAATCTTACATCTGTCAAAAAACACTACAGGCTGTGGGCTAAGATTGTAGTGCCAGGAGTACCGATCTTACATCTGTCAAAAAACGCTACAGGCTGTGGGCTAAGATTGTAGTGCCTGCAGTGCCGATATACCACCAATCAAAAACACTACAGGCTGTGGGCTAAGATTGTAGTGTCTGGAGTACCGATCTTGCATCTATCAAAAACACTACAGGTTGTGGACTAAGATTGTAGTGCCTGGAGTACCGATATACCATCTATCAAAAACACTACAGGCTGTGGGCTAAGATTGTAGTGCGAGGAGTACCGATCTTACATCTGTCAAAAAACGCTACAGGCTGTGGGCTAAGATTGTAGTGCCTGCAGTGCCGATATACCACCAATCAAAAACACTACAGGCTGTGGGCTAAGATTGTAGTGTCTGGAGTACCAATCTTACATCTTTCAAAAACACTACAGACTTTGGGCTAAGATTGTAGTGCCTGGAGTACCGATCTTACATCTTTAAAAAACACTGCAGGCTGTGGGCTAAGATTGTAGTGCCTGGTGTACCGATATACCATCTATCAAAAACACTACAAGCTGTGGGCTAAGATTGTAGTGTCTGGAGTACCGATATACCATCTATCAAAAACACTACAGGCTGTGGGCTAAGATTGTAGTGTCTAGAGTACTGATCTTACATCTATCAAAAACACTACAGGCTGTGGACTAAGATTGTAGTGCCTGGAGTACCGATATACCATCTATCAAAAACACTACAAGCTGTGGGCTAAGATTGTAGTGTCTGGAGTACTGATATACCATCTATGAAAAACACTACAGCCTGTGGACTAAGATCGTAGTGCCTGGAGTACCGATCTTGCATCTGTCAAAAACACTACAGGTCATAGGCTAAGATTGTAGTGCCTGGAGTACCGATCTTGCATCTGTCAAAAACACTACAGGTCGTGGGCTAAGATTGTAGTGCCTGGAGTACCGATCTTGCATCTATTAAAAACACTACAGGCTGTGGGCTAAGATTGTAGTGTCTGGAGTACTGATCTTACATCTATCAAAAACACTACAGGCTGTGGGCTAAGATTGTAGTGTCTGGAGTACTGATCTTACATCTATCAAAAACACTACAGGATGTGGGCTAAGATTGTAGTGCCTGGAGTACTGATCTTACATCTATCAAAAACACTACAGGCTGTGTGCTAAGATTGTAGTGCATGGAGTACTGATCTTACATCTATCAAAACACTACAGGCTGTGGGCTAAGATTGTAGTGTCTGGAGTACTGATCTTACATCTATCAAAAACACTACAGGGTGTGGGCTAAGATTGTAGTGTCTGGAGTACTGATCTTAAATCTATCAAAAACACTACAAGCTGTGGGCTAAGATTGTAGTGTCTGGAGTACTGATCTTACATCTATCAAAAACACTACTGTCTGTGGGCTAAGATTGTAGTGCTTGGAGTACTGATCTTGCATCTGTCAAAAACACTACAGGCTGTGGACTAAGATTGTAGTGCCTGGAGTACTGATCTTACATCTATCAAAAACACTACAGGCTGTGGGCTAAGATTGTAATGCCTGGAGTACTGATCTTGCATCTGTCAAAAACACTACAGGCTGTGGCTAAGATTGTAGTGCCTGGAGTACTGATCTTGCATCTGTCAAAAACACTACAGGCTGTGGGCTAAGATTGTAGTGCCTGGAGTACTGATCTTACATCTGTCAAAAACACTACAGGCTGTGGGCTAAGATTGTAGTGCCTGGAGTACTGATCTTACATCTGTCAAAAACACTACAGGCTGTGGGCTAAGATTGTAGTGCCTGGAGTACTGATCTTGCATCTGTCAAAAACACTACAGGCTGTGGGCTAAGATTGTAGTGCCTGGAGTACTGAACTTACATCTGTCAAAAACACTACAGGCTGTGGGCTATGATTGTAGTGCCTAGAGTACTGATCTTACTTCTGTCAAAAACACTACAGGCTGTGGGCTAAGATTGTAGTGTCTGGAATACCGATCTTACATCTATCAAAAACACTACAGGCTGTGGGCTAATATTACTGTTCGGCAGTTTTTTTTATTGCCAACTTTATTGCTTGGATTTCTGCATCAAAATTGTGACAATATTTCCATGTTGCATTTCCATTCATATCACTTGTTCGTTACTTGGGTACTTTATGGCTGCTTTTCTTTTCCTCTCTTTACTGCATTCTGTGCTCTTACATCTGCAGTTACTTCTAATAATTCTACGTCGACGCGATCACTATTACTCTTTATCGTCCGTTCTTTCTTTATTTACGTTATCTTTTTTCAAAGATTTTTCTTGGCCTGAAGGCGACGACAGAAACCTGAACCGCTGAAAAGTCTCATGACGACTTGAAAGACAATAATAAGATGCCTTCAGTCGATGCAGGGAGCCGCGATAGCTC
Source organism: Megaustenia siamemsis (assembly GCA_032433765.1). Taxonomy (NCBI): domain Eukaryota; kingdom Metazoa; phylum Mollusca; class Gastropoda; order Stylommatophora; family Ariophantidae; genus Megaustenia; species Megaustenia siamemsis. The sequence continues at coordinate 34,792,066 of JAVIAB010000159.1, read as the reverse complement.
AGTGGTTAGTGAACTGGACTACAAAGGACAAGGGGTAGGGTTCGATCCCAACCGACGGCTTCCGGGTTAACACAGCCTTAAATGGGTACCGGATTTTTTTTTGGGGAAAGTAAAGCAGCACGGGCGTAATACCGACCACATTACCCCAAAAACCTTGTGCTGAAGGTCTGTAAAATATAGGGTCACTAACACCATATTTCCCTATACGCCACTTGGCGTGACGGGGGTACTTTACTTTTACTTACTTTACTTTACTTCAATCGATGCGCTAGTTGTCCATCTTTGCCAGGGTGTCCATTGTGGCACTACTCATCTGTTTTCCACTGTGACCTTATGGAACTTGGCCAATGTGCAAAGAGGACAGACTGTCGACTAAACTAAATTAGACTAAACTAAACTAAACTAAACTAAACTAAACTAAACTAATCTAAACTAAACTAGACTAAACTAAACTAAACTAAACTAAACTAAACTAAATTAGACTAAACTAAACTAGACTAGACTAAACTAAACTAAACTAAAACCTGCTCTCTAGCAGTTCGTTTTGATCCTCGTCTGTTTCACCAACTCTCCAAAGTACAATCATTGATATTTTTGTGACTATTCCCCTCTTCCCCGCCCCCCCCCCCCCCCCCCCCCATAAAAAAAAATGCCGCCCTTTTCTCTTCCTGCTATCGCCGTGATCATTGGAACATTTTTAGACATTTATGATCAAGTCTTGGTTGCTAACTTTTGATTGGCCTCAATATTCGGGTATATTCCACCAGTCACTTGTGAGATAGCGGCAGTCTTGAAATACATTTAATTTTGTGTGTCGCATCCGTTTTGATCCTGCTTCGATATCCCGCTTGTTTACGATGAATGATGATATCGTATGACAGGGAACAGTTGGCTGTGTTCACTTTCTGCGCGGTTTCGCCTTATGTCTTTTGGCGTGTGCTGAGACTGCTACGATGGGGACTACAGTTACCTTTCTTTGTTTGGGAGATGAATTAGTAATTTGGATGATTCCACTGGCACGGGCGGTTGAGCAATTATGGATTTTAATTCGTTTGCTGTGATACCGAAGCCTTCCATAACCAAATAATAATAATAATAATAATTTAATTAAGAAGAAGTGGAAGCATAATGAACAAGAAGGTTGCATTAACAGGAATTACAGTATTATTGTGTTTTAAACAGTTTAATGGGAGGGGGGTGGCTGGTTGTGCTCGAGCCAAGACGCCGGCCTCGAGACAGAGAATTGTGGGTTCAAATCCCGGCTACACCGGTTGGGATTTTTATTTATGATTTCTCTCTGTGGCAACCACGCCTGGTCTCAGCAGCGAGGCCCGGCTTGATACGTCAGTTACTCATCGACGGAAAAAATATGAGTACCTCTGAAGTCGGAGTTATCTGTCTGTGCGGCGAGGGACCACAAGGCTGCCAGGGAAAAATAGTTAAACACGCAAAATTCAGTTCCTAGTCTCTAGGGACTTCATCAGAGGTAAAAGCTGGCGAACGATGAAAAAACAGTTTAATGTTCAGTTCCAAATGAATCAATGACAGACCCGCTTGCAGGCATGGAATTATTTTATTAAAATAGGATTGTTCCAGAAAATAAGAGGAGAACTGAAACTAAATCCCAGCACTTATTGATTAGGAAATAACAACTGCGATCGAGCCCACAGCTTAAAAAACAGGAACTCTGTAAGCTGTTTCAATAAGACATAGAACGTGTGTTTTTCATGATAAAACCATGATTTCTTCAAGACTTTATTTAACAATTAAAATATAAAAACGTAAAGTACTCCCGTCACACCAATATGATGTTAGTGTCCAACAATTTTATAGACCTTCGGCACGTGATTTTTGGGGTAATGTGGTCGGTATTACGCCCGTGCCGCTTTACTTTCCCAGAAAAAAAATCCGGTACCCATTAAAGGCTAGGTGAACCCGGAAGCCGTCGGTTGGGATCGAACCCTACCTCTTGTCCTTTGTAGTCCGGTTCACTAACCACTGAGCTATCGCGGCTCCCCTTTATTTAACAAGGAAACATCTAAATTGACTGGAGTTGATCTTGTAGACACAGCTGGTGTGTATTTGGTCCGACGATAACATTTTGTAGATAACTTCTTTGATCTTTAGGACAAAGGCTTGAGCGAAGGCTTCCGCGTTCACCCAGCCTTAAATGGGTATCGGATTTTTTTTCTGGGATAGAAAAAGCGGCACGGGCGTAATACTGACTACGTTACCCCAAAAATCATGTGCTGAAAGTCTATAGAAATGATGTCCACTAACACCATATTCCCTATACGACACTTGGCGTGACGGGTCACTAACAGCATATTCCCTATACGCCACTTGGCGTGACGGGTCACTAACAGCATATTCCCTATACGACACTTGGCGTGACGGGTCACTAACAGCATATTCCCTATACGTCACTTGGCGTGACGGGTCACTAACAGCATATTCCCTATACGACACTTGGCGTGACGGGTCACTAACAGCATATTCCCTATACGCCACTTGGAGTGACGGGTCACTAACAGCATATTCCCTATACGACACTTGGCGTGACGGGTCACTAACAGCATATTCCCTATACGACACTTGGCGTGACGGGTCACTAACAGCATATTCCCTATACGCCACTTGGCGTGACGGGTCACTAACAGCATATTCCCTATACGACACTTGGCGTGACGGGTCACTAACAGCATATTCCCTATACGACACTTGGCGTGACGGGTCACTAACACCATATTCCCAATACGCCACTTGGAGTGACGGGTCACTAACAGCATATTCCCTATACGACACTTGGCGTGACGGGTCACTAACAGCATATTCCCTATACGACACTTGGCGTGACGGGTCACTAACAGCATATTCCCTATACGCCACTTGGCGTGACGGGTCACTAACAGCATATTCCTTATACGACACTTGGCGTGACGGGTCACTAACAGCATATTCCCTATACGACACTTGGCGTGACGGGTCACTAACAGCATATTCCCTATACGCCACTTGGCGTGACGGGTCACTAACAGCATATTCCTTATACGCCACTTGGCGTGACGGGTCACTAACACCATATTCCCTATACGTCACTTGGCGTGACGGGTCACTAACAGCATATTCCCTATACGCCACTTGGCGTGACGGTCACTAACAGCATATTCCCTATACGCCACTTGGCGTGACGGGGGCGCTTGACTGTTTGTCTGTTTGATCTTACTGCTAGAGGTAAAATGGCTTACAGACAGGCTCAATGCTGGACTTGTGCTAGTCAATCATGTGCCATACCGGCTGGCGTAGGCGATCATGTCCTTCCACAATCTTTTATCTACAGTGCATCGTATCAGTTCTGTTGTTGACTGTTTTCCATGCCATGACACCAAGCTATCCAGTGTTTTCTCTCTTTGTCGTCCGCGATCTCTCTTTCCTTTTATTTTGCCAGTTGTAACCAAGTATTCCAACTTTACTCTTCTCATGATGTACCAGAAAAATGTTGATTGTTTCTTTCTGATGTTTTTTTATGAGCTCCCTTTTGTGTTGGCCTCTTTGAGAATTTCCTCGTTGGTCTTTTTAGCTGTCCAAGGAAGTTTCAACATTCTTCTATAAAATCTCGTTAACACAAGCAAGCTTATAGAAAAACACATCTGTTATAATTCGCTCACACAAACACACATACATATATGCATCGCAGTTTGAGGCGAGAACAAAATGTCTGAAAACGGAGACATGATAATTGAATCATTAAAATTGAATTAATCATTGGAGATTGAAAGAAAGTATAGTGCTAAAATTATATGATTCAGTTTTAATTGACATTAATTTGTAATCAATATGGTTGGGATTTTTATCTATGATTTCTCTCTGCGGCAATCACCCCTGGTCTCAGTAGCGAGGGCCGGTAATAAACGTCAATTACTCATCGACGGAAAAAAATATGAGTACCTCCGAAGTCGGAGTTACCTCCGCGGTGCCTGCCCGGCGAGGGACTCCTGTGCAACGGCTGCCAGAGTAAAAAAATTGATTAACACGCAACATTCAGTTCCTAGTCTCTAGGGACTTCGTCAGAGGTAAAAGCTGGTGAACGAAAAACAAATTAAATAAAAATAAAAAATCAATATTTAGATTAACGATTGATTTATTCCAAATATGGTCAGAGAGGTATTTTTGTTTGCCTTTACATTTGACGCTGAGAGGGAAATGAGGAAGCAAAGAAGACATCGGAAATAAAAGTGTACCTGTCAACTGTACACCCCATGGCGACTGTGTTGAGGCAGACATGCATTACTCTCTAATATCTGTACAAAGTATAGAACCCCCGTCACGCCAACTGGCGTATCGGGAATATGGTGATGGTGACCATACTTTTTATAGACTTTCGGCACATGATTATTGGGGTAATGTGATTGACAATCATGAAGATACAGACTTTCATTAATGGATGCTTACGCAGAATAAAAGGATGGAAATGGCAGGACACAATCACTAACATAGAATTATGGAAATGTACCGGTCAAATACCCGTGGATAAAGAGATAAAGCGAAGACGATGGCGCTGGATAGGACACACAACGGAAGTCAACTGAGAGTATTACACAACAGGTCCTTTTTTTGGGATCCTCAGGGGAAAAGACAAAGAGGAAGACCAAGAAATTCTTGGAGAAGACAGATAGAAGCGGAGATGACGATGATGGGGAAGACATGGAATGATCTTAAAAGAATGGCAAGAGACAGAACGTCTTGGAAAGTGTTTGTTGAAGGCCTATGCTCCACAGTGAGTTGAAAGGTAGAAGAAGAAGATGATCGGCATTACGCCGTGCCGATTACTTTCTCAGAAAAAAATACGGTACTCATTTAAGGCTGGGTGAACCTGGTAGTCGTCGATCAAGTTCTTGTCATTAGTAGCCCAGCTCACTAACCACTGACCTATCGCGGCTCCCTTCTCCTACTAGAGCTTCTGTGTTAAGTTCTCGTTTCTCTTGATTCATATTATTACATCTGCTTAATGTGTACAATTTGAAATGTGTGCATGTGTGTACACACACAAAAGTTAATTTTGACAGCTGTACGTTGAAAAATCAATATAACTATCTTGAATATAACTTGAAGATACAGTTGAAGAACATAACACACTTTTCAGTTTACTTCTGGCAAGATGATGTAGACTCTTCTAGGAAACGATAGCAATATAATTCTAAGTAAACATCAAAATCCAAGAATTTTCCATTTCCTGCAGAACAAGAGGGAAAACTACACCCCAGAAGGGAGAATGTTATTGACTGGGTCAAGAGAACCTGTGAAGTGGTCCCTGGTGGTGCATGTCCGGTGATCATTGTACATGTCTTTCCAAGAAAGATCTGTCACGTGAGCTGAACATTGCTTTTGTCGCTAATGGATAAAACGTGCGGATTGTCGGCCCGTCTTAAATGTGTTATATTTGAATAATAGAGGCTGTGTGTGTCAAATCAAATTCAGGGATTATGTTATATCTGGCATGGGACAATGAGAGGCTGAGGTTAAATTAGTGTCTGGTGTGCTGGTACAATTCCTCTGAAAGTCCTTGGTGTTTCAACAACCTTCAATTAAATAAATAAAAAATATGAAAATTAATAACTTCAGAAATGCTGAGATTTTCCAGGAATATATGTCAGATGTGAATCTGAATAATTTATGGACACAGCAGAGGGGAGGTGGGGGCTTTATATCTCAGAGGACGGTTACAAGTCAATGGTGAACAGCAGAGGTGATGGCTTGAATAGATCAAAGAGAGAGAGAGAGAGAGAGAGAGAGAGAGAGAGAGAGAGAGAGCTGCAGAGTGAAAGGGACATAACACAAACCAGGTCCTAGAAGCATTTCAGGAAAAATAGTTGTTTGGCTTGGAAGTGGATTATAGATAATTTCTCACCAGATAATACAAATCGATTGAGCGCAGAGGAATTTGGTTTTAAAGAAGAGTGTTGAGTACACGACGGACTGCTGACATGAGGCAGGACAATGTTTGGAAAGAGATGACAACAAAATGACGGCTTGTTGCAGAAATAATGATGGAGCAGCCAGAAGGTCGGCATCATCAACGCCGGTTGGAGTGATGGTGCGGCCAGAAGGTCGGCATCATCAACGCCGGTTGGAGTGATGGAGCAGCCAGAAGGTCGGCATCATCAACGCCGGTTGGAGTAGGCGATCAGAAGCTTTTTACGAGATTTCGTTGTCCTGGAAATGAAAGAGCGGACAGGTTGGCTAGCTGTGCTGTCGTTGAAGAGGGTCAACCAATGGATCTGGAGGACGTCATCAATGCCTCCGAGATGTGGGAAGGACATAGGACTTCGTCAACCATGAGTCCATGTTACTCCTTCGGATGAAAGAGATGGGAATTAATAGCCAGATTAACAGCCAATTCACAGCCAGAAACGAGAAACTTAGTGGGCATGTAAGAAGACTTATCAAACAACACAAAACTGGAGTCGACAGTCGCTGGACACTGTGGGACTTGCTGAGGAGGGGATCTGAACACCTATGGGCATGTTCGGAGTGCAATGATGATCATCCGCAAATAACTCAATAACTGCACTCCTATGATCTTTCTTCACAACCACATGTATGTTTTCTTTGGTCCCTTTTCACTACCAGAACTATTGATATATATTCTGAGATTAGTGCAAGAAAAAGACCAACGAAATTAGTGACAAATAAATGTGATTAATTGCATGTGTGAGTGTGTATATGACTTGTGATGCAGCGAATATTTCCTCATTGAAAGATGCAGTATCACTGAAGCAACCCATTGGGACGAACAGTCTGGAATTTGTCGAAGAATTGGTCTCCCTTACTTGGAACAGGCTGATACGATCTCTGCTATGAAACACATACTAGACGGCTTACACAAAAGGGATCGTTTACAAGGCTTCTTAATAATCAAAGACCGTAAGCAGTTTGCGTTTTAATATCCAAAGACGAAGAGAGAAAAAATATGCTTTAGATTTTACGAAGACGTAATAATAGACAGAAATAGACTAGGAAGTTGAAAGGTCACGGTTAAAATACACTCTTACGTCACTATTTTTTCCATGGTTTAACTGAGATTATAAGCATCACTGCTGTCGACACATATTGTACAGGGAAGGGGTTTTGTTTTAGCCCGACATAAATAATTAAAACTCTTCCATTTCGCAACTAAAGTAGACTAATGGGCGTTAAAATCATATCCAAAGGTGACGCAAAGTGTTCCCAGGAAAACTTCCTATTTGAAACAACTAAATTATTGTTATAGTTGATTGTGCCCGTTCTATATTGGATGCATCTGGTTAGTTTTTATTCGAAGGCAAGGCTAGGAGCAGCAGAGAGCTGTCAGCGTCCCACAGCTGAAGAATGCCAAGCTTGGAGCAGCAGAGAGTTCTCAGCGGCCCACATCTGACGAAAGCACGGCTAGGAGCAGTAGAGAGCTGTTAGCGACACTGCTGATGAAAGCAAGGCTAGGAGCAGTAGAGAGTTGTCAGCGGCCCACAGCTGATGAAAGCACGGCCAGCAGCTGCAGAGAGCTGTCAGCGACCCACAGCTGATGAAAGCACAGCTAGCAGCTACAGAGAGCTGTCAGCGACCCACATCTGATGAAAGCACGGCTAGCAGCAGAGAGCTGTCAGCGTCCCACAGCTGAAGAATGCCAAGCTAGCAGCAGCAGAGAGCTGTGAGCAACCCACAGCTGATGAAAGCACGGCTAGGAGCAGTAGAGAGCTGTTAGCGACACTGCTGATGAAAGCAAGGCTAGGAGCTGTAGAGAGTTGTCAGCGGCCCACAGCTGATGAAAGCACAGCTAGCAGCAGCAGAGAGCTGTGAGCAACCCACAGCTGATGAAAGCACGACCAGCAGCTGCAGAGAGCTGTCAGCGACTCACAGCTGATGAAAGCACAGCTAGCAGCTGCAGAGAGCTGTCAGCGACCCACATCTGATGAAAGCACGGCTAGCAGCAGAGAGCTGTCAGCGTCCCACAGCTGAAGAATGCCAAGCTTGGAGCAGCAGAGAGCTCTCAGCGGCCCACAGCTGACGAAAGCACGACTAGGTGCAGTAGAGAGCTGTTAGCGACACTGCTGATGAAAGCAAGGTTAGCAGCTGCAGAGAGCTGTGAGCGGCCCACAGCTGATGAAAGCACGGCCAGCAGCTGCAGAGAGCTGTCAGCGACCAACAGCTGATGGAAGCACTGCTAAGAGCAGCAGAGAGCTGTCAGCGGCCCACAGCAGATGGAAGCACTGCTAGGAGCAGCAGAGAGCTGTCAGCGGCCCACAGCAGATGGAAGCACTGCTAGGAGCAGCAGAGAGCTGTCAGCGGCCCACAGCAGATGGAAGCACTGCTAGGAGCAGCAGAGAGCTGACAGCGGCGCACGTCTGATGGAAGCACTGTTAGGGGCAGCAGAGAGCTGTCAGCGGCCCACAGCAGATGAAAGCAAGGCTAGGAGCAGCAGAGAGCTGTCAGCGGCCCACAGCAGATGGAAGCACTGCTAGGAGCAGCAGAGAGCTGTCAGCGGCCCACAGCTGATGAAAGCACGGCCAGCAGCCGCAGAGAGCTGTCAGCGACCAACAGCTGATGGAAGCACTGCTAGGAGCAGCAGAGAGCTGTCAGCGGCCCACAGCAGATGGAAGCACTGCTAGGAGCAGCAGAGAGCTGTCAGCGGCCCACAGCAGATGGAAGCACTGCTAGGAGCAGCAGAGAGCTGTCAGCGGCCCACAGCTGACGAATGCAAGGCTAGGAGCTGCAGAGAGCTCTTAGCGGCCCACAGCTGATGAAGGCAAGGCTAGTAGCAGCAGAGAGCTGTCAGTGGCCCACAGCTGACGAATGCAAGGCTAGGAGCAGTAGAGAGCTGTCAGCGACCCACAGTTGATAGAGGCGAGACTATCAGCTGCAGTGAGCTGACAGCGGCCCACAGCTGATGGTTTACACCAGGATCCGTGAGCCAGAACCATCCAGACCTTACTCCATCTCTTCACTCTACTTCTAGAAACAATCTGACCCGTCTAGTCTGGCCAAGCGAATAGGGATCCAAGAGGGATGGTAACTCAAAATTCAAAAATAACCTGCTGAAGTCGAATGTGTTTGGCCAAAAGGAGCAAATATCACAGCTTCATTACAAACCACAACACAACGTAGACACACCCACTTAACGTCCTTCTAAGGGAGTTTCATGAGGTGGTGTATTCCTTCAGTCATCGGGTGAACGCAAGCAAGCACTTCTGTGCTTCAACGGCTTTGAATAATATTTATTTTATTTTCGTGTTTCCATACTTTCAGTAATAGCCACATTATGACTATGTTTCCATGCTACCATACTTTCAGTAATAGCCACATGATGATTATGTTTCCATGCTTTCATACTTTCAGTAATAGCCACATTATGACTATGTTTCCATGCTACCATACTTTCAGTAATAGCCACATTATGACTATGTTTCCATGCTACCATACTTTCAGTAATAGCCACATTATGACTATGTTTCCATGCTACCATACTTTCAGTAATAGCCACATTATGACTATGTTTCCATGCTACCATACTTTCAGTAATAGCCACATTATGACTATGTTTCCATGCTTCCATACTTTCAGTAATAGCCACATGATGACTATGTTTCCATGCTTTCATACTTTCAGTAATAGCAACATTATGACTATGTTTCCATGCTTTCATACTTTCAGTAATAGCCACATTATGACTATGTTTCCATGCTTTTATTCTTTCAATAACAGCCATATTATGACTATGTTTCTATGCTTTTATTCTTTCAATAACAGCCATATTATGACTATGTTTCTATGCTTTTATTCTTTCAATAACAGCCATATTATGACTATGTTTCCATGCTTTTATTCTTTCAATAACAGCCACATTATGACTATGTTTCTATGCTTTTATTCTTTCAATAACAGCCATATTATGACTATGTTTCCATGCTTTTATTCTTTCAATAACAGCCATATTATGACTATGTTTCCATGCTTTTATTCTTTCAATAACAGCCACATTATGACTATGTTTCTATGCTTTTATTCTTTCAATAACAGCCATATTATGACTATGTTTCTATGCTTTTATTCTTTCAATAACAGCCACATTATGACTATGTTTCTATGCTTTTATTCTTTCAATAACAGCCATATTTTGACTATGTTTCCATGCTTTTATTCTTTCAATAACAGCCACATTATGACTATGTTTCCATGCTTTTATTCTTTCAATAACAGCCACATTATGACTATGTTTCTATGCTTTCATTACTTGTCTTTAATCTCTTTTTTTCTCATTCTATTTCTTCTGGTGTTGCGAATATTTGTTTCTTAATCACCTCTCATATGTTTTGTTCTTTCGTTATTTCCCATTAGATGAGAATCGTGTTTGACATTGATAATATATAAATGACAGGAATAAAGCATTTATTATTTGTTGTGTTATCTCTCTGTTAGATGTTTTCCTGCCTCAGTGTTTGGGATAGTTGATATTTAACAAAACTGGCGTTGTAGCGTCATGTTTCGGCTTGACTCTGAAATCCTCAATCGTTTACTTTATAATTGCTGGAATTAAAGTCCTTGCTCAAACATTTCATGTGTTTTCTTCATGAAATCTGATTTGATGTTTATTTCTTCACCAGATTCACCGGAAGTGACGTGCGGATAATAACCAATTTCATTGGAGGAAAGTCACGTGATAATTTCACTACTACAAAATGTGGCATTGCATTCACCGTTACCAATAAGAGACCCTTCAAAAATCAGTAAATAATCATTCGACTTGCACAGAATAACAAAGCTGCAATGTATTTTTTCAGAGAGAAAGAAGAAAGCTTGTTTAGAAGGACTTTTTCCATGGACTTATTTAGAGAGAGCCGCACGTTTATTTTGAGAATCAATTACACAGAAGCTTTCTGAAATAAAAACAAGTAAGTTTCTAGAAAGAACCTACGAAATAAAACGTTCTGAGTGATCAATGAACATTCACTGCTTAAATAGAATCAGCGAAATAGCTTTCATAATAACAGAGTCATTGGGGACAAGCAGTTAGAAAGACTAAGGGAAATATTTAATTTGCTTGCGTTCGCCCAATGACTAAAGTATTCTAGAGTATTCTGGTAGACTAGAATATTTCTCTTCATCATCCGCCCTTGAAAGGACGTTAAGTGGTCGTGTCTGCGTTGTGTTGTGGTTTGCAGAATAACTATGATATTTGTGTTTTTCGGCCCAACACATCCGACTTCAGCACGACATTTTTGAGTACCGGGTAGTCTTCCTTCTTCGATTCCTACTCGCTTGGCCAGACTATACAGGTTAGTCTGTTACTAGAGGCACCGCGGAGAGGTGGAGCAGGTTCTGGTTCACCGATCCTGATATTTAATTTAGAGGTTACAGTGGTAAATAATGGGCCCACTGTAGAAACGTATGGACAAATCTTCGTAGAAACATCAAAAGGACTAACACAAAGCAGTGGCGTATAACAAAGCATCGGCTTCCCGAAGGGATCTATTCTGAAAGTTGCAGAAACACAACCAAGCATGCACAAAGAGATAGATGAAGCACTGAGGAGGGTCTATTAGAAATATGGTTATTAGTTGATTCCAAGAATTTCAAAGTTTTCGGTTTCATAAGTTTCCGGAGAGCTTGTTGTCGAGTCATCTAGTCGTAGCTTACTTATATATCTTGGTGTAAACTTTGTTAGACAGCACTGTAAGAGCTTACTGTGAAGTTACTTAGATATCTCGGTGTATACTTTGCTAGACATTACTGTAAGAGCTTACTGTGAAGTTACTTAGATATCTCGGTGTATACTTTGTTAGACATTACTGTAAGAGCTTACTGTGAAGTTACTTAGATATCTCGGTGTATACTTTGCTAGACATTACTGTAAGAGCTTACTGTGAAGTTACTTAGATATCTCGGTGTATACTTTGCTAGACATTACTGTAAGAGCTTACTGTGAAGTTACTTAGATATCTCGGTGTATACTTTGTTAGACATTACTGTAAGAGCTTACTGTGAAGTTACTTAGATATCTCGGTGTATACTTTGCTAGACATTACTGTAAGAGCTTACTGTGAAGTTACTTAGATATCTCGGTGTATACTTTCTAGACATTACTGTAAGAGCTTACTGTGAAGTTACTTAGATATCTCGGTGTATACTTTGCTAGACATTACTGTAAGAGCTTACTGTGAAGTTACTTAGATATCTCGGTGTATACTTTGCTAGACATTACTGTAAGAGCTTACTGTGAAGTTACTTAGATATCTCGGTGTATACTTTGTTAGACATTACTGTAAGAGCTTACTGTGAAGTTACTTAGATATCTCGGTGTATACTTTGCTAGACATTACTGTAAGAGCTTACTGTGAAGTTACTTAGATATCTCGGTGTATACTTTTCTAGACATTACTGTAAGAGCTTACTGTGAAGTTACTTAGATATCTCGGTGTGTACTTTGTTAGACATTACTGTAAGAGCTTAGTGTGAAGTTAATTAGATATCTCGGTGTATACTTTGTTAGACATTACTGTAACAACCTACTGTGAATTTACTTAGATATCTCGGTGTAAACTTTGTTAGACATTACTGTAAGAACCTACTGTGAATTTACTTAGATATCTTTGTGTAAAATTTGTTAGACAGTACATTAAGAGCTTATTGTGAATTTACTTAGAGATATCGGTGTATACTTTGTTAGACAATACTGTAAGAGCTTACTGTGAATTTACTTATATATCTTGGTGTATACTTTGTTATACAGTACTATACGATTTTACTGTGAATTTACTTCGAGATCTTTGTGTAAACTTTTTTAGACAGCACTATAGGATTTTACTGTGAATTTACTTAGAGATCTTGGTGTAAACTTTGTTAGACAGCACTAAATGATATTACTGTGAATTTACTTAGAGATCTTGGTGTAAACTTTATTAGACAGCACTGTAAGAGGTTACTGTGAATTTACTTAGATATCTCGGTGTACACTTCTTTAGACATTACTGTAAGAGCTTACTGTAAATTTACTTAGATATCTCGGTGTATACTTTGATAGACATTACTGTAAGAGCTTACTGTGAAGTTACTTAGATATCTTGGTGTATACTTTGTTAGACATTACTGTAAGAGCTTACTGTAAATTTACTTATATATCTCGGTGTATACTTTGTTAGACATTACTGTAAGAGCTTACTGTGAAGTTACTTAGATATATCGGTGTATACTTTGTTACACATTACTGTAAGAGCTTACTGTGAAGTTACTTAGATATCTCGGTGTATGCTTTGTTAGACATTACTGTAAGAGCTTACTGTGAATTTACTTAGATATCTCGGTGTATACTTTGTTAGACATTACTGTAAGAGCTTACTGTGAAGTTACTTAGATATCTCGGTGTATACTTTGCTAGACATTATTGTAAAAGCTTACTGTGAAGTTACTTAGATATCTCGGTGTATACTTTGTTAGACATTACTGTAAGAGCTTACTGTGAAGTTACTTAGATATCTCGGTGTATACTTTGTTAGACATTACTGTAAGAGCTTACTGTGAAGTTACTTAGATATCTCGGTGTATACTTTGTTAGACATTACTGTAAGAACCTACTGTGAATTTACTCAGATATCTCGGTGTATACTTTGTTAGACATTACTGTAAGAGCTTACTGTGAAGTTACTTAGATTGCTCGGTGTATACTTTGCTAGACATTATTGTAAAAGCTTACTGTGAAGTTACTTAGATATCTCGGTGTATACTTTGTTAGACATTACTGTAAGAGCTTACTGTGAAGTTACTTAGATATCTCGGTGTATACTTTGTTAGACATTACTGTAAGAGCTTACTGTGAAGTTACTTAGATATCTCGGTGTATACTTTGTTAGACATTACTGTAAGAACCTACTGTGAATTTACTCAGATATCTCGGTGTATACTTTGTTAGACATTACTTTAAGAATCTACTGTGAATTTACTTAGATAACTTATTGTAAAATTTGTTAGACAGTACATTAAGAGCTTATTGTGAATTTACTTAGAGATATCGGTGTATACTTTGTTAGACAGTACTGTAAGAGCTTACTGTGAATTTACTTATATATCTTGGTGTATACTTTGTTAGACAGTACTATACGATTTTACTGTGAATTTACTTAGAGTTCTTAGTATAAACTTTTTTAGACAGCACTAAATGATATTACTGTGAATTTTCTTAGAGATCTTGGTGTAAACTTTGTTAGACAACACTAAATGATATTACTGTGAATTTACTTAGAGATCTTGGTGTAAACTTTATTAGACAGCACTGTAAGAGGTTACTGTGAATTTACTTAGATATCTCGGTGTACACTTCTTTAGACATTACTGTAAGAGCTTACTGTAAATTTACTTAGATATCTCGGTGTATACTTTGATAGACATTACTGTAAGAGCTTACTGTGAAGTTACTTAGATATCTTGGTGTATACTTTGTTAGACATTACTGTAAAAGCTTACTGTGAAGTTACTTAGATATCTCGGTGTATACTTTGTTAGACATTACTGTAAGAGCTTACTGTGAAGTTACTTAGATATATTGGTGTATACTTTGTTAGACATTACTGTAAGAGCTTACTGTGAATTTACTTAGATATCTCGGTGTATACTTTGTTAGACATTACTGTAATAACCTACTGTGAATTTACTTAGATATCTTGGTGTAAAATTTGTTAGACAGTACATTAAGAGCTTATTGTGAATTTACTTAGAGATATCGGTGTATACTTTGTTAGACAGTACTGTATGAGCTTACTGTGAATTTACTTATATATTTTGGTGTATACTTTTTTAGACAGCACTATAGGATTTTACTGTGAATTTACTTAGAGATCTTGGTGTAAACTTTGTTAGACAGCACTGTAAGAGGTTACTGTGAATTTACTTAGATATCTCGGTGTATAATTTTTTAGACTTTACTGTAAGAGCTTACTGTGAATTTACTTAGATATCTCGGTGTATACTTTGTTAGACATTACTATAAGAGCTTACTGTGAAGTTACTTAGATATCTCGGTGTATACTTTGTTAGACATTACTGTAAGAGCTTACTGTGAAGTTACTTAGATATCTCGGTGTATACTTTGTTAGACATTACTGTAAGAACCTACTGTGAATTTACTTAGATATCTTGGTGTAAAATTTGTTAGACAGTACATTAAGAGCTTATTGTGAATTTACTTAGAGATCTCGGTGTATACTTTGTTAGACAATACTGTAAGAGCTTACTGTGAATTTACTTATATATCTTGGTGTATACTTTGTTATACAGTACTATACGATTTTACTGTGAATTTACTTCGAGATCTTTGTGTAAACTTTTTTAGACAGCACTATACGATTTTACTGTGAATTTACTTAGAGATCTTGGTGCATACTTTGTTAGACAGCACTGTAAGAGGTAACTGTGAGGGTACGTCCACAATCATGGGCGGTGGATGAGTGCTCATGAGATGGAGCAGGCAGCAAGGAGAAGGTCAAAAACGATAGATGATGGGCTACAGGCTGAACGGATGAGGGAGGCCAGGACAGTTAGGGTTCTCATGTTGGGTGAGTAGGTGATCTTTTTGATCTGGAGCAAGAATTTAGAGTTGAATGTTGTAATGATTTTCTATTATATTTAGAGCGGGAGTTTAGAGTAGAATGTTGTATTGATGTTCTATTTTATTTAGAGCGGGAGTTTAGTGTAGAATGTTGTAATGATGTTCTATTTAATTTAGATCGATAGTTGAGAGTAGAATGTTGTAATAATGTTCTATTTTACCAAGAGCGGGAGTTTAGTGTAGAATGTTGAAATGATGTTCTATTTAATTTAGATCGATAGTTGAGAGCAGAATGTTGTAATGATGTTCTATTATATTTAGAGCGGGAGTCTAGAACATAATGTTGTTATGATGTTCTATTTTACTAAGAGCGGGAGTTTAGTATAGAATGTTGAAATGATGTTCTATTTTATTTAGATCGATAGTTGAGAGTAGAATGTTGAAATGATGTTCTATTTTATTTAGATCGATAGTTGAGAGTAGAATGTTGTAATAATGTTCTATTTTACTAAGAGCGGGAGTTTAGTGTAGAATGTTGAAATGATGTTCTATTTAATTTAGATCGATAGTTGAGAGTAGAATGTTGTAATAATGTTCTATTTTACTAAGAGCGGGAGTTTAGTGTAGAATGTTGAAATGATGTTCTATTTAATTTAGATCGATAGTTGAGAGCAGAATGTTGTAATGATGTTCTATTATATTTAGAGCGGGAGTCTAGAACATAATGTTTTTATGATGTTCTATTTTACTAAGAGCGGGAGTTTAGTATAGAATGTTGAAATGATGTTCTATTTTATTTAGATCGATAGTTGAGAGTAGAATGTTGTAATGATGTTCTATTTTATTTAGAGCGGGAGTTTAGAGTAGAATGTTGTAATGATGTTCTATTTTAATTATAGCGGGAGTTTAGTGTAGAATGCTGAGATGATGTTCTATTTTACTTATAGCGGGAATTAAGAGCCATTTGTTGTAATGAAAAGAAAACAATTGGAAGCTTTAAATGGATCAATCATCGAAAGCGTTTAGACCCCTGAATGGATCATTATCCACGGACAAGGTATTCCTTATTATTATCAGCTCGGCATGTCCCTCTAATTATATGGAGACGACGATCACGGAGCCGCGATAGCTCAGTGGTTAGTGAACTGGACTACAAAGGACACGGGGTAGGTTTCGATCCAAACTGACGGCTTCCGGGTTCACCCAGCTTCCCTCTATCTCTTCGTCCCTCAATTTTTCCGGTTGTTACAATATATTCCAGTTGTTACAATATATTCCAGTTGTTACAATATATTCCAGTTGTTACAATATATTCCAGTTGTTACAATATATTCCGGTTGTTACAATATATTCCAGTTGTTACAATATATTCCAGTTGTTACAATATATTCCAGTTGTTACAATATATTCCAGTTGTTACAATATATTCCAGTTGTTACAATATATTCCAGTTGTTACATTATATTCCAGTTATTACATTATATTCCAGTTGTTACAATATATTCCAGTTGTTACAATATATTCCAGTTGTTACAATATATTCTATTTGTTACAATATATTCCACTTGTTACAATATATTCCAGTTGTTACAATATATTCCAGTTGTTACAATATATTCCAGTTGTTACAATATATTCCAGTTGTTACAATATATTCTATTTGTTACAATATATTCCAGTTGTTACAACATGTTCCAGTTGTTACAATATATTCCAGTTGTTACAATATATTCCAGTTGTTACAATATATTCCGGTTGTTACAATATATTCCAGTTGTTACAATATATTCCAGTTGTTACAATATATTCCAGTTATTACATTATATTCCAGTTGTTACAATATATTCCAGTTGTTACAATATATTCCAGTTGTTACAATATATTCTATTTGTTACAATATATTCCAGTTGTTACAATATATTCCAGTTGTTACAATATATTTCAGTTGTTACAATATATTCCAGTTGTTACAATATATTCCAGTTGTTACAATATATTCCAGTTGTTACAATATATTCCAGTTGTTACAATATATTCCAGTTGTTACAATATATTCCAGTTGTTACAATATATTCCAGTTGTTACAATATATTCCAGTTGTTACAATATATTCCAGTTGTTACAATATATTCCGGTTGTTACAATATATTCCAGTTGACCTCTTAATATTGGAAATTAGCTTTCTTTTTGCTTTAACCTTTTTCAGAACATTTTCATTACTCTTCTTAGCTGTCCATGGTACTCTCAACATTCTTCTGTAAAACCACATTTCTACAGACTCCGGTGATTTTCTTGTCTGTTGCCCTATTGTCCATGATTCACATCCTTATGTTAAGACCGGCTGTACATAACATTTTAGAACCCTCTTTCTTGTTTTTATTGTCAAAAATGGATTGCATATTATCTTCTTCATTTATTAGAAAGCTGCTTTTGCCTGAGCCATTCTGCATCTCACCTCTTTTGTACATCTTCCGTCTGAGGTTAACAAAGTTCCCAAATATTTAAATTCATTTACCTGTTTTAATATTGTTCCACTTGTCTTTTTTTTTTTGCACTTAGGTGATGTCTTTTTCTTTGTTGTTACCATTACCTCTGTCTTAATTTATTGTCACTAACACCATATTCCCTATACGCCACTTGGCGTGACGCGGGCTCTTTACTTTGCTTTTACGAGGTGATCACATTAAAGTACAATATAGGGGTTGTTATTTTTACAAATTAACAGCCTGAAAGTTGTCAACAATACGGGTGTTTATCTGTCACGAGAAGTCTCACTTGTAGTGCCACATGTAGTGCCACATGTAGTGCCATATGTAGTGCCGTATGTAGTGCCATATGTAGGGCCACATGTAGTGCCACATGTAGTGCCACATGTAGTGCCATATGTAGTGCCACATGTAGTGCCACATGTAGTGCCACATGTAGTGCCACATGTAGTGCCACATGTAGTGCCATATGTAGTGCCACATGTAGTGCCACATGTAGGGCCACATGTAGTGCCACATGTAGTGCCACATGTAGTGCCATATGTAGTGCCACATGTAGTGCCATATGTAGTGCCACATGTAGTGCCACATGTAGTGCCACATGTAGTGCCACATGTAGTGCCATATGTAGTGCCATATGTAGTGCCACATGTAGTGCCATATGTAGTGCCACATGTAGTGCCACAAGTAGTGCCACATATAGTGCCACATGTAGTGCCACATGTAGTGCCACATGTAGTGCCACATGTATTCATAATAGATGCATCTTTACACAATCTGGAGCCGCGATAGCTCAGTGGTTAGTGAACTGGACTACTATCCTACAGGAGGTAGGGTTCGATCCTAATCGACGGCTTCCGGTTCACCTAGCCATTAATGGGTACCGGATTTTTTTCTGGGAAAGTAAAGCGGTACGGGCTTAATACCGACTACATTTCTCAAAAAAATCATGTGCTGAAGGTCTGTAAAGTTTATGGTCAATAACACCATATTTGCTATACGCTACTTGGCGTGACGGGTTTTTTATTTTCTTTTTTTTTTTACATAAAATCGTTGATTCTCATGCCGTAGGTCTCCATCTCTTTGTTTGCCAGTTTACAAAGTCGACAATTAAAATAGAATAGTTGATGTTCTACAACTTCAATAGTAATAATAAAGAGTATCTTTTTCTTGTATGGTTTTGCGTTGTAACAACACATGGAGCTGTCTGTGGAACAGTGTCTGTTGTGATTATTCTTGCAACTTTGGAGAGGCACAAACATCCACAAACAGTGTCTGTTGTGATTATTCTTGCAACTTTGGAGAGGCACACACATCCACAAACAGTGTCTGTTGTGATTATTCATGTAACTTTGGAGAGGCACACACATCCACAAACAGTGTCTGTTGTGATTATTCATGTAACTTTGGAGAGGCACAAACATCCACAAACAGTGTCTGTTGTGATTATTCATGTAACTTTGGAGAGGCACACACATCCACAAACAGTGTCTGATGTGATTATTCATGTAACTTTGGAGAGGCACACACATCCACAAAAAGTGTCTGTTGTGATTATTCTTGTAACTTTGGAGTGGCACACACATCCACAAACAGTGCCTGATGTGATCATCATGCAACTTTGGAGAGGCACACACGTCCACAAACAGTGCCTGATGTGATCATCATGCAACTTTGGAGAGGCACACACGTCCACAAACAGTGCAGCGCTGTGCTTTACCTCTCACGTCCATATTTTCTTTCTTCACCAAGCGAGTTGCTTCCTCTCTTCACCTCTCACATCCCTATTTTCTTTCTTCACCAAGCGAAGTGCTTCCTCTCTTCCCTCTCACGTCCCTATTTTCTTTCTTCACCAAGCGAGGTGCTTCCTCTCTTCACCTCTCACGTCCCTATTTTCTTCACCAAGCGAGGTGCTTCCTCTCTTCACCTCTCACGTCCCTATTTTCTTCACCAAGCGATGTGCTTCCTCTCTTCACCTCTCACATCCCTATTTTCTTTCTTCACCAAGCAAGTTGCTTCCTCTCTTCACCTCTCACGTCCCTATTTTCTTTCTTCACCAAGCGAGTTGCTTCCTCTCTTCACCTCTCACGTCCCTATTTTCTTTCTTCACCAAGCGAAGTGCTTCCTCTCTTCACCTCTCACGTCCCTATTTTCTTCACCAAGCGAGGTGCTTCCTCTCTTCACCTCTAATTATAATTTGCATTGGAACTGCTCGTAACTTTCTTGATATTGTGCAGCCATCTCCTATGATTCCGCACCAATTTGACATTTTTTCGTGGCATGCTCATAGATGTCTTTCAAAAGAAACTCGGGCACAATCAGGCCTGGAGAATTCACAATACGTGATGTCGTTTATGCAACGATCTGGACAATTCACAGTACCTGATGTCTTTGTTACATCAAATTTAACAACTCACAATACTTGATGTCTTTGTTACAACGATCTGGACAATTCACAATACCTAATGAATTTGTTACATCAAATTGGAGAAATCACAATACCTAACGTATTTGTTACATCAAATTGGAGAAATCTCAATACCTGATGTCTTTGTTACATCAAATTGGAGAATTCACAATACCTAATGTCTTTGTTACATCAAATTGTAGAAATCACAATGCCTAAAGTCTTTGTTAAATCACATTGGAGAATTCACAATGCCTGATGTCTTTGTTACAACGATCTGGACAATTCACGATAATTGATGTCTTTGTTACATCATCTGGACAATTCACAATAATTGATGCCTTTGTTACATCGATCTGGACAATTCACAATAATTGATGTGTTTGTTACAACGATCTGGACAATTCACGATAATTGATGTCTTTGTTACATGGATCTCCATGCGACTCATGTTACACAGCAAACATAAACAAAAGCGAACTACTTTGATAACTTGATGCCTTGGTTTATACCCTTGCCATTTGAAATGCTGTTCTTGTCTGAGACACAAAGGAGAATGAGTTCAGACAGCAATCCTCTCTTGTATATGCAACCACTCTTTGGGTACTAATTTCACTAGCCCCCAAATAGCTCTGAAATAAAATGCTAATTAGGAGTTAAAAATTGACGCAACCTATATCTTCTTCTTTCTCTTCTACCTTTTAGCTCCCTGTGGAGCATATGTCTTCAACAAACACTTTCCAAGTCGTTCTGTTTCTTTGCATTCTTTTAAGATCATTCCATGTCTTCCCCATCATCTTTATCTCCGCTCCCATCTGTCTTCTCCAAGAATATTTTGGTCTTCCTCTTGTCTTTTTCCTTGAGGATTCCAAATAAGGACCTGTTGTGTAATACTCTCAGTCGGCAGTGTGTTTTCTATCCGGCGCCATCGTCTTCGCTATATCTCTTTATCCACTGGTATTTGACTGGTACATTTCCATAATTCTAGGTTAGTGTTTTTTGTCCTGCATTTCAACTTATATACCTTTAACGTTTATTATTTCCTTATTTTGGTATCATTAAGGATATCAAAAGCAAGAGGAGCTTTTGTTGCACTGAGAAAAATATGGAAGTCCAAATAAATTAGGTTAAATACAAAAATAAAAATTTTCAAATCCAATGTTAACTCAGTCCTATTATATGGCTGTGAAACATGGAAAACAAGAAAACTGACAATCATGAAGATACAGAATTTCATTAATGGATGCTTACACAGAAAAAAAGGATGGAAATGGCAGGACAAAATCACTAACATAGAATTATGGAAATGTACCAGTCAAATATCAGTGGATATAGAGATACAGCAAAGACGATGGCGCTGGATAGGACACACACTACGGAAGCCAACAGAGAGTATTACACAACAGGCCCTTTTTTGGAATCCCCAGGGGAAAAGATAAAAGGAAGACAAAAGAATTCTTGGAGAAGACAGATGGAAGCAGAGGTGAAGATGATGGGGAAGACATGGAATGATCATAAAAGAGTGGCAAGAAGCAGAACGACTTGGTAAGTGTTTGTTGAAGACCTATGCTCCACAGGGAGCTGAAAGTGTTTGTTGAAGACCTATGCTCCACAGGGAGTTGAAAGTGTTTGTTGAAGACCTATGCTCCACAGGGAGCTGAAAGTGTTTGTTGAAGACCTATGCTCCACAGGGAGCTGAAAGTGTTTGTTGAAGATATGTGCTCCACAGGGAGCTAAAAGTGTTTGTTGAAGACCTATGCTCTACAGGGAGCTGAAAGTGTTTTTTAAAACCTATGCTCCACAGGGAGCTGAAAGTGTTTGTTGAAGACATATGCTCCACTGGGAGCTAAAAGTGTTTGTTGAAAACCTATGCTCCACAGGGAGCTGAACGTGTTTTTTAAAAATCTATGCTCCACAGGGAGCTGAAAGTGTTTGTTGAAGACCTATGCTCCAAAGGGAGCTAAATGTGTTTGTTGAAGACCTATGCTGCACAGGGAGCTAAAAGTGTTTGTTGAAGACCTATGCTACACAGGGTGCTGAAAGTGTTTGTTGAAGACCTATGCTCTACAGGGAGCTGAAAGTGTTTTTTAAAACCTATGCTCCACAGGGAGCTGAAAGTGTTTGTTGAAGACATATGCTCCACTGGGAGCTAAAAGTGTTTGTTGAAAACCTATGCTCCACAGGGAGCTGAACGTGTTTTTTTTTAAATCTATGCTCCAAAGGGAGCTAAATGTGTTTGTTGAAGACATATGCTCCACAGGGAGCTAAAAGTGTTTGTTGAAGACCTATGCTCCACGGGGAGTTGAAAGTGTTTGTTGAAGACCTATGCTACACAGGGTGCTGAAAGTGTTTGTTGAAGACCTATGCTCCACAGGGAGCTAAAAGTGTTTGTTGAAGACCTATGATCCACAGGGAGCTAAAAGTGTTTGTTGAAGACCTATGCTGCACAGGGAGCTAAAAGTATTTGTTGAAGAAGACCTATGCTGCACAGGGAGCTAAAAGTATTTGTTGAAGAAGACCTATGCTCCACAGGGAGCTAAAAGTGTTTGTTGAAGACCTATGCTGCACAGGGAGCTAAAAGTATTTGTTGAAGAAGACCTATGCTGCACAGGGAGCTAAAAGTATTTGTTGAAGAAGACCTATGCTCCACAGGGAGCTAAAAGTGTTTGTTGAAGACCTATGCTCCACAGGGAGCTAAAAGTGTTTGTTGAAGACCTATGCTCCACAGGGAGCTGAAAGGTAGAAGAAGAAGTGGTTGGGAAGCACATGTCGATGTTATCTTTATCTCAGCAACATGGCTGGCATGTCACAACAAATAACAAACTGAAGATACGGTCTGGTGACGCTAAGTATCAAGCTGCCCACATTTGCCCTGCCTCATAAAACATAGAAACGACCAAATCATCATCTCCGCTCCAACAACACAGATCACCTCTCTCGGATAGACAGCCTCTGTGTTCTAATGAACCATCATGAGAAATGACAGAAAGATGAATCGAGTGACGGATTCAGGAGGGAGACACCGCTGCATCCAAATGGAATCGCATCCATCTTCTATATTTAGAATCATTAATCGACAAACCAAAAGGGCGACAACTGCAACTCATTTGCATAATTCTAACTTTCTGTCATCAGTGTCTCTTTGCCTTCGTTTTGATTCTTGTTTATTACACATCTTGTCCTTCCTTCTCTGTCATATTTTCTCTTTGTGTACTTTGTTGAATCTGTAATCTCTTCACCATCATCAAGCACCGGGCCTGCTGGCGTAGGTGATCATGTCTCTCCACAACTATCGATCTCGACAGTTATTTATCATTTCTGTTGTTGACCTTTTGCCAAGCCATTCTCTTAAACTGTCTGGTATTTTTTTTATCTTTGCTTCCCTCTATCTCTTCGTCCCTCAATTTTTCCAGTTGTTACGATATATTCCAATTGGTCTCTTCTCATTACATGGCCAAAAAATGATGATTTTTTTTCTTCCTAACATTGGAAATTAGCTCTCTTTTTGCTTTGGCCTCGTTCAGAACATTTTCATTACTCTTCTTAGCTGTCCATGGTATTCTCAACACTCTTCTGTAAAACCACATTTCTACAGACTCCAGTGATTTTCTTGTCTGTTGTCCTATTGCCCTTGATTCACATCCATATGTTAAGACTGGCTCTACATAACATTTAAGAACTCTTTTTCTTGTTTCTATTGTCAACAATGGATTGCATAATATCTTCCTCATTTTTTGGTGAGCTCCTTTTGCCTGAGCCATTCTGCATCTCACCTCTGTTGTACATCTTCCGTTTGAGGTTAACAAAGTTCCCAAATATTTAAATTCATTTACCTGTTTTAATATTGTCCCACGTGACTTTATTGTGCACTGAGGTAATGCCTTTTTCTTTGTTGTTACCATTTCTTCTGTCTTTTTGCTTTTAAGGCTGAGTCCTTTATTTTTGCTTTCTTTCACTATAATGTCCAACATTTCTTGTAACTCATCTCTTCACCACCCCCATAACCACCCTCTCACTCTCTCACTCCTCAATCTTGTCTAATCTCCTAACATTTCCTTCCGAGATACCAATAATTTCCTCTTCTTTCCTTCTTACACGTTTCTTCCTTCTTATCTCTTCACAATTTTTTCACTCCTTCGACTCTACATTCCTTTTCGCCTGCCTTCATTTATTCATCCATATTTACCCCTTCCCTCAATCCATTATGCTGACCCTCCTACCTCTCTCTACATTTCTTTACTTCATGTTTTCCTTCCTGTGTTTTTTCCTATCATACTCCCTTCAATATTTAATCCCTCCACCTTCCTTTTTTCTTCCTTTTTTTTTCTTTCTTTCTTTCTTTCTTTCTTTCTTTCTTTCTTTCTTTCTTTCTTTCTTTCTTTCTTTCTTTCTTTCTTTCTTTCTTTCTTTTTTCCTTCCTCCCTACCTCCAGCCTCCCTCCCTCCTTCCTTCCTTTCCTCCCAGCCTCCCTCCCTACTTCTTGCCTTCCCTTCCTTCCTTTCCTATCCTTTCTTAACTGCATTCTTTCTTTTCTATATTTAGTGTGCACTTACTTCTCTTTCTCTCCTTTTGTATTTCTCTCTCTTTTTACCTGCTATTCTCTTTCACGATCTTTTTGTACAAGGCCAAATGCAGTCAAACAATGAACATATAAGTATATAACAATATAAAGTCTTCGTGTGTGTGTGTAAAATACAATCGCAATCAACCACTAATATCTTCAGTAATAAAGAAAAGACGATGGTCATATGTTGGACATGTGATGAGAAGAGACAATAACCGAATAGCAAAGCAAGCCCTCATGTGGGAAACAACAGGTAAGAGAAAAAGAGGAAGACAGAGAGACACTGAGAAGAACATTACTGAGAGAGGCAAAAGCAGCCGGAATCGGCTCCCTCAATGAGATAGAGCTGCTTGCACAGAACAGAGACAAATGACGAGATTTGATAAAATATCTTTAACAGAATTGAAAACTGCTAGAACACAAATTGAGATAATAGAAGGAGTATCTTGGTCTACGCCCTATGGGCCGGCTACGGCTCGAAAGGTCAATAGATAGATAGAAAATATAATCACATATCTATAAGTCTGGGGACAATCTACCGGTTTCCGGCTAGGCTTAATGACTGTCATGTCGCACTCAGTGCGGAACATATGTTTAAAGACTCAGCGAAGTGTGATATCATGTGCGTATTTATTTCGTATTTTAACAATCAGTATTTCAAGCATAGATAGGAAACGTGTCTAGAGTTATGTGATGACCATAACATGACATGACATAACACAGCATAGCATGACATAATGACATAACATAACTTGTCAGGACATAACACAACATAATATATGAAAAATGTGACATATGACATAACACGATATAACATAACATAACATGACATAACAAAGTATGACATGATATAGCATAACATAACTTAACATGACATGATATAGCATAACATAACTTAACATGACATAAGATGACATAACATAACAAGATATGAAACGACATAACACACCATGCCATAACACAACATGACATAATACAACATGACATAACACAACATGACATAACACAACATGACATAACACAACATGACATAAAACAACATGACATAACACAACATGACATAATACAACATGAAATAACACAGCATGCCATACCACTACATGCCACAACACAACATGACATAACACAACATGACATAAAACAACATGACATAACACAACATGACATAACACAACATGCCATAAAACAACATGACATAACACAACATGCCATAACACAACATGAAATAAACTACTTGCCATAACACAACATGACATAACACAACATGAAATAACATGGCAGGCCATAAAACAACATGACATAACACAACATGACATAACACAACATGACATAAAACAACATGACATAACACAACATGACATAACACAACATGCCATAAAACAACATGACATAACACAACATGCCATAACACAACATGAAATAAAACTACTTGCCATAACACAACATGACATAACACAACATGAAATAACATGGCAGGCCATAAAACAACATGACATAACACAACATGAAATAACATGGCAAGCCATAAAACAACATGACATAAAACAACATGACATAACACAACATGAAATAACGCAACATGAAATAACACAGCATTCCTTAACACAACATGATAAAACACAACATGCCATAACACAACTTGACATAACACAACATGAAATAACACAAGATGACATAACACAACAGGACATAAAACAACATGACATAACACACATGAAATAACACAACATGAAATAACACAACATGAAATAACACAGCATACCATAACACTACAAGACATAACACAACATGACATAACGCAACGTACATAGAGTAACATGTTTGTTACAAGTTTGTATCTTTGTGGCTGACACTTTTGTTGTTCTCCATGTTTTACGACATAATAGGACAGATAGCAGCGCATTTAAGAAAGATCAATACATGTGAGATGCGATGCTTGAGAACAGTAACAAACAACACAAGAAGAGATAGAATACCAAATAAAACCATAAGAAAAATGGTTGGAATAAAACCCTGCCAAGAATATATAGAACAACAACAACTTAAATGGTTGGGCCACCTGGTCAGAATGAATCCTCTCAGTACCACGGTATCAGTGAGAAAGAGAAAAGGAAAAAGTAAGAAGCAGGATATTGGAGTTAAAGATTTCTATTTGTGTATTTAACCTAATTTGTATGATTACCTTTTCTCAAGTGGTACTTTAGATTTGTTTTCCTTAAAAGAGTTAGAGGTATATTTCAGAGCATTTCAATCTACAGTTATTAAACTTCATGAGAGTTATCTCTCTCTCTCTCTGCGATCGAGACTCAGAGTAGGATTCCAGGCTCTCTCATGAAGGCAGCTGTCTGTTTAAGCGAGTTGATTGCCCCATATAGTTTTTCTTCCAGGGAGGTAGGCGTGGACCACATTGCTCTTCTCAGGTCTGTTTACTGGAGGCAATCCTGTAGAACATGTTTTGTAGTCATATTGTCCAGTGTACAGTGGCATAGGCTGTTGTACCTATTTTGAATTTGGTGAACATGTGATTTCTCATTCTATTGTGGCCAGTGCGTAGGCGAAGTATGATGACTTGATCCCTCCGTGATAGTTGGTGGTATCCGTCACTCTCGCTATGCTTTGGGAGTTCTCGTTTCCATTTTTCATGGAACTGACCCTTGATGATGTATTTGACCTCATCATAACTGAGCGGATGGTTCTCTTGTGGTAATCTCCCTCCCTCTTTAGCTAATCTGTCTGCGCGTTCGTTCCCGTGTATATTACAGTGTGAAGGTATCCACTGAATGACTACTCTCTGGAAGTTATTGCATAGTTGGTCCAGGGTTGTTCTCAAGTCATCTAGTTCATTGTTCTTGGGGCTTTTTAGAGCTGATAATACTGACAGTGCATCAGTCAGAATCACCAATTTATTGTGCATATTAGTTTTGTGTTGAGTAGCCAGTGTTGCAGCATCTCTGATGGCCTCAGTTTCTGCTTTAAAGTTGTTTGAGAATTTTCCAGTAGCTATTGACTTGGTGATCTCGTCCTGATTATTCAGCATCAAGAACAATCCACCCCTCCATTTCTGGTGGCATTTATAGCAGAGCCATCTGTGTATATGTGGGACCAAGAGACCTGTGGGTTGGTATCGTGTATGTGTTCTTCTGCTACGTGTTTTCTTTCTGTGTCTGATTGGGTGCTTTTTTCATGATTCCTGTTATATTTTCCTGAAGTTCTGGTATTTTATGTTTTCCATGAGGAGACATATCAGATGGGCCCAAGGGTTTCGATATTGTTTGGGAAAGTACTGGGTCTCCAGTAGTTATTTCATTGGCAATTGCAGCGAAGTTGCTCCTCTTTAGTCGTACAATTCCAGAACCAGTTATTCTTTGGTGCATGCGGTGGCTAAGGAGCCTTCTATATTTCTCTGCTTGTTGCAATACTTTAGTGACCCGTCTGTCATCTAAGGAGCCTTCTATATTTCTCTGCTTGTTGCAATACTTTAGTGACCCGTCTGTCATCTAAGGAGCCTTCTATATTTCTCCACTTGTTGCAATACTTTAGTGACCCGTCTGTCATCTAAGGAGCCTTCTATATTTCTCCACTTGTTGCAATACTTTAGTGACCCGTCTGTCATCTAAGGAGCCTTCTATATTTCTCCACTTGTTGCAATACTTTAGTGACCCGTCTGTCATCTAAGGAGCCTTCTATATTTCTCTGCTTGTTGCAATACTTTAGTGACCCGTCTGTCATCTAAGGAGCCTTCTATATTTCTCTGCTTGTTGCAATACTTTAGTGACACGTCTGTCATCTAAGGAGCCTTCTATATTTCTCCACTTGTTGCAATACTTTAGTGACCCGTCTGTCATCTAAGGAGCCTTCTATATTTCTCCACTTGTTGCAATACTTTAGTGACCCGTCTGTCATCTAAGGAGCCTTCTATATTTCTCCACTTGTTGCAATACTTTAGTGACCCGTCTGTCATCTAAGGAGCCTTCTATATTTCTCCACTTGTTGCAATACTTTAGTGACCCGTCTGTCATCTAAGGAGCCTTCTATATTTCTCCACTTGTTGCAATACTTTAGTGACCCGTCTGTCATCTAAGGAGCCTTCTATATTTCTCCGCTTGTTGCAATACTTTAGTGACCCGTCTGTTATCTAAGGAGCCTTCTATATTTCTCCGCTTGTTGCAATACTTTAGTGACCCGTCTGTTATCTAAGGAGCCTTCTATATTTCTCTGCTTGTTGCAATACTTTAGTGACTCGTCTGTCATCTAAGGAGCCTTCTATATTTCTCCACTTGTTGCAATACTTCAGTGACCCGTCTGTCATCTAAGGAGCCTTCTATATTTCTCTGCTTGTTGCAATACTTCAGTGTCCCGTCTGTCATCTAAGGAGCCTTCTATATTTCTCTGCTTGTTGCAATACTTTAGTGTCCCGTCTGTCATCTAAGGAGCCTTCTATATTTCTCTGCTTGTTGCAATACTTTAGTGACCCGTCTGTCATCTAAGGAACCTTCTATATTTCTCCACTTGTTGCAATACTTTAGTGACCCGTCTGTCATCTAAGGAACCTTCTATATTTCTCCACTTGTTGTAATACTTTAGTGACCGGTCTGTCATCTAAGGAACCTTCTATATTTCTCCACTTGTTGCAATACTTTAGTGACCCGTCTGTCATCTAAGGAACCTTCTATATTTCTCCACTTGTTGCAATACTTTAGTGACCCGTCTGTCATCTAAGGAGCCTTCTATATTTCTCTGCTTGTTGCAATACTTCAGTGTCCCGTCTGTCATCTAAGGAGCCTTCTATATTTCTCTGCTTGTTGCAATACTTTAGTGTCCCGTCTGTCATCTAAGGAGCCTTCTATATTTCTCTGCTTGTTGCAATACTTTAGTGACCCGTCTGTCATCTAAGGGTTGTAAACCTGTTACTGTTTCTAGAGTCTTGATAGGTGTAGGTTTCATAGCACCAGTGATGATACGGGCAGCTTGGTTCTGTATTATGTTAATTTTGCTAAAGTGTGATTTGGAAGCCATCGCCCAGGCTGTGACTCCATACTCTAGAACTGATCTAACTTTTTCTACGTATAGTCTTTTCAAAATATTGCTGTCTGCTCCCCAGTCCGTTCCTGTCAATTTCTTCATAATATTTGTTCGTTTTCTGGCTTTTTTCTTTGCTCTGTCTATCGGATTTTTCCCGGTCATTCTGCGATTCATGGTGACACCAAGATATGTTGGGTTTTGGTCAATAGGGAGTGTATGGTCTTTTATCTTCAAGTTTGCAGAGAGTGTTTTTCTTGAAAGGCTGAAAATTGTATATATAGTTTTTCTTTCGTTGATTGGTAAGAACCAGGTGTTCGTCCACTTTTCAAGTTCACCTAGGACATCTTGCACCCAGGGTCCAGCTACCGACATACTTTCCTCGCGAGCCCATAACGCCAGATCATCTGCGTATATTGCTGAGTGTATCCTGGGTGGAATTCCTTAACGATGTCATTTATGAAAATTAAAAAGAGTGTTGGGGACAAGACTTCGCCTTGAGGGACACCTTGTTCGATAGAGACCTTCTTACTTATTTGACCTTGTGTCCATGTTTTCATGGAAAAGTAAAAACAAATCAGACCCCTCGACGCCGAAAGGTAATGAGGAAGTAGAGAAAAACATGAGAGAAAGAAAGAAGGAAATCCGAAAGGAAATAAATTAAAGTACTTTACGGCTCAACAAACCATTGCAACGGGAGATACTTGATCTGCAGCAGCACGACATACGTCACACGATAATGATGTAATCAACACTTCACCTGTTTACATCTTTCTGATGTTTACCTTGAACTAAACCCCCGCCCACACTTGAGCGTCACGAACGTTTGTGATCGCACATGTTGGTTGTTAATTGCGACGAGTTTTATTTCTTGGTTTAATTATCGTTACAATGTTTGTCAAGTTCAGCCGATAGAACTAGTAAAGTTCAGCCGATAGAACTAGTGAAGTTCAGCCGATACAACTAGTGAAGTTCAGCCGATACAACTAGTGAAGTTCAGCCGATACAACTAGTGAAGTTCAGCCGATACAACTAGTGAAGTTCAGCCGATACAACTAGTGAAGTTCGGACTTCATTGTTAGTAGTGAAGTGAGTACATTTTAAACAAGAATCTGACGTTTTCATCCAATAATTCAGGCTGTCTACAGTGGGTCCATTCATAACTAATGTTAAGTCTGATTCAGCACATATGATTTCAGTTGTTTACGTTCGTTCACAGGAAAAATAGATCTTAAATGTTATGTAGAACCAGTCTTGTCATATGGATGCGAATCATGGACAATAGGACAACAAACCAGAAAATCACTGGAGTCTGTAGAAATGTGGTTTTACAGAAGAATGTTTAGAATACCATGGACATCAAAGAAGAGTAATGAACACGTTCTGGAAGAGGCTAAAACAAAAAGAGAGTTAATATCCAATATTAGGAAGAAACAATCATCATTTTTTGGCCATGTAATGAGAAGGGAGCAGCTGGAATATATTGTAACAACTGGGAAAGTTGAGGGACGAAGAGATAGAGGGAAGCAAAGAGAAAAGATACCAGACAGCTTAAGACGGCTTGTCAGAAGGTCAACAACAGAAATGATAAATAACTGTCGAGATCAAAAGCTGTGGAGAGACATGATCATCTGCACCAGCAGACCCGGGACTTGATAATGATGATGATGATGATGATGATGATGATGATGATGATAAGGATAGAGAGCAGTAGTTAGTAAACTGATCATCTGAGGACAAGAAGTCATGCTCGATGCTTCTAGACGGCTCCTAGCCTTACCCAACCTTACATGCGTTCCGGAAGCATTTTTTCCTTTGAAGAAAGAATGCTCTTTCGTAGTTCCGACCACATTACCCAGAAAAAGTGTCGACGGTGTAAGGTATATGGCGCTAAAATCTGGGCCACAGCGCAAAAATAGGCTGTTTAAAAAAAAAGTGTGAAATAGGCCTGAGTGATAAAAGATGCACAAAATGAACAGAGATTAAACATAAACATATGGTGAAAACGGGAGCCGCAATACTGAACTACAAAGGACAAGAGGTAGGGTTCGATCCCAACCGACGGCTTCTGGATTCACTCAGCCTTAAATGGGTACCGGATTTTTTTTTATGGGAAAGTAAAGCGGCACGGGCGTAATACCGACTACATTACCCCAAAAATCATGTGCCGAAAGTCTGTAAAATGTATGGTCATTAACACTATATTCCCTATACGCCACTTGACGTGACGGGGCTCTTTACTTTTTTTTTTTTTTAAAGCATTAACAAGGGAGAAAATTTGTTATATATCTCTTTGACAAGTTAGGTTGGGACTAGCAACCTTAAACATATAGCTGGTATAAACAGGTAAACAGTTCAACTTGTATCTTTTCCCTGCTGCTTTGTGAGGGACTCGAGGAAAGATAAAGGCTAGGGGAGTAAAACTCCAACAGAACATCCGAAGTGGACACATACGGAGAGGTTATTTATATATTCCTGCAACAATCCGATTAGTACTACACGAAGCACAGTTTTTATCTGTGGAATGAAGCAACGACACCAAGAACTGATGTTAGGCAACACAGAACCTCCATACACCTTACCCGGTCTGATGTATTCTGTCAAAGGCGTCTCTACTGTCTAGAGTGACCTCTTATGACACATCAATTAATCCCTCCAAATAGGAAGTTTGTTATACTGTACACTTTTGTGAAACTACTGAGAGACTGGTCTAGAAGTAAGACCTCCTGTCTCTAAACAGGAAGGTTCTGGGTTCAATCCTACAACAGCCAGTAGGAAATGGTCACTTCCGCTCCGTTGTTTTCTCGCGGTTTTACTCTCCCCTTGTCTCGAGACTCGGTATCGATTCCTCTCGAAAAATGGCGAAACAAACTGATGTGCACTCGCGCACGTTAAAGGACATTTGGAAGTTAAAGGTCAAAACCAGTAGGTTAATAATGGTAATAATGGCCGCTTCCTGATAACAAATTATAATGCAGAAAACGGATGTTTCGAGTCCAAAGACGGAGATATCACAGTTTAACGTTACCAGCGAGGAAACGAGTCCAGCCAACTGGAAGCGTGGTCGCTTTGAAAAGAAGAGATAAAGAAAACACTGACATATTTATTTGTAATCTAGTCAGCTTTACACAAATGACGCTTCTCCTTCTACAAAGAAGAATGAGGTACCAATTTATGGCAGGCTGAATCCAAAAACCTTTGATCGCAAACTACATTAGACATCTCACCCTCACTTTATGTTAACAGCTGTTTGGTTCATTGAACCCAGATCAAAGTAACAAAAAGATGTAACGAGGAGAGTGTAGACCCTTAAACCTGGCTTACAATAACAACAAGATGTAACGAGGAGAGTGTAGACCCTTAAACCTGGCTTACAATAACAACAAGATGTAACGAGGAGAATGTAGACCCTTAAACATGGCTTACAATAACAACAAGATGTAACGAGGAGAGTGTAGACCCTTAAACATGGTTTACAATAACAACAGATGTAACGAGGAGAGTGTAGACCCTTAAACATGGCTTACAATAACAAGATGTAACGAGGAGAGTGTAGACCCTTAAACCTGGCTTACAATAACACCAAGATGTAACAAGGAGAGTGTAGACCCTTAAGCATGGCTTACAATAACAAGATGTAACGAGGAGAGTGTAGACCCTTAAACCTAGCTTACAATAACAACAGATGTAACGAGGAGAGTGTAGACCCTTAAACCTAGCTTACAATAACAACAGATGTAACGAGGAGAGTGTAGACCCTTAAACATGGCTTACAATAACAAGATGTAACGAGGAGAGTGTAGACCCTTAAACCTAGCTTACAATAACAACAGATGTAACGAGGAGAGTGTAGACCCTTAAACATGGCTTACAATAACAACAGATGTAACGAGGAGAATGTAGACCCTTAAACATGGCTTACAATAACAACAAGATGTAACGAGGAGAGTGTAGACCCTTAAACATGGCTTACAATAACAACAAGATGTAACAAGGAGAGTGTAGACCCTTAAACATGGCTTACAATAACAACAGATGTAACGAGGAGAGTGTAGACCCTTAAACATGGCTTACAATAACAACAGATGTAACGAGGAGAGTGTAGACCCTTAAACATGGCTTACAATAACAACAGATGTAACGAGGAGAGTGTAGACCCTTAAACATGGCTTACAATAACAACAGATGTAACGAGGAGAGTGTAGACCCTTAAACATGGCTTAGAATAACAACAAGATGTAACAAGGAGAGTGTAGACCCTTAAACATGGCTTACAATAACAAGATGTAACGAGGAGAGTGTAGACCCTTAAACATGGCTTACAATAACAACAGATGTAACGAGGAGAGTGTAGACCCTTAAACATGGCTTACAATAACAACAAGATGTAACGAGGAGAGTGTAGACCCTTAAACATGGCTTACAATAACAACAGATGTAACGAGGAGAGTGTAGACCCTTAAACATGGCTTACAATAACAACAGATGTAGCGAGGAGAGTGTTGACCCTTAAACATGGCTTACAATAACAACAGATGTAACGAGGAGAGTGTAGACCCTTAAACATGGCTTACAATAACAACAGATGTAACGAGGAGAGTGTAGACCCTTAAACATGGCTTACAATAACAAGATGTAACGAGCAGAGTGTTGACCCTTAAACATGGCTTACAATAACAACAAGATGTAACGAGGAGAGTGTAGACCCTTAAACATGGCTTACAATAACAACAAGATGTAACGAGGAGAGTGTAGACCCTTAAACATGGCTTACAATAACAACAGATGTAGCGAGGAGAGTGTAGACCCTTAAACATGGCTTACAATAACAACAGATGTAACGAGGAGAGTGTAGACCCTTAAACATGGCTTAAAATAACAACAGATGTAACGAGGAGAGTGTAGACCCTTAAACATGGCTTACAATAACAACAAGATGTAACGAGGAGAGTGTAGACCCTTAAACATGGCTTACAATAACAACAGATGTAACGAGGAGAGTGTTGACCCTTAAACATGGCTTACAATAACAAGATGTAACGAGGAGAGTGTAGACCCTTAAACATGGCTTACAATAACAAGATGTAACAAGGAGAGTGTAGACCCTTAAACATGGCTTGCAATAACAACAAGATGTAGCGAGGAGAGTGTAGACCCTTAAACATGGCTTACAATAACAAGATGATGTAACGAGGAGAGTGTAGACCCTTAAACATGGCTTACAATAACAACAAGATGTAGCGAGGAGAGAGTAGACCCTTAAACATGGCTTACAATAACAACAAGATTTAACGAGGAGAGTGTAGACCCTTAAACATGGCTTACAATAACAACAGATGTAACGAGGAGAGTGTTGACCCTTAAACATGGCTTACAATAACAACAAGATGTAACGAGGAGAGTGTAGACCCTTAAACATGGCTTACAATAACAACAGATGTAACGAGGAGAGTGTCGACCCTTAAACATGGCTTACAATAACAACAGATGTAACGAGGAGAGTGTAGACCCTTAAACATGGCTTACAATAACAACAAGATGTAACAAGGAGAGTGTAGACCCTTAAACATGGCTTACAATAACAAGATGTAACGAGGAGAGTGTAGACCCTTAAACATGGCTTACAATAACAAGATGTAACGAGGAGAGTGTAGACCCTTAAACATGGCTTACAATAACAAGATGTAACGAGGAGAGTGTAGACCCTTAAACATGGCTTACAATAACAAGATGTAACGAGGAGAATGTTGACCCCTAAACTTGGCTTACAATAACAAGATGATGTAACGAGGAGAATGTTGACCCCTAAACCTGGCTTACAATAACAAGATGATGTAACGAGGAGAATGTTGACCCCTAAAACTGGCATACAATAACAAGATGATGTAACGAGGAGAATGTTGACCCCTAAAACTGGCATACAATAGCAAGATGATGTAACGAGGAGAATGTTGACCCCTAAACCTGGCTTACAATAGCAAGATGATGTAACGAGGAGAATGTTGACCCCTAAACCTGGCTTACAATAACAACACGATGTAGCGAGGTGAATCTTGACCCACAACACTCGGCTTCAACAAGATTTAATGAAGAAAACGACCCTTGAACCCGACCCCCATGATCAACAAAATGAAAGAACAGATGAAAATGTGAACTTCTGAGAAGTAGAATTAGCCAAATGCCACGCCCACCACATCAAATATGAGTGACGTAGACCGCAAAGCTCCATAAGAACGCTCCATATTTTTAGTGTCGCTGTAGGGCAGAAGTGGGCAAAGAACAAACATAATATCACAAAAAGAAAATCAAGATCAAATTAGAGTAATCACGGCTCCGGATATTACCTTCTAGAGTTGGTGGCTATCTGAGCCAAGTTCAAGAAAGGCTAGCTCCAGAACATTATTTAACAGCAGGAATTACTAGGCGTTTGTCAGGATGGACCATTATTTGTTTCTTCTATCTTCTACATTTGATGTGTACATTGTCACATTAACATCGGCGGTTATATCACATGAACTTGCCTTCTCAAAGAAATAACTTGAAGGCAGTCTGATAGCATTTCACTGCCTAGACTTGAATACATCAGTAGGCAAATAATCATCATCATGTGCCATACCGGTTGGCGTAGGCGATCATGTCCTTCTACAATCTTCTATCTACAGTGCATAGTATCAGTTCTGTTGTTGACTGTTTGTTGACACCAAGCTATCCAGTATTTTCTCTCTTTGTTGTCCACGATCTCTCTTTCCTTTTAATTTTGCCAGTTGTGACCAAGTATTCCAACTTTCCTCTTCTCATAATGTGCCCGAAAAATGTTGATTGTTTCTTTCTGATGTTTTTTAAGAGCTCCTTTTTTTGTGTTGGCCTCTTTGAGAACTTCCTCATTGGTCTTTTTAGCTGTCCAGGGAACTTTCAATATTCTTCTGAGAAATCCCATCTCTGTGACCTCCAATCGTCTTTTCATTTGCTTCTCCACTGTCCATGATTCGCTTCCATAGGTCAGAATTGGTTCTTTATAGCACCGATGAACTCTCTATCTCATTTTTATTGAAATTCATTTTCTGAAATGCTATTTTGGCCTGAGCTATTCTGCTTTTTATTTCTGTGGTGCATCTCCCATCTGATGTTATTATTGTGCCAAAGTATTTGAAACGTTGCACTTGTTTCAGATTTGTCCTGTTTATTTGTATGCTGCATGATGGTGATGATTGTTTCTTCGATATAACCATTATTTCTGTTTTCTTACTATTCAGACTGAGACCTTTCTTGTTGCTTTCTTTTACTATTATGTCTATCATTTCTTGTAGTTCATTCTCTGTCTCTGCTATTAAGACTGTGTTATCCGCAAATAATAATAGAGGGGTATAATTATAGATCTTAACATAAGGATATATGTATATATATATATATATATATATATATATATATATATATATATATATATATATGGAACATATGGAGTGAATCACTGGGGTTTGTAGAAATATGGTTTTACTGAAGAATGCTGAGAATACCATGGACAGCTAAGAAGAGTAATGAAAACGTTATGAAAGAGGCCAAAGCAAAAAGAGAGCTAATTTCTAATGTTAGGAAGAAACAATTATATTTTTTTGGCCATGTAATGAGAAGAGAACAACTGGAATATATTGTAACAACTTGGACAATTGAGGGACGAAGAGATAGAAGAAAGCAAAAAGAAAAAATACCAGACAGCTTAAGAGAATGGCTTGGCAGAAGGTCAACAACAGAAATGATAAATAGCTATCGAGATCGAAAATTGTGGCGCGACATGATCACCTACGCCAGCAGGACCGGTACTTGATGATGATGATGATGATGATTATAGCGGGAAACTTCCGAGGCGATAATTAGCTAATCATTTCAGAGGATGAGGTATGTTTACAGCACTCGGAAAAAATAACAAATAATCAACAACAGAAAAACAAAAACAAAGAACAATATATGGCCCGAAGCAGGATCGAACCCGTACACAGTGGAACATCGCCTTGCCACACGAACGATTGAGCAGTTCTAGATTTTAATTTGTTTGGCCTTCGACTAACCATGACCATAACAGTAAATACAATTTCTTGTTCCCATTGTTACATCTTCTCAATATTCCTGTATGGTGCAGAAACATGGACATTAGACAAGAAAACAACAGAAAATTGAAACATTTGAAATGTGGATTTATAGAAGAATAGGTAGAATTGGATGGAAAGAAAAGAAAACAAACGATGAAGTTTTAAAACACATGACAATAAAAAGAGAACTACTAAATACAATTAGAACAAGACAAATGAAATTTTTGGGGCATGTTAAAAGACACAACAGCTTAATTAAAGTAATATTGGAAGGGAAAATACAAGGTAAAAGAGGCAGACCCAGACCAAGACTAACATGGACGAGTAACATCAAAAGATGGACAAGTCAGCCTATGACAATCTGCACCATCAAAGCAAGAGACCGAGTGGAATGGCGCTTCATGGTAGCCAACCTTCGATGCGGAGACGGCACTCAATGTTGATGATTTGCCCAATAACACACTTCTATTAGAAATTAACATCATGCTTAGAAACATTAACAAGGGAAAACAAAAACGTGTTATGTATGTTGTTGACAAGTTAGGTTGGGACTAGCAATCTGGAACATATATCTGGTATAAAGAGGTAATCAGTTCAGCTTGTATCTTTCCCTGCTGCTTTGTGAGGGACTCTGGGAAATATACAGGCTTTTCTCGTGGCAAGGCGCTGTGCCACTGAGTACGGGTTCGATCCTGCTTCGTACGATATATTGTTCTTTCTTTTTTTTTCTCTTGTTGATTTATTCTCATTTTCTCCGAGTGCTGTAACCATACATATTCCTCTGAAATGATTAGTATGCATCAAGGAGGCTTCTATAGATCGTTTCCGTTATGTCTTGGTTTAACTTAGGGCGCAATCACCACATCGACCATTGCCTAGCACGGAGAGCTATTTTATTCTGTTTCTTGTCTTGATGGTGTATGTTGTCATAGGTTCACCTGTTTATCTTTTGCAGTTATGAGTCTACTTCAGTCTTGGTCTGCCTCTGTCTCGTCTATCTTTTACATTCCCTTCAAGATGACTTTCAGTATTGTATTGTGTCTCTTCTCATGTCCAACGCATTTCAGTTGTCTTTTTCAAAATGTGTTAAGTAGTTCTGTTTTTTTTTTTTAAATATATTTATTCCCAACTGATTGAGAACTTCCTTGATTGTCTTCTTTTTCTTCCACCCAAATTCTCCCCATTTTTTCTTTAAATTCACATTTCAGAGACTTCCATTTTCTGTTCTGTTTTCTAGTGGAGCAGTGAAATCTGAACAAAGAACAAGAGGTAGGGAGGGTTAGATCTCAACCGACGGCTTCCGGGTTCACTGATTATTCCGGGTTCGCGGATTATTTTCTGGGAAAGTAAAGCGGCACGGGCGTAATACCGACCACATTACCCAAAAAATGATGTGCCGAAGGTCTGTAAAATGTATGGTTGCTAACACCATATTACCTATACGCTACTTGGCGTGACAGGGTTACTTTACATTTTACTTGTTGTTAGTTCTAGTGTTATTTACTTGACGTGTATGTTTGATGTCATGACCGTTTGTTAAATTAGGGAGTTACACCTGCAGATAATTAGAACCAAATGGGAAAGTGCGCCTAGTGTTATATTTAATCGGAACTGTTGAAACTCATGTTGATATTTTGACCGAAAGTTTTCATATATTTTAGAATAAATGAGGAAAATAATGAACGTTGTAGAGTTCTCACTTCACCTAATGAAGTTCTCAAAGAGGCCAACACAAAAAGGGAGTTCTTAAAAAACATCAGAAAGAAGCAATCAACATTTTTCGGGCACATTATGAGAAGAGGAAACTTGGAATACTTGGTTACAACTGGCAAAATAGAAGGAAAGAGAGATCGCGGACGACAAAGAGAGAAAATACTGGATAGCTTGGTGTCATGGCATGGAAAACAGTCAACAACAGAACTGATACGATGCACTGTAGATAGAAGATTGTGGAGGGACATGATCGTCTACGCCAACCGGTATGGCACATGATGATGATGATGAATGAATGGGGTATAAATGCTTTACAAAGAGCAACAAGTAATGGTGCGTATTGACAAGGATATATCAAACTGGTTTGGTGTAGGACAGGAAGGTAGATAGCATCTTATCATCTTATCTATTCAACAAACATGCCAAAATATAATGAAAAATGTAAGAGAAGAGAATAATTTAAAAATGGTGATTCTCTAGTGATTTGAGGTGATACATGTCTGGAACTACGATGCTCTCATGACCCTGCACTTGTGTCCACCTCAATCGGATGCTTGGAGATCTTCAGTTGGGTGTAATGGTGTCACTCTGTTTCTATGCGATTAGAACTTCCCACTCCGAAGCAACAACAACAACAATAACAATAACAACAACAACAATAACAACAACGACAAACAACAACAAGAACACGAACAACGGCAACAACAACAAAATACCAACACCATCAGCAGCAACACTAACACCAATAACAACAGCAAAAAGAACACCAAAAACAACAACAGCAAACAACAAGAACATGAACAACAACATCAAGAACACCAAAAACAACAAAAAAATACCAACACCATCAGCAGCAACACTAACACTAATAACAACAGCAAAAAAGAACACCAAAAGACAACGACAACAAGAACATCAACAACAACATGAAGAACACCAAAAACATTAACAACACCACCAACACCAACAATAAAGAAAACAGCAATAACAGCAACAACAACAACATAAACAACAACAAAAACATCAACAACAACAAAATGTATGTTTTTAACAAGCATTTAAACGAGCCACTTTAGCAAGCATGTATAGGTGACTCACTGAGCTGCTTGTATCAGGTACATTACAAATAAGGAAAGGAAAATATTGTGGTCCTGTAAAACGAGATAAGGACCTAGAAAAGATAATAATGGAGGATTTCTTCTTCTGCTGCGATCATGGCTCATTCAGACTAGGATTCCGAGCACTCTTATGAAGGCAACTGTCTGTTTAAGTGATTCGGTTGTCCCATATAGTTTTTCTTCCAGGGAGGTAGGTGTGGACCACATTGCTCTTCTCAGGTCTGTGTACTGGGGCAATCCTGTAGAACATGTTTTGTTGTCATGTTGTCCAGTGTACAGTGACATAGGCTGGTAGTTCATATTTTGAGTTTGGTGAACATGTGATTTCTCATTCTGTTGTGGCCAGTGCGGAGGCGAAGTATGATGACTTGATCCCTCCTTGATAGTTGGAGGTATCCATCCCTCTCGTTATACTTTGTGTGTTCCTGTTTCCTTTTTTCATGGAACTGGCCTTTGATGATGGATCTGGCTTCATTGTAGCTGACCAGATGGTTCTCTTGTGGTAATCTTCCTCCCTCTTAAGCTAGACTGTCTGCACGTTATTGAGGATTTAGTTCCGGGTGAACGAGGAACTAGAATAATTGGATGCAAGATACCACAGACGTGCTGGGACTGACCCCTGCAGACGCTTGAGGAGGATTGAAAAAAAACAACTTCAAAGCAGCTGTCACGGGAGGCAGGTACTAACTCGGACAAACTAGATGATGATGATGAATCTGTTGACTAATTATCTAAACTGGGATTCAAACTACGTTCTTCAGTCAATGCAGATGACGTATGTGTCGGAAGTAGGGTATGCAAAGAATAGCTTTGTGTCCATTCAGACAGCTGCATCTTGATCGCCAAATGTTTTGATGACGCTACACTCCAATGCTAAACATTACCGTGTACATGATTCTTATAGTTCCGTCTGAAACCACACGGAAGATGATAGTTGCCGCTCATTTGATGTTTCTATCAATTAGTTCTGTCTGAAACCACACGGAGGTTGCTAGTTGCCGCTCATTTGAGATTTCCATCAATTAGTTCTGTCTGAAACCACACGGAGAATAATAGTTGACGATTATTTGATGTTTCCATCAATTAGTTCTGCCTGAAACCACACGGAGGTTGATATTTGCCGCTCATTTGATGTTTCCATCAATTAGTTCTGTCTGTAACCACACGGAGGATGATAGTTGCCGCTCATTTGATGTTTCCATCAATTAGTTCTGTCTGAAAACACACGGAGGATGATAGTTGCCGCTCATTTGATGTTTCCATCAATTACAGTACGAATCATCATCGTCATCGTCGTCATCATCATTATCATCATCATCATCATCATCCCGATCATTATCATCCTCATCATGGTCGAATGCCCTTACCAGCCCGTTGTAGCTTTTTAACGTGGTCATAGCATTTTTATTTATTTTGTCCAATGGTGGTTATAAGCCAATTCTTTTCACTGTTCAAACCTTTGAATATGTCTTCATTGATCTTTTCCATTATCAAGGTATCGAACGATTTTTCTGAGCATTTTTATTAAATGTGGATCTATTTTTGTCCTCGTTGTTTGCGACATTGTCTATGATTTACAACCATATGTTACTAGGTTGTTGTTGTTATGTATCCAGAAGCCTGTGAGATTACTCCTTCGGCTCAATGCCATGGAATGATATCTGGAGGTATTTTTCTGAGTTTCCTTGTAGTTCCGTACGAGGTGTTTCCTTTTTCAGGACTTTGAGGAAGTAGAGTTACTCTGAAGTCAATGAGATTTGGACAGTCAAACAGGTGATGTTCTGCTGTTTTATTTGGGTGTTGACAGAGTGGACATGCTGGAGTTTGTTTTCGTTGTATTAAATTTATAATTTTTTTTTTGCGTTCCCCGCTTTCACCTCTGACGAAGTCCCTAGACACTAGGAACTGAATTTCGGGTGTTAATCCATTTTTCCCTGGCTGCCGTGTGCACAGATGCTCCGACTTCGGAGGTACTCATATTTTTCCGTCGATGAGTAATTGACGTTTCAAGCCGGGCCACGCTGTTGAGACCAGGGGTGGTTGCCGCAGAGAGAAATTATAAATAAAAATCCGAACCGGTTTAGTAGCCGGGGTTTGAACTCAAAACCTCTCTGTCTCGAGGCTGGCGTCTTGCCTCGAGACCAACCAGCACCCCCTATTCTATTGATGTGGTTGTTCAAAGGTACATGACTGGTTCTCAGTCTGAAGATGGTGGTTTGGTCTCTTCTTTTTTAAGACGTTAATGTCGACCTCGGGTTTGGCCTTGACATGTATTTAAAAATATCTCTCCGTTTTTTCTCATTGCACACCCATTCAGCCAATCTTCTCTCCTGTTTATGATTATTGATTATACTGTTATGATTACTGTTCATGAGTTTATGACTTGCTTGGCTGTGTTTAATGAGATGTCGGTGTTAAATTGTGTCTTTCTGGATCCGCTCTTAGCTAAAGTATGTGCCTTGTCATTTCCTGGTGTGTTGGAGTGTCCCTGAATACATTGCAGCGCTAGCTTTAAGTCATGTGTGCTAATGAGCTTATCTATGTCCATGGTCAGGTGTTAGAGTTCTTGATATGTTGCTATCAGGAGGAATTGAAGATACATGCGCACGGTAATTATAATGTTACTGCCTTGCTGGTATCGTGCCACATGTTCTTCATTGCGTCACATGTTCTTCATTGCGTCACATGTTCTTCATTGCGTCACATGTTCTTCATTGCGTCACATGTTCTTCATTGCGTCACATGTTCTTCATTGCGTCACATGTTCTTCATTGCGTCACATGTCCTTCATTGCGTCACATGTTCTTCATTGCGTCACATGTCCTTCATTGCGTCACATGTCCTTCATTGCGTCACATGTTCTTCATTGCGTCACATGTCCTTCATTGCGTCACATGTTCTTCATTGCGTCACATGTCCTTCATTGCGTCACATGTCCTTCATTGCGTCACATGTCCTTCATTGCGTCACATGTCCTTCATTGCGTCACATGTCCTTCATTGCGTCACATGTCCTTCATTGCGTCACATGTCCTTCATTGC
Organism: Megaustenia siamemsis; assembly: GCA_032433765.1. Taxonomy (NCBI): domain Eukaryota; kingdom Metazoa; phylum Mollusca; class Gastropoda; order Stylommatophora; family Ariophantidae; genus Megaustenia; species Megaustenia siamemsis. The sequence continues at coordinate 34,748,066 of JAVIAB010000159.1, read as the reverse complement.
GTCACATGTCCTTCATTGCGTCACATGTCCTTCATTGCGTTTAATTCCAGTACGAATATTTTTTTTTTCGTTTTTTTTCAGAGCTTTTACCTCTGACGAAGTCCCTAGAGACTAGGAACGGAATTTTGCGTGTTAATCCATTTTTTCCTGGCAGCCGTGTGCACAGGGGTCCCTCGCCGCACAGGCAGATAACTCCGAATTCGGAGGTACTCATATTTTTTCCGCCCATGAGTAATTTACGTTATAAGCCGGGCCTCGCTGCTGAGACCAGGGGTTGTTGCCGCAGAGAGAAATCATAAATAAAAATCCCAATCGGTGTAGCCGGGATTTGAACCCACAACCTCTCTGTCTCGAGGTCGATGTCTTGCCTCGATACCAGCCAGTCCCCCTTGAATGATCTACCAACGATAAAAAAAGACGTACCATCATTTGATAAATTATTTATCATCAGTTTATCTTAATGATAATTTTTTTAATGATCTACTATTACCAACGATAACAATATGGATTCGATATGAATTTCCAAAAGACGAAAACTAAGATTTAAAGTAATCTTGGAAGAAAAAATACAAGGTAAAAGAGGTAGTGGCAGACCAAGACTAACATGAACGATTAATATCAAAAGATGGACAAATCAGCCTATCTATCTTTTGATATTAAAAAAAAAAAAGTAAAGTACCCCCGTCACGCCAAGTAGCGTATAGTGAAATATGGTGTTAGTGACCCTATATTTTACAGACTTTCAGCACATGATTTTTGGTGCAATGTGGTCGGTATTACGCCCGTGCAGCTTTACTTTCCAGAAAAAATCCGGTACCCATTTAAGGTGGACCCGGAAGTCGTCGGTTGAGATCGAACACTACCCCTTGTCCTTTGTAGTCCAGTTCACTAACCACTGAGCTATCGCGACTCCCTATGTTTTGATATTAATCTAATATAAACATTGTTTTGACTATTGCAATCCTATTTTATTTCAAATAATTTAATTTAAAACTGTCATTGTATTTATATATTATGGCTTCTTACAAATAAAGCAGAATTTTTTTTAAAATGAACATTTATTATTGCCTGCATGTTTTTCTAGAATGGTCAAAGATAGGGGAACCGATGTCGTGAATTAGAGAGAAAGAAAGGGGGAAAAGTCGAACTCTATGTAGACCTTCAGTGTTGCTTATAAGGAATATTTGTGTATATTTATATCATGTTTTAGTGATGTTTTTAATGAGGCCAGCACTACACCAGGACGCTTTTCAATGTAGGAAAATATATTAAGTACTCATGTAATGCTAGGAAACCGGTTATTTGTCGGAGATGAAGGTGTTAGGGGTGGGGGGGGGGTGTAGAGGGGGAGATCGCGACCGATCTAATGTTCCCTTCTGACTGCCGCTCTATCGCAGCTTCCAAGTGATAAAAGATACGTATTTAGACATTATGAAATGCGTAGACTATATATAGAACATGACATGTGTCCATGTATTAAGACCATATTCTCTCTCACTCTCATTTCCCAGGCCTGAGAGGAGCCGGCAAGAGCACACTGGCCAAGCAGGTCAGGTAAAAACGTCAACAACTTGCAGGGCGTTGATGCAGGATCAACAAACACTCCATTTCACAACAACCACTGCTTTCTTACTTTAATCTTCATTAATCTTTCACAGTTTCCCCACTACTTCTTTATTGCTGTTTGTTTTTTGTCTTCTTGTACTCTTATCAGTGGATACTCCGTGGATCACCTTTCTCTCGTTCTGCTCACGAACACTGCTGTTCTGTTCTCTCTTCTACTGAACAAGAGTTTTTAAAAAATGTGTATTTTTTATCAGAGCTCTGTTTACTTCGTTAACCTATTTTTTTTATAGTATCCCTTCTAGTATAAAAATATCCCTTGTTGCTAATGTTTGCTTTTTGCTGGCTGTGAGCTGGCAGAAGTGCTATATTACTACATTATTTCGTGTCATATTTCTGGGTATATTTTTTAATGGCTGTTATATTTACTTTTTTCTTCTCCGATCTTCATTATTAATGTTTTATCTTGTGTCAGGCACTAAAATATGACAGCCACAGATGTAATTAAAGGACAGAAGTGTAAACGGGTAGAATGATGGGTGTAAAGGAGTGGAAGAGAAAGTTATTTCGGTGATTAAGTCTATAATACAAATTAATCTTCTTCTTCTTTCTTTCTTTCTTTCTTTCTTTCTTTCTTTCTTTCTCTTTTCACCGGTACCGAAAAGATGTGGTTTATATCATTTGTTGTTCTTGAGCTGCTCGAAGTGTCTGAATTAGTGATTTTCCTTTGTTGTTACATGTCTCTGTCACTGCATCTATCCATCTTCTTCTGGGTCTTCCTCTTGGTCTTTTTCCACGCATTCTCGAGAAGAACGCCCTTGATAGTGATTGGTGAGGATTATTAATATTCCACGGGGTTGTATTTAGAAGTGAGAATAACACATAAGTATACACAAATAAGACACGAAAATAAATATATAGATCTCAAAATATAAATAAAATTAAAAAGTAAATGATAAGAGTAATAATAGATTTATAATTAAAAGTCACCTTCAAAAGCGAACAGCACACACACACACACATACGTGTCCCAACATACCCGCATATGCTATCCCCCACGCATACATACACAAGCACCACACACACACGCCAAGCATATATACATGTCATCACATATACACATATCCTTACAAAAACATTCACATACACACATTCACACACACTCACATATTCTACCCTCTCTTACACAAGCGCACACCCCTACACACACACATACACACACACACACACACACAGACGCACGTTACGGATTCCTGTCAGCAAGATCTAGACTCAGATCAAGAAATGGAGGCAAGGCCCCTCACAGCAGCGGAGCTGAGACTGTCAGCAAGATCTACACTCAGATCAAGAAATGGAGGCAAGGCCCCTCACAGCAGCGGAGCTGAGACTATCAGCAAGATCTACACTCAGATCAAGAATGGAGGCAAGGCCCCTCACAGCAGCGGAGCTGAGACTGTCAGCAAGATCTACACTCAGATCAAGAAAAGGAGGCAAGGCGCCTCACAGCAGCGGAGCTGATACTGTCAGCAAGATCTACACTCAGATCAAGAAATGGAGACAAGGCCCCTCACAGCAGCGGAGCTGAGACTGTCAGCAAGATCTAGACTCAGATCAAGAAATGGAGACAAGGCCCCTCACAGCAGCGGAGCTGAGACTGTCAGCAAGATCTAGACTCAGATCAAGAAATGGAGACAAGGCCCTCACAGCAGCGGAGCTGAGACTGTCAGCAAGATCTAGACTCAGATCAAGAAATGGAGGCAAAGCCCCTCACAGCAGCGGAGCTGAGACTGTCAGCAAGATCTACACTCAGATCAAGAAATGGAGACAAGGCCCCTCACAGCAGCGGAGATGAGACTGTCAGCAAGATCTACACTCAGATCAAGAAATGGAGGCAAGGCGCCTCACAGCAGCGGAGCTGAGACTGTCAGCAAGATCTACACTCAGATCAAGAAATGGAGGCAAGGCGCCTCACAGCAGCGGAGATGAGACTGTCAGCAAGATCTACACTCAGATCAAGAAATGGAGACAAGGCCCCTCACAGCAGCGGAGATGAGACTGTCAGCAAATTCTACACTCAGATCAAGAAATGGAGACAAGGCCCCTCACAGCAGCGGAGATGAGACTGTCAGCAAGATCTACACTCAGATCAAGAAATGGAGACAAGGCGCCACACAGCAGCGGAGATGAGACTGTCAGCAAGATCTACACTCAGATCAAGAAATGGAGACAAGGCGCCACACAGCAGCGGAGATGAGACTGTCAGCGATTCACAGCTGATGTCTTGCGTCAGGATCGGTGAACCAGAACCATTCAGACCATACGCCACCTTTTCGCGGTGCCACTTGAAACAGACTAACCTGTCTAGTCGGCCAAGCGAGTAGGGATCGAAGAGGAAAGATAACCCGGTATTCAAAAATAAAATACAGAAGTCGGATGAGTTGGGCCGAAAGGCGCAAATATCACAGCTTTACTACAAACCCCAACACAACGTGTACATGCCACTTAACGTTATTTTAAGGGCGGATGATGAAGAGGTGTATTCCTTTAGTCATCGGGCGAGCACAAGCAAACAAGCAGCAAAGATATAAACAATATCTCGCACGTGACAAAGTTCGCCTTTCTTCACTTCCCAACTCTCCAACTTAAACCCCATGAGGGGACAGCCCCCAATGAACCAATTATTTTGTGTTTGAAGACAACAGGACAGCCCCCAATGAACCAATTATTTTGTGTTTGAAGACAACAGGACAGCCCATAATGAACCAATTATTTTGTGTTTGAAGACAATAGGACAGCCCCCAATGAACCAATTATTTTGTGTTTGAAGACAACAGTACAGCACCCAGTGAACCAATTATTTTGTGTTTGAAGACAAAAGGACAGCCCCCAATGAACCAATTATTTTGTGTTTGAAGACAACAGGACAGCCCCAATGAACCAATTATTTTGTGTTTGAAGACGACAGGACAGCCCACAGTGAACCAATTATTTTGTGTTTGAAGACAAAAGGACAGCCCCCAATGAACCAATTATTTTGTGTTTGAAGACAACAGGACAGCCCCCCAATGAACCAATTATTTTGTGTTTGAAGACAACAGGACAGCCCACAGTGAACCAATTATTTTGTGTTTGAAGACAACAGGACAGCCCACAGTGAACCAATTATTTTGTGTTTGAAGACAATCTCCAAGAACAGCATGAGCCAAGGAAACGTTCCTGGCTCTAAATATTCCAAGAATGTACGTAACAATGTCAACACATCACTGGTAGGATTATCCTGCGTTCAGTGAGGTCATCTCTGGAAGTCATCCAATCAGAAATGCATGAATTATATCTTAAACAAAGCATTTCCCTTGTCGGTAATGTTTGTCATTGACAATATATACAACATCAATATATGGGCAGTTTTATAGCGTTCTCTGTTTGTGAGTGATGGATGTAAATGTTTTTCTAAATATAACTTGACCTTCGCTGCAGTAAGACATGCCAGATTGGCCTACATTTCCTGGTTTTTGGCTCTTTCGATCTGCACTCACGACATGGTGTTGTCCGGTTTGCTAAGACCAGTTTTTGGTTAGATCAAGGCAACATGAAGCTGGGGCAAAATGGAGGGATGCCATTTCTGATTACTAATTGACACACACGAGACGTTATGTTGAGGTTGACTGTTATAGCATGACTGGGCATGACAAGAAAAAGTTAGCACTAGATAAGGCGCGACAATAAAACATAAAAATAAATAAATAAAACCCTCTTTACGGTATTTTCCCATTACTAAGAGCCGATTAGGTGGACCTGTGGGAGCGGACAGTATTGGTCATCTGTTCAATGCAGTCGCTGCGAGGTGCCCCTGTGCTTAGTTTTTTTTTCACTCCCCCCCCCCCCCCCCCCCACTCGATAGAAAGAAAAAAAACTTTTGACACTAGCGGTTCCAAACCGATTTCTCTTGGTTTAGAGTACGGAGAGTTATCCATCCTGCCACCCGATCTCTAGATATAGCCACCATCATCAAGTGCCGGGACTGCTGGCGTAAGTGGTCATGTCTCTCCACAACTTTCGATATCGAGAGTTATTTTTCATTTCAGTTATTGGCCTTCTGCCAAGCCATTCTCTTAAGCTGTCTGGTATCTTTTCTCTTTGCTTCCCTCTATCTCTTCGTCCCTCAATTTTCCCAGTTGTTACAATATATT